>CAWUFW010010112.1:0-725323 GCA_963921515.1 Calotriton arnoldi
AGGACAGATGCAGCTAAACTTGCCATACACTATACTAAATTAATCTCCCAATTAATCTACCTCCTCGGTCGCAGTCTCCTCCCAAGCACTCCCGCAACGTTCTCGTACCTAAAGTCCTCTTTCTCTTTGCAGGGCTGCTCTTCTGTCTTGGATCTTCTCTCTGATCTGTCACACCGGACTGCACTGCTATACCGGACCGCACTGCTTCGCCATACTGCCTTGCCACACCCCTATTGGGATATCAATTATACTCTTCTCTCCAGCACGCTATCTTACAATGTTGCAGTATCAGTAAAGACTCAGACTATGATTGGTTGTCGTAAATCATACTAGGGTCGCCTCATCCAGACCTCCCCACAAATCCATCCTATACTGGTTCTATCAAAGGAAGGATTTAAGACCATTACATTCATATAAGTCTAACATTCATAATTATACTTTTAGCAACAACGTTCATTATATCATCCGCTTTCACATTCGCATTGCACGTAGTGATGGCTGTTCCCACAGTCGCTGTCGCATCTTGGCACATAAACAATAAGACACAGGTCAACATGGCCTTCACACAGATTGCATCATCGGGTACACTCTGTAGTCTGCGAGCAGGCAACCCGTCATGGCACATGCGCACTCCGCACCGATTAGGCCAGCCACATGCTGGTTTCAACGAGAGGCCATTTTCATGCAGGCCCAATCCCGTACTAAAATAAACAAACATAAAAGAATATTAATTCATGAAAATAAACCCATTATGTTTACCTCCCACCATACGAATACCCTGTATTAATTAAATCCTAGCAAAAGCTATTAGTTTAAAGCAATCTTTTAGTTATTTGTGCACAACATGCAAAATGTGTAATGTACAACACAGCATAAACATGCAGTAGTACGGTTTTTCAATGCGCAAACAATTAATACGTACTCAAGCCAACATGGTTTAGTATATTATATAAAATGTGTTTGCCCCTTATGTAAATGTGTGCATCCTGTGTTGGTTAATTCATGCAGTCAATACATTATTATGGGGTTACTTAATTTTGTGAGGATGTACTTTACAAACCTCACTCCATCAATCCCCCCTTTGATGGTTTTACCATCATAAAATCCCCAAAAATACGGTTTTTCAAATTATATAGTTGTTATTTTGTCTTTTGACCCTTGCTCTTTACATTTTTCTCACAATTTTTCTTTAAACCCTTCCATCTCTATTTCCTCTATCTCTCTTTCCCTTTCTTTATGTTCCTTACTCAATTTCCTTTCTTTCTTTTCTTTGCGACTTTTCTTCACGCAAACATAAGTAATTCGTATCATGAGTACCATAATGACTACAAAAGCTACTGGTACAATTATTTTTGCAACTAAGGAACTACCTATAGAAGAAAACCAATTGCTTATAGTAGAGAAACTTTTACTTAGTCTCTCCCAAACACCATCAACCTCTAGTTGAGTTACTTCTTTATGCAAATTAGTGATATTCCGAATGTATCCTTCCAAATTCTTACTTTTATCTGGAATGTAAGTGCAACAATGTTGAACTTTTAGCATTCCACAGACTCCACCCTCTTTTGCCAACAATATATCAAGGGCAAGTCGATTTTGCATAACCATAGATCTCATGGCAATCATTTCAGTGTCAATCATCAGGAATCCTCCAGCAGTATCTGTTGATAAACAATCAACCACTGTGGACAATTGTCGAATTTTGTATGCATTCAGTGTAACTCCAACTCCAGGTATCAATGCTCCAAATATATCACCTACAATTTCTGAAAAACTCTCTCTTCTTACACGGTTTAGTCCTTGCCTTACTTCATCGATTCCATTTGTACTTTTGTCTACATGATAGACTTTTGGAAAGACAATCCCAAGGTAACATGTCCCATACCAGTGATCTGGCAATCGATAATAGGCTTTCCTCCCACAGACATAATATATACCAGGCAAGACAGGGTCAGTTCCTCCCTTTAATCCCCAAACCCCAATAATTTTATAGGTATCTTCACATTCACTGGAACCAATGAAATTGTGGTTGTAATTAGTCTTCTCCCTACGTAAGCATAATTTTCCCTTTTGTGACCAATCCCAAGCCATTGCAGCATAAGTCTCACTTTTGTCATAGTTGCCTTCTCTGAAAACCCAAGGTGGTGTTTTCAATTTTCTTCACCAGCTTTTCTTTGAAACTTAGCTCTTTTTTCCTCTACCATCTCTAAAAAGATTTTCTCTTCCTTTCCCAATTTACATGTTAGGTTGTTTTTATTAGCGTATTCTATACCTAAAGGCTTAGTTGTCAGGAAAAAATCTCCCATGACATTTGCATGTGCTATCTTATTCAATTCAGGTACTACAGGAACCTTAGAAAATATTGTATCTACATTGGAATAGTAATAGTCTAGTTTACCTGTTCTATACAACAAACTTGATAAGACACTACAGGTCATACCATAAGTCAAAGGAAGGTGATGGTAAGTCACACCTTCGGAAACAGACAATGGCAACTGTATGCATACATAACAGTCACTCACATCCATTATTTCTACGTATTCATAAAGTAGTTTGGTAAAAACATTTGAGGAAAAATTAGTAACTAATCTGTTGTGATGTAAACTACTAGCATCTATTTGATTCAAGTGAGTAATTGGTGTCTGTCTAATGTCAGTGTCTACCTTCGGACCTGTTAAATTGCTAAGACGTGGTGTATCTTCTTTTATCAAATTTAAAGGTATTACTATTGTCAATATTATCCAGAATACTATCAATATACACACTAAACATAAGCAAACCTTATAACATCTACACATAAGGCTACATCTAGGTCTTGTTATTTGTGTATCTGCCATGACAATATTAATAAAATGTAGTGTGATCCCACACTTTAAAAACGTTCTTCTTTACCCCTTCTTTTATTTTAACTTAATCCAATTTTCAGGACGTCTTCTGAATCTTCAGAGAAACTTTTCAGTTGATAACGCAACACCTTAGTTTGTTTACAGTCTCTTAAGGTGGATTTAGATCACTTTTCTCTTCTTGTTCGTTGTCAGTGCTGTTTCTTCTTTTGTTTGAATCTTCTTCCTCAATCTCCTCTAACACTATATAAATCCAATCAGGTGACCTGAACTTCTTGTTTGGTTTTCTCACTCTCTTTGGTCGCAGCACTGATTCGTCATCTGACTCTCCCTGTTCTAACTGATCTGAAGTTTCGCTTATCTGTTCTAATCTATTTTCTGGTCTTCCTTTCACCACTCTATATTTCAGTCTTTTAACTCCACTTGGCCACTGCTCATCTTTCCTTGCTCTCTTTGGTTGAACTACTTCTTCTTTATTCAATTTGTACCTCTGTTTCTTTGTACCTACTCTAAGTTTGCTTTCTTTTTCTTCTTCTTCTTCGGTATTTCTTTCACCTACTTCTTCCCTACTCTTTCCCTCTTCACCTAAAATTTGTTTTTCTTCTTGTTCAACAGCAGGTTCTTCAGGCCCAGTAGCTGGTACCCACTTTACTTGACTTGTGCTAAGCAATTCATCATCAAGCTGCTCTTCAGAGTCTTTTGGTTCTGGTTCGCCAGTTTCAGAGTCTATTGCTTTAACCTCACCAATTTCTTGTGTTTCACCCTCTGATTCAGAGCTTGTACTTGAGATCTCCAGATGCCGCTCTACTCGTGGTTCAAGTGGACTTGGGACTCGCTGAGTGTGACTGGCATGAATCCAATTTGTTAAACCAGCACACTTTACTGCTGTAGTCGTCACCAATATGACCTGATATGGTCCTTCCCAGCGGGGCTCTAGGCAAGTTTTTCTTCTATGCCTTTTCACGTGAACCCACTCACCAGGACTTAGATCATGAGCTTGAGTCTGCTGTGTTGTGGTCGCGTCTGCTCCAACCTGATGAAACACAGAATGTACCACATCAGCCAATCCTTTGCAATAGTCAAGGATGAGATCATCAGATATATTTATCAATTTGTTCGCAGGTACAAATGCTTGTCTCATTGCTCTTCCCATCAATATTTCGTACGGACTCAGTCCTGTCTTTTTGTCAGGAATGCTTGTGAGACTCATCAAAACTAGGGGTAAAGCGTCAGGCCATTTCAGTGCTGTGGATCTACACACTTTACCTAACCTGTTCTTGATTGTGCCATTTATCTGTTCTACTATTCCAGAAGGCTCTGGACGATAGGCACAATTAAGTTTTGGTTGAATGCTCAAGGCCTCACAAATCAGTTTGATCAATTCACTAGTGAAGCGTGTCCCTCTATCTGTTTCCATAGTGACTGGGAAACCATATCTAGGAATGTATTCCCTCAACAAAAGTTTTGCCACTGTCAGGCTGTCATTCCTTCTTGTGGGATAAGCTTCTACCCATCGGGAAAACAAACACACAATCACTAACACATATTTGAACTTATCACATGGAGGTAACTCAATAAAATCGAGTTGTAGTCTGGTAAAAGGACCACCTGCCCTCCCTATTGTTCCCATACTAACTATTGTCTTTCTTCCTGGGTTTTGCTGTTGGCATGTTAGGCATCTCTGACAAAGACTCTCTGCAATAGTTCTGAACCTAGTATTAAACCAGGTTTGTTTAAATAATCTGACCATGGCATCTCATCCAACATGTGTCACTCCATGGTACATCCTTGCCATATGAGAAAGTAAACTATCTGGCATGACTGGTCTTCCATCAATGTATACCCATACATCATAATCTTCTCGTCTCCTACATCCTGCTTTTTCCCATTCCTGTCTTTCCTCATCACTTGCCTCTTCTTGTAATTGTCTCACTTCATCCCATGTTTCAATAGTGCTAGTAAACATAAGTTGACAAACCGTATGTTCTTTTGCTTTTCCCCGATTTATGGAAGTCTCATTCTTTGCACAATATTGTGCTACTTGGTCAGCAAATCTGTTGCCTTGAGTCACATAATCATCTCCTGACTTATGTGCGGCACATTTGACCACTGCAATTCGTTTTGGCAATTGTAATGCTTCCAGCAATTCTTTTACAAATTGACTATTCCTGATAGGGCACCCCGAAGAGGTCAGGAACCCCCTCTGCATCCATAGTTCTCCAAAATCATGCACAATGCCAAAGCCATATTGACTATCAGTAATTATTGTCACTTTCTGACGTTTTCCCAATTTGCAGGCATGAATTAGAGCTATCAATTCAGCCACTTGTGCAGATTTTACCCCTTTTAGACAGGATGCTTCCAGGATTTCTGCTACAGTACAAACAGCATAAGCAGAACTCAATACACCTCTTTCAGTTCGCAAACATGAACCATCAACAAACATCACACGATCTGATTCCTCAAGAGGAACATCCTTGATGTCAGGACGGGGCTTGGTACAAAACTCAGTCACATCCAAACAATCATGTTCAGCTTCATCCGTTACTTCTTTATCCCATACATCTGGCAATAGAGTAGAAGGATTCACATTTGTACATCTCACTATGGTCACATTTTCAGCTCCCAGAATCACTCTCTCATACCTAGTCAGCCGACTATAGGTGAGGTGCTGGGTCCGTGTTCTTGTTAAAAGGATCTCAACTGAATGTGGCACATACACTCTCACAGGATGGCCCATTATGATCCCTTCACTCTGATCCAGACTCACACAAGTAGCAGCTACTGCTTTCAAACATCCAGGTAATGCTGCAGCCACTGAATCTAAAGTAGCTGAAAAATATGCCACAGGTCGTCTTGACATTCCATGCCTTTGAGTTAAAAGTGCTAATGCACATCCATCTCTCTCACTGCAATATAATGCAAAATCCTTTGAATAATCAGGCATTCCCAATGCCGGAGCCTTACACAAACTATCTTTCAATTTAACAAAAGCATCCATACTTTCTTCATCCAATTTAACTGGATCTTTCACATCATTCCTTGTTAATTTCTGTAGAGGTTTTGCTATCAGTAAAAATCCACTGATCCACTGTCTGCAATATCCGACCACTCCCAAAAACATTTGCACTTCCCTCTGTGTCGTTGGAGGCTTCATATCCCTGATCACTCGAATACGCTCTGACATTACTTTTCTGACTCCCTTCTCAATCTTTTGACCTAAGTATTGGACTTCTTGTTGGCAGAATTGTAATTTTGCAGGGGACACCTTATGTACACCCTCTGCCAAATGGTTCAGTAAAGCAACTGTGTCTGCAACACAGGCTTCTCGAGTCTTTGATGCCACCAGTAGGTCATCAATATACTGAACCAAAACAGACTCTTCAGACATTCTCAAATCCTCCAAACACTTTTTCAATATCTGATTAAAAATTGAAGGACTCTCAGTATAGCCTTGAGGAACTCGGCACCATGCCAAAATACGATCCCCGAACCGAAATGCGAACAAATACTGGCTATCTGGATGCAGGGGAATCGAAAAGAATGCATGACACAAATCAATCACGGTATACCACTTCGCATCATGTGGGATTTGGTATAGAATCACTGCTGGGTTTGGCACAACTGGACAACAAGGAACAACTATTTTATTCACTTTTCTCAAATCTTGCACAGATCTATAAGTTCCATTTGGCTTTTTCAATCCCATAAAAGGTGAATTACAAGGACTACTCATTAACTCTTTAAAAATTCCTTGTTCAATCATTTGATCAATTACAGGAGTTATTCCTGCTATTACTTCTGGTTTCATTTTATACCGTGGTGTATTTGGATAGTCAACACCATCTTTCACTGTGATTCTAATCGGATCCACTTTCTTCATCAACCCAATCTCCTGTACTGTGAAATCCCATACTTCCGGATTCACCACCTTCATTAATTCTTCGGCACACTTTTGTCTGTAAGAAACAAATATAACTCATTCACTTCTGTTCCTTGCTTTGCTAACACCATTTTAAACGCGACATCCTCATTAGGTGTCTGAAATGCAATTCCATCCGGTGTGCAGTAAATTGTGCAATTCATTTTGCACAGCAAATCCACTCCTAACAAATTCACTGGACTCGAGTCACACACTACAAACCGATGCATGTCTTTGAAGGGACCAATATGCACTTCAATTGGTTTAGTAACTGGAGTATTTATCTGTTTATTTGAGACTCCCACTACTTGGATAGTTTCTCCCGAGAGGGGTAGGTTTGGAATTTCTGCTGCTCTCACAGTAGAACGGGTAGCACCAGTGTCCACAAGAAAGGTGATATCATTACCTTCCACTTTTCTATCAACAAATGGACCTGACTGATCTACCTCTAGAGTAGCGCCAAGCACGCACTCTTCCTCCCCCCTCAGGCACCGTCATTGATTCGACTCAACATCACTTCCATCACATTGCATCCAAAATTGGGGAATCACATTTGTGTTAGTATTTTTACCAACCTGGTCTCCTCTGTGAAACCCTGTATCCGCACTGTATCTTTGAGCATTTACACTATGTGGTAACGGTGGTTGCGGGACCTGATATTGGGTAGTAACTACCTGCTGTTGTGGTGTCTGCTGCACAACTATCTCACTCTGCACCTGTGGGGTTAAAATGTGATTTCCTCCATTAGTCCTCTGCACTGATCTACACTCATTCTTCCAATGTCCATACTTTCCGCACCCATGACAAGGAAATTTCTTTTTCGCCTCTTCTCTGCTCATTTGTCCTCTACCTCTACCACCAGTAGATTTCTGAGCATTCTGACTAACTCCTCCCATTTGGTTTATAGCCTGAGAATTCAACTGAGTTTCTTGCTGCTCTGCTACCTTTACATGTGCCCACATCATTTTTTCTTTTAATTTGCGATGACGGGACTCAATGTCATCGCTACAGTACTTAGCATACCTCAAGATCTCGTCGATCATTTTGGCTTGCCAGCACAACATATGCTGCTGTATCATCTGACTAATCTCAGGTCTTAATCCATACACAAACCTATACACAAAATGACCCATATCTTTGTCTCCAATATTCTCAAAACCACTATACTGCTTAAAGACTTGCAATAACCTCTCATAATAGGCATGTACAGATTCTTTCGGCTCTTGGGTTGTTCTATCAATTTTTACCCAATCTGTTTCCTTAGGGGAAATTTTGCTTTTCAAGAAAGTAATCACTTGATGATATTTTTTCATTACCTCATCAGAAGGTGCTCCTGTTTGGCATCTCTAGGATATTCATCTTTTGGCCAATCTACTGTAATCTTACATTCAGTCCATAAATCTGCAGGGACAACAATTTCAAATAATCCATCTAGATCTTTTAACAATACCTTCGATACTTTCACAAACCTCTCAACTTGTTTATACCATTCCACAGGTTTTTCTCTCAACCTAGGAAACTGATTGGTAAAAGACAATATATCCTGTCTAGTCCAAGGAACATGCACATAACCTCCTCCTGGAACTTCCCTCATAGGACATTCCAAAGCTACATTTTCTACTACTCTTACGGGACGTAAATGTATTTCTTTAGCAGCTAATTCTTCTTTCTTCCTCATCCATCTACCTTTCCATCTTTCAACGTCTTCCCATTTTCTTAAAACAACCATTAACTCCTTTATCTGTAAACGTCTACCAGACGTATTCATATTTTCTATATCTTTTTCAGTAGAATCCACTCTATATGTCTTCTGCAACACCTTTGATTTTCCAATATCCATTCCCAACTCTTCTGCAGCTTCCACTAATCTTTCATGTAGATTTTTCGCTTTCCAAGTAATACTCTTACACAGATACATCAATTTGTCATCTTGATAAGTCTTTAGCCTGTCTGGACTTATGGTCCCAATTATCATTTCTTCCAGATCTACTTTTAACTTACATACATCTATAGGCTGTGGTTGTGTTTTTCTCCTTTGTAACCCTTTTACCCAATCATCTAATTCTTCAGTGGTTGGACCTATTGAAAACTCACTTCTGGGAATCTCATCTAACTCTATCCTTTTGGGCTGTAACGGCATTATTTCCCTAGGCGTCTCAATAATCGTTAAATTAGTCGGAGGTGTTGATCTAGGAACTACATTTGGCTGTTCACTTATGACATTTGCAGCATTAATTCTACTGCTAGCTGATGTTTTAGCAGAATGTAATGGGACAGTTAAGGAAGGTTCATGGACAAGTCTATTTTCGAATGCAGGTATTGCTGGACATATGGTTACTGGCACAGTTATTGCATCTATTTTCATATTCATCTGATTCAATTTTTCAACTAATTCTTTAGTTTGCATGGCAAATTCTACTTCTCCTTCCTGCTCTACTTCGCTTGCAGCTGGAACTGGTGTCGTTTGAGGTGTCATTGGGGTTTCCATTGACGGTGCATTTGGTGTCACCATCACGGTATTCTCATGATAATGTGGTGGTCGTTTAACTAATATGTCATCCAGCAGCTCATCATCAGTTTCATTCGGGTTAACCAAATTGCTCTAAATGTCTCTTCTTCTCCTTGCATTTATTTCCTGCAGTCTCTCCTACCATTAAAACTGGATACAATCCTTCAGTTATCTCTCCATTTCTCCACCTCTTCATTCTATATTCGTGTATTTCATCATGAAATCTTCCAAACATAAATCTATGAGCTCTACCACTTCTGTGTCTTTCTCTTTCATACATTTCATCTTCCCATTCTACTAGTGCTTCAAACTGTGTAGGTCTAGGTCTCGGGTCTAATGCCATCATTTTATCTCTCAAATTACGTAATATTGCCAAATTAAAAGAACCATGCTCTGGAAAAGCTAGTGTACCATCATTCCTCGTATATCCTACCCAATTTTCTAACCAAATACATGTGTGATAACCATATTTTAACATCATATAAGACGCTGGTGTCTTTGGTGGAGGGATAGGAACTCCTTCTCTCGTTATTACTGGTTTGTCCCTCTTAAAGAATCTTTTTATTTTGCCAAACAAAGTCAATTTCTCCTGTTGCGGTGGTTCAAAATACATTTCCGCTACTTATTCAGCACCTTCACTCAATAAAACCTTTATCAACACAATTTATTATAATTCACCAATCGAACTCTTTTACTTCCTTAAACACCTAACCAATGTCAGCGCGACACACTCTTAACTCCTCCAATCAGAGCTTTCTACTTCTCCACTATTTTGTCCAATACCAGCGCGGCTCACACCAACCAACCAATCGGTGCTCGCTCTGTTTTTACAGACTGACCAATGCCAGTGCGGCTTTCTGTGACGTCAGCTTCTCCTCCTGCTGCTGACCCTCCCTTTACAAAAATTATCGGCACTTTTCTAAGTCCGGTTTTTCTTTAAAATAACTTATTAGTCACAACATTTAAACAATACTACACTGTCTGTTTACTACAGAGAGATATCGTTTTTCACTCTCAAGAACATTTCTTTCAGTACGGGCAAGTATAACAATTCGGCTATCCTTCCCTTCACTCAAGCTAGGAGAGGACCTGTTACTTCCTTAGGGATAAGGCCAAAATTTCATAAGACGACCCTTTTGTTGAAAAGGAGGTCTCACTACTCTTCTGGGATAAGGCCAAAGTTTCACAGGTGGACCCTTCGCTATCACATACACACTCAATAGTCCCTAAAATAACCTAAACAGACAATGTACCTATTCCCGTGTGATTTCACTTCTCACACTTTTCCTCTGCCTTATTTCAGGCTAACTTTTACTCTGCCGGCTTCCCAGGTATCCTTCCGTACCTGTGTTCCAAAAACTACATAGAAACGTAACACTGACTCACTTTACCTAGAATGTTAAACATATAATCAATAATCAATAATCACCAAACTAATCAATAATAACCATCATTCTGCTACCAGAAAAACTGATCCAGCACAAACCCTAAATTCTGAAACCAGGGACCAAGGGAAATCTCATCACACATAAATTGCTTTACCAAACAATGGGGCCCATCACACATTACCCATAAATGATCCCTGAAGACAGGCGCTGGATTTGGGGGGTTTATTTTGTCAGTTTTATTAAGTACAATACTACACTTCACATTAATAACATTTGTATATAATTCTATCTATTCGTCATATCAACTTCTTCTTCTTTTGGTCGATGGACCATTAGTTGAAGAGTTGATGGTGACTATGATTAACTAAACAGTTTAATACTTAACTAAATAACCGCAAAGTCACTTTTTCAGTTATTGATTTTATATTATTAAATGCTCTTAAATTGATTATCAGTTCATACACAAGATTGCATATAAGAGAACAAATTATCAAGCAATGTAATCAAAATGAATCATTTGCATCGATATCAAAGCGTGCATTAGGAATGGGGAAGAGATGGTACAGCATAAAATTTGCAGAAATATACTTGCAAATTAAAGCAATCAAGGAGGGTAATACCCACAAAAGAATCAAGAAACCCACTTCCTTGGCAGAGGTTGTGGCAAGAGGTCCTCAGAGATAGGCTCAGAGAACAAAGTTAAAAGGACAGATGCAGCTAAACTTGCCATACACTATACTAAATTAATCTCCCAATTAATCTACCTCCTCGGTCGCAGTCTCCTCCCAAGCACTCCCGCAACGTTCTCGTACCTAAAGTTCTCTTTCTCTTTGCAGGGCTGCTCTTCTGTCTTGGATCTTCTCTCTGATCTGTCACACCGGACTGCACTGCTATACCGGACCGCACTGCTTCGCCATACTGCCTTGCCACACCCCTTTTGGAATATCAATTAAACTCTTCTCTCCAGCACGCTATCTTACAATGTTGCAGTATCAGTAAAGACTCAGACTATGATTGGTTGTCGTAAATCATACTAGGGTCGCCTCATTTTCTGGGACAATTTCTGGTCCCGCTCTCTAAAAATTCCTTGATCTGCCTCTGTTACTCAATCTATGTTTTTCCTCTATCATAGGTTATATTTCACCCCTCTTTCTATCGCTACCTTCTCACACTCTATGGACACGATGTGTTGGACTTGTGCTTCCCCCAATGCTGACCTTATGCATCTACTCTTTCTCTGCCCTCCTGTCCTTTGCTTTTGGAGGAAAATTTGGTCTCATATCTCTCATATTTTCCATATCCACACTCCTTTTTCTAATCTTGTTCTTTTCTTTGGGAGTTTACTTGACTCTTTGAATTTTTCCTCTCATGTACCCGGTCTTTTTGACCTTATGTTAGACTTGGCTTTCCAACAAATTTCTCTCAATTGGAAAAATTTGAAATAACTCTGCGTTCAACATTGGTGGAATAATCTATGTCATTTCCATCAACTTGATATTGCTTTTGCCTCTTCTTGTAACCCAATGGCTATTTTGGATGCCACTTACATCATATTTAGATAAAAATGTACTAGCAAAAAATCTCATTTACATTCTGAAAATTTTAAACCCCGTGATTGCCCATATTCTCTGTTCTTTCTTTTCTCTAGTCACATACTGGCATTTGGTACTTTCTAGTTTTTAACAAGATTACCTTTTACATTCATTCATTGTTCTAAATTGTATATATTTCTCAGTTATAAGAATATTGTCCTTTCCTCCCCCCACCCCTCCTCTTTTTTTTTTTCCCTCCCCTTCTTCCCCCCGCTTTACCCCATAAAATATAAACAGCTTTTCTTTTTGCTTTTATTACTAGCGTTACTCTGTATTCCATTTATTATATCTTGTGTTTGTATTTGCTGATATTATGTCTTTTCTGATATTACTTAATAAAGCTTTTTAAAAACAAAAAAAGGACAGATGCAGCTAAACTTGCCATACACTATACTAAATTAATCTCCCAATTAATCTACCTCCTCGGTCGCAGTCTCCTCCCAAGCACTCCAGCAACGTTCTCGTACCTAAAGTCCTCTTTCTCTTTGCAGGGCTGCTCTTCTGTCTTGGATCTTCTCTCTGATCTGTCACACCGGACTGCACTGCTATACCGGACCGCACTGCTTCGCCATACTGCCTTGCCACACCCCTATTGGGATATCAATTATACTCTTCTCTCCAGCACGCTATCTTACAATGTTGCAGTATCAGTAAAGACTCAGACTATGATTGGTTGTCGTAAATCATACTAGGGTCGCCTCATCCAGTCCTCCCCACAAATCCATCCTATACCGGTTCTATCAAAGGAAGGATTTAAGACCATTACATTCATATAAGTCTAACATTCATAATTATACTTTTAGCAACAATGTTCATTATAGCATCCGCTTTCACATTCGCATTGCACGTAGTGATGGCTGTTCCCACAGTCGCTGTCGCATCTTGGCACATAAACAATAAGACACAGGTCAACATGGCCTTCACACGGATTGCATCATCAGGTACACTCTGTAGTCTGCGAGCAGGCAACCCATCATGGGACATGCGCACTCCGCACCGATTAGGCCAGCCACATGCTGGTTTCAACGAGAGGCCATTTTCATGCAGGCCCAATCCTGTACTAAAATAAACAAACACAAAAGAATATTAATTCATGAAAATAAACCCATTATGTTTACCTCCCACCATACTAATACCATGTATTAATTAAATCCTAGCAAAAGCTATTAGTTTAAAGCAATCTTTTCGTTATTTGTGCAAAACACGAAAAATGTGCAATGTACAACACAGCATAAACATGCAGTAGTACGGTTTTTCAATGCGCAAACAATACGTACTCAAGCCAACATGGTTTAGTATATTATATAAAATGTGTTTGCCCCTTATGTAAATGTGTGCATCCCGTGTTGGTTAATTCATGCAGTCAATACATTATTATGGGGTTACTTAATTTCTTGAGGATGTACTTTACAAACCTCACTCCATCAAAGGCAACGTTTAATATTTCAAATGCCCTGCTACAGGGAGGCTATTTAGATGGCTGTGTTTCAGATTGGATTGCGGCAACTATTCTATTTGAGTTTGCCCAAGTAGTTGTAGATGAAAATTCATTTGATTCAGACCTCACTTGTGAGTCTCAGTCTGGACCTGAGTCATCATTCCCATACCTCTAAACATAAGAAGACCAAGTTACATTGGCCCCCTTTACCAAACAAGGTATATTTAAGGCTTTGTGCATATATTTCATCACACAATATATGGCCTTAGCTCCAGTCAAATTGGAAAATATATGGGCCTATTTCCACTCGTCGCTCCTCCTACGCCAATTTGCTGCCCATTTCTCCTTTCAAGCAACTATGCTGTACTTAATACTTGTTTTCGTCCAGGCAGATGCAGTTTCTTCCATCTCCAGAATGGTCTGCGCTCTCCATCTTCAGGACAGATGCTCCAGAGGCAAGCAGTATATATGAGAGAGGACACGGATTCCTTTGTCCTTGGAACAGCTTTCCGCTATCTGGGTATCAAGACACCTGGAGACACCATTTTCTCCACAGTCCTCCTATGGGCAGATATGAATTTTGCTGTCTTTCTGGGAAATATTCCTGCATTCTATTCACAAGTCAGACTCAGTCTGTTATTGTTGACAACCCCTCAGTAGTTGAAGCAAAGATCCCAAATGTTTTCAGGCATACGATTTTCAGCATATCACTCAGATTCTTTTTCAGAAGTGTGCTTTACTCCAACAACTATCCCAGAACTCTTTAGACTACCTGTCTAGAGTTGCCAAGGGTTACCTGTGGATTCTGAGTTCTCAGGGGTTGGCAGAAAGTTTTCCCTACCTCTTTATCTTCACCAGGAAATGTTAAAGGTGCCCACATGTCAGTCTATTGACGGGAGGGCGCCGATGGTCACCAGGACAGCGATGAGGATTATTTGCCCATCATGCTCTCAGCTTTCAGCATGGTTATAGTAGTGATTCAACATTGCCACCGCCTTTTCATAACCTCTATCAATTAATGGCTTATTTCCCAATCCAAGATGATCATAATCAACCCTGTTAGTTGTCACACATGCAATTCAGGCATCCAAACCGTTAAATTGTTCCCATGTTGCCACACCTAAACATTTAATTCTGAGCCAAAGTATGTCGTTTGTTTAAACATATTTGCGACTGTCTGACAGAATACATTGCTGCTGCTGCCACCAAACCAGTTCTTTGGGCTGGAGGAGAAGTATTTGTCATGGATACGTGTCGCATCTACAGAGGCCCCAGCCAGGCTGCCTGTCTGCTCACTAAATGCTGCCTGGGCTCTAGTTGTTTACTTTTCCTATTCTGATTTTTGTGTTCTGGGTTTTCTTGGTTTCCTATCAATGAAAATGAATTACAAGAAACTAAAATAATGCTACCTGGTCTGAAAGTCAGAAGGCAGGGCAAGGGATTCCGTTTTCTTTTTCTGCACTGGGCACTTTATTGTACTTTTAAAAGTAGAACCAGGTTGCTTGTTTCAAGCCAATGCAACAAATTAAAGACTAGCTCCTGTTGTTATTAAAGCATCGAAATATGCACTTTCTCACAAGCACCAGAAACTAAATATGTGAAACTGATCATTTCCAAGTATGAATATAACGAAATTTGGGTGCTGTATTTCGATCTCAAACGAGGATCAATGTAGACATTTTAATGGTAATACAAGTAATATTAAAAGGGGAAACACCTCCTGATGGGGTTCCTCTAAATATTCTTACACCCTCATTTAAATGAATGTTTTCATGGTTTTCATGCCTGGGGTAGGAGGTAGACACATTCCTAATAAGCAAGCTATATTAGATCTAGTTGGGGAAGTTTATTTAGGGTTTAGTTTTGGGTCATGCTGGCATGAATACTACTGTGTCAATGCCACAGCAATGATATTGGTGGGCACATTTACCAAAGAGTCCATCATAAAAGAAGGTTTCAGTTCCTGTAATTATCCCTGTAATCACTTATAGGATTGATTCAATAAGTGCTCAGCAGGATTGGGGTGGTTGCAGTCCAACTGGCTTTCTGTCTCGGACTGATAGATTGACAAAGTCCTTTGTACCAGTGGGTCTAGAAAGCCTAGGTGTAATTAGCTTTTACATTTTAAATGGGGCGTTCTTGCTGTACATAGTGGAGGTGGAGTTACTGAGACATTGAAGAGGGGCTTCTTTTCAATCTGTCGCATATATAGTGATCTGGCTAATTGTATTTGCCTGAAGGGCAGGAGTATAGTAGATTACCTTGTGGGCTATTTCTGTAAATGTATAATGTGTGCGAAATGTCAAAGTATTCTATGCTATGAGGGAACCTGTTATTATGATGGTTATCCAGTATTAAAGAATACATGGTTTTTAAGATGTTGTACTTTCATTTTAGACAGAAAGTACGATTTTTATAAGGTGTTATAGTTTTCATATTAGAAAGAAGCACTGAGGGTCACTGATGTCATAATGGTAATGTCTATTTTGTCTGTGCATCCTCCTCTCAAAAGACATGTTGTTAACTAAGCCTCAAGAAACTTCTGTGTGCATCCTATCTCAATAAACTGGAGCAAGAAATGGTTGTAAAATGACAGAATGTGCTTGTAAGAGCAAGTCAGATGGTATAGACTATGTTACAAATTCCTATAACGAAGCAAGGCATGAATCATCTTGACAATACAGATTAGTGATTAATGATTAATGTTCCATCAAACTTTTTCATTTACCCCCCATCAATCTAAAGTTTTAAAATCCTCCTTTGTTCTTTGTACAGGAGTCTCCTGTATGAGTCTCCCAATCATCTCCTGTTTGTTTCATTTTTTATATTACTGTGCACTGGATGTCATTTCCCTAGTGTAATTTTGTAGTCCATTTTGCACACCTGATGCTGATCTTGTGTTGCAGTAGTCTAGTTTTCATCTTTCTGGTCATCCTTCCTTTGTATTTTAGGTTGCATGGTCATGATGGCCGGTATACCACAGTTTGCCTTTTGAAATTCATTTGCGT
Organism: Calotriton arnoldi; assembly: GCA_963921515.1. Taxonomy (NCBI): domain Eukaryota; kingdom Metazoa; phylum Chordata; class Amphibia; order Caudata; family Salamandridae; genus Calotriton; species Calotriton arnoldi. Next base: position 16,701 of record CAWUFW010010112.1, read on the forward strand.
TCACTGTTCCTACAGGGATCTGGGGGCATATGTATGAAGCCTATTTCCCGTTCACAAACTGGCCGATTCTCAGAATCGGCCCGTTTGCGAACGGAAAGCCTTTGGGATGTATCATCCCAAAGGCCCTCGCACAATAGGGAATCGCAAAATTTGCGATTCCCTATTCTGCGAATGCATTTAAGGAATCACAAATTGCGATTCCTTAAATGCAATTCTTGAAGCATCCAAGTTGTGCGATTTTTGCTTTGAAATCGCAAATTACCACCACCTTCAAGTTGGTGGTAATTTGCATTTCTTTGAAAAAGCACTTTTTGGCATTTTTCAAAGCGCATGTGGCGCACATACATGCCCTTAGGGCATGTATGTGCGCCACATGTGCACACATGCTCCTTTGAGGGTGCAACAGGGTGTCCTTTTGACACCCTTGCACCCTTGAGATTGCATTCGCAATTTGCGAGTACCTAATGGGTACTCGCAAATTGCGAATGTCTTCCCATTCATTCCTATGGGCCTCTAGGCCCATAGGAATGAATGGGAAAGTATTCGTTAATTGTGAATCGCAATTTGCGATTCGCAATTAAGGAATACGTAGGAATCGCAATTAATATTGCGAATCCTACATACATTGCTTTTATGAGTCCTTAATAGCGATTCGCTAAAAATCGCTATTAAGGACTCGCAAAATGGATTTTTTATACATATGCCCCCTGAGTCCCAGGTCAAGGGGTTTTGAATGTATTGTAGAATCACATATTCTGTAGGACCTGCACTGTAAACATCCCTTGATTAGCGAGAGGTCCCACACAGTGCTTTGATTTGAAGGTGAATTGTAGTTTCTCTGGGTTGCAATCTCCTGTTGCTAATATATGCCTATGATTGTTAAGAAATTGTTTGATTTTAGTTGTGAATGTGGCTTTATCTCTTGTATCTTGAAGGGCTCCCTGTGGTTGTTGTGGCCCAGTAATGATTTGAGAGCAATTTCGTCTTATTCTAAAACAATTGGCTCAAAAGCAAATTTTACTTCAAGCCTCAGGGGTGTTGGCTCTGGATGCTCATTAATGAATTCCTGTCTATCTGTTTTGTGAATATTTCTGTGTATACTACCTCATTCCTCTGTGTTATTAACAGGTCCTCAGTTGAGTCTGTCAGCATTGCCCCCTTCAACCACACATCACCCCATACGATGCCCGCTTGCATATTACCTTGAGGATGCGCAGTGGAAACTCAACTGAGCAGCACCACTGTGCAAGGACTGAACTCTCTGGGGGAGAGTCACCTGGTGAGACTTGGCCTCTATGTTCCTGATGCTTCCTGGTGCACCTCAGGGGATACCCACCCAGCCAGCGCCACTGCACAAGGGAGGGCTCCTCCTTGGGCTAAACTTACCCATGCTGCACCTCAGTTTCAAGAATCCCAACATCCTCAGGTACCGGGTGCTCCCCCCACTTACAGACAGTGATATGAGGCTTCTCCTAATGTGGGCCCAAGCACATGCTTCTCACTTATCCCCCCAAAGAGAGAATCTCTCTTGACACTGACAGCCATTTTAAGGAGCCCCTTCACCAGAAAACAAACATAATATGAATGGAAGGACTAACAAAAGCTACAAACTGAAGTGAGAAAGGGCATATTCCAAACTCTGAGTCCACAGAAAGTGAAAAAGGACTTAATGCCCTATTCACGACCCAGGATGGGGAGCACCTACCAGAGTCCTACAGAGAAAAAGTGGGCCTGGTGTCCACTCCGTTTGAGGCTGTTGAGTCTTCAGTTTCACTTTTCCTCTCTGTGGTTCTTGTGCGGTACCCTATCTGGTTGCATTGGGGCTGAGCAGCCTCTTTGCTTCCACTTTATGTCAGGCAAGGGTCCTGCAGGCACAGAGTTCCATGCTGCCCCTCGGACATGCCTACACAGCACCCCTGGTGACCCAGTCCGTTCCACTGCTCTCCAAGCCGGGCGTTCTAAAATGGCTGAGGTACTTCCTCTGAGTTCTGCCATCTAATCCTTCTACTCTGAGATATCTTGAAATCCTTTAGTGAATTTCGGGCCTGTGGTCCTGGGAATGACATTACATTTGCACAATAACGGTAATGTCTGTGATATGCCCCCATCGCTGCCAGATGCATTTGCCAATGCTTGTTTGCTCCCATCTCTGCCAGGTGCATTTGCCAATGCTTGTTTGCCATGGGGGTACCAATGCTTGTTTGTTGTGTGCCAATGCTTGTTGTTGCTCCATTGGGAGTGACTCCACGGGTGTGGTCACCGGCGAGGTCTTGAGCTGGAGTATTTAAACCACAACCGTTCCAGAAAACACTGCTTGCTGTCAGTCTTCCTTTGGAAACGCTTGTGTGCTTGCAGCCAGGGCCGGCTTTAGCGCTGGTGGCGCCCAGTGCGACAATGTTAGTTGGCGCCCCCCAATGACCACCTCCACCATGGGTATCTCTCACTAGCACCCTTTAACAGTGACCAAGTCTCCATAACCACTCTCTCTCAGATGCATTGAATTAGTTATATAGCGCCACTCATACCAGTAAAGGATGTCAGAGCACTTTGCATCACACACACATTACACCGAGACAATCAAACATAGGTGTGTAAATCAGCTTATAGGAAATGTTACATAAGCCAAAGGACTAGAAGTGTAGGAGTCACATGCCATCCATACTGGTAGGCCATATAGTTTAGGAGTGCTTGGTGTGGAGAAGCACAAACTCAGAGTCGAAAAAGAAACAGCATAGTTGGGAGTTTTCTTTAATAAAAAGAATCGAATTCTACCCAAATTAACCCTTTTTGAAACATTAATCTATGCTCTAATGTATACTTTGTAGTGTGTATGCAGCTCTATGATGAAAGTTAATACCTCACTGTTCTATATTAGGACTTTAAGTTATCAATTGCAAGGAACAAAAAGATGTCTCTTTTAAAAGCAGTAACCTGCTGATCTATTTACATTATATGCACTCTGTAATCTACATGGTACACCTTGTTTGCAGCAGGCATATTAACCCTCTTCACTACCTTCACATAAGTCAAAACATCAACTATGCAAAACTCCAATCTCTCTAGGAAGAACATTAATCACAAGAGTTAACTTGACATTTTTGTGAAGCCTGGTAATTGCCGGAGGAAAGGAACGCGGCAGCAGGTGCTTTAAAAACATAAACTTGCAAACACAGCGCCCCCAGGAAGCCAGCACCCGGTGCGGTGGCACCGGTCGCACCGCCCTAGAGCCGGCCCTGCTTGCAGCTCTCCTGATCCTGAGGTTCTGGTCCTTGTGCTTGAATCCAGACCCCGCATCTTGCTTCCACCTACAGGATTCCTCCTTCCATGCCGCATTTGGGGATGAGAATACGCAGCAGTCGGGGACAAATACACAGCAGAAAAGAAAAACAACTGAATGTCGGTAACGCACCACGTGTGCGCAAAGACACGCATTTTGCATGTTTATTTGATTACAAGTACTGTATAGAGGGGTACCAATCTTTTGCTTAAGGAATCATTTTCTCTAGCAGTGTGAGACTATACATATATATATAATTATATGTATATATATATAAGCTTAGTTTCTAATGTGTTTCTTGACCCATTAGTATACCTGCTAATTAGTCCTTCCATTTTCAGAGGGTGTCCATTTCCGCAGAGGTGTCCAATGTCCTGAAAGCAGGTGCCCGGAGAGTACCATTCGACAAACCACCTGGATCCAACATCTCTCTCTCTCATCCAATCCCCTTTCCCCTTGCGTGTCCCAGTGCTCGCCATGTACACTTTGTGGATAGTGCTTTGACGTTCAGGAGAGTTGGGAACTAGTAACCTGGGTCATCATTGTGTCTCTGTGGAACAAGCAGGTTAGGGCTTGACAGAACAGCAGGCCCAAGTGAATTTCCACCTGGACACAATGGAGTCACAGAATATTTCCCCGGCCAATTTGGCAGACATATTAGAGAATTTACAGCGTGAAACCCAAGCGCTATCACAAGTCTAGATGCTTTACAGGTCTCCCCTTCCGACCCACCTCCAAGAACTTCTTGAGATGTGCCCTTTGGAGCAAAACCCAAGGCAACCCAAGGGACCTTTGGGTTTCATCAATCCGTTTCTGGACCTGCCCCAGTTATTCAAGTCACTACGCCACCTACCATGCTGTTAGCTCCTCCAGAACTCTTTGCAGGTGATCCTACTAAATTTGCGATATTCTGGAACCAATGCCAACTTCATTTTTTGTGTCGTCTATCTTCTTTTCTGACCGAACAGTCCAAAGTGGCCTTTATTCTCTCATACCTGGCTGGCACAGTTGCCTCCTGGTCCATCCCTTTGGTAGAAAGGGATGACCCGTTATTATATGATTATCAAGGTTTTAAGAGAGGGATGAAAAAGCTGTTCGATAAGCATACATTTATGCAGTCAGTAGATACTGAACTGCTTAATATGTGGCAAGGGAATAAATACCTTCATTCATATATAACTGCCTTTAACAAACTGGTAGCCAAGTCTGAGTGGCCGCAAGAAAAAAGGGGATCATTATTTTACAGGGGGCTCAAGGAGGAGCTTAAAGTCGTCTTGATGCAGGTAGTAAATCCACCCGCTACCTGTGAAGAGTTGATTGATTTGGTTGTCAAATTAGATCATTGCCTCTCGGAATGATGAATCAACAGGGGTCACCCTTACAAAAAAGTAGTGGTGATAATAGAAAATAAACAGGACTCAGTTAAACTCTTGGATGAGAGCGAGCCCATGCAAATAGGAACCATTAAAGGAGCACTCTCCAAGGAGGAAAGGCAAAGGAGGCGTGATCAGAAATTATGTCTTTACTGTGGAAAGAAGGCTCACTTCTTAAAGGACTGTTTGGCCAAACCTAAGAGGAAGCATGTAGGCACTGAAATGTCTGAGGGCGGATGCGAGAAAACACCTGGCGACGGTGGACACTAGCTGTTCGGGTGACCTCCGTCTAGAAGTCTCCCACTCTTTAGCTCAAACAAGTTCTCAAACGGAGTATAAACACTTGTATGTTTCCGCTCTGTTGAGATGGAATCAAAAGGATGACTTTGAGCCTCTCAAGTTCCTTGTGGACTCGGGAACATCGGAAATTTCATGGATTTAACTGGAGCACAGAGGCTAGGTATACTGTTTCTTATCAAAGCACATCTAGAAGTTGTCAAGACCATTAATGGGAGTGCTCTGTCTTCAGGCCCTATCACTAGAACAACCTGTGAGATGAATATGCTTCTTTTCCAAGGCCACAAAGAAAGCATTCTGGGTGATTTAATTCATGCACCTCAATTTAAGGCATATTAGGCATCCCCAGGTTGCAAAAACATAATCCTACCATAGACTGGGTCAATCGGGAAATTACCTTACAGTGTCATTTCTGTGTACACAATTGTTGGGATAAGATCTTATCCAGTTGGAGCACTGTGACAGTAAGTGGCTCTGTAGAAAACATCAGTCAGGAGTTACCACCTCTGTATCAGGATTTTGCGGATGTCTTTGAACAAAGGAAAGCAACTACTCTTCCTCTGCATCGTCCTTTCGATTGTAGGATTGACCTTCAGCCCAGTTTGCAAATTCCATGCAGTCAGACATGCAGTCAGATTTGCGCCTTAACTGAGAAAGAGACAAAACACCTTTGTCAGTATCTTGACGAAATGCTAGCAATAGGGTTCATCCGACCATCTCGGTCTCCACCTTCGTCTCTATTGTTGTTCGTCCCGGAGGAAAGAAGGGGATCTCAGGATCTGTATAGACTACAGAGCCTTGAATAAAATAACCATTAAGAACAGGTACCCTCCGCCCCTGATCTCTACCATCATCAAGTAAAGAACGCATACATATATACAAAACTGGATTTGGGGGTGCTTAACATCTTGTGAGAGTCTGAGAGGGTGACGAGTGGAAAACAGCCTTCAGAACCAAATTTGGTTTGCACAAATATCTCGTCATGCCTTTCGGACTCTGCAATGCCCCTGCAGCCATCCAGTATTTTATCAATGAGGTCCTGTGAAAATTAATCGATCAGTGTGCAGTGGTCTTTATTGTCAATATCCTGATCTACTCTAACACCTACGAAGAACACGTTACTCATGTTAAGTCCATCCTACAAACATTACTACAACACAGACTGTTTGCCAAACTTGAGAAGTGTAGCTTTCATACCCAAGAAGTGGAGTTCCTTAGCTATATTCTTACTCCTGATGGGGTTCAAAGGAATCCACGAAAAGTGGAAACAACTCAGTGGAAACCACCCCAAACCGTTAAAGAAGTGCAAAGTTTCTTAGGCTTTGGCAACTTTTACAGACTGTTTATTGACCATTTCTCAATGATTGTCTCTTCCATAACCAGATTATTGCGTAAAGGAGCAAAGTTTCACTGGGGAGAAGAAGCTGATCAAGCTTTTCAGCTACTACCGAACCTTTCCTATTAGAGGCCGATGCTTCCCAGGGAACAGTGGGAGGGATCTTGCCACAGCATGGGACCCGAACAGGAGAATTACACCCAGTGGCTTACTTCTCACACAAACTGACTCCAGACAAAGTTAATTTTTCACTGGCAGATCGTGAATTGTTGGCCGTCAAGAGAGCCTTCGAGGAGCCTTCGAGGAGTGGTGACATGACCTCTTATGAAGCTTGCACACTGTGATTATTCTGACAGACCATAGGAACTTATAGTTTCTTAATTCCGCAAGAGCCCTGTCTGCACAACAGCTTCTATGGCCTCTGTTCTTTCAAAGACTATGACTTCGTCATTCAATTTCTGCCAGGGACAAAAAATGGGTATGCAGATGCCCTGTCCCAGCTAAGCTATGTTACAAGTAAACAAAAATAAGAGCCACCACTAATCATTTCGCCAGAAAAGTTAGCGGTGCCACTCTCCTTAATCCAGACTTCTTGTGAGGTTAAAAGAGAACAAGAGACTACCAATGCACTAGACACCCTTCAGCAGCACATCTCTGACCTCTCGAGTCATAAAGGTTTGACGTACCTTGCACAAAAATTGTATTTACCCATTAAAGTGTAACAAGAAAAAGCCTTTGAATGGTGTCCTGCTAGTAAACTACCCGGCCATCCTGGAGAAAAGAATTCCGTCATCGACATTTCTGGTGGCCATCCATATCCAAAGATGCCAGAACATTTGTAGCAAATTGTGTGATCTGTGCTCTAGGGAAAAGTTCTCACCAGACTCCTGTAGGTCCCTTGATGCCTTTAACAGTACTGCCTACACCCTGGCACACTGTGTCTTTGGTCTTTGTAGTAGAACTCCCACAATCTCAGGTTGGTTTTACTACTGTCCTGGTGGTAGTTGACTATTTAACAAAAATGGTGCATTTCATTCCATTAAAAGCCTTACCAACAGCCTAACAATTAGCCACTGCTTTCCTACAATCCGTGTTTCATCTGCATGGGGTCCCCTCTGTTATTATCTCCGATCAAGGAACACAATTTCTGTCTAAATTTTGGCAATCCTTATGTAGCATATTGGATATGGATGTTCGCCTTTCATCTAGTCACCATCCAAACTGATGGGCAGTCTGAAAGGGTAAACCAGTGCATTGAGCAGTATCTGCGTTGTTATCTCCTAAGATCTGATGTGGATTGGGCTACTTGTTTATGGGCTGCAGGATTTGCTTATAACAATGTTGTTCACACGTCCACATGTTATTCACTCTTTTTCTGTACTTATGGCTACCATCCTCGTAAGTTACAACTAGAGATGGCACCCAACGTATCCATACCAGCTGTGCAGGACTTTCTGCAACAATTATCAGACATTCAAAAAAGGGCACAAGAGAACATAAAATTGGCTAAACAATTGTACAAGGTGTACGCAGATAAGAAAACATGGACTAAACTATCGAGGACAAAAGGTATGATTGTCTACTATGCATCTCAATCTAAAAGGCACTCGGAAATTTCATTCAGAATTTATTGGACAATTTACCATTGACAAAAAGGTGAATGATATGGCTATGAAATTAAAGCTACCTTCTTCTTTACCCATCCACCCCGTATTCCACATCTCGTTACAGTGCTGGACACTATGCGCTGTCCAAGGAGTCCTCCTCTGGTATTGGTAAACAATCAACCGGAATATGAGGTAAAGGCCATGTTAGAATCCAAGCGCGTGAGAAACAAACTCTTTTACCTCTTGGACTGGAAAGGCTACGGCCCTCAGGAGCGCTCATGGGAACCAGCTGGATATGTGCACGCTCCCTGTTTGGTCAGTCAGTTTCATCAAAGACACCCACAGAAACTCAAGCCTGTTGGGGGCACCTTGGGAGGGGTGTTCTTTCGGGCCTGTGGTCCTAGGAATGACGTTACATTTACACAATCACTGTAATGTCTGTGATATGCCCCCATCACCCCCATCAATTATGCTGCACCAATCTATGTTTGAAGTCTGACTCCTTGAGTGGGCTGCCAGAGAGATTTGCTTCTAACGCAGATCGTAAACTACAATCTTGTACGAGCATACATAGGAAAATCACCTATTAGGGTGTTAGCTCATTTTCATTTATACATTGACAAAATTAAATGACGGAGGCTATATTAGTCCCTACATAAATGTACGGTCGCTAATCAAAAAAATTCTGTTGGTGGATTAATCCGTCACCTTTGCCCAGTATTAATAAGAAGGCAGCGAGGGATGTTATTATTATTAAAGATAGCGTCCCCCTCTTTTTGTTTCAGAATATTGAGATTATCAACTTTCTCCAAGGATATTTGAACATGTGGGGCATAAATCTAGATATTTAGAATAACTCTGAAGGAAAGAAAGAGAAAAGACGGAAAGAAAATGACCGTTATTCCTCCAGGTACAGAAAAATATATACATTCCACCTTTTTATCTCCCCCAACCTCTCCTCCCCTTTTTTCTTTTTTACCTCCCCCTCCCTCCTTCCCTTTCCTAAACCACCCTCCCTCATCTTCCCCCTTTTCATCATTCCCTCCCCTCTTCCTGTCATTTCCAACCTACCTGCACCATCACTTCTGGGCTGATACAATATGCAGCCAACACATTCCAAGTCTATTTTCTTTGATTGCATTACAGTAGTCCTTCTAAACAAGCCGAGGACACATATTCTGTTCACCTATAGACAACTGCATCTTCATGTGGAACGGTAACAAAACCTTATTGTGTTACTACTCGGAAGTTCATCTCTTCCCATAGTAAGTAGACATATCTTCACCTACCTATCCCAGAGTTGCAAACTTCGAGCTGAGATTTAGGGATCTTGAGATCTTTCCCTGTCCTCCATGTATCGTACTTTATTGTAAACGGAGTCTATTTTTATCTTGACTTTATTGACACATTTGTGCACCTTCTTCTCTTTCCCCTATTTTCTTGTATTCATGCTCGGGCATTCATGTATTATATCTTGGGTGCAAGTATTTTCATGTCTATCCACATTCTTTATCTCGATTTACGTGAGGACCACTTAGTCTATTTTTAAATCTCACTCACTATGTACATGGACACCGCCTTTTAGAACACAGGATTATTTGATTAATTATTGTTTTCTTATCATTGTTCCATGAAGGGAAAATAATGTTTTTCTCTTACATGTTTATCCAAGCACATCTGATATATTTTACAGGTACTTGTGGTTATATCTGTGGCTTTCCTGATGAAGGCGTACTGGTCACCGAAACACACGTTGACACGATCCTACCAAGAACCAGCCACGATCTAAGCCAACATTTTGTTGTGTGTTATTCTTTGCTTGTTATTGTGAGAAAATAATCTCCATGACTTGTTGACATGTATTCCTGTATTCCATCAAGAAATGATGACGGGATGTAATGATCTAGTTTACTCATAGAATAGGACATAGCCAATGGAGTCATTATCAATTGTTTCTGATTTTCAAATTTATATTTTTGAAATTAAAATATGTTGGTTAATTATATCTGTATTGCTTGGCTTTCTCTATGTTAAAATATTTGAAATTGAAATAATAGGCTGCCTAAGGTCTTTATATACAATATATTTTACCTGCCTTGGGAGGGCTGATCATTAACAGGGGTCCTAGTTGTTCTCAATTATATGCCCCCATTGGTGCCAGGTGCATTTGCCAACGTTTTCCCCCATCGCTACCAGGTGCATTTGCCAATGCTTGTTTGCCGTATGGGGTACCAATGTGTTTGTTGTGTGCCAATGCCTGTTGTTGCTCCATTGGGAGTGGCTCCATGGGTGCACATACCTTTTGTCCTTTCCCCTGGCGCGTCCAACTGCTCGCCACGTACACTTCGTGGATAGTGCTTTGACGTTCAGGAGAGTTGGGAACTAGCAACCTGGGTCATCATTGTGTCTCCGTGGAACAAACAGGTTAGTGCTTGACAGTGAACCTAGGATTCATCTATATGGCCCTCAATATGGCCTTCTGCAAGTCCTTCTTTTTTTCAAATCACCTCTCTAAACAATACCTTTAAAATCACCTATCCTCCAAATTTATCACAATATCCATGACGAACTTCATATATATTATTCAAAGTGAATTCTTAGAAACTCAGAAAAGTATCACTGAATTCAGAAGGGGTCCCTCAAAACACATCTACTTTTTACTCACAACACTCCATCATTGGTTTAGCATTCTACACAGAATCCAAGAAACCTCTCAACAAATGAGATCCACTGTGGGCAAAAACTTAAGGTCTAATCCTCTACAAACTTCGAAGGCAAACTTTCTACTTGTATTTTTGTTGGACTTGGCCCTTTTTGCAGGGTTATCCCCAAACTTTTTGCTACTTCCTCCGATTTTTTCCTGACTTGTTGCTGTTGGTTTTAGGACTCTGGGCACTTTACCACTGCTAATCAGTGCTAAAGTGCATATGCTCTCTGTGTAAATTGTTATTTTGATTGGTTCTCCCTGCTTGGCATATTTTGATTTACTGGTCATTCCCTAGTAAAGTGCACTGGATGTGCCAGGGCTGGTAAATCAAATACTACTAGTGGGCCTGCAGCACTGATTGTGCCACCCACACGAGTAGTCCTGAAACGGTAACTCAGACTTGCTACCGCAGTGTCTGTGCGCAGTTGGTAACTGTCATGTCGACTTGGCAAGTGAACCCACTTGCCAGGCCCTAACCTTCCCATTTCTTACATATAGGACAACCCTTTGGTAGGCCCAAGGTACCCCCCTGGGCAGGGTGCAGTGTATGTGAAAGGTAGGACTTGTACTGATGTGTGTAACATGTCCTGATAGTGAAATACTGCCAATTTCGTTTTTCACTATTTTAAGGCTATCTGTCCCCATAGGAAAGCATGGGAGTTAATTTATAACATCTTATAAATATAACTTACCATTGGGACCAGATAGGAAAATAAAGTTTAGTATGCCTGAACTCAGAATCTAAAGATGCATCTTTTAGGGAAGGTGATTTTTACATTCTGAGTTTGAAAATTCCACTTTTAGAAAGTGGCTATTTACTTGTTCAACCATCCTGTGTGCCTCTGCCTGTTTGTAGATTGACTGTCTGGCTTTGGAGTTACAGGGGCTGGGGAGGTGCAGTGGCTTCAGGAGTCTGGATGAGTCAGCACTAGGTTGAATAGGCCTGATCTGCATTTGGAGTGGTGGGAGGAGTAGCACCTGTACCTGAATAGGGCTGTGCCTGCCATCCACAATGCTGGCTCCGCCCCCCTGTGGTGTGTCTGGAGCCAAGGCTCACACTGACAATGGATGCTCTTGTGCACTTGCAGAGTGCCCCCCAGAACTGGTTTGAACTGGGCTCAGAGCCCCTTGCACAAAGAGAACAAAGACATTTTGGGGTATAAGTATTAGGCCTAAAACCCCTGAACTTTAGACTACTTCTGGAATCAAGAGGAACCTTTGCCAAGGAGAAGAGCTGGAGAAACTGAGGTGAAGTACTGCCCTTGCTGTGTGTCTGGGGTTGGCCTGCAGTTGCTGTTTCTGCCAAGGAAAGGAGAATGACTTTGCTGTGTGCTGTCCCCTGCTTGAGGAAAGACTCCAAGGGCTTGAGTAGAGCTTGTCTCCTGTTTTGAAGTCTCAGGCTCACAAAGACTTCACCCCCAGCTCCCCTGAACTTCCTTGCTGGGAGATTTGACCTGCCAGGAGTGCCTGTGGCTGTGTGTGGCCTCTGGAGGTTGTTTCTGCTACTGGGAGCTGGAAAGCAATGCAACAACAAGAAAATCGACGCATCGCTCTTCTTGCGACAGTTTTTCCAACGCCGTGGTGCGAGAAGAATCTACCCGCACCGCCGCGCCGCTGCTGAAACCGACGCAGCGCCTGTCGCCGCGGCAAGAATCGACGCATCAAGGGATCGCGGCTGAAAAGGTCGACGCAGCGCCGCTCGCCGCCGCATCATTCACCGACGCATCCTGGATTTCCACACAGCGTCCCTGTGCTGCAAGTTTTCCCCGACGCATCACCCGCAGATCGGAGTCGTCTCAGAATCGACGCGTCGCTTCCCCCTACAGACCGGACCCGACGCACCGCTCCTGTTAGATTTGAAAATCCCATTCTCGTTATATACTCGTTTTATGTTATATTAGGTTAGCAGTGTGCGGCTAAATGAGACACCATTCGTATTCACGTTATGTAACCCACTGAGTTATCCACGCAATGTGCGAGCTTCAGTTAGCAAGTGTGACTCCATTTTGTATTTCGTAATCCCAATTAGGCTGTGTCTGTACCAGGCCTCACTATTCGTATTGCTTGCCTCAGCAGAATGCTGTGTTCAGATATTATTTTCTCTTCTGCTCAAGGTTACCTTCTGACTTACTAATAAATAGGCCATTTTGTCCTCGCATACCTATCTATGTGTGTAGCTCTGCTCACACGTTAGGAGACGCCGAAACCCAGCACGGCACCCTTGAGATAGTGATAGCGTGTACCGATCTGGCAGGTGGTAGCCCATCCTTCTGTGCCTCCTTTGTTCATGTTAGGCCTAAGCCGGTAACTTTCCATTGTGGGCGTGGTTAGGAGGCCCTTGGGAGGAATGATTATGTGTTGCCGACTGTTGGGGGGCCAGTCCCTCGGCAGACATCTTAGGGTGCAGGTCAGATTGGACTCCTCTGCAGAGTATTGGTAATAAACAATTGTTTTGTATTCTCTACTGTCTGACCGACTCTTCATTTAGGGGAAGGTGATTAGGAGGTTGTAGAAAACCCGGGTGGCCCTTTTCGGGCCACTTCCTTCACTCCCCTGTGTCCAGCGGAACTGTCACATCGCATCCACGAAGGTCTCCGGGAACGACGCATCTCTTTGTTTTTCGACGCTACTCATCGCTGCGGCTGTTTGGCTTGGTGAATTTTGTCGCAACGACAGGTACTTTTTGCAAGAAATTACGTATCCATAGTCTTCTATGGACTCAGTTGCTAAAACCTTTTTAAAAGTCATTTTTCTTAATACTTGTATGTTGGATTTTTGTCATTTTGGTCTTGTTAAGTTTAGATAAAGATACTTTATTTTTCTAAACCGGGGTGGTGTCCATTTGTGGTGTTATCACTTTGTTACTGTGAGTGTTGGTACAAATACTTTACACATTGCCTTTGGGATAAGCCTGTCTGCTCGTGCCAAGCTACCAAGGGGGTGAGCAGGGGTTATCTAAAGTGTGTATCCCCCTTACCCTGACTAGAAGCAAGGGTCCCTATTTGGACAAAGGTACCTACCTCTGCCAACTAGAGACCCTCATTTCTAACCATTATCTATAACAGAAAGATTATGTTTCAATCCAGTGATGCAGATCAATATAAACGAATACCATGGAATCCATGCAGCAGAACAAAAGACAGAAAATAAAGCTATCTCAGCGATGCCCAAAACTATCTTTATTCATGGACTCCCCGGTTAGGATTAGAAATTACAAAAGGGGTATTTAGTGCTCTTCATCCATCCTTACTGCTTATATTGTCTACATGTTTCGGCCATTAGCTATCGCCCTCACAGGGTCGTTCGGACTTCCTCAGGACTCGTGATCCCATTCACTTGATTACCCTTTAGAAAACTAAATTTAGTTATGAGGATATATTCATTCAAGTTATAATGGCCTTACTTGTTACTTTCAATGTACAAACACACAGACTCATCACTCACCATGAACCGACAGGTCAACGCCGTCACCTCCAGTTGCTTCAACACCCTCCGCATCCTCTGCAAGACCTTCAAGTGGATCCCCCCTGAGTCAAGGAAGACAGTCACCCACGCACTCATCACCAGCAGACTGGACTATGGAAACGAACTCTACGCCGGCATCAACAAGTCCCTACTCCGCAAACTCCAAACAAATCAGAACACCGCCGCCAGACTCGTCCTCGGCATCACCCGACACGAACACATCAGCCAACACCTACGAAGTCTCCACTGGCTCCCCGTGGAGAAAAGAGTCACTTTCAAAATCCTCACTCACGCCTACAAATGCCTACACAACAACGGACCCAAATACCTCAACGACAGAATCAACTTCCACGTACCCAAAAGAAACCTCCGATCTTCCAACCTCGCACTGGCCGAAACCCCGCGCATCCACAGAGCCAGAGCAGGCGGAAGATCCTTCTCTCACATTGCAGCCAAGACCTGGAACGAGCTACCGGCAGACATCAGACGCGCCCTCCCTGAACACCTTCAGGAAGACCCTCAAGACCTGGCTCTTCGGCTAAACAGATCTGCGGACCCCCCCACCCCCTCAGCGCCTTGAGATCCTCACGGGTGAGTAGCGCGCTTGCAATTCCCTGATTGATTGATTGATTGATTGAGATTGTTCACCATGACTATATCTGAAACTGGAGTGCAAGCGGGAGCGTCTCCCCGTAGTCACACTGTCTTCAAGGGAGTAACGCCACTTAATAATGCCCTTGCTGCCACTGTGTAATTTGTAATCCTACCCAGGGAGTCCATGAATAAAGATAGTTTAGGGCATCGCTGAGATAGTTTTATTTTCTGTCTTTTTGTTCTGCTGCATGGATCTCAGAGTATTCATTTGTATTGTCGCTCGCAACCCCTCTGCTCCATCCCAGGCGTTGGTCTGTGCAGGGATGTTGTAGCAGCCCCATGATGAAGCATGCCACTATTAGTGGGTGAGGGCAATTATCAAAAAACCTTGCGTTTTTCCTACGTGTTGTTTCTGGTCTTTCAGAACTTTCACATTTCCTCCTTGTCCTCTTTTTGTGAATACATGAAACTATAACTAAGTTCAAACCTTCCAATCATTTCTCCAAAGCATTGCCTCGCATCATGAACAAGGAAATTACCAAGCTGCTCCTATCATTCTGGCCCTCCCTAGTTAATTCCTCAAAGAAGCAAGGTGTTTTCCCTAACAAGTCTGAATATTATCCAAAACTATCCAGTGCTGAAAATGGTCAATACTGACACCAAATACCTGAACAGTTTCCGCCCAGTATATTCTTAGAGAAGGTGTTAGAACATTCTTCTCCAACGGGTAGCTTGTGAACTAGTGGTATCCCTCCAGCTACTTGTAAGTAGCTCTCCTATGTGAAGAACAGTCTACTAAATCAGCAGCTTCTGCTTGGTTGAATTAATGTAAATATATCAAAATAGAGAGTGTATGTTTGAAAAAAAGGTGTTTATTTTCAGAACTCATAAGATATTTGGAAAAAAATAGCGGAGTTTCCAAAATATATTTAAAGTTCATATTTGAGTGATAAATCAAGAGGCATTGGAGAGACTTTTTACAAATGGTATTACCTTGGTGAGTACCAGAGGCATTGCAGCTATGACTGTTATGTATTACCCACGTAAAGGCATTCCATATTGACAAATACTTTTTTACATTACTGCTGGCAATCATGCCTGATGCACTGAGGTCTTACACATGGTGGCAACTAATGTAATCTTTGTGGTCATCATTACAACACTAATAATAGAAGTAGCTCTCAATGAGTTTCATTGAATGTAAGCAGCTTTTATTACAGAAAAGGTTGGAGACCCTTGTGTTAAAAAAATGTGTCACTTCACAACTTTCCCTCCATATCTAGGCAAATAACCTCCTTTGTGCTATCCAGTATGGATTCAGAAAAGGCTCTAGCACAGAAAAAGCCCACCTTCAAATTGTTGATGATTCTCTCCTTTTCCTCAGCTCCAATGACTGGTTCCTGCTTGTGCTTCTGCCTTTGATACAGTCAAACTACGCTCTGAATAACATTCTGAAGGACCAGATGGATATCGAAGTTACAGTCCTAAGCTGATTTTATTACTATTTGTCTAACTGTTTTCAAATAGTGAAAATATGAAGCTCTTTCTCTAACAAAACCAACCTAAAAAAGGCGTTCCAAGTGCTAAATCCTATCTCCTAACCTTTTTAATCTGTATATTGAACAATTTAGCAAGATTATGAGAAATTCTGTAATTCTTTATCATCCATATGCAGAAGATATCCCGATCTATTTGAAGATTTTATCCCCATATGTCATCCTCCCACTCACCTACAACCATGACAGAGTGCAAAAATGGATGTCTAACAATCACTTAAAACACAATCTAATACAAACTGAGGCCCAGATTTATCTAGACTCTTGCAGCGCTGCATACTGCAGCTTTGCTTGACAATACACTGCGCTGTGCTGCGCCACTTTCTTGCATCATGGATACTCAGGGGCTTATTTACAAGCCCCTTGCGCCACCCCTACGTCACTTTTCCCATGTTAAAAATGACGCAAAAGTGGCGCAAGGGACTTGTAAATAAGCCCCTCCATATTTACAATATGGTGCACCACAATGAAGGGACCAGAGATGCATCACACAGTGCAATGCAAGTCTGAAGTTGCGGTGCACTGCACCATAATGCAACTGTGACTTGTGTGCTGCAAATCTGACTTGCATGCTGCAAGACACCTTTATCTGCTGCAAATCAGATTTGCATCACACAGGAGTCTGTTACATCACCCGAAAGTTCAAAAAGCAACGCAGTGCCAAGCATTTGTTTTTTCCAACACCAGCAGCATTTTGGTGTCATAGAAGGAGCTTCAGGAAGGTAGAGGGCACCAACCCTGAAGCTGGTTCAGAAATGCATGCCAAAAGGAAGAGAAAGCTAAAATTCACAGAGGAGGAAAGCCAAATGTTGATAATTGAGGAGACACAAAATGAGAAACTTTTGTTTGACACGGGAAGGGTGCTTTATGGCAGGCAATAGTAGACAAGATGAACTGCGTGGCACCAACAAGAAGGACTGTAGTAGAATGCAATAAAGGTGGCATGACCGCAGAGGCAGAAAAAATGAAAAACTAGCCAGGAACCTTAAGGCTGCAGTGAGGACCGAAGGGTGAACAGATGTTCAAGGGGAGTTGAACCTATTGGAGGAGCAGGTGGCATCATTTATTCCAGCGGAGTTGGTTGCTGGAGTCGAGGGCCAGGACAGTGCTGAAATAGATGACCAACAAGACGTACAGGGTGAGTGATAACATAATGCATGTAATATAAATATTTAAATTGCCAATATGATTGCTGACAAAGATTGGGGCACATTAACTGAACAGAATGCAGCACACATGCAAAGAGGAAATAGTGGGGGGAAATACAAATATTAGTCCTTGCTCAGCGTCACTGTGGAAGGTATAGCATTTTGAAGCATTCCCAGGTTTGCATGTCTTTGTAAACCTGAGAATGAGTTGAAATCCATAAGTGGATGCATTGGAATGCACATGCTCCACCAATGGACCGCCTCCCAAGCTAAATTGTAATGTAACGCAGCAAAAGCAGCTGCCTTGCGTTATATTTCTTTACAAATCTACACGAGGCCATGCAAATCAGGCCTTGTCTGGCTTTGAAAGTATTCATGAAGTCTTTGCCTTACGTTATGCAAAGACAGCACAAAGGCTTCATAAATATGGGACATAGTAAAATAACCCTTACATGTAAGCACACACAGGGCAACTGAGTAAATGATAGATTTGTTTTAACATAATCATATTGCATGTTATGCAGAGTTTCATGTAACCAACTGTAGAATTACCATCATGAATAAAGATGTATGTATGTTGTACTGTAACACACATGATAGATGTATATGTTTCTGTGTAATATATCTACATACCACCAGATAATCAGTGAAGCATAAACATCTGCCTTCACATAGATATAGGACCTAGGTACTACATTGCTCTGTAAAGTAGGCCAGCAAGGCAAACTGGATTGGTGAGCACTTAGAAAGGGAGTCTGTAGTACCATATTAAAATAAGTGATACAGGGCCACAAACCAAATACTGGATATCTGCGGTGCAATGTGTGCTGCCTACCTACACATCGTACACACCACCACCACCATATTGAAAGTTTGTCTGCCCTTCATGCTTGTATGTGTGTTCAGTATTGTCTTATACCATCACAAGCGCACATGTATCAGGCAGACACAGAGGTCATGATACCAAGATCCAAGAGATAGCTTGGCTTATCCTCACTCATAGCACAGAACACTTTAGGATCTTAATATGTGTCACACGTCCACAATGGCACAAGTATGGGTGTGCCTATAAGAACAAACATACTGGGTGGTCTGTTTAGGATCATAATATGATAGATTTTTCATGGATGGTAAGAGAAGTAACATAGCCTCTCAATTATCTCAACAACATAAACTTGAAGTAGAATACCTATGCATCTCAATGTAAAATTACTTTCCATATAGTGGAAAATGTTATAGTGGACCAAATCTTACAAGTTCTGTAGGGAATCAATGTGAAATTATTGCAGCAGTGCTTATAAGTGTGTGGAGCTTCAGTTACCACTATTCAGGCAAAAACGTATACAGTCTATCATCCATCATGACACATCCCTGTGGTGTGAAGATTGGTAAATAGGATATGATGTGTAGATGGCAACAATCTACTTATAGTAAGAATGTTGAATTAAGATGTTTCTTGATATTTGAGCGCTAATCAATACATGAAGGTAAAAAATAAGTAGAATACTAAAATAAGGTCATGTTTTGGTAATATCTGCTGAACATGCATATAGTAGCTATCTACTATCATTTGACTATTTCTCATTCTGGAGTCTGCAAGGAACATACAGACTTGTGTATCAATGTCTGCAGTCAATGAAGACAACTGTGAAGTGAAATCTAGTGTGTAGAAAAATTGATCTCCACGAGTGCTGTACTAGAATTTTGATCATTCCTCAACTTTGACCTATGTACTGATGTGTGTGCATACCTAATATGTGTATCAACATGTTACCTTGTTGCACTTACATATCAAATTTGTTATATTACAATGTAAGGGTCTGGAACCATCCCACATGCGCCTACTGTTGACTTTTGCCTACAATACAATATGGCCATATCCGTGTGTAGGAGGAGGTGTGATAAATGGATGACATAATCAATGTAAGTCTATCTACATCAAATACAGCCTCTGTAGAATGCTAACATAGCCATTTGTTTCCAGAGGAGAGAACTACCTCTCCTCTACAACAGCCTATCCATGATAAGCAACCTGTCCTCGACCCCCTCCTACCCCTATGGATGAAGAGACCTTCAACCAACTCCTGGGCACTATTGACACATCTCCTCTTATCTTCTTGGCCAGGGAAGAAGACACTGTTGGGTCTCCAAATGAACCAATGCAGACTGCTTCTCAAACACCTGTATGCCATCTTGCCGCAAGGACTCCATCGCAGCATGTTTCAACGGAGAGTGATATGGGTCCAGCAGCGTATGGCTACAGGGATGGAAACTGTAGCAGGCACTCTTGAAGGATTCTAGAGGTGTCTCAGCTCCAATAAGGGGTTGTCAGAGGCATCATGAGACACCCATTGACACCCATTCTTGGCTCTATGGCATTGATGCCTCTTTTGCTGACATCGCTGGTGTTATGATGCGGAGGGGCGAGTAAGAACAGCCTTCAGCATCAAGCACTAGTGATGTTATCAACCAGCTAGGATCTATCAATTCCTGTATGCAGTCCTTGGAACAAGCAGTGGAGGCCTTTGGTAATCAATTGGACGCCAAGATGGACTCCTTTACGGCAGCAACTAGGGCCCTCAACAGCAACCAGTGCCCCGAGACCCTCACAGGTGATTTGGCACTCTGTACAAGTCCCTGATTGGTTGACTGACTGTGCTGCAGAACCAGAAAGCCCTTGCCAGGGAATACCATGCAGCCTTAGTGGCATTCACTAAGGTTCTTGGGAAAATGGGCCATACATCTTCACCCTCCGATGTTTGTGCATCAGAGTCACCCAACATTACTCCTCAGCCTCCTATTGTACCAACAACAACAAAAGGAGGCTGAACATTCGTCAAAGGATGAAGAGGTGCAGTTCCCAAGTGTAAGAACTAGAATTTCCTGGTGAACATTAGTGAGTGTATTCTGGCCAGTTATATAACTTGTCATGTGTTTGATATCATGCCACCTTATTTTCAAACAACTGCAGTCTTAAAATGGTGATATGTAGTTGATCATGTCCATCTGTTCTTGTCATGAAACTTCCTTTTTAGCAAGTGGCAATGCTCTCTGATGCATTATTGAGTTATCTTCCTCTATTTGTATGTGTTTTCTTTTGCTCCATTTAATCAATTTTCTGTTGTTTGGCTTTCCTCCTCTACAACAAACCTATATAAATGTATGTTCCACATGAAGTAATATGGGTGACACCAACACATAAAAAAAGTGAAAATATTTGAACATGACAAGAATGGTTGTGTTTTTTTCTTATTTATGTAATGTGTCATTTCTAAATAACTGATATGACGCGGTGATGTATCAGCAGAGTGGAATCTTTGCACCCTACCATGCTACCCATGATTTAGCCACATGAACCAAGATTGTATGTATATATATATGTCAGGTTTAAGTGTTAGCTCTACCTCATGTCCAACATCATGAATGATCCCACAGATGACACCTTATATAAGGTACTAAATGAAATGCTTAGCAAATAACTTGTTACTGTAGGCTACAGTCATCATTCAATAGTTTGTATACTGACTACATGAAAGAAGGTCATTGTTTTCCATCTACTAGACCAATAATGTAAACATTTTGTACTAGCAAGGACATATCTAGACTATCTCAAAGAAGGGCAACACAAAACAAAGAGGCCTCTAATCATGTGAATAGTCATTGTCACCTTTCCTCTTCTACACATGTCAAAGGAATGGAAATATATATACATTAGGGCCATTTCACATTAGGGTGACTGTCTGTGCTGGTGGGCATTTGCTTATTGCGTATCAAAGAGTGACATTCATTGGGCAAGTTGTATAGCATGATTTAACATTGATACTTGTGATCACTCCATGGATTCTGCATGACCCTTCACAATATAGAAAAAGTAATCGGTAAAATATTGTCATAGTCTAATAGTGTACTACATTTTAAGACACAAAGGCCCTGATTAGGATGTTGGACACCGTTGAGGAATAGGAACTGACCGACCTCAGGTTGGCAGTTCCCACCGCATCATTTGGATGCGACCACACACAGTGCGATCAGAAACATCAATTTTTCTATGGGAGCTTGTGCGGCGGGCGGAAAACGCCCGCAGCATAAGCTCCCATAGAAAAATTAATGTTTCCAAACATCCCTACACCGTGTGGCAGGCACCTCACGATGCCTGCCACACTGTGCAGGGATGTTGTGTCCGCCAAGGCAATATGCGGAGGGATGGGGGTCCTGCTAGGGGCCACCAAAGATACTTTCCAACAGCAGTTCCATGTCGGAAAAGCCGACATGGAACTGCTGTCGGAAAGTGCCATCATATTCCCGATGACGGAAACGCCGTCTTTAAGGGATTATGAGGCCTTTCCGACTGGCTGACGGGCTCCTTGAGCCTGTCAGAACCACGTTGGATTCCCCAGCCGGTTTAAACTCTGACCACCGTTATTATAATATAGCGGTCGGACTTTAAACCTACAAAGTCGGTCGGCGCTGGTTGGAGGCTTTCCGACCGACATTGTAATAAGGCCCAATGTGTCATGACATTCACAATGTGGCAACTAAGGAGCCATAATTACAGGATTTACTTCTATCTCTGTTGACGTATGTAGTTTAGGCCTACAAACATTACAGCATTGCCATATTTATACCAAATGTGTCAGATAATGAATATATAACTTCAGAACATGCATAGTTAATATCAGTACATGCACACCACTGACAAATACCAACAATTAATGCTGGTGTTTACACTATGCAACTGACAGTGTACCATTGCCATTACAATGTACTATGCTTCCTTTAAATTTTGCCTTGTTTATTTTTTTATACTGTCTCCTTTTTTCCAACTCCCCTATCTAATTTTTGTTTAATTGCTTTTATGCCTGATCTTTTTTTTCCTCATTTCATGTTTTTTTTTTAGGTAGCTGACTTCCAGTCCGTACTAGTCTCTAGTTTACTTATGTCCTGCTTTGTTGGTAATCTTTCCCTCTATCCTATATATCTTGTGGCAATGTAAGACTAAGAACAGATTTTTGGTACTCTACTGTCTACTGTGAAGATTGCAGCAGGACCAAGTAAGCTAGCATTATAAATAATATTCACCATGTATGTTTGTTGAGAAGGCTTTCTTTTTCTTGCTCATGCTCTAACAGTTAACAAGAGAGTGGCGATGGTCATGGACAACACCCACCCCCTAATGTTGTGCTGTGTAATTCACTTATACAGTATACCAGCAGTTTTCATGACAGTGCAGCATGGCTGGAAAGTATGAGGTCCTATTGCATTTGCCAACCAACAACATATGTCTTTCATCAATCATTATTCTACCCCTTCATTGTGCTTCAATGACTCAGAGTCATCATGATCATCATAGGCTATAGCTCTCAATCAACCAATCAAAGAATATTTATAAAGCGCACGGCTACCTCGGGCAAGGTGTCCCGGCGCTAACGCAGCAGATTACAGAGCTTGAGGCTTGAGCCACTATTCCCCTTGCTTAAAGAGCCAGGTGTCCAGCGCCTTTCTGCAATCCTGCTCTGAATTCAGCATATGCAAGTGGTGAGGAAGGGCATTCCAAAGTTTAGCAGTCCTAACCGAGAAAGACCTACCCCCTTGCCTTGCTTTTGAGAAACCGGGGACAGCAAGGAAACACCGATGGTAAGATCTTAAAGTCCGCCCCTAGCGGTACAGACTAAGCCGCTTTCTGAGGTAGCCAGGGCCATTACCCAGAGAGGCATGAAAGGCAAAGGTAAGGGCCTTGAATTCGATCCTCCTGGCTACCGGGAGCCAATGGAGTTGTTTAAGGTGAAGGGAAATGTGCTGGCACAGCGGGACCTTGCGGATAAGCCTAGCCGCCTGCATTCTGCACCGTCTGCAGCCTTTTGTTCAAGAACCCTGGCATTCCCAAGTAGGGACCGTTGGCATAGTCAAGATGGGAAGTCACCAGGGCATGAACCGTGATCCTCCGGCATTCTTCCAGCAGGAAGCCAAAGAATTTCCTGATAGCTCTCATCTTACCGAAGCAGGCTGCCGAGACTTTGCGGACATGTGCCGAAAGGGCCAAATACTTATCCCATCTTGACTCCAAGGTTCTTGACCGAGTCCTTAGGGATGGGTGGGGAGCCAAGCTCCCCAGGCCACCATAGGCCAGGGCAGGGGTGATGCTTGATGAAAGAATAAGACCTCTGTCTTATCGGCATTCAGTTTCAGGCAGTTTTCATTCATCCATTCTGCAGTGTCTTTCAGGCAGTCTTTAAAAGAATCAAAAGCTGCTGTAGAGTGATCTTTGAAGGAGAACACCAGCTGGGTGTCATCCACGTAGGAGACCACTTTGACCCCTCTCCTAGAAATGAGGGCTGCCAGCGGAGCCAGGTAGATATTAAAAAGCAGCGGGCTTAAGGCAGAGCCCTGGGCCACTCCACATCTGAGTGGTTTAGCTGAGGAGATGAAAGGGCGGAGAAAGACTTGCTGGCCACGGGCTTTAAGATATGAGGAAATCCACTCGAGTGCAGTCCCCTGTACTCCTATCTGGTTTAAGTCTTTCCAGCAAGATTGCATGCTTCACAGTATCGAATGCCGCCGAAAGGTCTGATAACACAAGCATGGCTGAAGAGCCGCCATCCACTGACAATCGAACTGAGTCGGCAACTTCAAGCAACGCAGTTTCCGTGCTGTACCCTGAGCAGAAGCCAGATTGAGAGTCATGTATAAGATCATTGGCTTCCACATAGTTGGCTAATTGTTGGTGAGCCATCTTCTCTGGCACCTTAGCCGGTGCCAACAGTAGGGAGATAGGCCTGAAGTTGCTAAGTACTTCCGGTCGGCGTTGGATTTCTTCAGAAGAGGTAAGAAATAAGCATGTTTCCATGAGGCTGGGAAGATTCCAGTCTTAAGTGAAGCATTCCAAATGTGATTAAGGACCGGATTAAGCCACTCGGCCACAACCTGAACTGCTGCGCTGGGCAGGGATCCCCTGGCGAACCTGATTTATATTTTCGAAGTTCAGCCAGAGACACCTCTGCATAGATTGGAAGAAATGTCACAAAAACATGCAAGTTATTGGGGGGAGGGCCTTGGGCGTCTCCCATTACTCTGGGCTCTGTAACAGGGGAAAAAGAGGAGTAGAGCTGCATTATCTTCTCTTCGAAAAAAATCCAAAAGACTGGCGCATAGATGCTGCGTAGGCCTGGGTAGTGAACTTCGCTCCGTTCGCGGAGTTTGCAAAGGTTTCTGCACTCCGCACTCCGCGGAGCTCGCGGAGTGCAGAAATCTCCGCTTCACGATGTGCAGCGGAGTTTTTTCCCCGCTCGCGATCGCGAACCGTAAGTTCGCGATCGCAAACGGTAAGTTCGCGAGCGCGAGCTGCCGCTCGGGTAGAATTTCTACCCAAGCGCCAGGAATACCAGCACAAACTGCAGTTCGCACTGCACTCCGCTACTCGCGGAACTTCGCTGACTTTTTTTGTAACTTCGCGAAGTTCCGCGTACCAAAACTCAGCAAACTACGCCCAGGGTTAATGCTGCGTAGGACAGAAACCACGTTCTAACGCTGCAGGTTTTGTGAAGGATGGCACTACCCTAAAAACTACCCTTGAGGAGTTTTCAGCGCTGGGGATATGGTCCGTCAAGGATTCCCTACTCTTAGAGTTTAGTAATTTATGATATTATTTCAAGGCGTTTTTGTAGTTGTTTTTAGCGTCCGGCGAGTATGACTTTCTCCACTCGTGTTCCAGTCTTTTACACTTGCTTTTTTCCCAACTAACTTCCTCTGAAAACCACGGGACAGATCTAGATAAGGTAACAGATCTTAGGGGGCAGTTTTGCTGAAAACATTTTTGGTTGGTTTCACTACTTTGCTTTACCCAGAGTGATATTTTTGTTAGAAGATACAGAGGTAGCCGAAATGTAGTGATGTATTGCGGTAGTATTTTTTTTATTTAAAAAATTAATGGGAGGAGTATCTGGCATCTAAGAAATGTATAATGCTTTTTTCTAGCCACACCAACCACCAGTGCTGCCGGCTCAAGTGTCGCTGCAGGATGAGGAGAGTCAGTTGGAGGGGTAAAAGAGGTGGTGGTAAGTCACATTGCTTGATTATTGACATTTACTTTTATACTCGCTAGCAACAAGGGCGTCATCGTGACTAGTGATCGTGAACCCCCACTTTACCAGCTGCAGCAGTGGTTGAGTTATGGCTTCTTCTTTCTGCAACTCAGCAAAAGCTCCCATAATGAATGCTAAAAATGATGGCTTGAGGGAAAAGGAAAGAATGGAAGGTTAAAAGAAACAATGGGTGAAATGGTATATGAGTGAAAGGATGCATGGGTGGAAGGGATGGATGGGTGAAAGGATGGTTGAAAGAAAGGGTGGATACTGAATGAATGGATAATTGTTAGAAATGGGGCTTCTGGTTGGCTAGGGTATGCACCTAAGCCAGGCAGAACCCACCACTCTAGTCAGGGTAAGGGATTTACACACCCAAGACAACCCCTGCTCACCACCTTGGTAGCTTGGCATGAGCAGTCAGGCTTACCCCAGAGGCAATGTGTAAAGCATTTGCGCAACACACACACACCAGTGACACAATAAATACACCACAAAAGAGACTCCACACAATTTTATATGAAATATGTTTCTGTTTTGCATATAAACATAGACCAAAACCCCATAAACCAATAATCACTTTGCCAACTAGGCAATTGTCATAAACCTGACAATTTGTGCAATCAAAGAACATCTATTATACTGCAAAACATCATGAAAGAAAACATTATAATGCATACGATGCAGCTCCTGAATGCGTATTCGATATCCCGTCCATAATAGGCATAAACAGAACATACATGAACATAGTTGGACTGGCAATGTAACAATAATGGCTAAAACACATAAATCACCATAATCACGGGCCCCACAAAATAACACCACCACATAGGATGCAGCACCCTGCACTCCTATTACTGAAAATATGGTAATAGACATACAAGTGCGGGCACTGGAGCACCTGTGCTCCTATCAGTGACAATCCAGTAACTGTGCAGTGTTCTAACACTACTATTTCCCTGGAGCGATCAGGCCTACGTCGAGGATCTGCAGAGTGATGGGGAATTACCACATGTGCCATACTGCACAAATACCCTCAGTTATGTCCAATCAGGGGTTGGGGGGTGCACAGCCAGCAAGATACAGCAGGGGAAACCTCACAGGGTCCCCCACATGCCGAGTAGGGAAAGGCAGCTGTAAACACACCAGGTCATCTGCCTCTGTAAACCCAGAGCTGCCCAAAAAGGAACCACGGGTCGGCTGCTAATCTCCTCTGGGTGCCCGCCCTCGCAATGGCAGACAAACCCTGAAGTTACGAAGACCCAGGGCAAAAAGCTGCTGGCAACCAGGGCTATGCCAGCCCCGCCTCGCTCCTTACCGTCCCTCAATTCTGGCACATCCTTGCAAGTGGTGCAGTAGCAATTAAAGCTGTGGCAGCTGTCTCTTTCCACTAGGCCCATCTTCCCTGAAGTGAGGAATCCACATTAAGGGGTGCGGCCCACGTTGGCAGTCGGAACGTGGCGTAGCGCACACAGCGCGACTCGCAATGGGGACAATCTGAAAATTCCCTCCGGCTAGTTGGAAAGCGCTCTTCCCGCGCTTTCAGTACAAAGCAGGCAGCACTCACCACTCGCTACCAGAACAATTGTAGAATGACCGGACTAATGAGTCCCAAGACTGGTGGTGGGCAGTGTTAAGGCTTCCTCCAGAAAGAATCCCTTACGAGAACAGCAGAGGAGGCAAGCCCATGAGCTCTGGAAAGCACTGGGGGGCACAAAATATCAGGAAACCAGGCAGGCCGGCCAGCACATCAGGGTCCTCGTAGCAAAGTGTCAGCTCTTCTTGTTGCCCAGCAGGCCACAAGTCAGTACAACAAGCAAGTCAGTCCAATGGCATTTCTTCCTTGCAGCATAGCATTTCTTTTTGGCAAAGTGCAATCTGTAGAGCCAGCAGCGTCTGGTTACAATTCCCATGTAGTGTCCAAAAACATGGGGTCAGAGCCTCTGTACTTATACTAAAAATGTGTTTGATGTGGAGGTAACTTCAAAAGAAATCTTAGAAGTGCACAGCACCCTCACTCAATCCCAGCCTTCGCTCCAGACATCAGTGTGGGGTTAAACAAGCCCTTTGTGTGAGGGCAGGGACCAGCATATAAAAATGTAAGTGTGCCCCGCCTCCCTCTTTCCCAAATCAGGAAGACCATTCAGTATACAGATGAATGCAGATGTGACCCTGTTTCACCAAACCCACTTGTGTGATGGCTGTCTAGAAAGTATGCACAAAGCCCAGCTGTCACTCTACCCTAGACGTGGATTAGAGTCAGGCTGCAAAGCACAAGAGTCATAAGCATGGTGAAATGCCCACTTTCTAAAAGTAGAAAAACGTGTATTGAGGATGCACTCCTTCCCTTATATGTATGTCTAATTCCACATCATGTCGTCCATTGGTGCGTGCGCTCAGATGCTGTGTACCGCCCCAGCACACAGCTCATACCAAAAGTATACCTTAGGGCACATTCTCGCGCCCCATCTGTCGCACTGCGTAGTGGGGATAACTTCCCTCAATTTTGACCATTTAATCTTCTTTTATCCTTTCTCATCTTTGGAAACAATTCTTATCCAATTCCTTTTTGTATCACTCATCAAAGCTTATTAATTCACTGTGGAGACAGCGTCATTCCACCTTCTTTCTTTATTGTGAATTCTTCAAATGATTACTGAGTGCCCATCGAGGCTTTTCACAGCAACATGTACAATCAGAAAGTGAAACATACAACTCAGTAGGTTCAGCTCTATGTACCCAATGCATTTCGAGCCTATAAGGCTCTTCTTCAGGGGTTTCTGTAACAAATGAAAAAACATCTCAGCTGACTGTTCGTCACAACTTACACTAATATACATCCATCATTATCATTAAACACTATGCTCTTATTACTAAACAGAATGCCCACTCCCGTCATCTCTCACACTACCCCTCTGCTCCCCTGTCTACCTAATTAAATAACCCATCTACCAAAACATCGTGCAAGTCCCTTCCTCCTCTCTTCAACCCTTTCACCTCTCGCACATAAACCATGATCAAAACATGCTGCCAAACTGAATAAGGCTCGTGACTCATTCCAACCTACTATTTACAAACCCACATTACTGCTATTCAATACGCCCATGCAGCTCTAGAATATACCCAAACGAACCCAGTCCTTGGAAACTGTAAGAAATTACCTTACTGGAGCCGAAAAAACAGCAATCTACCCTCCTCAACGGATTGAGCAGCAAAGAGAATGCAAGATTTTTCAAAAGTGGCGTAAAGATGGAGGAGGAGGGTAGATTGCCGTTTTTTCGGCTCCAGTAAGGTAATTTCTTACAGTTTCCAAGGACTGGGTTCATTTGAGTATATTCTAGAGCTGCATGGGCGTATTGAATAGCAGTAATGTGGGTTTGTAAATAGTAGGTTGGGAATGGGTCACGAGTTTTATTCAGTTTGGCAGCATGTTTTGATCATGGTTTATGTGCGAGGGTGAAAGGGGGTTGAGGAGAGGGGGGAGGGGACTTGCACGATGTTTTGGTAGATGGGTGTAAGACTTGGCTTTTTCAGCGGGTTTACCCCCAGACTTTTTGCTTTTTGGCCTCCTGTTTTTGACCCTGTGTGTGTTGGTTTTAGGACTCTGTTCACTTTACCACTGCTAATCAGTGCTAAAGTGCATATGCTCTCTGTGTAAAATGTGTTATGGATTGGTGTTTCCATGATTGGCCTATTTGATTTATGTGTCAGTCCCTAGTAAAGTGCACTGCGAGTGCCAGGGCCTATAAATCAAATGCTGTTGGTGGGCTGCAGCACTGGATTGTGCCACCCACGCAAACAGCCCGTAAGTGTAACTCTGGCCTGCCATCGCAGAGCCTGTGTGCAGTCTGTGACTGCCATGTCGACTTGGCAAGTGCCCCCACTTGCCAGTCCCTAAACCTTCCTTTTGTACCTATTAGTCACCCCTATGGTAGGCCCAGGGTACCCCTGTGGGCAGGGTGCGTTGTATGTAAAGGTAGGGCATGCCCTGGTGTGTGAGGCATGCCCTAGTAGTGAATTACAGCCTATTTCGTTTTTCACTATTGCAAGGCTACCTGTTCCCCATAGGCCAGAATGGGCAGTTTTGATTATTACAGCTTATAATCCTAACTGACCCAGGGAACACAGTAGAAATTTGAGTTTAGTATGCCTGGACTCAGAATGATAAAATACATCTTTTAGTGAAGTTGGTTTTAACATTCTGTGTTTGAAAATACCACTTTTAGAAAGTGGGTATTTTCTTGTCTAACTATCCAGGCCTGCCTCTGCTAGGTTGTGTATTCCTTGTCTGGAGTTTGAGTGACAGGGCTGGGGGATTCCAGGAGACAGAATGAGTCCGCCCAGTGGTGAATAAAGAGATCTGCATCTAGATGGGAGGGAGGAGTTGCACCTGCCCCCACAGTGCTGGCTCCACCCCCTGTGGTGCGTCTGATGTCTCTGCCCTGCACTGTGAAAGAAGAGAAGGAATCATGTCAACAAAGTGCTCCAGGGCTGTGCTTTCCCTCCACAATGCTGGCTCCACCTCCTGTGGGGCGTCTGATGTTTCTGCCCTGCACTGTGAAAGGAAAGAAGGAGTCTTGTCAACAGAGTGCTCCAGAACTGGTTTGGACTAGGCAAAGGCTTCTCTGCCTCCAGAGAACAAAGGAATTTGGGATATAAATATTGGGGCCCTGACCCCATGAATTTAGATCTCGCTGGAACCAAGGAACCTGTCAAGAAGAAGAGCTGGAGAGCTGCTAGGAGGAGTACTGCCCCTTTGCTGAGTTATTGCCTTGTTGGGTTGGCCTGCAGTTGCTGCTTCTGTCTTGGGCAGTGAAAGGACTGGACTGAACTTTCTACTCTTTGTGCTGAGAATCTCCAAGGGCCTGAAACCGAGCTGGTCTCCTGTTAAGAAGTCTCAGGGACTGTAAAGACTTCACAACCCTCTGGGTACCGCTTCTGGAACCGCTGTTTCAGTTGCCACAGAGGAAGGGAACCGCAACCGACTCCGTGAACCGACTCCATCGTTGGCCCGGTGTCCTGTTTGCACCGCAGACCGCATCGCCCCGCAACCCTGGTCTCACCGACGACGACAACCGACGCCGTCAACATCGAGCCGCTGTTTGCATCGTGACCTGTGGGCACCGCAGTTCGCATCGCATCGCTTCACTGTACCGGCCGGACCAGACCGGACGCTGTCGCTGCATCTGGCTCAACCATCGTGACCGCATCGCAGTTGGGGCACCGCCGCACGCTCGCGACGCACCGCTCCGACTCGCACCGCTGTCCGACGCCAGCTCCCGCACCCGGCTTGGTCGCCTGCATCGCAACCTGCCAGCACCGCATCGAGCACCGACTCACCCTGCATCGCCCGCCTTGGTCTCACCGACTCCGTCTGCACGACTGTCATCGAGCCGTTGCCTGCACCGCATCGAGAGGACACCACCCCTTGCATCGCTCCGTCTTGCACCGCAACCGCGACGAACGCCGACCGGCTCGTACACTCCGTACCAGCCACAACGAGAAAGGTACTGTGACCAAGTCTGTGCACGACTCTGCCGGCCCGTATCGACGCGGTCGGCTGGAACTGTTGGACCTTGTTTGTTTTCAGCATCGCGGTAGACTCGGACGGAGCTACCGACTCGTACGAACTTTGTTTTTCACTATTTCTGCAAAGAAGAAGTTATCTTGCAACGTATTCATTTTTAAAGTATTTGTATTGTGGATTTTTATCATATTTGGTCTTGTCTTGAGTATATAAAAATATTGGTTATTTTTCTAAACTGGTGTGGTGTCCTTTTGTAGTGCTTACACTATATTACTGTTGGTTATGAGCAAATGCTTTACACACTGCCTCTAGAATAAGCCTGACTGCTCGTGCCTAGCTACCAAGGGGGTGAGCAGGGGTTATTTTAGGAGTGTAACACCCTTACCCTGACTAGGAAGAAGGGTCCCTACTTGGACAGAGGTGCAAGCCCTTGCCAACTAGAGACCCCCATTTCTAACATTGGTTGTCAGCGGTGAGGATAGGACTTGTGTTTGCACTTGACTTACAGTGATTGGTGTGCACTACTACCATATCACAGACCATTACGTACCACATACTGGTTCTTTTTCTTTTGGCCTATTTTTGATCTTGCCAGTTTTCAACTCACTACTTTCATCATGCCTGAATCAACTGCATCATCCGTTGCATCTCTGGAAGTTATCTTTGAGGAGGATAGGTTGGAATCCTACAGCGTAAAGGAGCTGAGAGCAATTTGTAAAAACCTGAAGGTCCAAATCAAAGGCCTCACAAGGAAGGAGGAGCTACAAAAGGCGCTGAGGGCCTGGGTAGCAGCCAGACATGCCAGTGGGCAGCCTGGTAATCTCAGTGAGGAGGTGGAGGAGCCTATTTCCAGGGTGGATGTACTTTTGGGTGGGGGGGAACCCGCCAGGTCAGGCAGCAGCAGTCTGTCCCCAGAGGAGCTGGAGGACAGGCGGGAGGCAAGGCAGTTTGAGCTGCAGAAGCTCAGGGTGGAGAATGAGCGGGAGGAGAAGAGGGAGGAGAGGAGATTGGCCATGGAGGAAAAGAAGATAATCCTGGATCATGAGCGTAAAATGAGAGAGCTGGAGCTGGATTGGGAAGCCGGTAGGGCTTTGTCCAGCCCAGATGGTGGCAGCAAAAATGTAGTGTCTAGTACTGAGGATGAGGTACACACACACACAGATTTGGGGCCCTGCTTCAAGGAGGGGGTTGACATACACCAGGGGGTTCAGGATTGTGAGGTTACTCCAGTGGTGCATAGTGTCCCTGAGGTGGATTGGGGAACTGGCACAGGGGATCACTTTCCTGGTAGTGGGAGGGACACTCTACTGACTCTAGATGAGAGGTGCAGGGAGAGGGGTTCCCCCATGATAGAAGCCCTGGTAAGTGAGTATGGAGACCAGCCAGAAAAGTATGGGTTGAGAGACAGCAACAGTCAGACACTGTCTCACCGGTCTTGTGAGAATGATGTGGGTACTTGTCTGAGGCACTGGATGGTTGGGTGAAGGGTAGTTTGGTTAACACCTGTGTGGGGCTGTGTGATTCAACTGTTGGAGAGCATATTTTAAGTCCCTGTTTTCCAGAGCTATGCCAACACCAAGTGGAGTGTGAGTTTTCTGACCCCAGGGAGCTTGCACTGGAGGCAGACCTTTTGGTGGATTCCAGAGGGTCTGGAGAAGCATCTGGGGGTAACCCGGAAGGAAATGGCTTAGGTATTTCCCAACCAAGGGTGGTGGGAAAGGTTCATGGTAGCCCAGCGAGGTCCCGGTGTCATGGGAAGGGTGTAGGGACTCACGTCCTGTCTCCGCGGAGAAGGAGTGGGAAGGGGCTGCGGCCCAAGGTGCCCGAAACCCGGTCCCAGAGCCTGGTTGGTTCCAGGAGGGAACACCAGGAGGGGAGCCTAGGCTGTACTGATAGGCCATCCGTTGAGGAGGATCTCCTAGAGTCAAGAGAATCTGGAGCATCTGTAAGCGGAGCTCCAGTGGTTCTGGTGTCTGACAGCACCGCTCCAGTTGGGAGGGTGCAGGAGTCCAGATGGAGGGGTGAGAGGGGGATGCGTTCCCCAGTGGGAGAACCAGTGGGTCAGGGGCCAGCCAGAAGGGCTGAGCCTCCTAGCAGTGACCATGGTGACACCACTTCTGTCCTGGGGATCTTCGCGCACTGTCAGATGGACAGAGGTCGGGAGATCTGCGCCAGGCAGACTGTCACACAACGCATGAGTCATGTGTTACCCTCAGGGGGGGGCATGCGTGCTCCCAAGGAAGTCCTGGTGCGCCGGGCAGGTGCTCAGCTGCAGGGTTTAGACCCTGGGTTGGGAGGCCAGGTTCAGGTCCTGCCTGACCTGGAGGGAAGGATGACTGTAAGCAGTGTCCTGACCGGTTTGTCTTCTAGGGGTACCACTCCAGGTGGGAGGGTGCAGAGCTCTGGAAGAGGGTGCAGAGGGAGGGAGTCCTCGCCTCTGACCCCGGTTCAACCTGAGGGTTTAGATCCAAGGGTGGTGAATCAGTTGCAGGGTCAAGGCCCTGAGCTGGTGGAAGAATTGTGTAGGAGGTCTGGTTCCAGCGTCCTGACAGTTTTTGGTTCTGAGGGTCCCTCTCCTGGGAGGAGAGTGCAGAACCCCAGAAGGAGGAGGAGAGCCTCGCCCGAGACCTCTGGTGAACCTGAGGGTACGGACCCTAGGTTGAAGGATCAGTGGCTATTTAGAACTGCACTGATGAGAGGAAGAGTGGAGTATGGTTACTATGTACCAGGGGTTATTGCCCCCCACTTTGTGAGTTGGCAAGGACCAGTGGGTCAGGGGTTGCCCGCTCTGAGGTCAGAGCACCCCAGGACTGACCCTGGTGAGGCCACTTCTGGCCTAGGGGGTCTTCATGCTCTGTCAGGTGGACAGGAGGCTGGAGACCTGCACCAGGCAGACTCTCACCCAACTCATGAGGAGTGTATTCCCCTTGGGGGGGGTTGGTGTACTTCCCCGGAAGTCCTGGATTGTCAGGCACAGGCCAGCCTAAGGGTACAGGCCCTGGGTTGGAGGACCAGGTTCAGGGTATCCCCCCTGACCTGGGGGAAGGGGCAACTGCTAACAGTGCCACTACCAGTTTGTCTTCTGGGGGTGCCGCTCCAGGTGGGAGGGTACAGTGCCCCAGGGAGGAGGACTGGGTGTGGGAGAGCCTACCCCAGTACCTTGTTCAGCCTCAGGGTACAGACCCTGGGCTGGTGTACCAGTTGCAGGATAGCACCCCTGAACTGGTGGGTGAATTGTGCAGAACGCCTGCCACAGGTGGCCTGACAATTCTGGAGTTGAGGGGGACTGCTCCCGGTGGGGGATGCAGTGCCCCAGGGAGGAGGACAGGGTGTGGGAGAGGCCACCCCAGTCCTGTGTCCAGCCTCAGGGTACAGACCCTAGGCTGGTGTACCAGTTGCAGGATAGCACCCCTGAACTGGTGGGCGAATTGTGCAAGGCACCTGCCACAGGTGCCCTGACAATTCTGGAAGGGGGTACCGCTCCAGATAGGAGGGTACGGAGCCCCTGGGAGGAAGACCGGGGGCGGGAAGGCCTACCCCAGTCTCCTGTCCAGCCGCCGGGTACAGACCCTAGGCTGGTGGGTCAGTGCCAGGATGTCATCCCTAGCCTGACCAGAGGGAGAGTGGACGAGGGGTGCCAGGCACCTGGGGCTACCGCCCCCCACTCTCTGACGCCACAGAGGTTAGAGAGCCCTGAGAGGCATAAGGCCTGGGTCTCCCCACTGACAACTGTCGGTAGCCACTGTGGCTTACTGTCCTGGTGGATAGAGTTGCCCCTGGGAGGGGGACAGGAGTCACACCCCAGGGGTGGACTGGGCCACACCACTGTGTTGGCCATGTGGGCACTGTCGGCCTGTTGGGACACATCTGTGAGCAAAGTAAGTTTAGGTGCTGCACAGATAGGGTCCACAGGTGAGGAGAAGGGTTCCACATGGGTCAGCTTATTGAGCCCTGAGAGTGAGGACAGAGGGATCCAACTGGGTTTAGAAAGGCGTAGAACCAGAACGTGCCCCCGCTGTTGTGGGCCAGGTCTATGTTCCATCGCCCCAAGCAGGGAAGTCCATCAAGGGATTGATTAGTCTACCCTGGCTTTAGGCTGGGAGGGGGTTGTGTTAGACTTGGCTTTTTCAGCGGGTTTACCCCCAGACTTTTTGCTTTTTGGCCTCCTGTTTTTGACCCTGTGTGTGTTGGTTTTAGGACTCTGTTCACTTTACCACTGCTAATCAGTGCTAAAGTGCATATGCTCTCTGTGTAAAATGTGTTATGGATTGGTGTTTCCATGATTGGCCTATTTGATTTATGTGTCAGTCCCTAGTAAAGTGCACTGCGAGTGCCAGGGCCTATAAATCAAATGCTGTTGGTGGGCTGCAGCACTGGATTGTGCCACCCACGGAAACAGCCCGTAAAGTGTAACTCTGGCCTGTCATCGCAGAGCCTGTGTGCAGTTTGTGACTGCCATGTCGACTTGGCAAGTGCCCCCACTTGCCAGTCCCTAAACCTTCCCTTTTGTACCTATTAGTCACCCCTATGGTAGGCCCAGGGTACCCCTGTGGGCAGGGTGCGTTGTATGTAAAGGTAGGGCATGCCCTGGTGTGTGAGGCATGCCCTAGTAGTGAATTACAGCCTATTTCGTTTTTCACTATTGCAAGGCTACCTGTTCCCCATAGGCCAGAATGGGCAGTTTTGATTATTACAGCTTATAATCCTAACTGACCCAGGGAACACAGTAGAAATTTGAGTTTAGTATGCCTGGACTCAGAATGATAAAATACATCTTTTAGTGAAGTTGGTTTTAACATTCTGTGTTTGAAAATACCACTTTTAGAAAGTGGGTATTTTCTTGTCTAACTATCCAGGCCTGCCTCTGCTAGGTTGTGTATTCCTTGTCTGGAGTTTGAGTGACAGGGCTGGGGGATTCCAGGAGACAGAATGAGTCCGCCCAGTGGTGAATAGAGAGATCTGCATCTAGATGGGAGGGAGGAGTTGCACCTGCCCCCACAGTGCTGGCTCCACCCCCTGTGGTGCGTCTGATGTCTCTGCCCTGCACTGTGAAAGAAGAGAAGGAATCATGTCAACAAAGTGCTCCAGGGCTGTGCTTTCCCTCCACAATGCTGGCTCCACCTCCTGTGGGGCGTCTGATGTTTCTGCCCTGCACTGTGAAAGGAAAGAAGGAGTCTTGTCAACAGAGTGCTCCAGAACTGGTTTGGACTAGGCAAAGGCTTCTCTGCCTCCAGAGAACAAAGGCATTTGGGATATAAATATTGGGGCCCTGACCCCATGAATTTAGATCTCGCTGGAACCAAGGAACCTGTCAAGAAGAAGAGCTGGAGAGCTGCTAGGAGGAGTACTGCCCCTTTGCTGAGTTATTGCCTTGTTGGGTTGGCCTGCAGTTGCTGCTTCTGTCTTGGGCAGTGAAAGGACTGGACTGAACTTTCTACTCTTTGTGCTGAGAATCTCCAAGGGCCTGAAACCGAGCTGGCCTCCTGTTAAGAAGTCTCAGGGACTGCAAAGACTTCACAACCCTCTGGGTACCGCTTCTGGAACCGCTGTTTCAGTTGCCACAGAGGAAGGGAACCGCAACCGACTCCGTCAACCGACTCCATCGCTGGCCCGGTGTCCTGTTTGCACCGCAGACCGCATCGCCCCGCAACCCTGGTCTCACCGACGACGACAACCGACGCCGTCAACATCGAGCCGCTGTTTGCATCGTGACCTGTGGGGACCGCAGACCGCATCGCCCCGCAACCCTGGTCTCACCGACGACGACAACCGACGCCGTCAACATCGAGCCGCTGTTTGCATCGTGACCTGTGGGCACCGCAGTTCGCATCGCATCGCTTCACTGTACTGGCCGGACCAGACCGACGCTGTCGCTGCATCTGGCTCAACCATCGTGACCGCATCGCAGTTGGGGCACCGCTCGCACGCTTCGCGACGCACCGCTCCGACTCGCACCGCTGTCCGACGCCAGCTCCCGCACTCCGGCTTGGTCGCATGCATCGCAACCTGCCAACACCGCATCGAGCACCGACTCACCCTGCATCGCCCGCCTTGGTCTCACCGACTCCGTCTGCACGACTGTCATCGAGCCGCTGCCTGCACCACATCGAGAGGACACCGCCCCTTGCACCGCAACCGCGACGAACGCCGACCGGCTCGTACACTCCGTACCAGCCACAATGAGAAAGGTACTGTGACCAAGTCTGTGCACGACTCTGCCGGCCCGTATCGATGCGGTCGGCTGGAACTGTTGGACCTTGTTTGTTTTCAGCATCGCGGTAGACTCGGACGGAGCTACTGACTCGTACGAACTTTGTTTTTCACGATTTATGCAAAGAAGAAGTTATCTTGCAACGTATTCATTTTTAAAGTATTTGTATTGTGGATTTTTATCGTATTTGGTCTTGTCTTGAGTATATAAAAATATTGGTTATTTTTCTAAACTGGTGTGGTGTCCTTTTGTAGTGCTTACACTATATTACTGTTGGTTATGTGCAAATGCTTTACACACTGCCTCTAGAATAAGCCTGACTGCTCATGCCAAGCTACCAAGGGGGTGAGCAGGGGTTATTTTAGGAGTGTAACTCCCTTATCCTGACTAGGAAGAAGGGTCCCTACTTGGACAGAGGTGCAAGCCCTGGCCAACTAGAGACTCCCATTTCTAACAATGG
Organism: Calotriton arnoldi; assembly: GCA_963921515.1. Taxonomy (NCBI): domain Eukaryota; kingdom Metazoa; phylum Chordata; class Amphibia; order Caudata; family Salamandridae; genus Calotriton; species Calotriton arnoldi. The sequence goes on from CAWUFW010010112.1 coordinate 54,337, forward strand.
GTTATTTAATTAGGTAGACAGGGGAGCAGAGGGGTAGTGTGAGAGATGACGGGAGTGGGCATTCTGTTTAGTAATAAGAGCATAGTGTTTAATGATAATGATGGATGTATATTAGTGTAAGTTGTGACGAACAGTCAGCTGAGATGTTTTTTCATTTGTTACAGAAACCCCTGAAGAAGAGCCTTATAGGCTCGAAATGCATTGGGTACATAGAGCTGAACCTACTGAGTTGTATGTTTCACTTTCTGATTGTACATGTTGCTGTGAAAAGCCTCGATGGGCACTCAGTAATCATTTGAAGAATTCACAATAAAGAAAGAAGGTGAAATGACGCTGTCTCCGCAGTGAATTAATAAGCTTTGATGAGTGATACAAAAAGGAATTGGATAAGAATTGTTTCCAAAGATGAGAAAGGATAAAAGAAGATTAAATGGTCAAAATTGAGGGAAGTTATCCCCACTACGCAGTGCGACAGATGGGGCGCGAGAATGTGCCCTAAGGTATACTTTCGAAAAGTGGCATTTCTACCGTAGTACTGAAAAATTGACTTACACCAATAAGCAGGATTTATCACCACTATTCCAAACATACCAAACATGGCAACGCTACTCCTTTCACATCAGAAATTGCCAGTGAAAAACATATCAGGGAATTCCCAATGCAAATGTAAGAGAGGAGCAGCACTCACAGTAGTGAAAAGCGAAATAGGGTGTTTATCACTACCAGGAAATGTCACATAATAAAGGCACATGTCCTACCTTCTACCTCAACAGTACCCTGCCCAATGGGTTACCTAGGGCCTACCTCAGGGGTGACCTATATGTAATAAAAGGGGATTTTCATGCTTGGCAAGTAACATTAAATGCCAAGTCAATGTGGCAGTAAACTCATTTATGAGGCCCATTGCGCTGCTGGAACATCACCTTTTGTGACTTTCCATGGCACAGGAGCCTGCTCCATATTTGCGAGGCAGCACTGAGCCACTTTTATTGGCTTAATGCTGCCTCGTAAATATTGTTCCCTTTAACGCAGTTTTCTGCAATAAAGGGGCATGCAATGGGTGTTGCTAGGTGCATTCCCAGCAATATCCGTGGCTTTTTGACACTGCCCCAGATTTACGAAAAATTGTGAATCTGAGGTAGCGCCAAAAATGTACGCCTCCCCAGGCGAGGCGTAAGGGAGGCACAACATGGAGAAATGTGGAGGTTTCCCTTCCTGCTCAAAAATAATCATCTAGCAACGCAGGTACCCTTGCACCATGGTGCAAAGGTATCTGCGTTGGCTCACAGCAGCCCATTGTGCTCCAGGAAAAAGGACAGGAATGTGGTGTATCTGATAGTTATGGCGCATTCCTGCCTTTTTCTTTTGCCAAAGGACAGAGCAGCAGAGAGGCCTGCGGCGCTGACCTACAGCAAAACCTCATAAATGAGGCCCTGTGCATGCAGGCACTGCAGTGGCAGGCTTGAGACAGGTTTGAAAGGGTACTTCTGTGGGTGGCGCAAGCAGCACTGCAGGCCCACTATTAGCATAAAAAAAACTAAATCATGTTGGCTGTGGGTAAATATAGAACAATGAAAAGATGAATGAATAATTGGATTGCTTGGATCAATGCGCAAGGGAGAGGGGCATGCTGCTCACCTACTTCACTCACTTTGTTTTATGGTCATCAAAGCTATGGTAGATATAAACAAGGAAAGGAGTGAAGAGGTTCAATAGGTAGTGGACTTCCCCTCCTCTGTAAATTGCGAAAAAACAAACAAAGTACAGCCTTTTGCTATAACAATGTTACTATCCTTCTTTCTTCAGTATTAGAGAAAGCTGGTCAGTTTTTCCAAGTTTGTATAGGAAAAACACACTGTTTTGTTAAAATAACCCTCACCCACCAAAAGGTCCCTTGGTGGCATGCTTCATCATCGGGTTCTTCCCGCCCCGCTGCGGGACGGGGCGTGCTACGACCGACGACGACGAGGGAGCACTTATTAGTGAAGTGATGCTATGTGTGATGTGAGAGTGGAAGGGTCTGAGTGGATATAGTGAGATTAAAAAATACCTGGCTGTGTGGAAACTAAATTTTAATATTCCTTGTAGCCGGTATTATTAAAAGCGGGGAGTAGAGGTTTGTGTGCTGCGATGGGCTACTACCTCCCTAGTCTACATGTTTCGAAGCCATCCCCATGACTTGTCTTCAGGACCAAAAAGTGATTCCTGTGCCACTCTATGTTAGAAAACAACCTAGTGGTTTTGCCTGCTCAATTTTGCAGATTTTAGTGCATATAGATAAGCATGCACTGATACAATACCTAATTGGTATGATCATATGAGTTTTAGTTCTGTAAGGATAGAAAAACATGATTAATTACAGTCATATTACAATTATTGGACCACATCACCAAACTCGTGGGAGGTCTATTTTGTGATATATTTTTCTTTCATGTGCATGAAAACTAATAATTCTAGTAGGTGCCGTGCTGCCCCTGATTGTCACATACAATACAATACAAGACATACCGCATAAAACATGAAACACACTTTAAATGGCTAGTTTCCATGGTATTTGGAAACTATGTCTATAGATCTTTTTGCCTCTTTTTTGTCACTGTAACCGGAACTGTGGAAAGGCTCCATACAATCAAAAACAGAAAACGTGTCATACAGGAAAAGCGGGTGGAAGAATTTACATACACTAATGTTACCAAACTATAGCCCCATGCGCTTTTTCACGGGAGGGGAGGAGCGCTTGTAGTCACACACTGTAGGAGACAAAATGTAAAGGAGATGGACAATAAAGTTTGGTTGAAAAAACAATACCCTTGTCGTTTCTAGTTGCTTGTTGTCGAAGGGGATCGGCTCTGCCGTACTCACATCATCAAAGCTGCTCTCTCACCCTAGCAATGCCTCCCCGTGGCTCTGATGAACACTGACTGACTGCCCTGGGCCAGTTTAAGTACCTGCTTTCATCAGCATTTCACGCGCGTGTGGGAAAAAAAGGCTGCAATGTAAACCTTCTCAAAATGGCCGCCCAATAATGGAACGTTTACTCGGCTTTGCACGGTTACTTCCGCATTTCAGTATTAACCATGGTAGATCCTGCCATTCTCAAAAAACGGCGGAGAAAGAGTATCACTGGTTACCGCTAACAGTGAAAATTGTGGTAAAATGTGAAAGTAAAGCACGCTTTGGCAGATATTCTGTGGGATGCCCCTTATAGTCCCTTTAGTCATTTGTATAGCGCGTGGCTGTGTTATTTTCCTCTCTGGTTCACTGTAGACTCATGTTACAGATTCGTCCCGCATGCGCACTCCCTTTTTTTTTGGAGGTTTTAATTGCCATGTTACCTGTTAGAGCTTGCATTTTAATAAATAAGATTGATGTTTATCTCCTAAGCCTCTCTGTTCAATGTAGAGGAACCTTGTAGTAGAGTCCCGCTCATGATTAGCGTAGGACCCCAGCTTTCTCTAATACTGAAGATAGAAGGATAGTAACATTGTTATAGCTAAAGGTTGGACTTTGTTTGTTTTATCAAAGCTATGGCTCAAAGTGGGAGGTATTTGATTAATTTCTTTTCTTCTCCCTTGACTCACTGTATCTGTTAAGCGAGTCAAATATGTATCCCAGCCATCATTATTTGTCACCCCCCTCCCTGCCCATGGCATTTTGCCACTCATGACCAAAGTGCAGTATGGTTCAATTTAGTGACTGCAGTGTTGGCTGTGCAATGTGCGTCTGCTTCAGTTAATGCAGCATTTACAAAGTTTCAATGCATTGTTAACCGAACACACATGCTGTGTTTCTCTTCGCCTACTCAGTCACCTCTTATTGCTTCACTCCTTTATTTTTTCCTAAGTTCTTCTGTCCCAGCGTAACCAAAAAAATGTAAAAATCCATTCTTGGCATGTGACATTTTATGGCCATGCGAAGTTATTAAAAAAATATTTCAAGGTTTCCCACAGCAGATTTATTTTACACCTGTCCAGACCTTTCCCTTTTGACTTTCATCAACTACAGTGACTGACTAAGCCAAAGCTTAATAGTCACAAGACAAATCGATGATCAGTGATTCCCCTCTATTATATATCAAAATCTCTAGCTACCTGCCTAATCCCTTTACCTTACCCTGCAGTAAAGTAAGTCAAGTTTCTTTTCCTTACTGCCCAATGAATTAATTTGTTGGAAATATTATGTGGTGGTGGGCGAGGCCAGTGAGAAAAGTGGGACTAAGTGCCTATTTTGATTTCAAGTTTGGCAAATGGATACTCTGACAAAAGTGCCAAATACAATCTATATTCCCTGTTCCTTTCCCAGTGCATCATTTTTCCCAACGTCTACTTATAGCAGATAGGATAATATCCACATTTTATACATGAGGTGTGTGATGTATTATCTTATTAATTATTCATCTGCCTCTTTGGAGTCAGGGTAGAAAGTGAAAGGCATTTGGAGAAGAGCAGGGCCATTGGAATGAAAGATAGATAATTGTCAGCTACAGCTGCCCCTTCGCTGCAGACAGTAGCAAACTACCTGACGTACTGGCTAGCATGCTTCATTTAATTTAGCACAACATAACTTGTACTGCATAGTGCATGATGCCTTACTCATTAATGAGAGGTAATTTATTTTTATTTTTCCACTCAAAGTGTCTGTTTAGTTACTAGAAAAAACTTTAAAAGAAAAAAAATTAAATCACTGTTTTTTAATCCTGTGTTATTCTGCCTTAATACTTTTCTGCCAGACAGTCAGTGTTTTTTATGTGAAGCATGTGTGGATAAAATATATACTACGGCATGCACCAGCAATGTACTACCACAGTGCCACCCACTAATTTTAAACAATTGTTTGCACAGAGCATTATTTACAATTTGTCTTTTTTCTTTTTGTTTGTCTTGATATAGCTACTCCTGCTGGTCCACTCATTGTACCCAACAGGCAGGAGATAGCAGCCCGGCTACAGCAGCAGAAGCTGGACATTATCCAGCTGCAATATTGGTGATTGGTGGCCCAAGCGGATGAAGAAGAAGAGGCCGTAAAGTTAGGATTTTGTCTCAGTTAAACGTAAGTTTTGGTCTTAAGTTTACCAAAACTTAAGTTTAACTGAGACAAAATCCTAACTTTACGACTTTCGGTATTCACAAAGGGCATTTAGGAGTAAGGAAGTTAGGATTCCTAACTTTCCTACTCCTAAATGCCCTTTGTGAATACCGAAAGTCGTAAAGTTAGGATTTTGTCTCAGATTACTTTTGTGAATCGGGCCCCCTGTTTTTTTTTAATCTGCTTATAAAAGTGTATACAGGTTAGTTATAGTTAGTTATATACCTCTGCAACTATCTTGACCATTAGGGGGAATGCTGCCATGACCTATATTGCCTACAACAACCTAGATAAATGATTTTTTATGCAGCTGCAGTTAATTGCTTACTTACACACTTAACTAGTTCACTTCACTCCATAGTTCTCTTACCTGAATATAGATGAAGTAATAACAGGTAAGGCATCACAGCTTCACAAATGAGGTGCCACCCAGGTGAGCTCCAACTGTAGGATTCATCAGAAGGATTATCCAACGTAGGCAACTAAATAGAAATAAAAACACTGAGTTAGTGGGTTATAAATTATATCATAGCGTTACACTGAATTGAGATGAGCCTACTACATGACACAACAAAGAATAACTTATAGTCATAAAATAACATAAAATGGCAAGAGTAACTTCTTCTGAGCAATTGGGAGTTAGTATTTAATTAAAACTAAAGTTAAAAAAAGTCCTCGAGTCATGAAAAGTGGACTTAAAGTCTGCAGTGGACAAGGTTAAGCGTTTACGCAACACAAAGCCTAAATGATGATGCTAACGACTGATGTTCTTCTATATCTAAAATATGGATAACTTTTATTTGCAGGTGGGTAAATGAGGCCAGTGTGGGCTATTGCTGAGTTAATAGAAGATCCTACAGTGAATTGGTGTCACTTTCACCACATCTGCCCCACCAAGTGTGTGATCCATTTATGGTGTAAATTAAGTCACACCTCAATAAATCACACAGCCCGGGGTAGAGGGTTAGGGGTTTGATGAATGGATGGGAAAGGAGATTTGGGGAAAGGTGTGACAAAGACAAACACTATACAAGGACAATATTCGTCTGGGCGATGAGCAGCATTTCATCGTCATCAATCTGTTGTGGAAGGAAACGAAGGAATGAGTATGACACAGTATAGTTAAATGCATTGCAAACAGTCCTTCTGCCCCAGAGCCCCAAAGTTATCAGATATCTAAATGTTCTGCCTTCTAAGTTTGAAAAAATCAAATTATGGAGGAGTGAACCCACCCAGTTCTAAAAATATGATTGTTAAAGGAAAAATTATATTGTATTGCAAAATTAGCTGGTGCATCTGCATTCTCCTCGGGAATGTCCATCACTCTTTGGTGCCTGTCTGGACTGGTCCAGTGGGTAAGCAGGAGTGTTAAGGTGAGCCTTTTATTCATGCAGGAGACGAGTAGGCCTCCGTATTGTAAAACAGAAACTGTATTGTAGAGTCAAGGAGAAGGACAGAAGGAAGGTAAGATTCACGAAGAGTGTACCAAAAAGACTCAGAGGCAGAGAAAAAAACAAGAGGACTCAAAGTTTCACTATTGCCACAAGTGCAACACACATACTCAGCAGCATTTCACAAATCGACGTACCTCTCTCCATTCCACAAAGCTGATTACTAGGTCTCGAAATCATGGTTTCCTTTGAAGTCAATAACTTTTTTCTTCTAGCTGTTGATGAGGTTTTCCCACCCTGAGTTCTTCCTCCTCCTCACTCCGAGCAACTCCGTTCCAGTCACGACCCAGGCAAGATAGACGTGTAGTGCACTGCTATTGAAGAACAAGTAGAGAAACAAAATTGCAGTATTTGTATAGGTTTTTGTTTGTTAACTAAAGTGACTGGTCTAATCTCTGAAGAACCACAAAAAAGGAGTGGGCCCTGCATTTAAATCTAGCTTAGTGTGAAAGGGCCAATCACCTTCTGGAAAAGATTATCACCCATCATTCAGGCCCCAAACATTGCAAATCATCTAAATCAAGTTCCAAAATAACAGTTGAACGCCCTTCCCCACTGCCACCACATAAATCATAAATCATCACTCACAATCACTCAATAATATATCACTCATTGGTGGAATGGTTACCTGTTCCAATCCAAGCACAGTCGTAGGTACACAACTGTATCTCCTCTTTGATACAACAGATTGGAATTTGGCAGTCTTGCAAATCAAATTATCTTCTGGGGCAGCCCTTCTAGGTGATGAATAAAAGAATGATCATAGGAGTGGACCGGACTTGCAACATCATCTCAATCAAGTTACAGTTGGACACCCTCCCTTACTGTCTGCCACCACATGAATCATCAATCATTACTCCCAATCACTCATTCACTGTTGCAATTGTTGTAGTTACCTCTGCCAACACAAGCATGGGTAGATTTGGTAGTATGTACACAATTGTATCTTTGACACAGGCAACACATTGCAATTTGGTACAGTGGGCGTCATGATGGGGCATTCACTGCAAGCCGTGGTGTCTTGCAAATCAACAATCTTCTGGTGCAGCCCTGCAAAGTGTTGCAAAAAAGGATAGGCATTCGAGGAAGGCAGGCGATGTCTCCAATTCCAAGGAATTTTAGAGGCTTCTTCACTGCACACTGGTCCAACTGCAATCTGGAAATATATGTGCCTAAAAAATGGTGGGCCACATAAATCTAGCACAAACATAATGTTCCACTAACTACTTTTTTTGCAAAGAAAGAAGTTGAACGAGAAATAATTCAAAAGGTCTGTGGTGGCACTGGCATACTCCGTCCGGGAGATAGAGTTCGTCCTCAAACTCAGGTGGTTCACCCAGAAGTTGGTCAGCTAACACACTTGATTCTGACCAATTCTCCTCCTCCTGTGCTGTTTCAAGAACTGTATATTTGTGTGGTATGAAATGCTAGTTCATTTTGATCATAGTCAATCTCTCCACATTTTGAGGTGAGAGACTGGTCGTTCTCACTGTAACAACTACACCAGCTACACTGAACACACGCTTAGCAAACACACTGGAAACAGGACAAACCAGCTACTTTATTGCCAGCCTGCTGAGCTCGGGCCATTGGCGCATCTTCCCATACAATACATCAATGGGTTTCGATCCACAGAGACCTCTTTTGGAACATCCAGATACTCCTTGAACATCCTCTGGGTGGTCATTGGTGCTGCCACTAGCTCGATCTCTTTTGCCATCCCCTCTGCACTGGCCTTAAGCCCTGCCTATTGATACCAATACAATGCAGAGGTTGGGTACGGTCCTTCTGTAGCTTGTGTTGCCACTGTTCTGGTTGATGGTGTTGTTGGCTGCTGTGAGAGAAGTCTGCCCTCTCTTAAAGTTGAAGGTGGCACCCCAGAACTGCAGGATGGGACTCTAAGTTCCAGCCATTGTTCTTCCAGGTCTCCAGCTTCCTCAACAATCCACCTCTTGTATTTTTAAACATCCCCTTTAGAAAGGGGAATGAAAGGGAGCAATTTTGTTTGTACAGTCGCTCAAGTAGTGTGGCACAGATGTACTGTTTGGACGAGATGATGTTGTCTTGCAGCCTTGCATTGGAAGCCAATCAAAAGAAGAAGCTCTCAACCAAGGCATGAGCTTGTGTGTTTTCGTTCACACTTGCAAGGGCAAACCTTTTGGACACCTTCATTAGCTGGTCCTGTAGCAGATGCAACAATGAGATAGCTTGGCCCATCGTACTCTCCTCCTTTCTAACTTCCCGTGTCAAAACCTCAAAAGTGAGTAGCATCTGTGTCAGGTATTTGACCAGGCCCCATTTCTCCGCATCCATGGTCATAGCTTTCCAAACTGCATCCCATCCTCTTTGAATGACATAGTCATTGATCTGTTTGTACTGCTCAAACAGACATTGCGATACCAAAGGGGATGATGGACGGAGCGCTAGAGCAAATCAAACACTCACCCCCAGTCAACTGATCTGGGTTTAATCCATCATCATTCTTTAGCTCACTCCACCACCCCAGTTCAGACATGGCCATATGCAAATCAGTCTGACCCTGTGCCTCATGGGAACAGTCCAGCCCGAACTGCCAAGCCATGTCTTCCCTGGACCGGAAACAAGCATCCTGGGACCGGTTTCGGGTTCAAAACCCTCATCAGCCAGGCTATCTTGAATCCAGTGGCAAAGTGAGCAAGGGACCCACGTCGGGGCATACCCTGCCAACTTAGGGCGAACAAAGCGATACCAAAGGGGATGATGGACGGAGCGCTAGAGCAAATCAAACACTCACCCCCAGTCAACTGATCTGGGTTTAATCCATCATCATTCTTTAGCTCACTCCACCACCCCAGTTCAGACATGGCCATATGCAAATCAGTCTGACCCTGTGCCTCATGGGAACAGTCCAGCCCGAACTGCCAAGCCATGTCTTCCCTGGACCGGAAACAAGCATCCTGGGACCGGTTTCGGGTTCAAAACCCTCATCAGCCAGGCTATCTTGAATCCAGTGGCAAAGTGAGCAAGGGACCCACGTCTGAGCATAGCCTGCCAACTTAGGGCGAACAAAGCGATACATTGCAACATGTAATAGGTTGAGTTCCAACGTGTTGGCACCTTCTGTATCAGGTCTTTAACTGGTACTCTATTAGCACTCTTAATAATCCTCAACTGCTTCCGGGCTTTAAAAGAATGGCTGAAATGAGTGCAGATTCTTCTGCAGGTGGTCAGTATGTTGCTGACTATGTTTTTTTTGACAAAGGCTTGCACCACTAGGTTGATGCAATGGACCAAACACAGGACTCTAAAATAGCCACCGTCTGCCATGGCCTTGACTATGTTACTGCCAATGTCCGTTGCAAAAAATCCAATTTTGAGACCTCTGACCCGCAGACACCTTGCTGTTAAATTCATCCAAGATGTTTGCAGCTGTATGTGATTTCTCCATGGCAAACATGGCCACCGTTGCATGCCACCAAACGCTCTTAAAACTTTCTTCAGGGCCAAGACCTGTAGATATATTTTGCTTTACCTCCATAAAAGAAATCCAGTGTGCAGGGATGCGCATGTAATCAGTCACCTGACAACTGGTCCACATATCTGTCATCAGGTGGATATTGTGAAAAACACTTTGCTGCAAAGCTTGTCCAACCAATTGCAGCACATCACGATGCAGTGTTGGAACAGCAACTGTGGTAAAAAAGGTCCGACTTCGAACCTTCCATTTCGGGCAGATCGCTGCCACAAATTCTAAGAATCCCACTCCTTCCACAAAAGACAAAGGGAGGAGGTCCAGCACTAACATTTTTGCCAGCTTCCCATTGTACAAGCGTGACACGAGACGGTTGCGGTCGTAGAGCCCCTCCTGCCTAAACATGCCTGTAATAGTAGCCTGTATTTTTTTCTTCCTTTCTGGGGCCACTGACACATGCAACTTTTGAGAAGTAGGTAGTGGTAGACTGTGGGCCCGATTCTGATGCGGGTTGGAAAAGCTTCCCGACCGAGGGCCTGATTCTGATGCGGTTAGGAAGGCCTCCTAACGGCATTTGCTCCTTCAAAATCGGATCGGGAACGTGTCTTCCCGACCGAGGGCCCAATTCTGATGCGGTTAGGAACAAATGTTCCCATTGAAGTCAATGGGAGTTCAACCAAATCGTATCTGGAAGCATCCGGATGCATCCTACTCCGCCGGTCGGACTTTCCCGATCCGAGTGGGTCGGACACCATTTCCCAACCGATTCGGTCGGGAAGCTTTTCTAACCCGCATCAGAATCGGACCCTCAGTGTGCGTCGTGGTGGGGCATTCACTGTAAACCATGGTGTCTCCATCTCACTCTGAGTCTTGTGCCATTGTGAACTCACTGAGGCAGGTGATTCTGCTGGTGCACTGCTTGGGACAGGGCTTCTTTGTGTGAGGATGTCACCCTCTTCTTCCTCATCATCAACTTCACTGTGATTGGACTTGTAGCTGATGTTCCCCGGCTTGCCTCACTTTCACCACCACAACCACGTTCAGCAATATTCTTAAGGTGCTCCTTCCACTAGATTGTGTGATGTATTTTCAAATGGGTCGTTTGGCCTCCAGTACCCTAATGTGAACCAAGCTTACCTTCACAAACACTTGTGTGGCAAATGGTGCACATTGCAATGTTCTCCTCATCTTTGCTAATCAAAAAAGTCCCAAACTAGGGAGAAAAACTTTTTTATTGGGCCGCTGTGAACGGCTGAAGAAGAACTCGAGGTAGGTGGGTGTGTCATCGATTGCCTCTCTGCAGTGCATATTTCCACTGAGGTAGTGGTTAGTGCAGGTCTCAGCTGGGGCTATGCAAATGTGGGAGCTGGTGGTGCTACCTTTGCCACATCCATTAGAGCAGGTTGAATAGCAATGTCGGACTCCTCTGTGTCACATTCCACAATGACTAGCTTGTTGTCATCATCCTCCTCATCTCCTTCCATAATTCTAAGGCTTTCAGGAACTTTTCTTTTCCCTTGCCTCACCTGGCATCTCCCAAGACTCTGGTGAGGTCCACGCCACATCCGTATCATCATAATCATCAGAAGTGGTGCTGGAGGTCTGAGAGCTAATGAGTCTAAAAGAGGTGGTCCTTGCGCGGCAAGATGCTCGACCTTCAGTTCAGCTCCAACACCAGAAAGATGTACTATTGCTGGCTGTGGCTGCTGTCCACTTTACTCTGTTTCTTGAAACGATTGGGTACTACTTTGCGAAACGGACAAATCCAATTCAACGTCACTGCTTGTGTGCGTCACCATGATTGCAGTGGCTGCCTTACTGATAGACATGGTCTTTGGCCTAGGTTGGGGTGGGTCTGTTGATGGGGGAGTGCTGCTCCCAGCTTGCTCCCTGGAGGCTTATGGGGCAGGCACACAACGTTGTCCAAAAAAGGTTTGAGCCGACACGCTGCTAGTAGAAAGCTGCTGCTTCTCTCTGACCACTTTCTTGCCAGCAACTTTCTTTGGGGTCATCTTAAAGCTCTCAGTTGGCAGCGGCACTAAGCTGTACAAGCGGAAGAGATTTGAGGACTGATGTGTGACGTCACTGTACAGGCCTTCTGCTTGGCAGTACTGCGGGTGTTATCGCTTCTTCTCTTGTGCACCTAAAAGCAAACAAGCAAGAAAACCATTTAGTGAAACGTGGCATTGTTGCAGTTTTAGTAGAGACAAAGGCAATATTAGGGTGGTTGGTTATTTAGGTAATATAACCACTTTAAAGTCATACCACACCACAATACCATAATATTTCATTCCCCATCCGGATAACACACAATATGCAGCAAATTCCTTTATGTCCATCTATTCTAAAGGAAACACCTGTGGCACTCAGGCAACTGAATGGGTAAATGGAATAATAATCTTTTAAAAAATGGAGGATAATGTGTGCCTGTGGCAGGCAATGTGGTCCAGGGGCAAATGGAATAACCATTAAAAAAAGTAATGATGATAATGTGTCTGCAGTACACTGCAGCTAGGGTGTCCAGGAGGAAATGTTCGCCCTAAGTTGGCAGGATATACCCAGACGTGGGTCCCTTGCTCACTTTGCCACTGGATTCAAGCTAGCCTGGCTGATGAGGGGTGTTACCCCGAAACCGGTCCCAGTATGCTTGTTTCCGGTCCAGGGAAGACCTGGCTTGGCAGATCGAGCTGGACTGTTCCCATGAGGAACAGGGTCAAGACAGATTTGCATATGGCTGGGTCTGAACTGGGATGGTGAAGTGAGCTAAAGAACGATGATGGATTCAACCTAAATCTGAAACTGGGGTTGATTGTCTGAAACCTTTCAGCGCTCCATCCATCATCTCTTTGTGTTTGCTTTGGAAATGGAATTATACCTAAAAAAACTAAATGCTGTTGCACGGCGATTGTGGATGGATGGATGAATCGACCGAGGCAAGATTTTAAAAAAACAAATGTCATTTAAAAAAATAATAATAAAGTTGCAAAAAATGAAAATTAAAAAATTTGAAAAATTTGAATTAAAAATACAAAATAAAAACATTTAAATATCAAAAATTAAAAAGATAAAATTAAAATAAAAACAAACCAATCAATAATTACCAATCTTTGTAGAGGAGGATGAGAAGAAACCTATTGTGAGGCAAGGAGGTGCTAAACAAAAAAAAATGCAAAAAATGTGTGTAATATATAAGCACATCAAAATCATACTCTTAATATACATACTACAATGATCCTCAAACATATTATTAAATTGATATCACATCCATCCATGCAAGCCTATGGCAAAGACACACTGTCCGGATGCACAAAATGGCAGCCAACCAGGGCCACATGGTCAAACAACAGCAGCAAGAAAGGAGGCATGGGGAACAAAGAGCACATGCAAGTCTATGGCAGGGGCACACTGGCTGGATTCACAAAATGGCTGCTTGCCACATGGCCAAACAACAAGCAAGGAGACATGGGAAACAAAAAAGACATGCAAGCCTACGGCAAAGGCACACTGGCTGAATGCACAAAATGGCTGTCAGCCACATGGCTAAACAACAACAGCAAGCAAGGAGGCATGGGGAACAAAGAGAACACATTCAGGCCTATGGATACAGACTCCACAAAATGGCCCCCGGCCACATGGCATGGAGAACAAAGACAAATTAATGATGGCCTATGGCAAACACACACACACTGGACAGACAAAAGGAGGCATGGTAACACTGAAGAAAACACTGCCATTAATTCAGCAATGCCAAAAAGGAAAAACACTCATCCTCCCAAGGCATCAAATATTACCCCACATATATACTTTTTGTACACAAATAAAAGTGAAATGCAAAAAAACCCCACCACATATTTAATTTAATCCAATGTCATCCCAGCCCTAAATGATGTTTTGAACAGCATATACCACAGAAACTGTTGTTTCATGCACTCATGACTAGCACTGGCCTGGGTCTACCGGATGGCTCCTTGGCAGAGTAGGCCACATAGTAAAATAAATAAATATTGCTAATTTAACAAACATGGAGAACATTGACTGAACTGTGCAACATTGTTCCTTTACAGAAGAAGAAAAACGAAATGCAAAACCCACTGAAACTGCAGGCCACCCACCATAACAACTTTGAAAAATCGAATAAAAGTACAAATAAATTCTGGTGCATGCCCTCTATCAAACAAACAATACCAGTAGACAAAAGTTTTGTTAACTCACTTATCAAGTCTCAAAAGCAAAGTCCTTAAATCCAATGGTATATGTGCAGCAGACAAGGAGAGTGATCCTACCTGCTCCAAATGAAAACCAAAAGTGACCAGGAAATAGACAAAGAAATGGGAGGAACCTGCTGGACAGGAACAGGAAGTTGGAGTCTCTGGGGCACTTGCTTCCTGTTGGGGAAACAAGTTTTAAAAAAGGCTTCTCTCACAAAAAAAACAACTCCAAAGGTCCGTTGGATAAGAAAATCCACTCAAAAACCTCTTTAGCTGCTTCTTGAGCACAAAAGCTACTTGAGTGGTGCATTCGCAACATCGATCAGCACTACATCGGTGCCGTTGCGGCCGGAAGCCGTGCAAGCAGGTGCAAAGTCTCAAACATTTCGTGGTACTCGCTCGCAAGGGTACAAAACAAATCTCAAGCGTGTGAACGGAAAAAAAACTCTACTTCACGTCTGGAAGGCGAGTTCCAGGAACTCTGCAATCTCCGGGAGTGGTGAAGAGTTCACCGCCCGGGCCTACCCACAACATCTTAAAAACATGTATTCATCAATTCCTGACAACCTCCCAATAAGCAGTTTCTGTGATACCACAGAATGCTGTGACATTTTCCACATGTAAACATATCCCAAAAGGAATATCATATAAGGCCTTCCACACAATCATATTAAGTCTGATTCCTATGTAGGCAATAGAATAAACAGAAGCCTCTCTTCGCCATTGTAGAAACTCTGCTCATCATGCCGACGTAATGAAGGGATGCACTCCCGCCAAATCCGGCAAATCTGTCCGTTTTAAATGGGGGGCTCTAACTGTAACAGACCCTGAAGTCAGTGGGGCGAAGTCTGGGACTAAGAGAAGGCTGCCAAACACCCAAAGCACCGACAGCACCCTTTCCTCACACTATAGAATTAGCTCATCATTACCACAGTCAGTGAACTCTTACATCTGACGAAAGGGTGGTCTGTCTAAGGATTAGCCAGCAGACTGGACTATGGCAACGCACTTTACGCCGGCATCAGCAAGTCCCTACTCCGCAAACTCCAAACCATACAGAACACTGCGGCCAGACTCGTCCTCGGCATCCCCTGGCGCCAACACATCAGCTATCACCTTCGGCGACTCCACTGGCTCCCCGTGGAGAAGAGAGACACTTTCAAGATCCTCACTCACGCCTACAAATGCCTACACAACAACGGACCCAAATACCTCAACGACAGAATAAACTTCCACGCACCCAGAAGAAACCTGCGATCGGCCAACCTCGCACTAGCGGAAACCCCGCGCATCCACAGAGCCAGAGCAGGCGGAAGATCGTTCTCTCACATTTCAACCAAGACCTGGAATGAACTACCTGCAAACATCAGACTTGCCCCCTCCCTGAACACCTTCAAGAAAACTCTCAAGACCTGGCTCTTCGGCTGAACGGAGTTGCATACCCCCCTCCCCCAGTGCCTTGAGACCCTCACGGGTGAGTAGCGTGCTTATAATTCCCTGATTGATTGATTGATTGATGTGTGTTTGCAGTGATAACACTTGTGGTGGTGTGGTGGTGGTTGCTTTAAGGGACAATGTTTATATGGGCAACAAGCATAAGAATTAATGATAACCCTGCCATATTATTATGGCAAATGATAACTCATGTTCAACACAAAATGGGGCTGCTCCCAGTGTAGTGACCTAAGTAAAGCTTAAATTGTGAGTAATCCTGGGCATAATACTTTGCTACGCTCACGGAGCATGCAAAATTTGTGCTACTACACAAATTGAACGTAGCAGAGTGAAAAACTGCTAATTGACATAGCGTAGCAGCAGTAAAATGAACACCTTCTAATGCTTTAATAAAGCAATTTTCTATGCTGAATAGCATATAACAAATTCACAAAAGTGAACTTTGATAATAAAATATAAAGCAATGAGAGAGGTGATGATTTTGGTGTCCCCCTAACCTAGGGAGAGGACCAAGCAGATGCCTTGAACACAAAAAGCATATCATGTGAACAATTCAGTGGTGGTCCCTTCCTCCTAGGACCACCCCAAGCACAGTTATGGGCAAAAATACAATCCCAACCAAAGGCCCTGCAAAGCATTATGGGACGAGATTAGCAGTGGGCAATGAATATTATAGTGTCCAATATCAAAATAATTCTACAAAAAGCTGCAGTTCAACTAGTCGTTACTAGATGTCCCTCACGAGTCAAATGCAAAAGCATTGAAATTATTAATACATCAAGCTGCAGTTCCACTAGTCGTTACTAGATGTCCCTCACGAGTCAAATGCAAAAGCATTGAAACCCTTTCATGAAGCTTTTGCATTTGACTCGTGAGGGACATCTAGTAACGACTAGTGGAACTGCTGCTCTTGTAGAATTATTTTGATATTGGATACTATAATATTCACTGCCCACTGCTAATCTCGTCCCATAATGCTTTGCAGGGCCTTTGGTTGGGTTTGTATTTTTGCCAATAACTGTGCTTGGGGTGGTCCTAAGAGGATGGGACCACCACCGAATCATTCAAAAGATGTGCTTTTTGTTTTCAAGGCATCTGCTTGGTTCTCTCCCTAGGTTAGGGAGGATCCCAAAATCATCACCTCTCTCACTGCTTGTTAATTTATCATTTTCACTTTTGTGAAATAAGTATATGCATTTTTAGCATATAAAGACAGAGGTATTTATTTTATCTTAACTTGTACTGTGCAAGATGCCTTTGGCAGTTATTGTACAGTGCAGTCAAGCACACAGCTATGCACTACGCAATTTGTATAACTACGTGTAGTTCAAACTGTACTTCGCGTAGTTACGTGAAGTGCTACTACGCAAACTACGCCCAGGGTTAATTGTGAGTGATAACTCATGCCAAGATGAGCAACTTGAATTCCTTAAGGTGATTAAAAATTCTCCTGGTCAATGCAATGGGGAAAAAAGATGCCCATGTAAATTCATGACATACATGTTTTCTTTAACACCACATCATACTGAAATTCGGGAACAAGATATAGGCAAGAATTCGCAGGAGATTTCCTGAACAAAACCCTTGCTGCTTCATATGTTTTTAACCTTGGGTGAGAGGGATGAAAATAAAATCTTTCCCACTCGGTATAAGGAAGCCTTCACACATGCAAACTATTCATAGAAATCAGTGGTGTCTCTAGTATTACACTATAGGGGGACACACATTGGGCCACAGATAAAAAATTTGGGGCGGGGATACCAACAATATATATTTATATTCACAGAAAAAAAAACAAGATTAAAGCGGCGTTATAGTTAGGTGACAATTTCAGTGACAATGTAACATTTTAAACTAAAAATGACACTGAAATTCACCAGTTATCTCTGTTAACTATAAATAGTGCCCTAAGGTAACTATACCTTATGCTTACGCCATGCTGTCTTCTCATCAATGATGTCATTTCAAATGTAGCAGTGACATTAGCAATGGTGTTATAGAACATGTCATGAGTGATGTAATATGTGGGGTATTTAGCTGTGCATGAGGAGGGCGGCCAGGCCCTACAGCCCACCGCAGGACAGCAAAGTTTCTATCGGACCAAACTTATAAAAGTGGGAGAAAGTCTGGGACCAGTGGACAGAGTATAGAGGACTATAACGGGGTGCAGTAGGAACTTTAGGGCTAGGCAAGCGTTAGGGGCTAGAACATACTCTGAACCATGTACTGCAGTGACTATTGTACGCATGTATGGCGATAATGGTGCTTTGAATTGAACAGATGTCGGAAACGTGTAATACTCCTCTTCTTGCTGTATCAATGCCAATGTTGCATAGATAACCTGTCTGTAAATGCTGAGGAACTGTTTAATTAAAAACAATTTTAAAAACTTAGAAAAGAATATGTTTGGGAAATTTGGTTATTCCCACAAGATAAGATAAACAGCAGGAGCACTGTTGACGTCAGCCTTGACTAGTGGTAATAATGTGATAAGAATGCACCTTACGTCACATTAGGAATACGACTTAAACCAAAACGCCTCTGGCATAGTAAGGCTGTCTGTAAGTGACAAGCCATCTGCTCACTATCAGGTGCTAATAGTGATGCTTACATGACTCTGCAGCTGCATTTATCATTTTTTTGTTTTTGCAGCTGTGTTTTTCTGCACAGCTGAGTCGTTTCCTGCTCATTGCTGTTGCCGCCATTACACGGCGCAAATTATCTCTTTAAGTTTGACAGTTTTATATGTTAAATAGATTTACGCGTGGGGATGAAAGCAACGTCTGGTATAGATGTGTGGCATACATAGCACCGCACACCATGATGCATACTCATAGCTCCCCCTGACATACTCATTTCCAAATAGCTGCTACGTCTTAAGAACTCTGATGGCATTCTAAAGACTTTCAACAGCCCTACGTGAAGAAAATGTAACGAATTCCTGTTAGCCTTCAACAACAATTTACTAACATGACATATTTTGCCATTTCCTATAAATGTGCAGTTTTACATTTTAATTAATTAATTTATATGTAAGACAGCCCCCCATCCCTTCGTTCGATTTCACCTTCACAATAATGCACAAGTTCAAACTAACAGCGTTTTAATGGTGATAAGTTAATTGTTCGGTTAATAACCTTTGTCTATTTCCATCTTATAGCATCCCAACCAAGCACAGCATCAGCGGTGTCATCGGTTTAAGACATGTTCGTTCTCTGTGGTGGGTCCTCGTGTGCCCATCGGAAGAAGAGCAAAGCATACCGCATAGGCCCAGGATTGCTTGTTAACTTGGCACTGGAATTGCCTAATTTTGCAGACAGCTGGTGATTAATTTCTACCCTTTAACGCAAAGTACTATTGGGGTGAAAACTGTTCCCCATTCCTCACCCTAAACCAAGTGAGCTTCGTGCCGTCTGCATATGTATTCAAGGTCCCATACAAGCGACAGAAGCTGCAAACATGAGTAATCTCGAGGATTATGCATTACGCCACTTTCCCCACTATAAGCATCTGTTTATTAGATATATAGGGGCTAATTTACAAGTCCATTGCGCTGCCGGTGCGTCACTTTTAATATGGGAAAAAGTGACGTACCGGCGGCGCAAGGGGCTTGTAAATAAGCCTCAAAGAGGCATATTCACAAGGAGTTATGGCCGCGTTAGCGGCACTTTTCTGCCGCTAATGCAGCGATAATTTTATCGCCCTATTACCAAGCTGTTGATAACAACCGTTAGCGACAGTTTTTAGGCAAAAACGTCCGTCTTAAAGATCGCCACTTCTGTTAGCGGTAATTATATACAGGAGAGGCATTCCCGTGCAAAAACGGCCGCAAACCCCACTACTCATTATTCACAAGGGGATCCCTGAAGTTCTGAAGACCAAAAAAACTGTCTCTAACTGCAGTTAGAGCCAAATACTTAAGACCAGAAAATAGCTGGTCTTAAAAATGGGGATAACACTTGGGGCCTCATCTCAGCAGGTTTTGGTGCTGGACAGCGCTGCAAGCAATGTTGCAGCGCTGCCCTGCGACAAAACTACAGTTAAGGAATGCACACCATCAATAAGATAGTGCGCATTCCTGGGCCCCAGTCATGAAAAGTGTTGCAGTGCTGCGACAAGACAGCGTTGCAACACTACTCACTAGGCCCTTCTTGCGACAGCATGGATGCGCTGTATTCACTGGACAGCGCTCCATGACGCAAGTAAAGGAAATCCTGACGTATTTGTCTGCGCTAAAGTCACGCATTGCTGCAGTCGTGTCACAACCATGACGCAACTCCATCAATGCATGGGGCCAGCCTATCCCTGTGGCACTGCGTCACCCTCACGCCTGCCATCAGGCAGGTGGAAGGTATTGACGCAGTGCCGTTCATGAGGGGAGCCCGAATGTCGTCGCTGTTGGAGATACATCAGTGGTGGTTGCGCGCTGCGGTGTCATCGTTTGGAAACATTGGTGGAGTGTTGGTGCGGAGTAGTTGACGAGACGTTCTTCGGTGGCCTTGATCCAGCTGCGAGGGGGTGCGATGATGGCGGTGGCGTCCGGTGGGCAAGGTGAAGACGTGATGTTACCAATGATGGTCGGTCCAGGAGAGTCTAGTGTTGTGGCTGTAGTTGAAGTTCCCGCTGGCGGAGGTGACATGCTCGACCGTGTGTCCTGCTATGTGGCTTGTTGAGGTGACTTGCTGCTTGCGTCTGATGTAGGGGACCTTCCCCAGGAGGGGGTGGTGTCCTGGTCACTGGGGTTGTCCAGGTGGAACATGAGTTCACCGAGTAGGATGTTGTTGGTGGATGGGAGACCCTGGGGTGCAATGAGGTCTACAATGGTATTGGAGAATGGGGGGCCATGGCCCGGGGGGCCTGCACATGAGGGTGCCGCAGAGGATGTGCTTGGGCTTGGTCCGGATCTGGGAGTTGAGATGGTCCATGGTCACCCTTGGGTCATTAGAGTGCGTGGTCAGTCGGAGTGTGCTTCTGTAGGTGATGGCAATGCCTCCTCCTTGATGCTCGGGGTGCTCCTTGCGGGTGATACTGCAGCCGTCAGTGATGGCGATGGCAATGTCCGGTCCGGAGCAGAGGATGGTCATGGCAGACGAGGTGGAGTCCAGGGTTGATGGCAGGGAGGGTGCTGGTGTCGCAGCGGTGGAGTGTCCAAGAGGAAGGCTCCTTGGTGCAGAGCGCGGTCCAGGGGCAGACGGACGCAAACGGCGTAGCTTATGGGTTGCCTTTGGCACGGGAGACGACCATTACAACGCAGACAGTACATTGTTAACAACGCAACTCCGACAACGCAGGTGCCTTTACATCGCATTTGATTACAACGCATTGTGAGGTCAGTAATGGGGTAATTTAAAGTTTTACAGGTGGGTATGGGTTTCGGATGTAAAATATGGAAATTGGGGTGTGTTTTGGGGTAAAATATGGAAATTGGGGTGTGTTTTGGGGTAAAATATGGAAATTGGGGTGTGCATTTGGGTCAAATTTGATTTTTGGGTGTATTATGGGGGCTCAAAAAGGAATTCCAGGGTTCACGGTTGGGTTTGGGGTGCAAAGGTTAGTTTTGGGTTCCTCTCACTGAAGTGAGAATAGTGAGATTATTGTCTCCGCTATGCAACACCTACTCTACTGTTGCAATGTGCCTAGTATTAGTATGCATTGGAATGGAATGCAATGTTATGGCATGCGTCGCAACTACGTATGTGCCTTTGGCACACGAGTGGTATGCCCGCTGTGCATGGGTGCACAGCGGCCGCCATTGAGAAGTGCTGGGGGGGCTGGACAGCTGTGAGGTGGTAAACACTGGAAAGAACACTGGATGGTGCGTGGACGCGGGGATGTTGTTGTGAGCGGGTGTTGTAAAAAAATTTATGAGGGAAGTCTTACCTCGAAGCCGGGTCCCGTGTCTTCGTAGCTCCTGCTCTCCTGCGTCTGCTTCCAGGATAAGGAAGTAGGCAGCCAGACTCCCTCCCCTGAGTCAATCACAACGCTGCGATGCGGCGGTGGGATTGGTAATTGGCTACGGGACAAGTCGTGCAGCCAGGGGCCAGAGGTGTGGGAATGTTCTCCATGCAGGCTGTAATGCAGCCTGCATTGTGAACAGGGAAGTACGCAGGACTGCTTTGGGCGGACTGAGTGGGCCGGCCAAACAGTCATTGTACACTTGAGTGGGCATGCCAATCCGCCCATGCCCTGCTCCGTGTTTGGAGCAGTTGTACCCACCCTCCCACCCCCTGAGGATACATAGCATGATTACATCAGTCAGTTATCCCTTGTTTTTCCCTTTTGAATCTGTTTTATTGGTTTCTCTGAGCCCGCGTTTCCCACTTCCCGCCGCTGCTGCCCCTGCGGCCCCGCCCCCCTGTCCTCGCCGTTCCCGCCTCCCAGTTGATCGTTCCTCCCCCCTCCCCTACTAAATGGCAGCCGCTGCGCGTTCGGGCGCAGCGGGTGCGCCGGCGGCGCGCCGAAGGCGCGCCTAAGGCAAGCCCGTCTGCGCCCGTCTGCAACCCGACTGCGACCAGCGCCAGGAACCCTGGATCTCGAGCCACCCACTGCTACAGCACAGCCAGCCTCCACGCACTCATCCCCGGAAAACTCAGAGACTGCCAACAGGCATCGTCAAACACGACCCACGGCCAGTTCTCCTGCCTCCACTGCCGCCAGACCGTAACCACCACCCTGGCCTCCAACACAGCTGACAGCTGCCTGAAGCTCAATGCCGAGAAGACAGAAGTCCTCATCCTTGAAACCACCCCTTCAGCATGGGACAACACCTGGTGGCCGACCGCCCTCGGAAGCCCACCTACCCCCTCGGACCATGCCAAAAAGCTCGGCTTCGTACTCGACTCATCCCTCACCATGAACCGACAGGCCAATGCCGTCATCTCCAGCTGCTTCAACACCCTCCGCATCCTCCGCAAGACCTTCAAATGGATCCCTCCGGAGTCAAGGAAGGCAGTCACCCATGCACTCATCACCAGCAAACTAGACTATGGAAACGCACTCTACTCCGGCATTAACAAGTCCCTACTCCGCAAACTCCAGACATTACAGAACACTGCCGCCAGACTCGTCCTCGGCATCCCCCGGCACGAACACATCAGTCAACACCTACGAAGACTCCACTGGCTCCCCGTGGAGAAAAGAGTCACCTTCTAAGTCCTCACTCACGCCGACAAATGCCTACACAACAACGGACCCAAATACCTCAACGACAGAATCAACTTCCACGGACCCAAAAGAAACCTCCGATCTTCCAACCTCGCACTGGCTGAAACCCCGCGCAACCACAGAGCCAGAGCAGGTGGAAGATCCTTCTCCCACATTGCAGCCAAGACCTGGAATGAGCTACCGGCAGACATCAGACGCGCCCCCTCCCTGAACACCTTCAGGAAGACCCTCAAGACATGGCTCTTCGGCTAACAGATCTGCAGACCCCCCCCCTGCACCTTGAGACCCTCACGGGTGAGTATTGCGCTTACAATTCCCATGATTGATTGATTGATTGAGTTATCTTCATGTGATGATTGTTGCTCTTCTGCACTGCTTGAGGCAGTGGGGCAACGCTCTTCCGCCATTGCGGAAGTGCCGCCACTGGGTGTGCGTCATCTACGTGTGATAGGCCTAAGCGACTCGCCCCCTGGCCCTCCTGTGCTACGTGTCCCACTTTCTCCTTACCTGGACATTGACACCGTGGCGCAATCCACTGCACTCTCTCCAAATCTGTGACTCAGCCAGCAGGAGCCTCAGCCAGGTGTGATTTCACTAGGATGGGTACAGCAGTCGCCGCCTAGTACGCTGGTGGACCTCCCGATGCAGTTGATGCAGCAGGGACCCCTTATGCGTGAAGTTGCAGCGCTCACGCCACACAAGTTCGGCGTAGCATAGGGGCCTCACCCTTCACAGCATACGGCCAGTCTAACATCATCGGGCCTGTGATGCAGGGAGACGGCACACAGCATTGGTAATCCCCTTCGTGCACCCCGGTGTAGTGGTGGATTGTAGTATGCGATGCGGACCTCACTACGTTGGTGCGCAGGAGCGCCTCTACCATTAACAGCTCCAAGGGTCGCAAGGCAGTCTTCTCACACAGGTCAGCAACGTGTCTCCATGCGACCTGCCAGACTTCACTACCAGGTACAGGCGATCGTCACGCCTCAATGTCTACCACCACGGCTCATCGACTCCACAGCTCCTCCGCATCCCACTCCAGGCTCCAGACGCTGGTCCAGCGAGGCTTCCAGACGCAGGTCCAGCGAGGCATCCAGGCTCCAGGCGCAGGTCCAGCGAGGCATCCAGGCTCCAGGCGCAGGTCCAGCGAGGCATCCAGTCTCCAGGCACAGGTCCAGTGAGGCATCCAGGTGCAGGTCCAGCAAGGCGTCCAGGCTCCAGGCGCAGGTCCAGCGAGGCATCCAGGCTCCAGGTGCGGGTCCAGCGAGGCATCCAGGCTCCAGGGGCAGGTCCAGCGAGGCATCCATTCTCCAGGCGCAGGTCCAGCAAGGCATCCAGGCTCCAGGCGCAGGTCCAGCAAGGCATCCAGGCTCCAGTCGCAGGTCCAGCAAGGCATCCAGGCTTCAGACGCAGGTCCAGCAAGGCATCCAAGCTCCAGACGCAGGTCCAGCGAGGCATCAAGGCTCTCATCCTGGTCATCCTGGATGTTGGGTGGCTTGCAGGGGTTGTTGATGTGTGCTGCACTTGACCCCGGCTGCTACATTCTGCATTTTATTGGTTTTTATGCTATTTTATATTGGAGGTTGACTGATAGGCTATTTTTTGCATTAGAGGCAAAAAAAACTCACGTTGGGCTGACTAACATGAGTTTTTTTGCCGCTAATGGGCCTATTGGTAGTTTTCGCCCGCTAACGCCGGATTTCCTTTTGCCATCGCGCTGATGTTAGCGGCAGTTTTCACCGCCATTCCCTGCCACCGCCGCCATGTAGCGACGGCTTGTTAATACACCGCTAACATGGCGATAGTTTTCACGGTTAGGCGGCGATAAAAAAACTGCCGCTAACTGGCGTTTGCAATAGGTATCGCCGGTCCTTGAGAATATCCCCCATAGTCTTCAGCACCAAAAACACCTATTTGTGATTTAAATAAAGAAGGAGACACCATTGTCATAAAGATTTATATGAAAAATGGCTAAAATGGTTCAATACAAAAACCTCTTTGTAGATACTTGACTAGGCATAGGTGAAAAGTGCTTCATCTTCCCTATTTCCACTTGAGTTATTGCTTGCACCTGCTTTCAGTGGTACATAACGGGGGGTTGTTAACAGTTGTTATTGCCCTGCAAGTGAACTCAAAACAGAAGCGAGTTCATCTGTGAGAAGCTATATTTTATGGAACGCACTGCAAATGATTGTCAAAATGATGATGACTTTTGTTATAGTAAATGAACTTGCCTATCACTGTGCAGGTAATTCACTGCTACTAAAATGTAGACAAAATACCGTGGAATGTTCTTTTATCAATATGGGTGGGGACTTTAGGAATGAATGTATGTATTAATGATCAATGTCACCTTTGTGAATTTAAAGGTGTAACTTTTGTTGTCCCATGTTAGATAATAAGCACTGATGTGTTTTATGTTTTATATGTCCTTCTAGAATGGTGTTATTGTTTTTTAATATCAAGTACAGATTTGATACAGTTTGCAGGGTTATCATCCGCTCATGTTGTTATGTTAATACTGTGTTAACTAAAGGCTATCCTTGTTTGTTTGGAAACATCCCAATCATATTTCTACCTTCACTCTCGAATAAAAACAATTTGTTGAAGATTCAGTGGTATTGTAAGAAAGAATGAGCCTACAGGAGATATAACTGTCATCTAGATGAGCCCAAATGAGGAATGAAGACCAGACATTCAAAATTTAAATATATTAATCTATCATTGTGCCTTTGACATTCTCCAAATTCAAAGTTTACAGCACCAGGTTTTAATTAACGTGGTCACTTTGGATTTCAATTGCTTCTCTACTATGGGCTTAAACGCTTTATTATTACTTATCCGACCGCTGGATTAATTAATCTGTTTGGCAACTTCAGCAGAGCAAAGCTCAGTATGAGTTTTGGAAATTTTCATTAGCAATTCAAAGTACATCAATATATTATATGATACTACCGAGTGCACGCGGATATTACCTGGAACATTATATCTCTTTTGTTTTCCAGAATACTGCTCTGTTTGACCCTACGTTTGACATGGCATTCTGAGTGAAACTGTGAAACAAGGAGAGTTGGGCTCTGGGTATTTTCAAGAACAGATGACTTGATGATGACTGTACTACTGAATATCGAGGTATAGATTTACTATTTCTAACTGCACATCAAAGTACCTTGAAGATATATATATATTATCTACTGGCGGTCGCCAGTAGATAGTTATAGTTAAGACCTAGTTTCCATAGGAAACTCGTTTTTTGTTTTCTCAATATCTTTGGCGCCGGTTCACGAATCTTCGTGAAATTTTCAAAAATCGTAGCCCGCTCCGATCAGCTCCTGTCTCGAAAGTTTCAAGGTGATTTGGCAAGCGGGGGCCGAGAAAAAAGGGGGGTTCCAAAACATGTTTTCTCCATGTTAATTCCCTTGGGAAACTTTAGACAAAGCTACAGCCCGAACTGCTGAACGGAATTACACCAAACTTGGCAAAAAGGTAGCCCTTGGTTCAGAAAGAGACCTTTTTGTTAAATGGTGTAAATCCGTTCAGTAATTCCAGAGAAATTCAAAAATAAGAGTCAAAAATCAATTTCCCATAGGAAACTTTATGCAAGGCTACAGCCGAAATTACTGAACGGATTTACCCCAAATTTGGCAAAAATGTACTGCTTGGCTCAGAAAGCAACCTTTTTAAAAATGGTGTAAATCCGTTCAGTAGTTACTGAGAAAATCAAAAATAAAAGTTTCGATATTTAGAGGCACGGAGGATCCGCGGACCCTCCCGACCACGAGCTTCATTCTAATTGGCTGTCAACACTCCAAACCAGGAAGTGTTGGCAGCCATCTTGTGACTAGAACCGAGTCACAAGAAAAAGAGAAAAAGAAACGCGAAAGAAAAGAAAAGGGGGCAGGGTAGAAACACCCTGACCCCCTAGGAATGCTTAGGGGTCCCACAAGGACCCCAGGGCTCAAAAAAGCATTTTTTTAAAAAGAAAATCGGAAAAATGCGCGCCGGATCCGCAGATCCGGCCGCGAAACTAAAAGAAACGAAGCGCGGCCTCCCGCGCTTCGTTATTATTTAGCCCTTCGGGTGGGCCAAGTCCCGGGGGCAGTGACAAAAAAAATGTGTAGGGGGGGCCCCAATCCCCCCACACTGCCCCGGGGAATGCCACCTCCCCGGGGCTTCTATTATGAGTTGCGGGGAGGCACGCAGCCCCCCCGCAGCCCCGGGGACCGCCACCCACGGGGCTTCTTTTTTAATGAGAGGCCCCACTCAAGCCCCGGGGACAGCCACCCCCGGGGCATTTAAAAAAAAAAAAGAAATAACCTGTGTGGGGGGGGGCTCGAGCCCCTGCACACGCCCCGGGGACCGCCACCTCCCCGGGGCACTAATATTTAAATTTGGGGGTCCGTAACGGACCCCCGGTGACCACCACCTCCCCGGGGCTGTGCAGATGTTGGGAGGGGGGCCGCGCGGCCCCCCTCCTGGAGCCCGTGATGGCCCTGGGGACCGCCACCCCCCAGGGCCGGCTCCTGCAGTGTCCCGGGGCTCCCGTCCTGCCATAGCAAACTTGCTTTGGATTTTGGAAGCGAGAGCAGGGAAACCTGCTCTCTCTTGCAAAATCTAAAGCAGATTGCTCTTCCACACGGGGAGCTGCATGTCAGCAGCTCCCCATGTGGAAAAGCAATGCCGGCTCCTGCAGGACGCGGGGAGCCGGCGGGACCGTGGGGGCATTGGGGCTCCCCCACGGTCCCCAACGGATAGAGCCTGCCCCGGGGGATGGGGTCCCCGGGGCTAGTAGTGGGCCTGGAGGGGGGCCACGCGACCCCCATCCCCAAATTTTTTTTTAAAACAAAAAAAGAAAAAGGCTGGCCCGGGGGGATGGGGTCCCCTGGGCCAATAGAGGCCTCAGGAGGGGGGCCACGCAGCCCCCCTCCTTAAATTTTTTTTAAAATGTGGCCATGCCCCGGGGGATGGGATCCCCGGGGCCGGAATTGGCCACGGGAGGGGGGCCATGCGGCCCCCTTCCCGTTCAGTTTTTTTTTTTTATTATAAAAAAAGGGGTCAGGTCCTGGGGGATGGGGTCCCCAGGGCCCAAAAAAGAAAAAAAAAAAGCGGGGCCACATAACCCCCCTTCTACAAAAACAAACAAAAAAACAGGGCTGCGTGGCAGAGAGGTGGTCCAGGCCACGCCCCTTTTTACACCTCTGTGCAACGCAGCTCTGTGGCGCTTACTGGAGGTACCTAGTGGGCTAGTTGGACCCCAGGGACCCTCAGGATTCAAGGGGACTTAATCTCCCAACTTAAAATGGCCACAGGGCTTGTTTGCACACATGTCACCTCAGGCCCCCCTCCCTTCACCACTGTGCAAACGCGCCCCGGGGCGCGTTTTAAGAGGAAGTTTTAATCCCCCTGCCCTATTATGTACTAGGGCCTTACAGAGGAGGTCATGCTAATCAGAGGGGTACCCCAACGCATAGTGCTCCCTAGTGTATGTAGGTGTTTTCACTGTATTCTAAGTGTCTTTAAGCATAGCACTGGCTCTAGGCCTGGTTAGTCCGAGTCAGTTACCACCAGTACTTGTCTGAAAAGTTGTGAGCACAGGATGATTTTGCAACAAGGCCTCTTTCTGATCCTCTGTTGGTTCTTTCTGCACATGTCTTGCTTCTTCCTGCTCTTTTCTTTGTCTTTGTGGACTTCTGTTGCTTCTTTCTGCATTTCTATTGCTTCTTTCTGTGCGTTTTTTCTTCTTTCTTCACATGTCCTACCTCTGTAAGCATAGTTAGAAACTAGCATTTAAAAAACCTTTGAAATTCACTTAAAAACCATAGGTTTCAGGCACGTTATAGTTAGAAATTAGCATTTAAAAAACTTTTGAAATTCACTGAAAAACCATAGGTTTCAGACACGTTATAGTTAGAAATTAGCATTTAAAAAACCTTTGAAATTCACTGAAAAAACCATAGGTTTCAGGCACGTTATAGTTAGAAATTAGCATTTAAAAACCTTAGAAATTCACTGAAAAAACCATAGGTTTTAGGGACAGTTATAGTTAGTTGGACATTTCACTCGTACAAAACCAGTGAAATTCCCCCGTTATAGTTAGTTCAGCTAACTATAACTCGCGCCCCCGCAATGCACTGCTGATGACGTCACATATTACATCACTCATGACATGGTCAGTGACATCACTGATGACATCACTGATGACATCTCAAATGACATCACTGATGACATCAAAGATGACATCATCCATGTGATAATTTCATGCATCTTCTCACACCCTAATATAACTTTTGATACACCCACTCTAATTTACAGACTGCCATTCTCAAAACCATAGACACTCCAACACCAATAACTACATACACACTCACTGATTCTTAGGTCTACACACACATCCACTCACTCACCTGTACAGTCACTCATACTTACGGTCACTCAGTACAGGACTATCATATGCACTCATACACCTATATAGACACTCACACACCGCCACTCATCCATAGAGGTACTCACACACCTAGTCAGTCATGCAAATAATTAATTACACTGCCATTTACTCACCTATACAGTTATACACACACCAGCTCACTTACTCATACAAATACTAGCACACTCTTACGCTCTTATACAGTCACTGATACAAGTACACACTCATCCATACAGCCACTCTCACAATCACACACTCTCACTTATAGCCATTTATATACTCCAACACACATATATACTGCCTTTCACATATGTAGTTACTCACACATGTACCACTGAGATATACATTCACTCATTAACACACCCATACACACACACACCCACCCATACAGTCCATCACAGATGCACTCTTGAAACCATGCACCCAGTGAATCACCCACTCACACATCTATGCACAGAGTCACACACACCCCACCCACACAAACACTCAGGCACCCATACAGATACTCAGACAACCAATCAATAACCCATGTAGACACTCATGTAGCTATTCGCAAACCCATGCAGCCGCTTACACACCAACAGACAGACGGATACAGACATTCACACAGTTTAGTCACTAACCCATGCATTCAGTAAGATACGTTTAATCACTCACTTATAGAGTCAGTCACGCACCTACTAAATCATCCATTCAGACACTTATACGCCTTTCCCTATATATATTAAACATATTTAAACTTTACAGAAACACACAGTCACTGGATGATGTCATCAGTGATGTCATCAGTGATGTCATTTGAGATGTCATCAGTGATGTCATCAGTGATATCACTGACCATGTCATGAGTGATGTAATATGTGACGTCATCAGCAGTGCATTGCAGGGGCGCGAGTTATAGTTAGCTGAACTAACTATAACGGGGGAATTTCACTGGTTTTGTACGAGTGAAATGTCCAACTAACTATAACTGTCCCTAAAACCTATGGTTTTTTCAGTGAATATATATATATATATATTATCTACTGGCGGTCGCCAGTAGGTAGTTATAGTTTCAACCTAGTTTCCATAGGAAAAGCGTTTTTTGATTTGCTAATAACTTTGGCATCGTTTGACGAATCTTTATGAAATTTTCCAAAAGTTGCACTTTTTAGGTCAGCTCCTATCTTGAAAGTTTGGGGGTGATTTGTCAAGCGGGGGCTGAGAAAAAAGGGGGTCCCAAAACGCGTTTTCTCCATGCTAATTTTCATAGGAAATTTTGCGACGAGCTACAGCCCGAACTGCTAAACGGAATTACCTCAAATTTGGCAGAAAGGTAGAGCTTGATTCAGAAAGCAACCTTTTTTTAAATGGTGTAAATCCGTTCTGTAGTTTTTGAGAAATTCAAAGAATAAGAGTCAAAAAATCAATTTCCCATAGGAAACTTTGTGCAAGGCTAGAGCCGAAACTACTGAACGGAATTACCCAAAATTTGGCAAAAAGGTAGTGCTTGGATCAGAAAGCGACCTTTTTTAAATTGTGTAAATCCGTTCAGTAGTTGCTGAGAAATTAGAAAAATAAAAGTTTCAATATCTGGGCGGAGCCTAAGTCCCGTGCACGAGCTTCACTGTGATTGGCTGCGAACACTCCAAACCAGGAAGTGTTGGCAGCCATTTTGTGGCTCGGTAGAAGTGAGTCACTAGAAAACAGAGAAACAAAGGTATAAAACAAGAGAAGGGGGCAGGGTAGAAACACCGTGACACCCTAGGCCTGCTCAGGGGGTCCCAGAAAGACCCCAGGGCCCAAAAAAGCATTTTTTTAAAAATAAAAAATATTGGCGTAATTCGCGCTGGGTTCGCGGGGTCCCGCGTTTTATTTTAATGAGACCCCGGGGTGGGCTAGGTCCCGGGGGCATTTCTTAAAAAATAATAGCGGGGGCTTGGTGGGGCTGCGGGGGCCCACTGGGGTCCCCGCAGACCCGGGCCTTCACTCATGTTGGGAGGGGGGTTGCGCGGCCCCCCTCCTGGAGACCTCCATGTGCTTATAACTTTGGTGTTGTTTGACAAATCTTTACTAAATATTCCAGAAAGTTTCTCTTTTTTGATCAGCTCGTATCTTGAAAGTATAGGGGTGTATTGAGCTGCAAAGACATATTACAGGGTGATTGGTGAAGGGGGGCTGAGTAAAAAGGAGGGTCCGAAAAAGTGTTTTCGCAATGCATTTTCCATAGGAAACTTTAGACAAGGCTGCAGGTCAAACTGCTGAACGGAATTACGCCAAATTTGGCATGGAGAAAGGTATTGGTGCAGAAAGCGTGGTTTTGTGGAAATGGTGTAAATCCGTTCAGTAGTTTTTGAGATATTAAAGGAAAAAAAGATATATATATCTGGACTGTGCCTAACTCCCGAGCACGAGCTTGCCTCTGATTGGCTGCTAACAATTCAAACCAGGATGTGTTAGCAGCCATCTTGTGCCTCGCATCGAGTGAAAATATAAAAGAAAGGTCTCGGGGGCAATTTAATATACCGGAGCTCTGTCTGTGTGAGATACCGCTTTCACGCTGCGCCTCCCTACATCAGCAGGTAACGCACCCTTTTCCACCATCAACAGCATACCTCCAACAACATACTTGGGCCCGCAAGTCTGCCTCTGCGAACCACTTGTTGGCTCACAGCTCTTCGGGTGCGAGTTCTCGGGCCCGCAGTTGTATCTGTGAAGCCGATACTGGAAATATACCGGAGGTGTCTCTCTGCGAGATACGCTCTTCACGCTCCCTCTCCCCACATCAGTGTTCCACAGCTATCCCTTTGGAAGCCGATGACCCGCACCTTTCCCTATACTAGTCAGCCCGCAGGTGTTCCTCTGCGAGCTGGCCCACAGCTCTTCCTTTGCGCACAGACGGGCCGCGGTTCTCCCTCTATGAGCCTGATAGTCGGCTCGCAGTTCTTCATCTACAAGCCAGACCGCCGGCTCTTAAGTCTCTGAGAACAGATGTAATGGAGGCAACGATCATGCAGGTCGGACACCCAACACTGCTCCGACATTCCCCAGTAGGAGCTCCTTGTCTGCCATCTCCCCTCACCCCCACAAACAAATGTGACAGTCACGTTAGGATGGACAAATAAGAATCTTGGTCATGTATGGATTTACATATAAAACATTTTATTAAAACAAAACAACAACAAATAAAACTATGTACAGCCATGTCGTGTCATCGCTGGACCATTTGTGAATCACAGCCTGTAAGACAAAAAGAAAGATAAGATGGTGCGTCATGCGTCCAGCAGAGGAGAAAGAGAAAGAGAGAAAGAGTGAGGGAGAAAGAGAGAAATAAAGAAAGAGTGAGAGAGAAAGGAAGACAAAGAAATAGAGAAAGAGTGAGAGAGAGAGAGAGAGAAAGAGAGAAATAGTGTGAGAGAGGAAGAGAGAGAGAAAGAGTGAGAGAGAGGAAGAGAGAGAGAAAGAGTGAGAGAGAGGAAGAGAGAGAGGAAGAGTGAGAGAGAGGAGAAAAAGAGTGAGAGAGAGGAAGACAGACAAAGACAGAGAAAGAGTGAGAAAGAGTAAGATACAAGGAAAAGAGAGAGAGAGAAACAGTGTGAGAGAGAGGTAGAGAGAAAGAGAGAAAGAGAGAGAGAAAGAGTGAGAGAGAGAGGAAGAGAGAGAAAGAAAGAATGAGAGAGAGGAACAGACAGAGAAAGAGAGAAAGTGTGAGAGAGAGAAAGGAAGAGATGGAGAGGGAGTGTTGACACTGGAGAAAATCTTTGCAGCTTACCTTTGTGCCTCCGGTGTGTCTCCAACCACGTGCCGGGACATAGTGCACCCTTAAGTTTAGTGATCTGAAAGATAGTATAGAATTAGTAATTGCAGAGTACATACAACTGCACACGCCTAATTATCTGTTTCGGCAATGCGCACTCAGGCTGCTGCAGCCCATCAACTCCCACTGCTCGGAGGTGTCTGTGCGCTCTTGTGCGCCCAGGCTGCTGCACACTATCCACTCCCACTGCCCAGAGGTGACTGCCCGCTGCTGCAGAAAGAAGTATCTCTGCTCACCTTCCGTCACTGGCGTGTGTGTAAGAGGGTGCACCACGTGCTGAAGCAACTTTGTCAGGCGTTGTCAGGATGGCCACGCATCATCGCAGTTTGTACACGCGTTCAGCTGTGGTGGTGTGGGGGGGGGACGTCGATTCGTGAATCACAGCCTGTTAGATAAAAAGCAAGATAGGATTGTGCGTCATTCGTCCATCAAAGGAGAGAGAGAGAGAGAGAGAGAGAGAAAGAAAGAGTGAGAGGAAGACAGAGAGAAAAAGAAAGAAGGAGTGAGAGGAAGACAGAGAGAAAGAGAGAAACAGTGTGAGTGACAGGAAGAGAGAGAGAAAAAGAAAGAAAGAGTGAGAGGAAGACAGAGAGAAAGAGTGAGAGAGACAAAGAGAGAGAGAAACAGTGAGAGAGAGAAAGAGAAAAAAAGAGTGAGAGAGAGGAAGAGAGAGAGAAAGAGTGCGAGAGAGGAAGAGAGAGAAAGAAAGAATGAGTGAGAGAGGAAGAGAGAGAAAGAAAGAATGAGAGAGAGAGGAAGAGACAGAGAAAGAGAGAAAGAGTGTGAGAGAGAGAAAGGAAGAGATGGAGAGGGAGAGTGAGTGATGACACTGTGGAGAAAATCCTCACAGCTCACCTTTCTGTCACTGGTGTGTCTCCAACCACGTGCCGGGATATAGGGCAGCCCTCAAGCTTAGTCATCTGAAACATAAAAATGGAATCAGTAATGGATGAGTACATACAACTGCGTATGCCTAAATCGCTGTCCCGCCTTTGTGTATCCAGGCTAGTGTACCCAATCCACTTCCACTGCCCAGAGGTGTATACCCGCTGCTGTACTCCCAGGCTGCTGCACTCCATCCACTCCCACTGCCCAGAGGTATCTGACAGCCGCTGCGCACCCAGGCTGCTGCACCCCATGAACTCCCACTGCCCGGAGGTGACTGCCCGCCGCTGCGCAAACAAGCCTCTCTGCTCACCTTACACCACCGGCGTGTGTCGAAGAGGGTCCACCACGTGCCGAAGAAACATCCTCACCCGTTGTGTACACGCGGAGAGCGGAGCTCACAATTCAGGTTGAGTGTTGATTGCAGGATGGCCACGCTTCATCGCAGGCCTGCAAGACAAAATGCAAGATAAGATTGTGCGTCTTGCGTTCATCAAAGGAGAGAGAAAGAGAGATAGAGAGAGAAAGAAAGAGTGAGAGGAAGACAGAGAGAAAAAGAAAGAAAGAGTCAGAGGAATACAGAGAGAAAGAGAGAAACAGTGAGAGTGAGAGGAAGAGAGAGAGAAAAAGAAAGAAAGAGTGAGAGGAAGACAAAGAGAAAGAGAGAAAGAGGGAGAGAGACGAAGAGAGAGAGAAACAGAGAGAGAGAGGAAGAGAGAGAGAGAAAGAGTGTGAGAAAGAGGAAGAGAGAGAGAAAGAGTGTGAAGGAGAGAAAGGAAGAGATGAAGAGGGACAGTGAGTGCTGTGTCTCCAACCACGTGCCGGGACCTAGTGGAACCCTCAAGCTCCCACATCTAAACATAGTACAGAATTAGTAATGGGAGAGTATATACGACTGCGTACGCCTAAATCGCTGTGCCGCCTTTGTGTATCCACTCCCGCCGCCCAGACATATTTGCCCACCGCTGCGCACCCAGGCCTCACTGCTCACCTTTTCGCGGACAGGGCACCCTCCGCATCATGCAGT
This sequence comes from Calotriton arnoldi, assembly GCA_963921515.1. NCBI lineage: Eukaryota > Metazoa > Chordata > Amphibia > Caudata > Salamandridae > Calotriton > Calotriton arnoldi. Next base: position 89,283 of record CAWUFW010010112.1, read on the forward strand.
CCCGCTCCGCAGGCCAACAGGTCTCACATTTGGTGCTGCGTCTTGATTTTGCCATGGCAGAGGACATACTAGTGCACCTATCATCATCGCAGGTTGCACACCCGCTCAGTCCTTGCGGTGCCACTAACTCAGTGGACAGTGAGGCCACGCACGTGGTGGTAGGCCTCCCTGTTCGGTGGCTCAGGCCTACATGAGGTGTCCGAACCACCGAGACGGCCCATCACAGTGCATGCGGTGGGAGCAACTCTAAAATGGTTTAGAGCACGTGTGCCCGGTCTTTTTTATTGGTAGGGTCACGTGTCCTGTGATGCCTGTGCTGGATGGGTGTGGTGTGGGTGTATACCAGCCGTGAGGGAGTGGCTGTGGCGTACTGACAACTAGGGTGTGACCAGCAGATCACTGCAATGAAAATCTGGGCCATGTAGCGTTGTTGTCTTTCTCTGTAAGCGTAAGCAGAGTGGGCTGGCCTGGCGTATGCCTGTCCTGCGTGAGGCTGTGAAGAATGACTCCGGAGCTATGGGCGTGGCTCCATCTTGAGCTGTATGAGGAATCAACTGATGCGGCACTGTTGCCAGATTGGGCTAGATCACGCACAATTGGGCTATACTTTTCCCGGTTGTGCAGTAAAATTTTGGTTTGTGCTAGTTGCCAGATTAAAAATATATATACAGCGCTTGTTAGAAATGGGGGTCTCTAGTTGGCAAGGGCTTGCACCTTTGTCCAAGTAGGGACCCGTCTTCCTAGTTAGGATAAGGGAGTTACACTCCTAAAATAACCCCTGCTCACCCCCTTGGTAGCTTGGCACGAGCAGTCAGGCTTATCTTAGAGTCAGTGTGTAAAGCATTTGCACATAACCAACAGTAATACAGTGTAAGCACTACAAAAGGACACCACACCAGTTTAGAAAAATATCCAATATTTTTATATACTTAAAAACAAGACCAATACGATAAAAATCCACAGTACAGTACTTTAAAAATCTTCAGTTATCACAGTGTCCTTAAAAACAGTTCCTTGATGTCGATAGCTACGTCCGGGGCTATCACGGCGTCGTGAACAAACAAATCCAAACAGTTCTGGCTGACCGCGGCGTCGCGGGTCAGCTACGGTGTCGGGAAGACCCGCAAACAGTACCTTTGAGAAATGCAGGGCGTCGATGACCTCGCGGTGAGCTTCCGAAAGCACGGCGACCGCAGGCGTCGGTTCCGGAGGTCGGTGCAGGCGTCGTCGGGGCCCTCGAAGTCACACGCGTTGCAGATCGATCTCCTCTCTGTTGAAGTCAGGAGCGCTGGCGTCAACAGGCGCCGGGTGCTGCGGTGCGAAGTGCAGCGGTGCGGCGTACGGTGCCCTCAGGTCGCGGTGCGAGCAGCGGCTCGATGGCGGCGTCAGATGGCGTCATCGGTGAGACCAGGGTCACGGTGTGAGATGGAGGCGGTGCTCGTCACGGTGCTGGCAGGTCACGGTGCAGCAGCGGCGTCGTCGTTGCTGAAGCGCTGTCGTCGGCTGACGAACTGGAGTCGATGGCACCAGCGTCGGCAGGCCAAGGCTGCGGTGCGGGATGAGGGCGGTGCATCGTGTAACTGTACGAGCGGTGCCCTCGAACCACGGTGCAAGCAGCGGCGTTGAGTCCGGCGTGGGGCGGCGTCGTCGGGGATACCAAGGCGTCGTCGTGAAGCCAGGCGGTGCGGAGTGTGGTGCCCACAGGTCGCGGTGCGAGCAGCGGCTCGGTGGCGGCGTCAGCAGGCGTCATCGGTGAGACCAGGGTCACGGTGCGGTGTTGCGGCAGTGCTCTCTGCGTTGCCAAAGCTTTGGCTTGAAGCGGTGCGGAGTGCGATGCCCACAGGTCACGGTGTAAGCAGCGGCTCGGTGGCGGCGTCAGCAGGCGTCGTCGGTGAGACCAAGGTTGCAGTGCGGTGTTGCGGCGGTGCCCTCTGCGGTGCCTTCAGGACACGGAGTCGGCAGCGGCCTCGTAGACGGCGTCAGTCTTGAAGTCTTTGCTGTTCCTGAGACTTCTTGAACAGGGGGCAAGCTTTACCTCAAGCCCTTGGAGACACTCACAAAGTAGATTGCAGAAAGTTCAGTCCAGTCCTTTCACTGCCCAAGACAGAAGCAGCCACTGCAGGCCAACACAGCAAAGCACACAGCAAAGTGGTAGTTCCTCCTCACAGCTTCTCCAGCTCTTCTTCTTGGCAGTCTTCTTGATCCAAAAGAGTTCTAAAGTTCTGGGGTTTGGGTCACCCTTTTTATCCTCAATTTCTCTTTGTTCTCTGAAGGCAGAGAGGCCTTTGCCTAGTCCAAACCAGTTCTGGTCAGTCCTGGAGCACTTTGTTGACAAGACTCCTTCTTTCCTTTTGCAGTGTAGGCCAGGGACATCAGACGCACCACTGGAGGTGGAGCCAGCATTGTGGAGGGAAGGCAGAGCCCTATTCAGGTCCCAGGTGCAACTCCTCCCACCCATCTACATGTAGATCTTGCTATTCAGCCCTGTGCTGACTCACCCTGTCTCCTGGAATCCCCCAGCCCCTGTCACTCACACTCCAGACAAGGAATACACAACCTAGCAGAGGCAGGCTTGGATGGTTGGACAAGAAAATACCTACTTTCTAAAAGTGGTATTTTCAAACACAGAATGTTAAAAGCAACTTCACTAAAAGATGCATTTTATCATTCTGAGTTCAGGCATACTAAACTCGAATTTCTACCATGTTCCCTGGGTCAGTTAGGATTATAGGATGTAATAATCAAAACTGCCCATTCTGGCCTATGGGGAACAGGTAGCCTTGCAATAGTGAAAACGAAGTAGGCTGTAATTCACTATCAGGACATGCCACACACACCAGGGCATGTCCTACCTTTCACATACAATGCACCCTGCTCACAGGGGTACCTTGGGCCTACCTTAGGGGTGACCAACATGTAGAAAAGGGAAGGTTTAGGGACTGGCAAGTGTGTGCACTTGCCAAGTCGACATGGCAGCCCCAGGCTGCACACAGGCTCTGCAATGGCAGGCCAGAGTTCCACTTTTCGGGCTGTTTGCGTGGGTGGCACAATCCAGTGCTGCAGCCCACCAACAGCATTTGATTTATAGGCCCTGGCACTCGCAGTGCACTTTACTAGGGACTGACACATAAATCAAATAGGCCCATCAGGGAAACACCAATCCATAACACATTTTACACAGAGAGCATATGCACTTTAGCACTGATTAGCAGTGGTAAAGTGCCCAGAGTCCTAAAACCAACACACACAGGGTCAAAAACAGGAGGCCAAAAAGCAAAAAGTCTGGGGGTAAACCCGCTGAAAAAGCCAATACTAACAGCGCTCCAGCAAACTAGTATGTTAAAGCGCTTTATTAGACAAATATTTACTTGGCAGCCTGCTGCAACATCAATTCCAATCCATTCACCGCCTGCTTGACGATGTCCCTGCCCCTCCTTCCTTAATGTAGCAATATTGGGCTAGTTTGGGCTACTTTTTGGTTGTCTTTGGGATAGAGAATGCTTAAAAAATCTTGCAACACTGGCATGCAGGTGTTCTTGTTGTAGTGCTGCCGTCACCCGGGTCGCAAGCGTCAATGTGTCACTCTGTGAGCCAAGTCCCTGAACATGGCCAACATGGAAGGTATGGGGAATCACTGACCCTACATTCATCCATAGTTCCACACAAGAAAGATGGTGGACATGACACATCTGTGTGGGTGTGAATGTTTATTGCACATTCAGTGGAGTATTGCAGCTGTAGCAATACTGGGCCATGCAAAATCCAAATTTCAGTTTTTGGGACATGGAGGGCAGCCAATTAGAGACAAGCTCGTTGCCGGAGTTAGGGTGCGCCAACATATGTACTTATACAATCACTCCGCCAATCCCCACGCACTTATAAATTCACTATACACTCTCCTTGCAGTACTCTAATCATCCAGTCTCTACGTACGTACTTGTACAATGACCGAGACAAAGTTACATAACCAAAGTTTTCTCCCACTGTCAAAGGTAAGTTGGTTGCATACGCTGTCCAGAGCACAATGTAATGTGGTAGGGCCCAGGGGCAGCATGTTGCATACATATTGAACACACGGACACAGATAGATAGTGGAACTGGGTACGAGCACGTGCACTCGACTCCTTTTTATTACCAGGGTCACATGTCCAGTGACATCTGTGCTGGATGCATGTGGGGTGAGTGTAAGCCAGTCCTCCGGGAATGGTTGGTGCTGGTAACAAGTACAACAGTAATAACCAGATCACACACAGAGATTCAATCATAAAGGGTCCATGACTTGTGCTACACTAAGTTAGGGGCACCAGATCTGAAATCATACACAAAAGATTCAGTCATAAAGGGTCCATCAGTTGTGGTGGACTGAGGTAGGAGCATCAGAAGCATTCCGCGTGTGCACAGCTAGCAATGATGCGTGGTCCGGGAGGGCCGCACTGGTAGCAATGTCTGTTGCCTACTGGACTGCGTCATCTGCAATCGCAACTCCATCTGAATTGTGAGCCCTGCTGTCCGCAGTGTAGATCGAAGGCAGTAGTCAGCACAGACATCGAGGAAAGCTTTTGTCACTTCCTCTTGAGAAAATTCAACGACATAGAGTACAATTCTCTGTCCAAATAATAAATCAAGGCTGAATTTGAATGGTGAGCTCTGCTGACCGCAGTGTAGATCGAAGGCAGTAGTCAGCACAGACATCGAGGAATGCTTTTTGTGACTTCCTCTTGAGAAAATCCAACGACATAAAGTACAGTTCACTCTGCAATAAATAAATCAAAACTGAATTCGAATTGTGGGCTCTGCTATCCCCAGTGTAGACTGCCATTCAGTGTTCCTTTGGACATGCAAGATGAATTTGGTCATTGTACTAAAGCTATAATTGATATCAAAAAGTTCTTGAAGCAAGGATACTAAAAGGATATTATGTATGTTTAAGGGTACGTGGCGATGACTTATGGTGCAGTGAGCTAGTGGCACCTGAAGCACTCATCGTGTGCGCATCCTGCGATGATGCGTGGTCCGTGTGGGCCGCACGGGTAGCAATGTGTTTTGTTTAATGAATTCTGCCTTAATAAGGCCACGTGGCGTTTACTTGTGGTGCACCGAGTTAGTGGTACCTCCGGCGCTCAGCGTGGACGCAGCCTGCGATGATGCGTGGTCCGGGCAGGCCGCACTGGGAGCAATGTGTCTTGCCTACTGGACTGCATCATCTGCAATCGTGACTCAATCTGAATTGTGAGCCCTGCTGTCCGCAGTGTAGATCGAAGGCAGTAGTCTGTACAGACATAACTGTGCAGTGCTGTGCCGCTGTGTTCGCAGGGGGCTTGTGTAGAGGAGGCCCGCGGTCATGGCGGCAGCCACGTGGCAGGGTGAGGGTCGCCACTCTGGCAGACGCGTTGGCTTTCACACAAGTGAACCACGCCCAGAACCCCGGCCTATTTATTCACACTTCTACGCTGGAGTGGCGTACGTTGGACCAGCCCACTGCGCTTCCGCTTACAGGGGCGACGACACAGGTTCATGACCGAGATCTTCCCCACTGCCTGAGGTAACATGGTTGCGTCCACTGTCCACAACACTACAAGCACCAGCTTGTTTTTGGATCGCACAGCAGATAGGTTTAATGAACATTATAATTAGAAATTAGCATTTAAAAAACCTTTGAAATTCACTGAAAAAACCATAGGTTTCAGGGACATTATAGTTACAAATTATCATGTTAAAAACCTTTGAAATTCACTGAAAAAACCATAGGTTTCAGGGACGTTATAGTTACTTGCACATTTCACTCGTACAAAACCATAGAAATTCGGCTGTTATAGTTAGTTGAGCTAACTATAACTCACGCCCCACAATGCACTGCTGATGACGTCACATATTACATCATTCATGACATGGTCAGTGACATCACTGATGACATCACTGATGACATCTCAAATGACATCATCCACGTGAAAATCTGATGCACCTCCTCATACCTTAATAAAACCTTTGATACACCCATTCTAAAATACAGACTACCATTTTCGAAACAATACAGACACCAATACCAGTTACTACATCATCAGTGATGTCATTTGAGATGTCATCAGTGATGTCATCAGTGATGTCACTGACCATGTCATGAGTGATGTAATATGTGACGTCATCAGCAGTGCATTGCGGGGGCGCGAGTTATAGTTAGCTGAACTAACTATAACGGGGGAATTTCACTGGTTTTGTATGAGTGAAATGTCCAACTAACTATAACTTTCCCTAAATCCTATGGTTTTTTCAGTGAATTTCAAAGGTTTTTTAAATGCTAATTTCTAACGTGCCTGAAACCTATGGTTTTTTCTGTGAATTTCAAAGGTTTTTTAAATGCTAATTTCTAACTATAACGTGTCTGAAACCTATGGTTTTTCAGTGAATTTCAAAGGTTTTTAAATGCTAATTTCTAACTATAACGTGCCTGAAACCTATGGTTTTTAAGTGAATTTCAAAGGTTTTTTAAATGCTAGTTTCTAACTATGCCTACAGAGATAGGACAAGTGAAGAAAGAAGAAAAAACGCACAGAAAGAAGCAATAGAAATGCAGAAAGAAGCAACAGAAGTCCACAAAGACGAAGAAAAGTGCAGGAAGAAGCAAGACATGTGCAGAAAGAACCAACAGAGGAGCAGAAATAGGCCTTGTTGCAAAATCATCCTGTGCCCACAACTTTTTCAGACGGGTACTGGTGGTAACTGACTCTGAGTAACTAGGCCTAGAGCCAGTGCTATGCTAAAAGACACTTAGAATACAGTGAAAACACCTAAATACACTAGGGAACACTATGTGGTGGGGTACCCCTGTGATTAGCATGACCTCCTCTGTAAGGTCCTAGTACATAATAGGGCAGGGGGATTAAAACTACCTCTTAAAACGCTGCCACGGGCGCGTTTGCACAGTGGTGAAGGGAGGGGGGCCTGAGGTGACATGTGTGCAAACACGCCCTGTGGCCGCTTTAAGTTGGGAGATTAAGTCCCCTTGAATCGTGAGGGTCCCTGGGGTCCAACTAGCCCACGAGGTACCTCCAGTAAGCGCCACAGAGCTGCGTTGCAGAGAGGTGTAAAATGGGCGTGGCCTGGACCACCTCCTCTGCAACGCAGGCCTGTGGCGCTTACTGGAGATACCTGGTGGGCTAGTTGGCCCTCAGGGGCCCTCAGGATTGAAGGGGACTTAATTCCCCAACTTAAAACGCGCCACAGGGCATGTTTGCACACATGTCACCTCAGGCCCCGCCCCTCCCTTCACCACTGTGCAAACGCGCCCTGTGGCGCGTTTTAAGTTGGGGGATGAAGTCCCCTTGAATCCTGAGTGTCCCTGGGGTCCAACTAGACCACGAGGTACCTCCAGTAAGCACCACAGAGCTGCGTTGCACAGAGGTGTAAAAAGGGGCGTGGCCTGGACCACCTCTCTGCAACGTAGGCCTGTGGCGCTTACTGGAGATACCTGGTGGGCTAGTTGGCCCCAGGGGCCCTCAGGATTGAAGGGGACTTAATTCCCCAACTTAAAACACGCCACAGGGCGTGTTTGCACACATGTCACCTCAGGCCCCGCCCTTTCCGTTCACCACTGTGCAAACGCGCCCCATGGTGCATTTTAAGTTGGGGGATTAAGTCCCCTTGAATCCTGAGGGTCCCTGGGGTCCAACTAGCCCACCAGGTACCTCCAGTAAGCCCCACAGAGTTGCGTTGCAGAGAGGTGTAAAAGGGGCATGGCCTCTGAACACCTCTCTGCAACGCAGCTCCTGGCGCATACTGGAGGTTCCTGGTGGGCTAGTTGGCCCCCAGGGACCCCCAGTAATCAAGGGGAATTAGTTCCCCATCTTACAATGCGCCAGGGGGCGCGTTTGCAGAGTGCTGCAGGGAGGGGGCGGGGCCTCCGGCGCGATGCCGGTCTTTAAAAAAAAAAAAAAATCCTATTTTATTGGCCCTGGGGACCCCATCCCCCAGGGCCTGACCCCTATTTTTTTTTTTATTTAAAAAAAATTGGAAGGGGGCCACGTGGCCCCCCTCCCGAGGCCATATTCAGCCCCAGGGACCCCATCCCCCGGGGCATGGCCAGTTTTTTTTTAAAATTAAATTATTGGAGGGGGCTGCGTAGCCCCCTCCTCAGGCCATTTATGGCCCCGGGGACCCCATCCCCGGGGCCTGCCTTTCCGTGTATATTTAAAAAAAAAATTATAATGGGGAGGGGGGCCGGCTCCCCGCCTCCTGCGGGAGCCGGCATTGCTTTTCCACACGGGGAGCTGCTGACATGCAGCTCCCCATGTGGAAAAGCAATTCTGCTTTGCTTCATTGAAGCGAGAGCAGGTTTCCCTGCTCTCGCTTCAATGAAGCAAAGCAGTTTGCAATGACAGGGCGGGAGCCGCAAGGCTCCCGCCCTGTCATTGCAAACGCAAAAACAACAGTTGATGGACAGAATGCAGAACAATGTCATACATTCACCCCAGTAAGAGATCTGGGCCTAAATCCATCATTTTTTTGCTCACCATGCCATTTTAGTTTGGACCCAGCCATATGCAAATCAGTCTTGACCCTGTGCCTCATGGGAACAGTCCAGCCCGAACTGCCAAGCCAGGTCCTCCCTGGACTGGAAACAAGCATCCTAGGACCGGTTTCGGGGTTTCACCCCTCTTCAGCCAGGATAGCTTGATTCCAGTGGCATGGAGAGCACGGGACCCACGTCTGGGCATACCCGTCCCACTCGGGGTGACAAATGCAAAAACAACAGTTGATGGACAGAATGCAGAACAATGTCATACATTCACCCCAGTACAGAGATCTGGGCCTAAATCCATCATTTTTTTGCTCACCATGCCATTTCAGTTTGGACCCAGCCATATGCAAATCAGTCTTGACCCTGTGCCTCATGGGAACAGTCCAGCCCGAACTGCCAAGCCAGGTCCTCCCTGGACTGGAAACAAGCATCCTAGGACCGGTTTCGGGGTTTCACCCCTCTTCAGCCAGGATAGCTTGACTCCAGTGGCATGGAGAGCATGGGACCCACGTCTGGGCATACCCGTCCCACTCGGGGTGACAAATGCAAAAACAACAGTTGATGGACAGAATGCAGAACAATGTCATACATTCACCCCAGTACAGAGATCTGGGCCTCAATCCATCATTTTTTTGCTCACCATGCCATTTCAGTTTGGACCCAGCCATATGCAAATCAGTCTTGACCCTGTGCCTCATGGGAACAGTCCAGCCCGAACTGCCAAGCCAGGTCCTCCCTGGACTGGAAACAAGCATCCTAGGACCGGTTTCGGGGTTTCACCCTCTTCAGCCAGGATAGCTTGATTCCAGTGGCATGGAGAGCACGGGACCCACGTCTGGGCATACCCGTCCCACTCGGGGTGACAAATGCAAAAACAACAGTTGATGGACAGAATGCAGAACAATGTCATACATTCACCCCAGTACAGAGATCTGGGCCTAAATCCATCATTTTTTTGCTCACCATGCCATTTCAGTTTGGACCCAGCCATATGCAAATCAGTCTTGACCCTGTGCCTCATGGGAACAGTCCAGCCCGAACTGCCAAGCCAGGTCCTCCCTGGACTGGAAACAAGCATCCTAGGACCGGTTTCGGGGTTTCACCCCTCTTCAGCCAGGATAGCTTGATTCCAGTGGCATGGAGAGCACGGGACCCACGTCTGGGCATACCCGTCCCACTCGGGGTGACAAATGCAAAAACAACAGTTGATGGACAGAATGCAGAACAATGTCATACATTCACCCCAGTACAGAGATCTGGGCCTAAATCCATCATTTTTTGCTCACCATGCCATTTCAGTTTGGACCCAGCCATATGCAAATCAGTCTTGACCCTGTGCCTCATGGGAACAGTCCAGCCCGAACTGCCAAGCCAGGTCCTCCCTGGACTGGAAACAAGCATCCTAGGACCGGTTTCGGGGTTTCACCCCTCTTCAGCCAGGATAGCTTGATTCCAGTGGCATGGAGAGCACGGGACCCACGTCTGGGCATACCCGTCCCACTCGGGGTGACAAATGCAAAAACAACAGTTGATGGACAGAATGCAGAACAATATCATACATTCACCCCAGTACAGAGATCTGGGCCTAAATCCATCATTTTTTTGCTCACCATGCCATTTCAGTTTGGACCCAGCCATATGCAAATCAGTCTTGACTCTGTGCCTCATGGGAACAGTCCAGCCCGAACTGCCAAGCCAGGTCCTCCCTGGACTGGAAACAAGCATCCTAGGACCGGTTTCGGGGTTTCACCCCTCTTCAGCCAGGATAGCTTGATTCCAGTGGCATGGAGAGCACGGGACCCACGTCTGGGCATACCCGTCCCACTCGGGGTGACAAATGCAAAAACAACAGTTGATGGACAGAATGCAGAACAATGTCATACATTCACCCCAGTACAGAGATCTGGGCCTAAATCCATCATTTTTTGCTCACCATGCCATTTCAGTTTGGACGCCAGCCATATGCAAATCAGTCTTGACCCTGTGCCTCATGGGAACAGTCCAGCCCGAACTGCCAAGCCAGGTCCTCCCTGGACTGGAAACAAGCATCCTAGGACCGGTTTCGGGGTTTCACCCTCTTCAGCCAGGATAGCTTGATTCCAGTGGCATGGAGAGCACGGGACCCACGTCTGGGCATACCCGTCCCACTCGGGGTGACAAATGCAAAAACAACAGTTGATGGACAGAATGCACCCCGGGTGGGCACCCCGGGACACTGCAGGAGCCGGCCCTGGGGGGTGGCGGTCCCCAGGGCCATGAAGGGCTCCAGGAGGGGGGCCGCGCGGCCCCCCTCCCAACATCTGCACAGCCCCGGGAGGTGGTGGTCCCCGAGGCTCGGGGTCCGTAACAGACCCCCAAATTTGCATAGTTAGTGCCCCGGGAGGTGGCAATCCCGGGGCACCATTTAAAAAAGGGCGCTTTCTGAACCAAGCACTACCTTTTTGCCAAATTTGGTGTAATTCCGTTCAGCAGTTCGGGCTGTAGCCGTGGCTAAAGTATCCTATGGGAATTAACATGGAGAAAACACGTTTTGGGACCCCCCTTTTTTCTCGGCCCCCGCTTGCCGAATCACCCCGAAACTTTCAAGATAGGAGCAAACCGGAGCGGGCCATAAGTTTTGAAAATTTTGCAAAGATTCCTCAACCGGCGCCAAAGTTATTGGGAAAAGAATGTTACGAATTTCCTATGGATAATAGGTCCTAACTATAACTATCTACTGGCGACCGGCAGTAGATAATATCTCCACAGAAAAACGCTCGTTGAAACCTTGGGACCCATGGAGGGTGGTGCATACCCCGGGAGAGCACCCGGTACCTAAATCCAAAAGTATCCTTCGTGACCACACGAAAATAATGCACTCTCAGGACTTGTGCAAAGTTCTAAATCAGGAAGTTTATTATCGCTTCCACGCCGATGTCAGTTACAGTAGTTTACTATTTCTTCCTGAACAGTCCCATGTAAATGCGGGAAATGCACAAATCCACCCGAGCAATCTCAGGTTCCCTCTGCCGCTGCCCAATGCTTGCTAAATGTCGCCCCTCAGTCAATCTTATTGGGGTCTTATGTGAGGATCCCCACCCCCAGAGACATATATATATATATATACATGTACATATATATTTATATATATATATATATATGTATATAAATATATATATATATATCTATATATATATCTATTATCTACTGGCGGTCGCCAGTAGATAGTTATAGTTAGGACCTATTTTCCATAGGAAATCCGCGACATTCTATTTGAAATAACTCTCTTGCCGGTTGACGAATCTTCGCGAAATTTTCAAACTTTATGGCCCGCTCCGGTCCGCTCCTACCCTGAAAGTCTCGGGGTGATTCATCAAGCGGGGCCGAGAAAAAGGGGGGTCCCAAAACGTGTTTTCCCATTCATTTTCCCATAGGAAACTTTAGACACAGCTACAGCCCGAACTGCTGAACGGAATTACACCAAATTTGGCAAAGAGGTAGTTCTTGGTTCAGAAAGAACCCTTTTGTTAAATGGTGTAAATCCGTTCAGTAGTTGCGGAGAAATTAAAAAATAAGAGTCAAAAATCAATTTCCCATAGGAAACTTTATGCAAGGCTACAGCTCGAACTGCTGATCGGAATTACACCAAATTTGGCAAAGAGGTAGTTCTTGGTTCAGAAAGAACCCTTTTGTTAAATGGTGTAAATCCGTTCAGTAGTTGCTGAGAAAATCAAAAGTAAAAACACATATATATCTGGGCGGAGCCTAACCACACATGTCATCGTGAGATCTGATTGGCTGTCAGCACTTCATCCTGGAATTGCTGGCAGCCATCTTGAGACCAATATACATGATAGTACCCCATTGAAATGCCTTGTAGTGAATCAAAGATTTTGAGGGTTACCAAAAGGAGAACTATTAAGGGTGATAACAGACTTTAGTTACATTAGAATTCATTTGTTGATGGTACCATACTAATTTCAGGAATTGTGGTGTGTTCTAAGGTGATTTTACCCTGTGAAAAACCTTCTGCTGGGATATCATGAATCATGTTTGAGAGAAAACTATTTTCACATGCTTGTCCCATACAGTTTTGGAAGGTGCTCCAGAAGCTAAAATGAGAGCATATTTTCTGTAAATTCACATTATCTTTCTCAGTCATGTGAGAATGAAGTCTGACATTCTCAGTAAAACATGTACATCCAACAAGGGCAGTGTAGGAGAGTAGGATCTGCTTCACATGGGTACCCCCACTTTTTGCTGATGCTTCACTGTTTTTCGACATTAGTCTGGCTGGGGCCCTGCTAATCAGAACCCCAGCCTAGCTGCTTCCTCTCTAAAATGGTTTCCATGTGCCTTAGGCACATCACTGATTGGGATCTGGAGTGCCCTTATAAGTCCCTAGTATATGGTATACTATGTACCAAGGGCATAGGTACCTCAGAGGCCTGCCAAGGGCTGCAGCATGTATTATGCCACCCCTGGAAGGCCATCCAAACTGACACCACAGGTCTGCTACTGCAGCCTGGGTAAGGTGGTGCATGCACCCCTTACTGTGATATAGGTTACCTATATCACTAAATACATACACACATATAAACCTATAAGTCACTCCTAAGGCAGGCCTTATCAATCCTAAAGGCAGAGTGCATGGTTCCTATGTGAGAGGGTGCCCCTGCATGAGCAGGGCCCCTCTGCAGCGTTCGGAGACCATCTCTGATGCTGTTTGTAGTGCAGCCTGACCATATACTCTTAAGCGCATTATATCCTCGCGGTAAAATGCTAACTTTGGAATGGCTGCACCTAAACATGTCGTGTTTGGTGTCAAACATCTTGGAATACTACCCCCCGCCAATGCTGGTGGCGGGGTAGCATTCCACCCTTCTAGAGGGAAAGACATGTTAACTCTGACTAGTCCGGTAACTTCTTTCCAGAGCCCTGGCATCACAAAATGGATGCTGCTGCCACAGACACGAGTCTGGCCTCCTGCTGCTGGACGAAACTCCAGCAGGGGAGGCCTGGACAATAGGTTTCCTGTCCCAGGGAGGTGTGACCACCTCCCCAGACAGGATAATGTGTATTGGGGCTGGGCGGGAGCACTTTCGGGTGCTTTGAAGTCCTGCACTGGGGGCACATTTGGTGTCCCTGTGCATACCCCAGTTCAAACCAGATCAGGGCTTGCAGCCCCTGCTTTGGCGCGAACTGGACAAAGGGAAAGGGATGTAGCCACCCCTCTGCCCTGACCCACCCATAGGTGGGGCCACAGAGTAGTCCAACCCCTATCTTTAGTATAAAGGTAGGAACCCAGTCCTTAGGACTTTAGATTATCCCTGGACGAAACTCTGAAACTGAATCCTGGACCTTCGATGCTCTACTCACGATTAGAGGACAGAAGAATCTCCCTTGGGGTCAAGGAGTGACTCCCTGCTTGGCAGGCACCAAAGAAGCATCTGTCCGGTTCGCATTTCTGAAGCTCCCGTCGGACGCCGAAGTCATCGCATCACCAGAGGTGGATTCTCAGACTTCCCGAGGCTACCCTGAGTCCCCAGCAAAGCTGAGGCCCGTGGCTATCGTGGGTGACTTGAGACCGTGACCCCTGGACACCGAGCACATTTGTAAGTGCATCCTCTTCTGGGTCTCCCAAGAAGTTGTGCTTTGGGCTCCGAGTAGCCCTAGCCTCCAGCACCAACTGCACCGAAGATCACTGGCCCCCACTCCACGAGTGTCCTGTGAGCCAGATCCACGTGCGGCGTCACGAGGCTCCTTCACGGTCGCTAGCCCATTGGCTAGTAGCCCTTAACGAAGGCCAATCTTTTCCTAACTTGGCATCCTGGTTGCTCCAGGCCTGCCCTCACTTACCCTCGCTGGGTGAGTTCCCCAGACCTTGCTGGTCTGCACCATCGACGATCTTCCTCTGCATCGAGACTTGCCGTTGCCAAGGCTTGTTGGGTCCAATCCGGTCGCCGACACCTCAGCACTCGACAGACATCGTGTACCAGCCCGAATCCTGCTCCTGGTTGCCGACAACGCCTCCTGGACCTCGTGGCTGAAGAGACAAGACGACTGTCAACGCACCTGAAGCACTCGACATCGGTGGGCATCTGTCCATCGCCTTCCTGGTCACTGGCTAGTGACCCAGACTCTGTCCCCTCTGCTTTCAGGTTCTTCAGAACTCCGATCCACTCTTGGATCCACCCGGACACTTTTCACTTGGTCGCCAGCAGCACTTTGCAGCAGATCGCCATTCAAATCGACGACGAAACCCGACCCCGAAAGGCACCTATGCACCCGGCTTCCCTGGGTGAGGTAACACGAGTACTCCGGTGCTCCCGTGGGTAGAGACTCTTCAAAGTCCTAGATCTCAAAGGGTTTGGTCCAAGTCCTCTTTTAAGTGTCCCTTTTCTCTAATTTCCCGATCACGACTTTCTCCATAGAAGTCAACGGCGTATCGCGGTTGTGTATTTACACTGCACGCGTCTCCCGTGGGTCCCCTGTGTCACTACCTTGGGTGGTTCCTTGTGGTCCAAGCACTTCTAGAGGCTCTAGGCCTAGTGTCTAGTTCAGTCGTGGTTCTAATACCACTTTATTGGTATATGGTTTGGTACGCCCCTAGGGCCCAAACGTGTATTTGTGCTATTACTGTGTTTAAATAACTTCTAACTTATGTACTTCGAACTCTAGCCTCATAAAGAGACTAGAGGGGTGTGTTTAGCAATAAATACATATATTTTGAATATATACCTGGTGTGGTGCTCTTTCATTTGATCACTCAAGAGATTATAGACTGGTAAAACAAGCTGCTTTACATTCCTTCAAGACTTAGCCTGAAGGCTGCTCTCCATAGCTACCACTAGGATAGCTTTCAATAAGGTTGTCTTTAACCTATCTCCAATAAGGGGTTGTTTGGACTGGTGCAAGGTGCCCACTATAATTAGTGGACAGCATATGCCAGGCCAACTTCTCACATTGGTGTGCAGCGTGTGGGATTCCAGCTTGCTATTGTTTTACCAGATAATCTCAATTGAATTGATCAACTGAAAACCACTAAAGGTACCTAAGGTACATATAATTTAAGCTTAGAATACAGTAAGTTCTACTGAACTTAGAGTTGTGTGTTAAGGGATAGCACAACCCTTTCTACAACTCAAGAGAGTTTAGTAGGCCACACTAGAGTAGGTAGTGCATAAACCACACCACACTAGTAATGTCTTTAAGGGTAGGATCTAAAGAATCCTTGCAGGAAGCCATTGAGCTTCCACCCTCCAAGTATGATACACTCCCATTCTTGGAATTGAGAGCTTTATGCAACTTGAGAAAAATAAGGACAGGCCAAAGCCCCACCACCCAACACCTCAAGGAGTTGTTGGTGGCTTATGACCTTAGTAAGCCCTTGGGGACTGAAGGGGTAGGAGCTGAGGGTGGGGCAGAGGAAGAGGACGAGGCCAGGGGTACCAATACCCCCAGCCCCCCTCTGAAACTGGCCAGGAGGGTGACAATGACCCTGACCTGGATAACCCAATCCCTCCTGTGGAAGATGATGAGGATGATCAGGATGATGCCCTCTTTGTCCCCCAGGAAGGATTAAGAGTGTGCCCAGGAAGTCTAGATCTCCTTCTCAGGAGTCTAACCACTCTGGCACCTCCATAGGGAGCTCTATCTCCTCTCACAGGAGGGAATCCTCTCATGAGAGAAGAGACAGACTGGTCCAGTATGAGGAAACTCAGCTGGAAATCAGAAAAAAGCAATTGGCTTTAGATAGGGAATCCCTAGATCTCCTTAGAGAGAGAAGAAAGTTGGGACTAGAGTCCCATGGTGGCAGCCATGTCCCTAGAGACAGGGAAAGGTCCTATGACCATAGGAACCTGAGCAAGATTGTCCCTCCCTACCAGAGTGGGGATGACACCCACAAATGGATAACTGCATTAGAGAGGGCCTGTAAGGTACAGAAGGTCCCTCAGGAGCAGTGGGCAGCAATCTTGTGGCTCTCCTTTGCTGACAAAGGTAGAGATAAGCTCCTCACTGTTAGAGAGGAGGATGCTGATAATTACAAGGTCTTGAAGAGTGCTCTTATTGATGGGTTTGGCCTAACCACTGAACAGTACAGGTTGAAGTTCAGAGACACCCAAAAAGCACAGACTCAAGACTGGGTAGACTATGTGGATTGTTCTGCCAAGGCTCTGGAAGGCTGGTTGATGGGCAGTAAGGTGTGTGACTTCTCAGGATTGTACAATCTGATAATGAGGGAGCAGATTCTTAATAACTGTCAAAATCAGCTGTTGCATCAATACCTGGTAGACTCTGATCTGACCTCTCCCCAAGAATTGGGAAAGAAGGCAGACAAATGGGTCAGAACCAGGGTGAAGCAGAAGGTACAGAACCAAGGTGGGGAAACCAAGAAGCAAGATGCTAAGAACTCTGACAAGGGTGGGGAGAAGGGTAAAGATCAAAAGTCTTCATCAGGCCCCCAAAAATCTTCTTCTGGTGGGGATTCACAGTCTACCAAAGGGAAAGGCCAAAGAAAACCATGGTGCAAGGTCTGTAAGCAAAAGACCCACTGGACCAGTGATTGCACCAAGTCCAAAGACTCCAGTCCAGCACCCACCAATGCCCCTAAGGCACCTGTTCCCCCTAGTACAGTTGGTGGGAGTGCTCCAGCCAAGGGTTTAGTAGGGTTCACCCTGGGAACTGAGTTGGGCTCTGACCTAGTCAGAGAACTGACTCAGGCTGTGTTAGTCTGTGATGGAGGCATGGATGTGACCTCCACTGTGAGTCCCAGTAATCTGGGCAAGTACAGACAACAGCCTTTAATCAATGGACGTGAGGCTTTGGCATTTAGGGACACAGGGGCAAGTGTCACAATGGTGACACAAGACCTTGTGAATCCTGGGCAAGTTATACTTGGTGAGATGTACCAAGTGACCAATGCTAGCAATGTCAGAACAGACCATACTCTGGCAGTTGTTAACTTCTCCTGGGGAGGGGTAACTGGCCTTAAGAAGGTTGTGGTAAGTGCAAACCTACCAGTCGAATGCTTGCTTGGCAATGACTTAGAGACTTCTGCTTGGGCAGAAGTGGAGCTCAGGACCCATGCAGAAATGCTGGGGATCCCTGCAGATGTGTTTGCTGTGACCAGGTCACAAGCCAAAATGTCTAGCACTGAACAGGCCTTGGATTCTGGAAGAATGGACCAAGTGCCTTCCAAGAGGAGGAGTAGTAGGGTTAAGGCAGTGCCTTCCCCTTGGCTCAGGAGGAAGATCAGTCCCTTGAGGGGGATGATCTCAGCCCTGAAGAAGGAACTGTCCCAGAGGAACTTGAACCTGACCAGGTTGAGTTCTTGGGGACAGGGGGACCTTCTAGGGCAGATCTGAGCCAGGAGCAGCAGAGCTGCCCCTCCCTTGAACCCCTCAGACAGCAAGCTGCTGCTGAGGCTGCTGGGAAAGCTAGTGGTCCCCATACAGTGTATTGGGATGATGGACTCCTGTACTCAGAGAGTAGAGACCCCAAGCCTGGTGCTACCAGGAGGTTGGTAATACCTCTGAAGTTCCGGGGCTTCCTATTGACCCTAGCCCATGATATTCCCCTAGCAGGTCACCTGGGCCAGAACAAGACTAGGGACAGAATTGTCCCTCACTTTCACTGGCCCCACATGTCTGAAGACAGTAAGGAGTTTTGTCGCTCCTGTGTAACCTGCCAAGCCAGTGGCAAGGCAGGTGGCACTACAAAGGCCCCCTGATACCACTACCTGTGGTGGGGGTGCCCTTTGAAAGGGTAGGGATTGACATTGTTGGTCCCATGGATCCCCAAACAGCCTCTGGGCACAGGTTTATCCTGGTGGTAGTGGATCATGCCACCAGGTACCCAGAAGCTATTCCCCTCAGGACCACTACAGCACCTGTGGTGGCAAGGGCCCTCCTGGGAATTTTCTCAAGAGTGGGCTTTCCTAAGGAGGTAGTATCAGACAGGGGTGCTAACTTCATGTCTGGGTACTTAAAAGCAATGTGGAAGGAGTGTGGAGTGACTTATAAGTTCACCACACCCTATCACCCACAATGCAATGGTTTAGTTGAGAGATTCAACAAAACCTTGAAGGGCATGATTAAAGGGCTCCCAGAAAAGCTTAGGCGTAGATGGGACATACTCTTGCCCTGCCTTTTATTCGCATATAGGGAGGTGCCTCAGAAGGGGTTGGTTACAGCCCTTTTGAACTTCTGTTTGGCCACCCTGTGAGGGGTCCACTGTGCTTGGTGAAGGAAGGATGGGAGTTACCTCTCAAGCCCCCAAAGCAAGATATAGTGGACTATGTACTTGGTCTCCGCTCCAGGATGGCTGAGTACATGAAAAAGGCAACCAAAAACCTTGAGGCTAGCCAGGAACTTCAAAAGGCCTGGCATGACCAAAAGGCTGTTCTGACTGTTTACCAGCCAGGACAGAAGGTGTGGGTGTTGGAGCCAGTGGCCCCAGCAGCTCTCCAAGATAAATGGAGTGGACCCCACACTATTGTTGAGCAGAAGGGTGAGGTCACTTATTTAGTAGACCTAGGAACACCCAGGAGTCCCCACAGGGTTCTCCATGTCAACAGGTTAAAACCATATGTGGACAGGGCAGACATGGGCTTGCTCATGGCTACTGATGAAGGGCAGGAGGAAGAGAGTGACCCACTCCCTGACCTGCTCTCACAGAACCCTGACGATGGGTCAGTTGATGGTGTAGCCTTGGCAGGCAGCCTCACTACCCAGCAACAAACTGATTGCAGGCAAGTCCTCAATCAGTTTAGACATATGTTTTCACTGACACCCAGTCAGACCACCTGGTGCACTCATGAAGTGGACACTGGGGACAGTCTGCCTATTAAAAACAAGATTTATAGGCAACCTGACCATGTCAGGGACTGTATCTGGCCTGAAGTCCAGAAAATGTTGGAATTGTGAGTTATTGAACCCTCAGATAGCCCTTGGGCTAGTCCAGTGGTCCTTGTACCGAAACCTCACACCAGTGGTGGAAAAAGAGAGATGAGATTTTGTGTGGACTACAGGGGTCTCAATGCAGTCACTACGACTGATGCCCATCCAATACCCAGGGCAGATGAGCTCATAGATACTTTGGCCTCTGCCAAATATCTCAGCACATTTGACCTAACAGCTGGCTACTGGCAGATCAGACTAGCTGATACTGCAAAGCCCAAAACAGCATTCTCAACCCCTAGTGGGCATTATCAATTTGTGGTGATGCCCTTTGGTCTGAAGAATGCACCTGCCACTTTCCAGAGGTTGGTGAATACAGTTCTCACAGGACTGGAAGCCTATAGTGCAGCATATCTAGATGATATTGCTGTCTTTAGCTCCACCTGGGAGGATCACCTGGTCCACCTCAGGAATGTTTTACAGGCCCTGCAAAAGGCAGGCCTGACTATCAAGGCCACTAAGTGCCAGATAGGGCAGAGTCAGGTTGTGTACCTGGGCCACCTTGTGGGTGGAGGCCAGGTTCAACCTTTGCAGAGCAAGATCCAGACCATCATGGACTGGACTGCTCCCACTACCCAGACTCAGGTGAGAGCCTTCTTAGGCCTGACTGGGTACTATAGGAGATTTGTCAAGGGGTATGGATCAATAGTGACACCCCTGAATGACTTAACTTCTAAGAAAATGCCCAAAAAGGTTCAGTGGACAGTTAGCTGTCAAAAGGCATTTGATGACCTCAAGCAGGCCATGTGCACTGCTCCAATTCTGCAGAGTCCTGATTACTCCAAGAAGTTCATTGTTCAAACTGATGCATCTGAATTGGGGGTAGGGGCTGTACTGTCACAATTGAATGAAGAAGGTCAGGATCAGCCAGTAGCTTTCATTAGCAGAAGGCTGACCCCTAGAGAGAAACGTTGGTCAGCCATAGAGAGGGAGGCCTTTGCTGTGGTCTGGGCTCTGAAGAAGTTGAGGCCATACTTGTTTGGTACACACTTCCTGGTTCAGACAGACCATAAGCCCCTCTTATGGCTAAAACAAATGAAGGGTGAAAACCCCAAACTGCTTAGGTGGTCCATTTCCCTACAGGGGATGGACTTTACAGTGGAACATAGGCCTGGGAGTAACCATGCGAATGCAGATGGACTCTCTAGGTATTTCCACTTAGAACATGAAGACTTAACTGGGCAAGGTTAGTTTAATGTCCCTACGTTTGGGGGTTGTGTAGGAGAGTAGGATCTGCTTCACATGGGTACCCCCACGTTTTGCTGATGCTTCACTGTTTTTCAACATTAGTCTGGCTGGGGCCCTGCTAATCAGAACCCCAGCCTAGCTGCTTCCTCTCTAAAATGGTTTCCATGTGCCTTAGGCACATCACTGATTGGGATCTGGAGTGCCCTTATAAGTCCCTAGTATATGGTATACTATGTACCAAGGGCATAGGTACCTCAGAGGCCTGCCAAGGGCTGCAGCATGTATTATGCCACCCCTGGAAGGCCATCCAAACTGACACCACAGGTCTGCTACTGCAGCCTGGGTAAGGTGGTGCATGCACCCCTTACTGTGATATAGGTTACCTTTATCACTAAATACATACACACATATAAACCTATAAGTCACTCCTAAGGCAGGCCTTATCAATCCTAAAGGCAGAGTGCATGGTTCCTATGTGAGAGGGTGCCCCTGCATGAGCAGGGCCCCTCTGCAGCGTTCGGAGACCATCTCTGATGCTGTTTGTAGTGCAGCCTGACCATATACTCTTAAGCGCATTATATCCTCGCGGTAAAATGCTAACTTTGGAATGGCTGCACCTAAACATGTCGTGTTTGGTGTCAAACATCTTGGAATACTACCCCCCGCCAATCCTGGCGGCGGGGGTAGCATTCCACCCTTCTAGAGGGAAAGACATGTTAACTCTGACTAGTCCGGTAACTTCTTTCCAGAGCCCTGGCATCACAAAATGGATGCTGCTGCCACAGACACAAGTCTGGCCTCCTGCTGCTGGATGAAACTCCGGCAGGGGAGGCCTGGACAATAGGTTTCCTGTCCCAGGGAGGTGTGACCACCTCCCCAGACAGGATAATGTGTATTGGGGCTGGGCGGGAGCACTTTCGGGTGCTTTGAAGTCCTGCACTGGGGGCACATTTGGTGTCCCTGTGCATACCCCAGTTCAAACCGGATCAGGGGCTTGCAGCCCCTGCTTTGGCGCGAACTGGACAAAGGGAAAGGGGTGTAGCCACCCCTCTGCCCTGACCCACCCATAGGTGGGGCCACAGAGTAGTCCAACCCCTATCTTTGGTATAAAGGTAGGAACCCAGTCCTTAGGACTTTAGATTATCCCTGGACGAAACTCTGAAACTGAATCCTGGACCTTCGACGCTCTACTCACGATTAGAGGACAGAAGAATCTCCCTTGGGGTCAAGGAGTGACTCCCCTGCTTGGCAGGCACCAAAGAAGCATCTGTCCGGTTCGCATTTCTGAAGCTCCCGTCGGACGCCGAAGTCATCGCATCACCAGAGGTAGATTCTCAGACTTCCCCGAGGCTACCCTGAGTCCCCAGCAAAGCTGAGGCCCGTGGCTATCGTGGGTGACTTGAGACCGTGACCCCTGGACACCGAGCACATTTGCAAGTGCATCCTCTTCTGGGTCTCCCAAGAAGTCATGCTTTGGGCTCCGAGTAGCCCTAGCCTCCAGCACCAACTGCACCGAAGATCACTGGCCCCCACTCCACGAGTGTCCTGTAAGCCAGATCCACGTGCGGCGTCACGAGGCTCCTTCGCGGTCGCTAGCTTGTTGGCTAGTAGCCCTTAACAAAGGCCAATCCTTTTCTAACTTGGCATCCTGGTTGGTCCAGGCCTGCCCTCACTTACCTTCGCTGGGTGAGTTCTCCAGACCTTGCTGGTCTGCACCATCGACGATCTTCCTCTGCATCGAGACTTGCCGTTGCCAAGGCTTGTTGGGTCCAATCCGGTCGCCGATACCTCAGCACTCGACAGACATCGTGTACCAGCCCGAATCCTGCTCCTGGTCGCCGACAACGCCTCCTGGACCCCGTGGCTGAAGAGACAAGACGACCGTCAACGCACCTGAAGCACTCGACATCGGTGGGCATCTGTCCATCGCCTTCCTGGTCACTGGCTAGTGACCCAGACTCTGTCCCCTCTGCTTTCAGGTTCTTCAGAACTCCGATCCACTCTTGGATCCACCCGGACACTTTTCACTTGGTCGCCAGCAGCACTTTGCAGCAGATCGCCATTCAAATCGACGACGAAACCCGACCCCGAAAGGCACCTATGCACCCGGCTTCGCTGGGTGAGGTAACACGAGTACTCCGGTGCTCCCGTGGGTAGAGACTCTTCAAAGTCCTAGATCTCAAAGGGTTTGGTCCAAGTCCTCTTTTAAGTGTCCCTTTTCTCTAATTTCCCGATCACGACTTTCTCCATAGAAGTCAACGGCGTATCGCGGTTGTGTATTTACACTGCACGCGTCTCCCGTGGGTCCCCTGTGTCACTACCTTGGGTGGTTCCTTGTGGTCCAAGCACTTCTAGAGGCTCTAGGCCTAGTGTCTAGTTCAGTCGTGGTTCTAATACCACTTTATTGGTATATGGTTTGGTACGCCCCTAGGGCCCAAACGTGTATTTGTGCTATTACTGTGTTTAAATAACTTCTAACTTATGTACTTCGAACTCTAGCCTCATAAAGAGACTAGAGGGGTGTGTTTAGCAATAAATACATATATTTTGAATATATACCTGGTGTGGTGCTCTTTCATTTGATCACTCAAGAGATTATAGACTGGTAAAACAAGCTGCTTTACATTCCTTCAAGACTTAGCCTGAAGGCTGCTCTCCATAGCTACCACTAGGATAGCTTTCAATAAGGTTGTCTTTAACCTATCTCCAATAAGGGGTTGTTTGGACTGGTGCAAGGTGCCCACTATAATTAGTGGACAGCATATGCCAGGCCAACTTCTCACATTGTCTTCCCACTCTCCCTCCAGACTCAGCTCAACCTAAGTCTCTGAAATTCACAAAGACACCTTGCTGCTGCATCTGTGAAGAAAAGGAAGAACTAACCTCCCTGCAAGAGGACCTAGAACTCCCCTGACAGGGGTATGTGATTTAATCCACCGACCACAATCAAGAGATCTTTAGAGAAGCCATGTGGCTGTGCGCAAGAGTTGCATGGTTTTCCCAGCCAAATACCCAGGAGCTTGAAAATATCTTGGTCAAGGGGCTGCTCACAAATCAAGAAGGGCGAGCCTGAATTGTCTCACCCTTCCTTTACTACCTGGGCAAGTCTACCTACCACTCCAGCTGTTCCTTGGAAGTCACAAGGAATTACGATTTTGGCCCTTGCTGGCAGAGTTATGCCATTGGCTGGAGGCTGGAGGACACTGTCCTTTAGCTAGAACCACTGGATTTATTATTTCTGCTACACCAGTTCTGGAGATATTGCTGCCTCTATGCCCGGTCAAGGTTCTTCATCCAGCCCAGTAGACAGGACAGAAACCTGTCTGCCTGGGGCCCAAAAGAAAATGTCTCACATGGGCTAAGTTACAGTGGCCCCAAGAAAAGATCTCATGATGGCCCACTGTGCAAGGTTCTTTAGAATCCTTGTGGGCACAGTTTGGTTTCTGGGTCAAGGACTACCATGTTCCATACTCCTTACTTAATACATCTGAGGCCTTGCCGGTTGATCTTGCATACTCTTGCTAAAAGCAAGTTCCTTTTAAAGTATAAAAGGAGCCACTTTTTGCTGATATCTCAACCAGCTGACATCGCATCCCTCATGTACAATAGAGACAACTTTGAATTTCATTCTTGCATGCTTGGGGGGGGGAGGGGGAATCAGAGAAACTTTCAGTGCAGGTGTGACATGGTGAGTCTTACACAAGAGTGGAGAAAATCTGGCTACCTAGTTGTGGCAATGATCTTAATTGAAAATTCAGGGTAGAGATTTCATACACTTAATCATGTCCAGCTGTATAGGGTAGTGGCAGGATGTTTTTTGGATAATGGTAAACAGGAGGATGTCCTCGTGCTTGCGGAGGGAACCTCCCAGAAGCATTGTGCTTCAGTGACATTTGGAAATCACAAAGCACACACTTGACGAGCAAGGTAGTCAGATGATGGACTTGATCCCACACTGATTATAGACTTCTGTGCCTCTGTGTGTTGACCTTGCAGTGTCATTGAGATGGAAAGGGGTGTAGCCTAAAGCTAATATGAACTGATGAAGTATTGCACTACCACATTATTTATGGGTTTAGATTGGGGTCCCTCTGGTTAGCGGAAGCATGGAGGAGTTGCTTCGATCACTGCATGCCACATGAAGCTTACTGATTTTCACATGATAAAATTCTCAGGGTATTCGGCCCCACGGAACTACTTCCTCTGCCTGTACCATGTGACCGCTGAGCTGGCCCACCACCGCGTCCTCTACCGGACCCTCTGGCTGCCTGCTGCATTAGTACCTTGGTCTTCAACTCCTTGTTCTTTTTCTCTACCTTCTCCTTTTCCTCATTCTCCCTATGCTCATAGTACTGGGCCATGCTCAATATCACTGAAGGGGAGGATGTAGTCCAGGTAATTTCAGAAGCCTGCAATCGAGCAGCTATCTCGGGAAGCAAATTCGTTACAAATCTGTTAACAAACAACCTGACGCCGCCCTCCACTGACAAATCCTGTCCACTAAAATCTAAAAACACCCCTTCAAACCGAGTGAAAAAATCTGACACACTTTCATCCTTCTTCTGTCGACACGCCGCTAACTTGTTTCAATCTACCCGTCTGGGTGGGATGAGGGAATGCATGTAAGTGATGATACGACCCGGCAAAGCCAATATCTCAGCTCTAGGCTTTTTGCCGGGCTTCCGCTCTTTATCCCACGCCCTAATCGCATCCCAAGTGCCACCTAGCTCCACAACATGATCCTGCGTGTGTACCTGTCGCCATATATCCACTGGTACCAACAACCCAAAAAACATCTCAACGTCGGCCAGTGTCATCACCGTCGATGAGGCGGCCTCTGTTAATTCTTTATAGTATAATGTGGGATTTTTCCTGGGGTCCGGTAGCTGACCCTTAAGAGCAAGTACCTCACTCCTTTTCCATGGAGTGTAAACCCATTGTTCCTGAAAGCGAGCCTCTAGCCACTGCTGAACTACAATATCCTGCGCATTACGCTGCTCTGGAATCTCGGGATGAAAAATAGGATGGACCTCTCTCATGGGGAATTGGGATACCGTCATAGGCGTTTTCTGGTGCAACCTGCCCCTGGATCCAATCATCGTTGCTACATTGCTAAAGACATCATTAGGGGCCGTAACAGCAGCATATACACAATCTCTAATGCCACATATGATCTGGGGTGCTACACCACCAAAGCACTGCTCCCACAACCCTATCAATGTAGCTGACATGTGCTTGAGAGCATACTGCTGCACGAACGGCTCAAAATCCTTCAACACGCTCCACACATCCTCTACACTGTAGATCGGACTACGTGCCCACTGTGAGGCCTGATTGGCAACCAGTTGTTTTTCCTCATTTCCCACATCGGATCGAATCAGCACTCGCCCCATCCGTTCCCGTGCCGCAGCCCAACTCCCCTCATCCATCCCACGCACCGGTGTCCCAGCTCCTAAAGATGCTGGGGATGAGATGTCCGGGAAAGACACAATAGAGGAAGAAGCAGGCATCAATGTGAGCAAAGACTGCATTGAGGGTGTGAGAGAAGGGGGAGAAACAGGAGCGGGAGCAGCAGATACAGCGGGAGGGCCCACAGCTACTGCACTCGCAGCTTGCGAAACCAAAGGGGAAACGGGCGGGGCTGAAGCAGCAGCAGTCAGGTCAGAAGCAGCAGCGCCGGATAGCGAGACAAGAGGAGTAGCAGGCTGAGGTGTTGGAACAGCAGGGTATATCCTCTGCGGGGCATACGGAGGCGGAGGGCTAGCATCCAATAGTTCATCCACAAAGGCATCCCCCTCCTCTCGGGCAACATAGGACTTATCACATTGTAGTCGGAACTTCCTATCAGCACTCTCAATACCCTTTTCTACTTTATCCCTATCATAAGCTACTGCTTTCTGAGTTATTGTTTGCATTTTAACTCTCTGGACCTCTTTCTCCGCCCGCATACGTCGCTGCCTAGCTTCCTTCTGCCATACCTGAAGAGAATCAAACATCGACTGTTTACTTCTCCGGGCAAATAACTTATCTTGCAGATAATTCAATTTCTGTTCATCAAAAGTACCTGTCGGTGGCCACTGAAGCTCGGTATTGACCCTCGTATATTTGTGCCATAATGTACTAAACATAATAGGGCCAAGGCCGTGCTTCACATACATATCAAAATTCGGGGTGCCTTCTGGAGGCGCAGGTTGCCTCTCCTCCAATCGAGCCTCCGCCGAGCAACAGCGGCACCCCACACACCACAATTTGCTTAAGCAAGGCATCTCAACAACAGACACATACACCACTCGTACAAACTGAACGACACACAAAGCAAAGGGGAACCCAAAACAAGACAGTCCGAAGACTGTACCAAACAAGGCAGTCCGAAAACTGCACCAAGACAGTCCGAAGACTGTACCAAGACAAGAAGATAGGCTCTAGACCCAGGCCTTTTCAAGAGTAAACCAAATTCAGCAAGTGGCCTGGCAGAGCGTTCGCAAACACTTTGTATCCCAAGGGTCCACAGGCCCACCAAGTTCAAACAAGCCAAGAATGGTCCTCAGACCATATTCAAGATACCAAGAGACAAGACAAACTCACCTGGTGCACACAGGTCAAGCAAAGTTATTCTCCACTGCCGACTCTTCGGACCAAACAGTCAGATCCAAGGGTTTCACCGTTTCAGGACCCCAGCCGGGCGACCGCTGCGCGAGGCACCGCCCGATCAGACAGGCAGGGCAGCCGCGAGAACTAGACTCGATCGTGCGGGGTACCCCGATCGGCCCATCCGACCGGACTCGACCCCCGA
The DNA here is from genome assembly GCA_963921515.1 of Calotriton arnoldi. Lineage (NCBI taxonomy): Eukaryota > Metazoa > Chordata > Amphibia > Caudata > Salamandridae > Calotriton > Calotriton arnoldi. Next base: position 116,719 of record CAWUFW010010112.1, read on the forward strand.
CCCCTACAACCAGACTACGGGTGAGGTGGGTCACCTGGTGGAGTCCCTGTTCGGGCGCCAACTGAAGGAAGTGACCCGATTAGGGCCACCCGGGTCACTCACGACCTCCTCTCGGCCTTCCAAGAAATTAAGAGTCGGTGACGCATTAGAGAATACAAACAGAAGCTTTTTATTTCAGGCTGCGCTGCAGCGGAGTCCAGTCTGACTAGCCTCCTAAGATGCTACCGAGGGACTGACCCACAAACATTTGGTAACGTATGATAAACCTTCCAACATCTCTAGAAAGCCCCGCCCCTCATGGAAAAGTACTGCTTGGGCACAGAAGCTAATAAAGGAGGCACTGAGAGATGAGCTAACACCTGCAACATGGGAACATGTTATCAGACTTCCAAGGCCGTCTTACTCGGTCTCAGCTCTCTCTAGTGACCACTGACTCATTGTCAGTGAAATTGCTCTCCCACCCTCGCAGCTCCGCCACTAAGTGAGGCCTGCCCCTGCACTCTCGAGTGTTGGTTCGAGGCCCTCCTCCACCCGCAGGTTTTCCCTGCGCCTCATCCCTGTTGGTCCAGTGGACCTCTGTCTCCTTCCCCTCGCTCCGCTTTAACTCCTGTTTACTCGTTTTTAGGTCTCGCCCTGAAAGCCAGCGCTTCAGCGCTGGCTCTGGGCGAGACATTTTGTAGTGGGCTTGCAGAAATGCGACCACAACTTTTGGCTGGCCTAGAGCATGCGAGTACGCGCACAGTAACGCGCATTCCTCGCATGCTCCAGGCCATCTGCCTTTGATGTCACTTGCTCCTTTGATGTCACTTGCTCGCATCTGTCTTTTATCAGCAGGGGCAGGATTGGTTTCAGCTCACGACATTATTAACAAGTTTTGCAACACATTTTGGCCTGCATGCAAAACACTGTGCTTTTTTTAATAATAATTTGACACTTTACACGCACACTGCACAAAACAAACATGAAGCCTACTTTTAAACCCAACATTATTTCTCTATTTCCTTCAGCTGTCTAATTATATGGCTCTGCGACAATAACATATCAGTCGAACTTTGTTGCTTATGCTCCAATCTATAAAACATTTCTCTCACTTTGCAAAAACGATCGACTGTCACACATTATTTGTGATATGCTGGCTGGTTTTTTCAGATCACGACATTATTACCACGTTTTGCAACACATTTTGGCCTGCATGCAAAACACTGTGCTTTTTAAAATAATTTGACACTTTACACGCACACTGTACAAAACAAACATGAAGGCTACTTTTAAACCTGACATTATTAACACATTGTACACCCTTTTCGCTCTTTCTATATCTCCCTCACTCGTCTGATTACATGGCTGTGCGATTGTGCTTTTTTAAAATAATTTTACATTTTACACGCACACTTCACACAAAAAGCATGAAGACTACTTTTAAACCCGACATTATTAACACATTGTACACCCTTTTGCGCTCTTTCTCTATCTCCCTCAGCTGTCTCATTATACTGCACAAAACAAACATGCAGCCTACTTTTAAACCTGACATTATTAACACATTGTACACTCTTTCGCGCTCTTTCTATATCTCCCTCAGTCGTCTGTTTTTCTATATCTCAAAGCCTTCGCCTTCTATCGTTTATTCATATCGCAAAGCTTTCGCTTTCTATCGCATTTTCATTCTCTATATTCTCTCTCTATCACAGTTTTATTTTGGATCCACCACTTTATCTCTCTCTCTTTCGAGACAGCAAGGTCACAGAAAGGCCGCTGAACCATTACTTTCAGTTTGTGGTTGGAGACTGCAGGCAGCGCGCATTCTTTACACTTACATTACAAATCGCAATTAACACGTGCTAGCAGGACACAGACCTGAGGCGCCACTGGGGCACAAGGTAGACAGAGGCATCCGCTTTCATTAATGTTTCACCTCAGCTGAAACTTTACAACTACTCTTTCATTAGGCCTTTTCCATTTACTGTGCCCATTTATATTAATACATTAGGTTACAGCTGGTGCTTTCTACATTTTGGGGAGGGTTACATCTAGTTCTTACATAGGGTCCGTTCACCTTACATCGCATTTTAACGTATGTTAAAATTCACAGATTCATTACCTCAAATTTTTACACACTCTGCTTCGTTTACATTTCGTAGGTTAGATTCCAACACAGGTTAACATAAGATTTGCAAAACAATTATTAGACTGCAATTATGCACTAACTATATAAACACCACATCCAACACTTTTACACTGTGTCTCTCTCGCTTTAGATGTCTCCCTCTCTCCTTTACTCTCTCCTTACTTACCTTTCATCTCGCTCTCGTTATTACACCATGCAATACTGTCTCCTACAACAAGCAGCTAATACAGGACAAGGCAACATAAGCACACTATATTCACAGTACACACTTTCACTCTCTTTCTCTCTATACACCCTCACATTTTCTCGCTCTCCTCAATTGCTCAAACCTTTACTCGATATACACCATTTAGACGTCGTTTTCGCTATCAAAGCTCTCTACTTCGCAGCACTCAGCGGCACCACAGCATCACGCAGCACCAACACAGCATCACTCTACAAAACAACAGCATCACTAAGCACAACCACTGCAGAAATCAACACAACAACAGAATCACTAAGCGCCACTCCATACCAAACTTTCTTCACTGTATTTACAATAAACACCACACACTATCGTATTTTCTCTATACTTCTCTCTCTCTCTCCCCTCTCGAATTCTCTCTCTACTTATTTAACTCTCCCCTCTCTACCTTTTTAGCCTTTCATTCGCTCTCTCACCCCTTTATCTATTTTTCTTTCAAACACCTTCATTCACTTTCTCTCCCCTTCTTTCTCTCTCTCTATCCCGCTCCACCCTTTACTCTATGTACACCCTTTCTCTCTCTTTCTCTCTCACCACCCTCTCTAATTAGACATTAAATCTTCACTCTCTCTCTCACTCAAGAACACCACAGCATCACTCAGCATCACCACAGCATCAATAAGTGCAACCACAGCATCAATAACAACCAGCACACCATCAATAAGAGCCAGAACAGCATCACTAAGCACAAACACAACATCTCTCAACGCCATCACAGCATCACTAAACGCCAACACAGCATCACTCAGCGCAACAGCATTACTCAGCACAACAACAGCATCACTTAGCGCCACAACAGCATCACTTAGCGCCACAACAGCATCACTCAGCGCCACCACAGCATTACTCTGCAGCACCACAACATCACTACATGCCACCACAGCAACACTCAGCACCACCATAGCTTGACTCAGCAACACCACATCATCACTCAGGGCCAACACTGCATCACTCAGCACCACCACATCATCACTCAGCACCACCACTGCATCGCTCACCACCATCACAGCATCACTGAGCACCACATCAACACCACTGAGCACCACCTCAGCCAGCATCAACAAGCACCACCACAACACCACTCAGCACCATCACAGCATCACTAAGCACCATCACAGCATCAATAAGCACCAACACAGCATCACTATGCACCACATCAACACCACTCAACACCACCTCAGCATCAGCAAGCACCACCACAACACCACTTAACACCACCTCAGCATCACTAAGCACCACTACAAGAGCATCACTAAGTATCACCACAGCATCACTAAGCACCACCACAACACCACTCGGCACCACCACAACATCACTAAGCACCACCTCAACACCTCAACATCACTAAGCACCACCTCAACAACACTCAGCACCACCACAGCATCACTAAGCACCACCTCAACATCACTCAACACCACCTCAGCATCACTAAGCACCACGTCAACATTACAATACACAGGACGGAGTTGCAAACATGTTAACAAAAAACCCCAAAAACCTTTCTTATATTTATTCTTTTTTATTTGGGTCATACAGTTGTACATATGTCGTATTCGTTATATCTACCAGCTATCAGTGCACACTTCCAACAAGCACACACACTACTAGCCGTTAGTGCACACTTCCACTAGGCACACACACAACGAGCCGTCAGTGCACACTTCCATCAGGCACACACACCAACATCCGTCAATGCACACTTACACCACGCACACACACCACTAGCCTTCAGTGCACACTTGCACTACGCATACACACCACCTGCCGTTAGTGCACGCTACCACCAAGCATACACACCAGTAGCCGTCAATGCATACTTGCACTAGGCACACACACCACCAGGCGTTAGTGCACGCTTCCACCAGGCACACACACTACCATCTGTAGTGTTAGTTTCACCGGAACAAATGATTTGAAAAGCCATACTTAACAATTCAATGTAAATATTAAAAGTAAACAATTGATGTTCTTTTAAGTTAACAATCTGTTAATAATGTAAATAAAAATTGTTACTAAACCAAATATGTCTTATTATTTTCAAAAATAAAAAATTATTTATTACATAAGAGTTCGCACAACTATACTTTCAAGTAACTCTTTCATAGTCGCACTACCTCAATAACTCTGTCACTAACTTACTGAATAACTAAATACATCACTATTTCTATCTTCAGCTAAACAAAAACAAAACACATATCTTACTGTAAAATACTACACAAATACATCACACACTATATCACTAACTAACTCTAACCATAACTATCTACTTAGCTATCTAACTCAACCCCTCTTCTACCCTACTACCTCTCTTCTACGCCTCTACAGCCTATACCCCTCTTGTACCACTTAAATACCCTTCGCACAAATACTCCTAAAATGCACCTCTAACCCTGTACTACCCTTCTACACCTCTACTACCCCTATACTACCCCTCTTCTATACCTCTACCCCTCTTCTACACCTCTAACCCTCAACTACACCTTTCACCCTTTAATACCGCACAAACAACACTATACCCCTCTACTACCCCTATTTTACTAAACTTCTACACCTCTATTACCCCTCTGCCTTACTAAGCCTATACCCATATTCTACACCACTAACATTCTTCAAACACTATTCTACCACTATACTATCACTGTTCTACACCTCTACTAACCCTCAAACACCTCTACTAACACTAAAACCATATACTACCCCTCTATTAACCCTCTACCCCTCTTCTACCCCTCTACTCCTATTCTACACCTCTAAACGTCTACACCTCTTATAACACTATACTAACACTCTTCTAAACATATACTAACACTCAAATACTCAACAACTCTACTAACCCTCAACACCTCTAATAACCCTCCAACAGTCATAAAACACTATTCTACACCTCTACCCCTCAATATAAACATAAAATACCATGCTACTACCACACTACCCCTCTTCTAACACTGTTATACACCTCTAATAACCCTATACCCTACTACCCCTCTACAAAAACTAAACACCTCTTCAAAGCATATTATAAAACTATACTACACATTTACAATCCCTCTTCTACACATATACTACCCCTCTTCGATCCCTCTACCCCTCTTATACAACTCTATCCATCAACTAACCCTCTACTAACCCCTCTACCACTCTACTACACCTCTTCTAGCACTATTCAACCCCTAAATTATCACTCAACACTAATATCCCTCTAACTCTCTTCCAAACCTCTTCTACCCCTCTACTAACTATCTTATACACCTCTACTACCCCTCACACCTCTAATAACACTTAACAACTCTACTACCCCTATACCACAGGACAACGCGGAAGGGACGCTGCAAAGTTTTCTACAGCGCCTACACTGCACACTTTAAACATTTTTCAGTACAACAATATTAAAGCCACGTGCCAAATTTTCCACGGTTCCTTTCCCCTAGCTCCTCACCAACTATTCATACCACCACTGCATCACTAAACACCATTATAGCATCACTCAGCACACCACATTATTTAACAGCATCAACACAGCATCAGTCCGCATCCGCTACAGCCTCATTCATCAACATCAGTGCATATAGCTCTTAAATTACACACCATTTTCATTCTGCACCACACAACACATTATTAAAGTGCATCGCCAAAGCATCAGTCATCACCACTACAACATCACTCATCAACAGCATAGCACCACTCTGCACCAATACAGCATTAATACGGACACCTCTATACCACTGCACCACATTATGCCACTTAAGGTACACACAATTGTTATTCAGCACCACAACAGCATCATTCATACCATTTACACATTACTAAACTTCGCTACAGCATCACTCAGCACACCACATCATTAAACACAATAAACACAGCATCATTCAGCAACACTTCAGCATCATTCATTACCAGCATAGCATCAAGCAGCACCAATACAGCATAATTCTTGACACACCTATCACACTGCACCTATGATATAACACTTAAGCATTGGCATAGCCAATAGGTCTCGCCTTTGGGACCTTATAAGTGTTTAGCTATGCAACAATTGTGCTGCAAAACTAAATAGTTATAAGGTCCCAAAAGCGAGACCTATTGGCTATGCCAATGCTTTTTATTTTCTAATCGTACATTTGTTGCAGTATATAAAAAATAACAAGCATTTGCAATGCAATAGGTCTCGCATTTATGAGAGTTTGAGCTATTGGCATTGTAAATGACAATGCCTCTTATTTATGTGTTGTTTTCAAAACAGATAAATAAAAAGCATTGTCATTTACAATGCCAATTGCTTAAAGTCTCTCAAATGTATAGACCTATTGCACTGCAAATGCGTGCTATAAAAATAAAACAAGCATTGGCATAGCCAATAGGTCTCGCCTTTGGGACCTTATAAGTGTTTAGCCATGCAACAGTTGATGTTGTTGCACGAAGGATATTGTGCTGCATAACTAAATACTTATAAGGCCCCAAAGGCGAGACCTATTGGCTATGCCAATGCTTGTTTTCTCTACCCTCTTCTTTCACCTTTCTGCATTTCTCTGCATTTCTGCTGTTTTCTGCGTGTTTTTCTGCTTTATTTCTCCCTTCTTACTTTCCCTTTTCCCTTTATTCCCTTCCTCCTTCCCCTCGCTCCGCTTTTACTCCTTTTCACTCGTTTTTTTCTCTACCCTCTTCTTTCACCTTTTTGCATTTCTCTGCATTTCTGCTGTTTTCAGCATGTTTTTCTGCTTTATTTCTCCCTTCTTACTTTCCCTTTTCCCTTTATTCCTTTCCTTTATTCCCCCCTTTCCCGCCCGCTTCCACGCCGCTGCTGCCCCCGCTGCCCCTCCCCCCCAGCACGACCAGCGCGACCAATCCAGCTCCCCTCCCCGCTCCCGCCTCCCAGCTGTCCAGCCCTCCCCGACCCCTACTTAATGGCGGCCGCTGCGGGGACAGGCGAGCAAGACCACTGACTCATTGTCAGTGAAATTGCTCTCCCACCCTCGCAGCTCCGCCACTAAGTGAGGCCTGCCCCTGCACTCTCGAGTGTTGGTTCGAGGCCCTCCTCCACCGGCAGGTTTTCCCTGCGCCTCATCCCTGGTGGTCCAGTGGACCTCTGTCTCCTTCCCCTCGCTCCGCTTTTACTCCTTTTCACTCGTTTTTTTCTCTACCCTCTTCTTTCACCTTTCTGCATTTCTCTGCATTTCTGCTGTTTTCTGCGTGTTTTTCTGCTTTATTTCTCCCTTCTTACTTTCCCTTTTCCCTTTATTCCTTTCCTCTATTCCCCCCTTTCCCGCCCGCTTCCACGCTGCTGCTGCCCCCGTGGCCCCTCCCCCCCAGCGCGACCAACCAGCTCCCCTACCCGCTCCCGCCTCCCAGCTGTCCAGCCCTCCCCGACCCCTACTTAATGGCGGCCGCGCCAAAGGCAAGCCCGTCTGCGCCCGTCCGCGACCCGACCGCGACCAGCGCCAGGAACCCTGGACCTCCGCCCCGCCAACGCTACGACCCAGCGGCACTCCACGCACTCAACCCAGGCCGCAACAACAACTGCAAGCTAGCTTCACCGGTCGACACCCACGGACCCTTCAGCTGCCACCGCTGCCATCAAACCTACAGCACCGCTAGGAACACGGACCCAGCACAACCCGACCGCAAGAACACACCCGAACCGAAGACCCTGCAATGCATCCTCCTCAACGTCCGATCCCTCCACAAACACGCCACCGAAATCTGGGACCTCCTCGACAGCACCACCCCGGACGTAGCGTTCTTTTTTTTTTTTTTTTAAGTTTTCAAAAACCTTTATTAGGAGCACAAGATATTGTCCACAGCATGGTATGGTGCCTACATCCCGTTGCGGGCCGGAATCGCGAAGTGACCGGTGTCAAGCCATTATAAACGGGAAAGGGAATACACAGCAAGTCGCCTACAACCACTTCGGGACGGCCGCGTCAGTTGGGAGAGGATGAAGTAATATCGGCATGCATACATGTGCGGGTTTATTCAAAACAGCAAACGGAATAACAACAATACCATTTGTATATATTTGCAGATGGAAGGTGCCTGTGTGTGTTGACGTAGTCTGACTATTGAATTGCGGTGTACTGGTGTCTGATGACCTGTCGTTCCTCCAGGATAATGTGTTTTGGCCTGGGTAAAATTGCACTCGTCTCAATTCAACTCCCTGGCATGAGACCCACCCTCAGTGTCGCAGGGATTATCGGCTAAGTCTGTGTCGGTGGTTCGCTCCAATAGATACATCTGGAGGGGGGGCCCATATATCGCGCGGCCGGGAGGAGGGGGGGTAAGAGTTCTGCATAGATGTGGAGTTGCTCTTGACAATAAATGAGATCCTGTAACCAATCTTTGAATTTGGGCGCCCTTCCTCTTCCCCATCTACAAGCGATCCGTCTTTTGGCTAGGAGTAGTGTAAGAGAAACATACCGTCGCACCTTGACGGCCAGCGTCTCGGTGTACCCTAAAAGGGTGGTTAGGGGGTCAGCAGGAATATGTAGCCCTGTCATATGTTCCAGTGCTGCTAGTACCTCAGTCCAGAAGCTGCGAACAGGCGGACAGTCCCAGGCGACGTGCCTGAAGTCTGCTCCCTCCGCTCCGCAGCGATCACATCGGTCACTATCACGAAGACGCAGCCGGTGTAGTCGTGCGGGTGTATAGTAAAGGCGATGTATATATTTGTAATGGATGATTCGTAATCTGCTACTAGCAGAGATGCCCCCAGTCAGCCTGCAGCAGTAAGACCATTGATCATCAGTGAGTGATAGCCCCAATTCCTCCTCCCACCTTTTCCTGGCCAAGGGGGGGTCTTATTCTTTGTCTTTTTGTGTTGTGCGATATAGTAGTGATACAACATGCTTGGGGGCAGTTTGCTGTAGGAGGGCATGCAGGGAGACATAGTGATGGGTTCTTGTGGGAAGCCTGGAGTGAGGGCCTTTACATCTTGGCGTAGTCTAACATAATAGAATCGTTCTAGTGGGGTGGGAGTTATGGCGCACGAAGAACTCATCACAGGTGCAGAATTTGCCGCCAATGTAGAGTTGTCCCCAGGTCCGAATGGACAGTTTGCGGAGTAGCTTACGGCAGCCGCCCTCTTGCGTGACTGGGAGATCGTGTCTACCGAGGATAGGAAGAAGGGGGGAATAGAGCAAGGTGCATTGCAGCCTCTGAGCTAGTTCGTGCCAGGCACTGGTAGTGCATTGTACCGTGGTGGAGGCAGAGCGCCGCGGGACTGCGGGGGTGCTCAGGTAGGCAGCACACGGGGTTGGGGACATATACCCGTCCTCTATCGCGAGATGGGGCATGTAGGGGGGGATTCATCCAGTATGAAGCGAAGTGAGCTTGAGCACAGAGGAAGTATAATTCTAGATCCGGTATTTCAAACCCCCCAGTGTCAAATGTCCGCGTAAGGGTGTCCCAACGCAGTCTGGCTTGTTTCTCACCCCAGGTGAGGCGTATGAGCTGGGTATTAATCTCTTTGAAAAAATGTCGGCTGGGGGCATATGGGATGTTGGTGAATAGGTAAAGCAGCTTGGGGAGGACTACCATTTTTATGAGGGCGGCTCTTCCAGCTAGGGAAGGGGGCAAAGCAATCCATCTGGTAATTTTCTCGGTCAGCAGATCAAGTACGCGTCCATAATTGGTCCACATAAGCTCTTCGCGGTCGCGAGAGATGACTATACCGAGGTAAGTGAGTGTGTCTTCGCACCACATGAGGGGGTAGTCAGGTAGGAAACGCGGAGTATTGTCAGTGAGGGGATACATCTGGGATTTCCCCCAATTAATATTAACCCCGGAGAGGCGGCCAAATAGAATAAATAATCGGAGAATAGGGTTAAGACTCTCACTCGGGTTCTGTAGATAAAGGCTAATATCGTCTGCGTATAATGACATTAGTATTTGTCTCTCTGGGTAAATAAGGGCATGATCCCGGTAGTGTTGCCGGACTTTAGCAGCTAGGGGTTCAATAGCCAGGGCAAATAGGAGGGGCGAGAGGGGGCATCCTTGTCGGGTGCCTCTGGCTATTTTAAAGGGGGTGGATCGGGCTCCATTGACCATCACCGTGGCCGCAGACCAGTGTATAATAGATTTATCCATGCCAGGAACGGGAGAGGGAACCCCATGCGGTTGAGGACAAAAGCGAGATAGTCCCATTCCAGGGAATCAAATGCCTTAGTGGCGTCGAGGAAGATGGCCGCAGCGTTCATTTCAGGGTCAATGTCATGGAGGAGCGCGAATAGGGTGCGTAGGTTGTGGGACGTGCCTCTGCTCGGTACGAATCCTGACTGGTCCGGGAGACCAAGACGGGCAAAAGGGGGCTGATGCGATTTGCAACCAACTTGGCGAGGATCTTGGCGTCTACGTTGATAAGGGATAGGGGTCTGTACGAGTCACACTGCGTCGTGGGTTTCCCCGGTTTTGGTAGGGAAATAATGAGGGCTTCGCGCATTGTTTGGGGCAGGATACCCGACTCTCGGGCCTCTTCAAAGACATGTCGCAGCACAGGGATGAGGAGATGGCGATATGTTTTGTAAAATTCGGCTGGGAGGCCATCTGGTCCTGGGGCCTTGCCAGATTGTAGTTGCATTATAGCAGAGATAATCTCCTCATCCTCATGGTGCGCGAGGAGGAATTCCCTTTGGTTGTCTCCCAGCCACGCAATGGCTGTGTCTTCAAAGAAGGGGACGAAGTCTACAGGTTGCGTTCTATGTGTCGTGTATAAGTTTGTGTAAAAGCGTTTAAAGGTGTCCACTATATCTGGGGTGTCTGTATGCGTTTGGCCATCTTCATCCTCGATTTCTAGAACAGTATTGGAGAATCTAGGGGGGCGAATCACGGAAGCCAGCGCTTTGCCCGGTCGCTCGCCTTCTCCGTACCGACGCGCTTGGTGGTATTTTCCCCTAAATTTACATTCGCGTTCAGCTGTCTCTTGGTATTCCGTGAGTAAATCACGCAGGCGTGCCTGCAGTTCAGGGGTGGAGTTAGTTTGTATTAGCAGTTCCATTTGTTTAATTTCCCTTTCTAATTTATGAAGTGTGGTGCGGATATCTTTCAGGACCCCCCCCCACTTTTGGCGATGCATACACCGCGTATGGTGACCTTAAAGGCCTCCCAAACAGTGGAATATTTTGGGACTGAATTATCATTGCGGGGGGAAAACTCGGTTATTTCTTGTTCTAGCTCCTCCTTAAAGACTGGGTCCAATAGTGTCTGAGGGGCGAGGCGCCAAGATATATACGGTGCTTCTTCATGGGGCGGTGCGAGAGTGAGGATGACAGGTGAATGATCAGAATATGTGCGTGGGAGGTGGGACGCGTATGCCAGCCAGGGTGCCAGCCCTTTAGTTATTAGCCATCCGTCTATGCGCGACCAGGAGGAGTGAACAGTGGAGAAGCAGGAACCTTCTCGAGTTTGCGGATGAATGGTGCGCCAGGCGTCTAGCAGGTCATGCTCTTCCTTAATACTGTTGAGGGCGTGGTGTGCATTAGAGTAGTGGTGGGGTTGTGGGTGCGATCTGTCCATTGTCGGATCCAGGGTGACATTAAAATCTCCCCCCATATCAGATGTGTAGACCCAATGTCAAGCACCCTGCCCCAAAGGATCCGGAAGAATTCCGGGTCATCGGTGTTAGGCCCATAGCAGGATACAAGGGTAATGGATTGGGCAAGCAGTCGGCCCCACAGGATACTGAAGCGACCTTGTGGATCCCCATAGGATCCCATAGGGGTGTAGGGGAGTGTGCGTTTCACTAAGATAGTCGTGCCCCAGGCGTATGAGGAGTAGAATGAAAAACACCTAAAGGCTGCCCAACGGGATGCGAATGTGGTGGGTGTGGTGGAGGCAAGATGCGTCTCCTGGAGCATGGCACAGTGAACATTGTGGCGGTCCAGGTAGGCTAGGATATGTCTCCGTTTGCGGGGGTTACCCAGGCCGCGCACATTCCAAGTCAGGAAATTATATTTGGGAGGACTAGGTCGGGATTCCATAGCAGTGGTGCGGTTTGATAATAGTGTAGAATGCGTGTAATTGAGTTTGAACAGTCAGCATAGGCATGCGTGTGCAAATTAGTGCAATATACAGTGGTATAAAACATTCCCGGTGCCCACCCTCCTCCCACATCAGCAGCCCAATCCTGCTGTGGTGTTCCCCCCCCCCCCCTCCCCCAGATTTCCCCAAATGCCACATTCCCAACGGGGGATAGTGGGACCAACAAAGTAAACAATTCAAACCAAGTCTTTGTAGGGTTCACCTGAGCGGGTGGTAGATAGAGGGCAGCCAGAAACCCCTTGCGTCAGCAAGGGTGCTCGGGGGTATGAATAGTGGTCTGTTCCAGTCCATCTCAAGTAGCGTAGTTCATCCCCGGGTGTGCAGGCTATCAGATAACGGAAAGTAATTAGGGGGGAAGAAACCCGCTAATTTGTAGAGTGTCTGGTTGGAAATGGATACTAGGGTCACGGAACCGGGTGTCATTGTCATTCCACGTCTGACATATCACCTTCTTCGTGGAAGCGCCTGGAGGGGGGAGAGCGATCCCCCGCCGACTTAGGTAAGGTTTTCAGGAAGTCGTAAACATGCTGAGGATTTGTGAAGAAATGCTGTTTCCCTAGGTGATTGATTTTGAGACGCGGGGAAGAGCATAGCATATTCAATGTTCATTTGTTGGAGTTTTTTCTTCACTGGGAGAAATTTTCTGCGTCCTTCTTGAACAGCCAGTGTGAAGTCCGGGTATATTGATACTTCTGTGCCATCAAATAGCACTTTTTTGTGTTCCCTGGCGAGCCGGAGAGCGTCGTCCCGGTAATTAAGGATCCTCGCAACAATGGGGCGGGGGGGGGGGGCTCCAGGTACTGGACGGGGGGCCAGCGAGCGGTGCGCTCTCTCCACGATGAATACTGAAGAAAATGCCGAATGCAGCGATACCAAAGGGGATGATGGACGGAGCGTTTGAGCAAATCAAACACTCACCCCCAGTCAACTGATCTGGGTTTAATACATCATCATTCTTTAGCTCACTCCACCACCCCAGTTCAGACATGGCCATATGCAAATCAGTCTGACCCTGTGCCTCATGGGAACAGTCCAGCCCGAACTGCCAAGCCATGTCTTCCCTGGACCGGAAACAAGCATCCTGGGACCGGTTTCTGGCCATTCAGCCGTCATCAGCCAGGCTAGCTTGAATCCAGTGGCAAAGTGAGCAAGGGACCCACGTCTGGGCATACCCTGCCAACTTAGGGCGAACAAAGCGATACCAAAGGGGATGATGGACGGAGCGTTTGAGCAAATCAAACACTCACCCCCAGTCAACTGATCTGGGTTTAATACATCATCATTCTTTAGCTTACTCCACCACCCTAGTTCAGACATGGCCATATGCAAATCAGTCTGACCCTGTGCCTCATGGGAACAGTCCAGCCCGAACTGCCAAGCCATGTCTTCCCTGGACCGGAAACAAGCATCCTGGGACCGGTTTCTGGCCATTCAGCCGTCATCAGCCAGGCTAGCTTGAATCCAGTGGCAAAGTGAGCAAGGGACCCACGTCTGGGCATACCCTGCCAACTTAGGGCGAACAAAGCGATACCAAAGGGGATGATGGACGGAGCGTTTGAGCAAATCAAACACTCACCCCCAGTCAACTGATCTGGGTTTAATACATCATCATTCTTTAGCTCACTCCACCACCCCAGTTCAGACATGGCCATATGCAAATCAGTCTGACCCTGTGCCTCATGGGAACAGTCCACCAGCATACGCTCCACATATTCCTCCATTTTTCCGGTGGCGGTGGATTCTGGGACGCCTAGAATTCGGAGATTGTTACGCCTGGAGCGCGATTCTAAGTCCTCATTCTTGGCAGCTATCAGCTTCAGGACTTTTTCCATATCCGACGTTTGATGGTGGCGGAGGCATCGTCTAGGTCAGATATTCGCTGTTCGGTCTCCTTAAGCCGCTCTTCGTGTTGATCGCTTTTATGCGCAAGCAGGGCCGGACTGGCCATAGTGGGCACCGGGCGTTTCCCCGGTAGGCCGCTAGGGTGAGGGCCGGTTTTGGACCCCTGGGGGGCCGTTTTTGATACCGGGGGGTCGGCAATATCGGCCCCCGGTAACAAAATCGGCCGAAACCGGCCCTCGCAAACTGCTCGGCTGCACTCCCCCTCACCCCAGGGGGGGCCGGCTGAGCAGTTTGCCAGGGCCGGTTTCTGTTCTCAGTCCGGCCCTGTGCGCAAGGGTGTCAATGCGCGCGTTCATAGTGTCCATTTTCGCTTCAATGGATGCTAGGCTGGATTGTATGGTGAGAAGGAGGGTCTTCAGATCGTCAGTGGACGTTGGTTGCTCAGAGGCAGTGGATAGCGCGCCCTCCATGACTGTTTGGGACCGCGAGGATTTCCGGGCATCAAAGCTCAATTTGGGTTGTTTAGCGTCTGTGCATCCCATGACAAGGTGCGAGTTGCGTCGGGAGGCAGAAAATTTCTTGTCTACTGGAAAGGGAGCCACAGGTCACACAAGGAGGGAGAAAGGCCGATGGTATTCCTGCACAGTGTCTTTTCTTTGTTGCAGCAGTATTTACTAAGTCAGGATTGCAGGGGCCAGGCGATCCCGCAGTATCTGTCCTGTCTTATGAGGCGGGTTGCCTCCCTTCTCAGGCCTGTCTCTCCGCAGTTGTAATGAGAATGGTTAGCGAGGAGTGGGCTCCTAGTGGTGGCGGCCAAGAGGTAGACCACCCGGCCAGCCGCTGTATCGTGGGCAAGCGCCGCTGCCGATATTCCGTGGAGCCCAGCGGCGCGGGCCAGTTAATGAGGCTGTCCCACAGTGATCCGCGCAGCCAGCGAGGTCCGCGCTCCGCGTCAGGCAGAGGGCCCGTTCCAGGCAGTGATGTGAACCGGCAGAGGGCAAGTGTGGTCAGCAGAGGATTGCATAAGTCGGGAGCAACACAATATGAGAGAGTCGGCCTGCGGGAAGGCAGGACAGCGAATCGTCGCCGTGGACTCACCAGGGTAGCAGAAGTTGTGGGTCTTGGATGTAGGGCGTCCCCTGACGCAGAGGACAGCCCTGTGGGCCGGCGGCCCCCAACCCCGCGCCGCGGGCCCCGCAGGCCCCAGCCAGGCTCGTGTCAGCATCGGCAGGCAGGGAGGCGGCGGCAGCGCGGGCGAATAATGGTGCTAGTAGTGTGTAGAGAGCCAGCGGTTTGACAGGCTGTGAGTCGTACGGCCGTTGCTCAAACGCCTTCACAGTCAGTATGGGCCGGTTCGGTGTGAGCTGGGTTTCTGTTCGGTAGCGCTGTGAGCCAGGAGGATGCAGGCGAGGTCCACTGGGGACCGCGCAGGCCAGTAACGGCCGAGCGCGAGCCTCCCGCGCGCGGGAGGGGGGGGGGGGGGAGATCAGCAGGCACCCAAGGGTGGCAGCAGCAGGGCGCAGGGTGACACGCAGGGACAACCGGTCGCCGCTTTGAACTCACCAGATCAGCCGAGATAGGAGGCAGTAATGGGCCAGATGTCTTTCGCTCGACTCGGGTGGCGCCGCGGGCCCCGCGGGGTAAAGCCAAGGCAGCGTCAGCGGCAGGAGGGAGCGCCCACCTCAGGAGCAGCGTCGGCGCGGTCCGCGGCCCCCCCGCCAGCAGGGCAGTCATACAGAGCCCACGGGGCGGAAAGGCACCGCAGCCCGCTCCGGTCTGGAACACCAGGGCAGCAGCAGAGGTCAGTCGAGGGGCTCCAGTTCGCCGCAACAGGCAGTGCAGAGGGAGTCGGCCGGATCAGCAAGGTGAGGTGCGTGGCCCAGCTCTTCAGGGGTGATGGTGGCGGCAGATTGTGGTTCCGGCGTTATAGATTATATCTGGAAGTGGCCGCGAACGCCGCAGTCACCATTTTGTTGTAGCCCAGTGCGATCGTGTTGAAGGCTGATTCGGGGCTTGTCTTTGCACGGTGCGGCTTAATGTTTGCTGTGAGAAGTGGACGAGGGTTATGTCTACCTCATGTGGTCGTTTGTCGATGCGTGCAGCTGGATCAGAGGAGGATGCCTGTTGATTCGTGTCCCGAGCAGCAGGAGCCTCACTGAGGTGCGGCCATCTTGCTCGGCGCCCTCTAGCGCCCACGGACGTAGCGTTCTTCACCGAAACCTGGACCAACACCACCTTGGGCCCGGACATTGCCATCGCCATTCCCCAAGGATACAAGATCTCCAGAAAGGACCGCCACACCCGCCCGGGAGGAGGAATCACCATCGTCCACAAATCCACCCTACGCCTGAGCACAATCCCCGACGAGCCCACAGACATGATGGAGAACCTACACTTCAAGATACAGACCAACCATACCACCACCCTCCGAGGAACCCTCATCTACCGGCCCCCTGGACCCGGCGGACCGTTCACCAACTCCATCACGGACATCATCTCCCTGCATGCCATCGCCTCCACCAACTACACCCTGCTGGGAGACCTCAACTTCCACATCAACAGCCAACTGGACCCCAACACCACATCCCTCCTGGACAACATCCACAACATTGGACTCCGCCAGATCGTGACCGAACCCACGCACTCAGCAGGACACACCCTTGACCCCCTCTTCACAACAGGAAACTCCATCACCTTCAGCCACACCACCAAACTCCCATGGACCGACCACCGATGCATACACTTCACCTTCAGAACACCCACCATCCACAGACACCAGCACCTGCTCCCACGAAGAAACTGGACCAGAATCACCGACGACCAGCTTACCTCCTCACTCTGCAACTCCACCCCAACCATCGCGTAAAACGACGACCCCATCACAGCAGCCTGAACATTGCACAGATGGATCTCCGACAGCGCCAACACCATAGCCCCCCTCAAGAAAAACAACACCCACGCCAAGAAAGCCAGATGGTTAACCATCGAACTCCGAGAGTCCAGACGCACCTGCCGCCGCCTCGAAAAGGCCTGGAGGAACACCAAATCCACAGAATCTCACAACAACTTCAGAGCCGCTACCAACGCCCACCACCAACTCATCAGAAAAACAAGAAAAAAAGCGATTGAAGACAGAATCCCCGCATACGCACACAACAGCAAAGAACTCTTCAACATCATCAAGGAGTTCGCCCAACCCACCAGCGAGTCGACTCCCTCACAAGACCTCTGCAACAAACTCAGCACCTTCTTTCACCACAAGATCAAGAGCATCTACGACAACTTCGACGAAGTCAACCAACACACGGAACCCCCACCAACAACCCCGACACCCTGAAGCCAACGATTGACAGCTGGAAAGCCCTCACCACCGAAGACACACTGAAGACAATGAAGTCAATCCACTCCGGGGCCCCCACGGACCCATGCCCCCACCACATCTTCAACAGAGCCGCCGACACCATCGCACCCATGCTCCGCCACACCATCAACCGCTCCCTGGCGACCGCCTCGTTCCCCGATGACTGGAAACACACCGAGGTCAACCCCCTCCTGAAGAAACCCTCGGCGGACCCCACCGACCTCAAAAACTACAGACCCATCTCCCTGCTCCCGTTCCCTGCGAAAGTCATCGAGAAAGCCATCAACAGCCAACTCGCCACATTCATCGTTGAGCACAACATCCTCGACTCCTCCCAATCCGGCTTCAGGAAAAACCACAGTACGGAAACCGCCCTCCTCGCCGCAACAGACGACATCCGCACCCTACTGGACAAAGGAGAAACAGTAGCCCTCATCCTCCTCGACCTCTCAGCGGCATTCGACACAGTCTCCCACCGCACCCTAATACGCAGACTTCACGACGCAGGGATCCAGGACAAGGCCCTCGACTGGATCAGCTTCTTCCTCTCTGGCAGAACACAGCGGGTCAGACTCCCCCCTTTCCTCTCAAACCCTACACCAACCACCTGCGGAGTCCCTCAGGGGTCCTCCCTCAGCCCGACGCTCTTCAACGTCTACATGGCTCCGCTCGCCCCCATCGTCAGAACCTACGGACTCAACATTGCGTCATACACAGACAACACCCAACTCATCCTCTCCCTATCCAACGAACACAACACCACCAGACAAAACTTTCGAGAAGGCATGGAAGCCGTTGCCAAATGGATGAAAAACAGCTGCCTACAACTAAACACCAACAAGACGGAAGTACTCATCATGGGCCCAAACCCCGACGCCTGGAACGACACCTGGTGGCCCTCCGCCCTCGGAAACCCGCCCAGCCCCACGGACCACGCACGCAACCTGGGAATCATCCTGGACTCCAACCTCAAAATGGACCACCAGATCAACTCCGTCTCGTCCTCCTGCTTCCACACCCTCCACCTCCTACGTAAGACCTTCAAATGGATCCCCCTTGAACACAGAAAGACCGTCACTCATGCCCTGGTCACCAGCAGACTCGACTACGGCAACGCACTCTACGCAGGAATAAACAAAAACCTCACCCGCAAGCTACAGAACATCCAGAACGCCGCCGCAAGACAGGTCCTCAACCTGCCAAAACACTGCCACATCTCCCAGCACCTGCGCACACTCCACTGGCTCCCCATCGAGGCAAGAGTCACCTTCAAGATGCTCACCCACGCACACAAGGCCCTCCACGACACCGGACCAGCATACCTGAACAGCCCACTCAATTTCCATGCACCCCAAAGGACCCTACGATCAGCCCAGCTCTCCTACGCCGTGGTCCCACGCACCAGAAAAACCAGATCAGGGGGCCGCTCCTTCTCCTTCCTCACGGCCAAGGCCTGGAACACCCTTCCGCTCCACCTCAGACAGACATCACTTCCCATCTTCGTAAGAGACCTCAAGACCTGGCTCTTCGACGGACCCCCTCCTTGATGGACTGGAACCTGCACCCCCCCCCCACCGCCTTGAGACCCTTACGGGTGAGTAGTCGCGCTTAACAAACACCTGATTGATTGATAGTGTAGGAGCTTAGTTATGTCCGATGATAGGAACGCAGAGCTGAATAAACCACTCTCTTCGTACATCTGAGTTCCGACCTTGGGTGAGATATGAGAACCTTTCAGAGCGGCAACCTCTGCCGAGAATGAGAGACCGGGGGCACATAAATGAGGGGGGTTGCTCACAGCGCAACAGGGCCGGTGTGACAGGGAGAAAATGGCGTCTCAGATGCTAACTTAGGCCTACACTGCTATACAGTAGCCGGGCGCATGCATAATGGAAATCAGATAATATAAGACATAGCTACATGAATGCTAACCCATCACAGCATATATCATGAAAGTCAGGGAAAAAACGATTCAATTCTAACACTGCATTGAAAGTCACTTTGTTGTTTTGGAATGTACATTGAAAGGTTCTATAAAAGTAAATCCAGGGTAAATAAGATTGTAACAAACTACGGATGCCAATTCAGAGGCTTGTTGCAGCTCCAGACTATGGGGATGATTTAGAGTTTGCTGTATGGGTTACTCCATCACAAACACAACATCTCTAATCAATGTTTGAACGTATCAGTCAATTCAAAACGTGATGATTACATACTTAAAATTTTGGAATGAGAGGAAAACATGAAACAGGAGTTCCTAGAATGAACGAACAAACAGGACAAACATCTCAAGCACACCATGACAGTTGATAAACAATTTATAGCTTTCCTGGATTTAATGATTACAGCAACAGGTGGGAAAAGCCTCCATACCATAATTCAATCTTAAGATTCAAGAGTCACCACTTACAGGCATACAACAGACCTCTGTATGTCATTCCTTTAAGAGCCAAGGATAAGTCCATCTTACATTAATAGGGTGAAGGAAGATCCGGTGATGAAGCATGTAACCAAGTGTGACTGAGTATCTAAAACAAAGTTGAAGAACATGTTACTTACCTTCGGTAATGCCTTATCTGGTAGAGACTTTTGAATTTCCCCAGGCGTCAGACTGGATCCGGAAGATTTTTCATGAGCAGTACCCCTGTGTGCCGGTAGGTGGCATCGGTTGGCTTCCTGCGGTGTTGTCGGTGCCAGAAGTGACATCTGCATCACCTATATAGGTGCCACCTTGGTGCGCCGACTGCAGTTACTTTTCACGACTTTCCACATCAGAAGCACGGAGCCATGAAGAGCACGGACATTGGTGTGTCCAAACTAGGGCCCTAAAAGGGATCAGCTCTGACCCTAGAGATCCCTCCACAGAGCGGGGAGGATGGGTGGGTCAGTAAGGAATCTGCAGCCAGATATAGTCCCTATCAGATAAGGTGTTAACAAAGGTAAGTAACTTGCTCATCTGATAGGGACTTCTAGCAGCAAATTCCTTAACTTTGAATAGATACCCAAGCAATATCATCCCCGGTGGAGGGTCAGCGGACAAATTTAAGCTAGGAATTCCTGCAGGACCGAACGGGAAAGATAGACCTTGAGAGTGTCTAGAGCAGAGCCCTGCTGTGCAAGGGAAAGAATGAATAAGAGTACCTCAGAAGGGGGATCAATATGTTTGGATGAACACCATGCCACAAACTTTTTTCCAACGGCAGGTGTATATAGTCTTGGTGGAGGGACGCCTGTCTGCAAGAATATCGTTACAGACTTTAGGAAGAAGGTCAAAAGCTGTTAACTGCTGCTGCTCAATCCCCATGCAAGAAGGCAGAGAGTGGACAAGTTTTAGTGGAGGACCCTTCCCTGCTGCTTGCAACAAAAGATCCTCCCGAAGGGGCAGCCCGATCGGTGTATCGACACTCATGTTAAGAAGCTCGGGATACCAGACTCTACATGCCCAGTCCTGAGCCACAAGGATGACTTGGGCCTGGTCGTTCCTGATCTTCTTGAGAACTCTGGGTAGGAGTGGTATGAGCGGAAAGGAATACAGAAGGCCTGAGCTCCACTAGAGACGAAAAGCGTCTCCGAGCGAGAGCCGCCTAGGAAACTCCAGTGCACAAGACTGCTGACATTGTGCAGTCTCAGCGGAGGCGAACAGATCTAACCAGGGCTCTCGCCATTGCTGAAAGAGACCTTGCGCCACCTCTGGGTGGAGATGCCATTCATGATCTACTTGGCATCGATGGCTAAGTTTGTAAACCCCAGCATTCAGGGAACCTGCCAGGTGTTGAACTATGGTGAGATCTGGTTGGGGAAGAGAAAGGGGTCTGCCTCTGACCCAATCATGATTCGTAAGCCATCACTGCAGGTCCTTTGCAGTTTCCTCCGAGATCTGGACCATGTTGGAGAGATTCCCCTGGTGCTGCGCCCACTGGAACTTCAGGTCCCACTGCAGAGCCTGCATATGCCATCTGGCGCATGTCACCATCAGGATGTAGGAGGTCATGAGGCCCAGCAGCCTCAGAGTCAGTCTCACCGAAACCCAGGACAAAGGCTGAAACATCGGTATCATAGCCTAAGTATCCTGGGCTCGCAGCTTGGGAGGATAAGCCCGAAACTGCACTGTGTCCAGAACAGCTCCTGAGAGGGAGTCAGGTGTGACTTCGGCATGTTGAAAGTGAACTCCAGCGAATGCAGGAGGTTCCCCGTAGTCTGGAGGTGGAAGTCGACAGCCTGGGGCGGCCCCCCTTCAGGAGCCAGTCGTTGATATAGGGGGAAGACTGGCACCCCTGACCTGCGCAGTTGAGCTGCAACCACCGCCTTCACCTTGGTGAACACCCGAGGGGCACTGGCAAGGCCAAAAGGGAGCATGGTGAATTGAAAATGCTCATGGTCTACAGTAAACTGCAGGTAGCGCCGATGGGCAGGCAGGACGGGGATGTGAAAATAGGGGTCCTGCAAATCCAACGCTACCATCCAGTCTCCTGGCTCCAAGGCAGACAAGACCTGAGCCAATGTAAGCATCTTTAACTTCTCCTTTTTGAGGAAGTAGTTGAGGGCTTGGAGATCTACGATAGGGCGAAGACCCTTGTAATTTTTGAGAACCAGAGAGTAGCAGGAATAGGAACCACAGCCTACTTCTGGCACCTGAACTCTCTCTATGGCTCCCTTGGCCAAGAGAGCCATGACTTCATTGAAGCGCAGGGACAAGTGATCCTCCATCAGCCGGTCGTAAGGGAAGGGAGTAACCCCTTCAGACATTCTGCAAAACCCACCTATCCGATGTTAGGGACTGCCAGTGGTTGAGGTGGTGGTGGATCTTGCCACCAACTGGATGCCCATGATCTCAAAGGGCAATATTAGGAAGGTTTGGAGGCTACAGCTGCCTTGTGCTGGATCAGACCGCTGGCTACCAGACTCATGAGACCGGTAATAACCACACCCTCATCCACACAGAGGCTGGGAAGCTCGCACGACTGGTATAGGGTTGGCGCGGTTGAAAACTCGTTCCGTGGCCATGAAAGGAGGAAAAGGCAGACTGGGGATGACGTGGGGCAGCCGAGAGGCCCAAGGACTTGGCCGTAGCCCAAGAGTCCTTAAAGCGCTCCAGCGCCAAGTCTGCATCATCTCTTAAGAGATGGGTGACATCGAAGGGCATGTCGATGAGGGAAGCCTGGACATCCCCTGAAACGCCAGATGTTCTCAACCAGGCATTGGGTCTGCGGGCCACTGTCAACGAAACCGCTCTGCCTAGTGAGTCGGTCGGGTCCAATTCACAGCATATAGTGAACTTTGCTGCGTCTCTCCCGTCTGTGACTGCTTGGGAAAGAATGGCTCGGGCCTCCTCTGGGACCTGTGGCAGCACTTGTGCAACCATTTACCGCAGTGTGTGGGAGTAACGACCCATTAAGCATGCAGTGTTCACTGACCGGCTGGCGGAAGAAATCATTTTCTTTGCAAGCTGTCCAGCCTCTTGGATTCTTTGTCCGGGGGAGCAGCAGGGAACGCACCACGGAAGTGGAAGCTTGGACCACTAAGCTCTCTGGGTTAGGGTGTTGGGTGAGGAATTTGGTTATCCTGGAGCAGGGCAGTGGTGGGCAATCGTCCTATTCAATAGGAAACGCTGTGCTGGGTTTGAACCAGGTCCCCAGAAGGACGTCGGTGAGGGCTTTGTTGAATGGGAGGAGGGGTTCAGAGGAGGTGACTCCCAGTTGCAGCACCTCTGTCAAGATGTTGGTCTTGACTGCCACTGAGGGCAATTGAAGGTCGATGACCTCAGCTGATCCCTCCGCACCACCTTTGCGTATGTAGCTCCCTCCTCCATAGCCACAGTAGGGGAGAAAGCAAGCCGGTGTGAGAAGTTGGCCTGGTATATGCTGTCCACTAATTAAAGTGGTTTAAAGGAACAGTGGTTCTAGAGTGGCCTAAAAGGTCCAAGGGGAAGTAACCCTGTAAAGGGCACTGAGATAAGTAAAGGGATAGAAACTTAATTCATAAAAGAGAGCAGTAGGAAATATAACGAGGGACATATAGGTCAATGTATGACAAATATTTATTACACAATGAAGGTATTCAGGTGCTCACACAGTAAGTGACAATAAGCGTGACGTGAGAAGTGAGGGTGAACTTAAAATAATGACATCGCATTGACAACAGAAATAGAAGCTCCTTTAAAGATTTTTACAGAGTATAAGGAGTTCATGTTGTAGGGGGTCGACGACGTTTCGAACTCAATTATTCGAGTTCATCTTCAGGACAAAAAAATGTGAGCAACTTGAATTGAGCTGAAGAAGGAAATAATATCCTTGGTAAAGGCGTCTGCGTAGCGCTGTGCTTCTTAAGGTGACCGGGATAGCCTGCGAATTAATGCGCGTTATGGTGGGGCCCGGTAGGGAAAAAACAAACTTAGTTTGCTGGAAGCAAATGCTTAAAATCCTTCGCCGTTAAATGGCAATGTGCTGTGCCGGGGAATTAATTAAATTGGCCGGTCACAGTTCAGTAAATGGAGGCCTGGGAGATGAAAGGAGCGTGTCCTGCTCAAAGGAAAATCCGCGCTGAGTGCTAATTAAAGTGGGCACCTTGTACCAGTCCAAACGACCCTTATGATGTATGAGGTCAAAGATAACCTTTAGAAAGCTATTCCTAGTGGTAGCTGTGGAGAGCAGCCTTCAGGCTTAATCTTGAAGGAATGTAAAGTAGCTTGTTTTACCAGAACATCACCTCCTATATTGACTAAATGAAAGGAGAGCCACACAGTAGTTATATAAAAATATGTATTTATCAATATAACACTCTCTACTATCCTCTACACAAGGATAGAACCCAAAGCACACAACACAAGATCAATAGAACAGCTGTAAATAGCACAATACACAGTGGGCTCCAGGGGGAGACCAAACCATATACTAAAATAGTGGTATAACAGTCACGACTGAGATCAAGACAAGGTCTGGAGCACGTAGAATCGTTGGGACCCCAAGGAACCACCCAAGGTGAGTAGATAGGGACCCCACGGAGGACGGGTGCAGTGTGTGAACACGACCGCGGGCTCCGTACAATTCTATGGGGAAGTCGCGGTTACACTTTTAAAGTTTAAGGACCCTTCTCGGAGGACTTCGAGCGAACCCTTTGGAACTTAAGTGTTTGAAGAGCCACCCCACCCGTGGATACCGTAGTACCCGAGTTACCTATCCCAGGGGAGCCGGGTGCATAGGTCTGGAGTGGCGTCGGAAACTGCCGTCGTTCTCAATGGAGGGCTGTGAAGAAGTACTGCTGCCGTGAAGGTGAAAAGGGTCCGGTGGAATCCAAGCCTGGATTCGGGAAGGAAGGAACCTGAAAGCAGAGGGGACAGACTCTGGGTCACTTCAGAGTGACCAGGGGCTCGGTAGACGAATGCCCACAGATGTCGGGTGCTTCAGGTGCGAAGAAGGGATGGTTGACTCTGCAGCCACGAGGACCAGGAGACGTCGAGGACAACCAGGAGCCGGAGATAAGCTGTGCCACAAAGGATGTTGAGTGCTGAGGGGTCAGTGTCCGGCGGGAGCACCAACAAGCCTTGGCAAAAGCAACCCTCGAAGGAAGGTCAAGCAGGTTACAGTGTGGACCAGCAAGGGCCAGGGGACTCACCAAGCAATGGAAAGTCAGGGCACGTCTGGAGCAACCAGGAAAGCCCAACAGAAATCAAGATGACCCTCAGAGAGACCCACAGGCCGAAGGACCAGGGTCGCGAGGGGACCTCGAGCAAAATTGCAAAGTACCAGCCCACGGAGCACTCGGTGCGAGGAGGCCGGAGTTCTTTGGTGCAAATACTGCTCAGGGTCAGGACTACACGGAGTCCAATGCACAAGCTCGGGAATTGCCAACAAGCATATGCACTTGCAAATGGACGCAGTGCACAGGGGTTCAGGTTATGCAGTCCCCACGAGGGATACTGGCCTCAGACTTGCTGAGAGGGCAGATCGACCTCAGGGACCTTCAGAAACCCACCTCCTGTGTTGCTGAAATCTTCGGAGTCCGCAGGAGCTCAGGAGCAGCAGAGAGGTCAGTTGCATTACGGTGCCTGCTACAGCAGGGGAGTGACTCCTTCACTCCAAGGGAGATTCTTCAGTTGCCCTTAGTGCACCACAGGTCCTGCACTGAGCCTGTATGGAGCAAGGGCACAGACAAAGCTTTGGATGGAGAGGGAGACGAAGTCGGGCCCAGTCGAAGTCCAGCGAAGTCCAGAGTGTCCAGACGGTCGAAGGTCAGTGGTTTCTTCTTGTAGAATCTTGCCCACGTAAAATCTAAAGTCTTACAGCCAGGTAAGCCCTTTTGTACCCACGGGAGAGGGTTGGACAGATTCGGGGGACCCTCCTAGGGGAGGGTCAGGACAGAGGGGTGGTTACACCCATGTCCTTTGTCCAGTTTCGCGCCAGAGCAGGAGCCAACGGCTCCCAGAACTGGTTGGAGCTGGACTATGCACAGGGACACCAAATGTGCCCCACGTGCAGACTTGCAGGCACTCTCAGAGTGCACCCACCCAGCCCCAATACACTAAATCCTGTCTGGGGGTGATCACACCTCCCTGTGACAGGATGCCTATTGTGCTGCCTTCCTCTGCTCGAGCTTGGCTCAGCAGCAGGAGGGCAGAAATGTGTCTCTGGTCGGCAGCATCCATTTTGTGCTGACCGGGTCGAGAAGGCTGGCACCGGATAGACCAGTGACCCCACGAATGTCGCTTCAGAAGGGTGGAATAATACCTCCCACACCGGTTACCGGTGTGGAAGTATGATTCCAAGGTGTTTGATACAGCCGTTTTCGAGATAGCATTTACCGCGAGGTTATAATGCACCTCTAGCTATATGTCCGGCTGACTCACAGACAACCCGGGAGAATGGTCTCCGAAGGCTGCAGAGAGGCTCTGCTCGTGCAGGGGCACCCTCTAACTAAAAACCCAGCACCCTGCCTTCAGGATCGATAAGGCCTGCTATAGGGGTGACTTAAAAGTTTTAAGTGTAGTGACCTATAGATATAGTTAGGCTTTCCTGTTTTCAGTTTCTGTTTTTGGTTAATTCTGGTGGGGTTTTTTCAGTGTTTTCCAGTGATATCAATAACTTTATAAAACTGTGGTTATCAGTGGTTACACATTTTCGCACCATTAAAAACAGAAACAGTTTTTTTCCGATGTTTATGGAACGCTTTGCTTTTATTGCTTGCTTTCTGCACGGATAGTGCACGGTATATAGACAGCGTACCTACTGTGTATATGAGGTCCAAATAAATTTCTACAAATCAAACTTAATGTAGTACACCATGCAATACTTCTTCCGTGAGTTTTGGGTCATGCGTGCTCGCTCTTTTCTTCCCTTGTAAACTTTTATCTGTGAAAAGGCCCTCTCAACATTGGCACTTGAGATGGGCAACGCCAAAACAGCCAGTACACAATTTGCTAAATCTGGCCACTGACATAGCTTTCCATGCCAATACTGGTGCACCTGAAGATTGCGATTCTCTGGGACAGGTTCTGCAACATATGCGTTGAACTTGGCGCAAAAGCTCACAGAGTTATTGAAGTGGTCAAAAATGAAGCAGTACTTTTCAAAGTCTGGGGAAAATTCCCCTTTACAGAAGGGATCCAGAACTTGTGCAGAGCACCACAATGAGGCTTCATTGACTTCAAATGCCATGGTTGGTGAAGGGACATTTCTATGCAAGCCATTTCTCATGCATTATAAAATAAAATTTCCTGAATTGTTCCTCAACATTTCTTTGCTTACCAAGTAGCAAGCATTCGAACATGGAACCCACATGGTATCATTCTTCGAGACCGTCCTTGCATATTAACTAATAACTTGTATTAGAGTTTTTCCTGAAGTGCATTTTTATGTAAAGCGTTAGGATAGTGGCTCATAGGAGTCAGTCTTGGGGTGGGTATCTAATCTTATCTCGGGACCTCGAAATGCCAGATACTCGCAGTGGTAACTATGAAGTCTGATTTCGCCAATGCTTGATTGCTAAAATTATTCTTTGACTGTAATGCTAAATACTCAGCTATTCCAATAACACATTTTGGACAAATCATTAATGCTCTTTATTGTCTTACACAGTCTCTAGTGTTGGGCCTTCTATTATAGTGCGTGATGAAGGGAGTGATGTGTATTTCTGTAAACACTGTAGGCATGTTACATTTAGACATTTACCGCCACTTAATGATGACATCTACCGTTTACACTCTTAAACATACAACTGCACTCTGAAGATTAATGTTGGGAAGGGGAGGGTTTTAGGCCCTGAAAAACACCCGTTCAATGCCTCGTCAGGGGTCGTAGATGCTATATAAATACAATTTAATAAAAATATATATATATATTCCGCATGTCTGCCTTCCTCCCATCTGTGCTGCTGTCAGAGAACAACAAACAACTTAAATTATCTATGTATTTAATGTAAAGGCAGTGGGACAGGAGTAATTGCATGGGCTGATTCACTAGTGTAAGGGGACTTCTCTCAGGGATTGGAGGGGGAGGAGGGAGCAGGCTGTCTGGTTCGAGTTTGGGGTTTAAGCGCCGTTGGGGCAGAATGGGTTACAGTATGTACTCTGTACTGTGAGCCAGCTGTTTTTACTATTGATTTCCCAGAAAATGCCACACGCAATGAATACAGCAATCACGCACACATGTGCCCTGCCTGGTAAAACGCTGGGAAATCCAGGTTCCCACCCGTATGGAGGGGATGTTTGCTAGCACATACACTTGGGGCGCAGCGTGCGATCCTGGCCAGGCAGTATCCACACACCTGGTCAAACCAGCCTGCCCTCTGCAGACACTCAGGCGAAAAGGGCACCAAAGAAGATTGCAATATGGCAGTGGTGGTGAGTATTGGAGTCGGGGGTACATTGTGTAATGTAACTGGTGCTCGTGTAAAGCTCTCCCATACCTTCAAGTCGAGTTCGCGTCGTATGAAATGTTGGTTGGATGGTGGTGAGATATTAAACACACACGGTAAATACGGACACCCTAGGGTTGTTCAGGTTTTCAATTAGAAAATGGGGGCTAATTTGTGAAATTCAGCAATTACTGTACCAAATTGTGCATGTGTCAGTATTTAACAGGTCTTTTTTTTTTTTACAAGTAAATTATCGCAGACCATTACATAATACTAAAACTAAATGTGCAGCATAATGTGCCTTATCTTGCCACATAAATAATGTATTCCACCCTGCCGGTTCAGTCACCCCTTGGCGCAAAATTATAGTGGTCTTGAGCATAATAATTAGATAATATTGTTTAGTATGACTCTTGGTTAAACAATATTCTTAAGCAGCAATACCTTATAAAGGGGAAAGGAGATAGGAAGAGAGGGTCTGCCTGTGCGTTGCAAAATCAAAGTGTGTGACCTTTCTAGTAGTGTCAAGTTAAAAAGTGGGCTGAAAATAAGGACACACCTCCCTCACTGCACTACCCAGCCCACACACCCGCACTCACCCTACGGCTTCATCAAAAGTTCTCCGCAAAAGAGCCCCGTTCGCAGGTGCCCGTCGGGCATTGCAGCGCCGGCCCGACGAGGAGCACGCCCTATGATGAAGCATGACATCCCTCGGGGTGTGTGAGGGCACTACTTAAAAAGACCTCTCCCTTTCTTAGGAACTGCACACTACTTTGATAATTATTGTCCCTCTGGAGCGTGTGTGCAGGACCTACTAAAACATAGCTCCTGGTTCCTCTTGTTTAAGATATATTTGCACGGCGGCTCAGCCGTGGGACCTTCCCACTTCTCCTCAATTAAGGACCATACTCACTCTTGAGACATGGAGAACAACTAAGGACTTTCGTTCAGCGACGATTTGGTCTCTGAGATATTGAGAACACCATCCCTACTAGATGCGGTTGGAGGAGCATCCTCCAGTAACCAAGGAAGTGACTGGACCTCTATTACCAACATGAAAAGACAGCTCATGAAAATCATCATGCACGGAGCTATCATGACGGAATATTTACCCGCCAATATAGCCCCCAACGGTCTGATAGTCTCCAACACACCGAGAATATTTCTCGAAAACAAGCAGTTCAAATAAGAATAATGGTCCCTGGTAGCCTGGAAATGTACCAGGAACCTGCTCGTGTTGATTATCAAGACCGCCAAATGCTTGGCCGATGACCTCATCATGAAGATCACGATAGCAGAAGGGGCGCTGAAAGCCAGCATCACCACTGCAGCCTTCAAAGCCAAACTGGCGGAAATCAATAACGAGATTGCTGACAACAAGGATTACTTGATGAGACAAAAAGTTGCCAAACTACAAAAAGACATCACCAGATTCAGTAAAGAAAAAGTCTACCCCTACCTTAAAGACGACTTCTGTCCCTCAGGAGAAGACAACTCTAAAGATGACAGCCACACCTCACGAAGGAGGAACTACTCCACCAGTAGCAACTCAAGCACCGACAGCCGCGGCAGCCAACGAGAACACCAACACCAAAGAGCACCCATGAACATGATGTACGGGTATGGCCCGCCACCCTACCAGGGACCACCCATGTGGCAATATCCTAATTTTCCACCAGGACAACAACAGCCATTTGCCCCCTTCCAACCACAACCTTTTTTAGGCAGAGGCTGGGGCAGAGGGAGAGGCAGAAAAAGAAGAGGAGGTTCCCACCAACAGAAGCAAGTACAGTGGTAGGACCAAGCACAACAACCACACATGGAACTGAGGAGCCACATGGAGAAGAGAAACTAATTGTTAACCTCTCCACCAGACCACTAACCAACGTGGAAGCCACTGTCCTCAAACGAGGCCTGGGCTTTGTACCAACCCCCAAAATTGACAACTTCCGCACCAATTGCGAACTCCAAAACTTCTTCAGGAAGGTACGCCTGAGATCCTTTTTCGGGAACCAGCCAGAATCTCCCCCGGTGGACTCAGGCCTACGGAACCCCTCTACGTTCACACCTAACTCCAGCATGGTGTCACCGGAGGTTCTCACCTTTGAGAAAGCGGTACTTAAAGAAATTACTGAAAAACGGAGGAATGCAGGGTTCTTCAATACATCCAAACTGGAATCGGAGGCTATAAAAACCTTGGCAGCAGATCCGACAATCACCATCAAAGAAGCGGACAAGGGAGGGGCTATGGTGATCATGTCCACCACAGATTACAGAACGGAATGCCTGCGCCAATTGAGCGACGTCCGATATTACACTCCCCTCACTGTTGACCCAACACAACGCCTCACCACCCGCATCAAATCAATGGTGGCCTCTGCTCTCAACCAAGGATGGATTACCAAAAAAGAGGCTGATTTCTTGACCAATGACACCCCTAGACTTCCCTATTTTTACACCGTGCCCAAAATTCACAAGGGGATCCAACCGCCCCCTGGGAGACCCATAGTCTCGGGTTTAGGGTCGGTCCTGGAGCCTTTGTCCAAATTTTGTGACCATTTCTTTCAACCTTTGGTCAAAATTACACCTACCTTCCTCCAGGACACTAGGGATGTACTTAACTTAATTGAGACCACCAACCAGGAAGGAACACATCCTGAAGTCCTTCTAACCCTTGACGTAGAGGCTCTGTATACTAACATTCCTCAGCTTACCAAACTTGAGGTTATAGAGGAAATCCTGCGCAACACTACCTGGACATCCCCCACCCCCATTAGCTTCATTATGGAGTGTGCACACATTGCCTTAACTGAGAACTTCTTTCAGTTTGAGGAAAAAATCTACCATCAAACCCAGGGTACGTCAATGGGGAGTACCTTTGCCCCTAGTCTGGCATGCCTCTATATGTCACACTTTGAGGCAGGGCACGTGCTCAACGCCACCAACCCTTACACTGAGAACATCTCGGTATGGCGTCGTTACATTGACGATATTTTGGTGTTTTGGAAGGGGGACGCCAATCTCATCCCCAGGTTCCTCACTTGGGTCAATAGCCTTGATCCTTACCTTAAGTTTACTGCCAACACTTCTGTCATTGAGTTACCCTTCTTGGACCTTCTGATCAAACGGAAGCAAGATAGACTGGAGACCATCACCTTCAAAAAGCCCACTGACAGCCACAGTCCCCTACTATTTAGTAGCTTCCACCCAAAGGCCCTAAGGGAAAACCTCCCCTATGGACAGTTTTTATGGTTAAGACGTAATTGCAGTAATGTGGAGGACTACAAGACACAAGCAGCTGAACTCACCAATGACCTAGCCAAAAGACAATACCCCATCAGACAAATCAATAACGCTCAAAAAAGAGCTCGCAACACCACCAGAGCAGCTCTATTGGAAACTCAACCCAAAGCCAATACCACTCAAATGACCTGTGTGACCACCTTCACCCCAGAGTCCAACATGATAAAACGGGTCATCAATAAGCACTGGAAGATCCTCCACGTAGGGGACCCAACCCTAGACAAACCCAGGTTTGCCTTTAAACGCACTGCAAACCTTAAAGACCTGCTCATTAACACCAGACCAAAAAAAGAGAACCCCTCCACCTCTCAACACTCTATGGAACCTACCGCCAGTAACTGGCAATTTTCCATGCGGTCAATGTGTAGTCTGCCCCCTGACAAAAGCTTCAAAAACCATCAGACTTCCCAACACTTTGACATGGCACCAAAACAGACACACTAATTGCAATACACGCAACTGCATCTACCTCATCACCTGTCCCTGTCAGCTGCATTATATAGGCATGACCACCCGCCTAGTCAAAACGAGGATGACAGAACACAGAAGCAATATCAGGTGCAGAAAAACCAACACAAAGATGTACACACACTTTGCAGACCACAACCACACCATCAATGATCTCTCGTGGACCATCTTAGAAGCGTTTCCACAGATTTCAAAGGAGGCTCTCTTCAGGAAAGAGCAGAACTGGGTGTTCAAGTTATCATCGCACACACTAGGTCTTAACGATGACATTCCCTGGGCTGAACTCAACCGCCCTTGACTATAACTGTCTTTACATAGTTGATCTTTTCGGAACAGACTGCACATGGTTTATCCTGCCGGAACTCACCTCTGGTCCCCCGTTTTCTCTTCCCTTTTTTCCCACCCTACTGGTATGCACACAAGGTACTGTCCTTGTGGCCATACTCAGCTCCAGGGACCCCTCCACGGTGGCCCTCCAACCTAGTAGCATACCCCACTGGTATGCACACAAGGTGCCGACCTTGTGGGCCATACTCCGCACCAGGGACCCCACCACGGTGACCCTCCAACCTAGTAGCGACCACCCCTAGGCCTTATCATTACGGCCCCCCCGCTCCTAGTCTCCAACTTGGGTCACTTTGCCATCCCCGTCCCTTGCATCCGCATGGCTAGCAAGCGCACCAATTTACCTCCCTTTGGAGTTGCCTCATACCAACTTAAACAACGAGGTTGCCCTGGTTCTCCCATCCCGCACCCTTTCCGTGAACTTTTAACAGGTTTCCTGTGTTGGGGCGCCCATCAATGCGCTGCTGTCACGCTTCCCACCCCTAACTTTACCACTGCGCTTCTTATGGTTACACTCCATCTTTTCACCCCCAACATGGCCGCCACTCACAGCAGACTAGCTACTCATGCAGGGACGTCCTTGTGGCTACGTTATAAGCCGCGACCCCGAATGTAACCTTTACGGGGCCCAGAGCCAGGGTAGGACAGATGCAAGTTGTTCTGTCTCCATGCGTGAGTATTACTATCCTCTTCTCCGACCACTGCAGCACTTTCACTACGACTACGGTAAGATGGTTACGGGCAGCCTTGTAATATGTGATTATTTGTCCCTTCTCTCCCTCAGTAATAGGAGCAACTACGTGCTCTACTTCCCCCGTCAGCCATTGACCTTAATTCCTTTGGTGAGTTGCAATGTTGATCTAGATGCAGCTCGGCTTTCACTGTGTTCCCTAATTTATATGACACCAGCGCAAGCGGCATGGGCCTCCGCTACCCCTGCTATCCTAGAATTAGCCCAAGCACGCTAATCACTAACCTCTAGCAATTGCCCTGGCTCACATCTCCGCTTCCAGTAATGCGCTTCCCAATCGGGGCATTTTTATAACATTATGCAGCATCTAATTTATGCCATAGACGCCAATTCACATCCGTTTACTGAACCGGTAGCCTACACCTCCCTCTCGTGACCGTGAGGCGCGTGTTTGATATTGTGTGTGTTCACCAGACCAGGTTACAGTTACAGAGCACTAATCTCTCACTTCGTGGCATATTCATAACCTACGTATGGATCTCCATTGATTGGCTACTACCGGCACTAAGGGAGCACCCAGCACTGAGCGAGCACACGCTGCTCTCATGCGCACCAGCATGCCGATGGCTCTTCTAGTTCACAATACCGGCACCACCAGCTGTTATGTCCGCATTTCTTTAGTCAAGAAGCCATCAATAGTCACTTGGCACCCCCACAGGTGACCTCCAATACGTTTTATTAACAATTCCCCAGTAGAGCGTACTCTCACAGTATGCTGGTGCCATCGCCACTGTCACACCAAGCACTACTGTTTTTCCTTTACCTACATATGAGCAACCCTCTCGCTATGTACTGGTTTAACTAGTCCTTGGTCTCTTCTCTTTTATTCTCCAATAGGTCTTTTTCCCCCTGGTATGAATTTTTCTGGGGTGTTCTACTGCTTCTGGCTATCAGTACCAATTAACTAAACCAGGCCTGCGGTAGTGCTCAACAACTACAGCTTTTAAACTACACTTACGGTCCTGATTAAGTGCCATTAGACCCGCTAGGGGCTCGACAGGCACGAAACATGTCGACCTATAGCACCACTTTAGCCCTATAGGACCATCATATCCATTCAGGGGCTTATTACTTTTAAGTAGGCTAGTGCTCCCACAGAATAAACACACCAGTTGGACTGCCCTAGACCTATTTTAACACACCTCCCTCACTGCACTACCCAGCCCACACACCCGCACTCACCCTACGGCTTCATCAAAAGATCTCCGCAAAAGAGCCCTGTTCGCGGGTGCCCGTCGGGCATTGCAGCGCCGGCCCGACGAGGAGCACGCCCTATGATGAAGCATGACATCCCTCGGGTGTGTGAGGGCACTACTTAAGAAGACCTCCCCCTTCTTTAGGAACTGCACACTACTTTGATAATTATTGTCCCTCTGGAGCGTGTGTGCAGGACCTACTAAAACATAGCTCCTGGTTCCTCTTGTTTAAGACTGAAAATAAGGATGCCAGAGACACAGCAAAGGAGACAAGTAGGGATAGTTAAATATATCAGGAGTGCTCCTTGACAAAATATAACTTTTAGCACATTTTCATGGAAATTGTGTTTTAAAATGCACTGTTTGCCACATTTTACAGTTTTATTCACTGCAAACCCCCGTGGAAATCTGACTCACTCGCTTGCTGGAATTCCGGACAACCTTTACACCGCACCACTTTCTACGCTCACTAACAGAAACTGGTGAGCAGGTAGGGCAAAGGCAGTGTGTGAGCAGAGAGGGCAATGTGTGCAGAGGGAACAGGAGCAGAAATTTTAAGATTAAAGGCATTGCCCATTCTTGAAATGTGGCTGAGCCCGCAGCACTCCTGTCCTACCTGCGATTCTTCTCACTTTATGTTCAGGTGCACATGCAGCCTCCTTGCTTGTGGCATAACAGATGAGTGCATCTGGTTGATTAATGACGTAAATGTTATTATCGATACTCATCACGACCCCCATCCTCAATACAATACTTGAAAATAATACCAATACCACTTAAAGGACGGAGGGACGCTCACCTAAATAGTACTAATTTTATCGACCTCAGAATAGTGTATGGCAGAGTATACCCTGTCCGTCACCGATATACTGGCCTCTTGGGAAATAGGTTTTATTTAGTATACTAATTGCATCTAGGCCATTTTCATGCACCTGTGTTAGAAATGCGGATCTGTTGTCTGCCAGTAACTGACGTGACTGACTTGTATTTTAGAGGCAGTAGTCTGCCTCAAGTCTGCCTCAAAAGCTCAAGATTTCCACATTGGTCAGGCCTCCTCTGTTAGCTAATTTGATGTGTCTGCACCCAGATCTATGCAGGAGGCTCATCCACTTGCCGAGCTATTTTACCGGCCAAAACATGCTGGCACTGAGAGAGAACTCTCCTCCGGTTACTTGGGATTACGATGCGTAGCTTGAATGCTCATTTGTTTTTACAATCATCGGACCACAAATGTAAGCGCCCCCAACCTCACAGTCTCCTGGAACAAGGCAGTTTCCCTAAAACCGACTCACCCTCCGTGCAAAGACAATAGATAGCAGCAAAATGGCTTCAGATATCACTGTATGTAATGACCACCAAACTTAACAAAATAGCCGAACATCTAGAGTAATACGAAAGCGCGCTTGGTTAATTATGTAAGTATGAGATAACCCTTACCTTGCATTATCTCTCCAAATTGTTTTCCTAATCTACGGCCTGCAGTGAGGCAGGTGCCCGGGAGACAATTGCCCTTCACCCACATTATGCATACCAAGCTGACGAGGGTGCGTGACGTTAGTGTAGGTCAATTAATGCACCATCGCCACTGAACAAGGCCTCACCACCTTTCCCCATAAACAGCTCCATTGCAGAACTTATCTGCTGGGTCTTGGAGCAATGGCGGTCGTCGTCTCCTTCATCTGCAGTTTCGTGAGGTGTGTGGGGCCAGACAATCACACAGCCATTACAATAGGACCTGACCCCGCCCACCAACCTTGCCAACCAATGTGTCTCCCCTAGTTTAATGGGGGTCCGGGTGACTCATATTGTTCCCCGCTGTTTGCTTCTACCAGATAGCAGTTTTCAGTACAGCGCAGTTTTCCACTGCTTTGACTCCCTCAAGTGGCCAAGCCGTGCAAATGTTAAAATTCAGCTATACTCGGTTTAAACCGGGTCAGCTGATTTTCAGCCGGTAGGGTACTGTCGGGCACATTCGGGTTAAACCGATTTCCGGACAGCCTAGATATAGTGAACCTATATCTAAAGTAAGTGGTGCAAGCACCATCTTACACAGGCTGCTGTAGCAGCCCTGGAGTTCCATTTTGCATGGCCTCTCAGGGGTGGCATAATACATGCTTCAGCCCATGGGAGGCCTCTGGGGTACCTATGCCCTGGGTACATGGGTACCATATACTAGGGACTTATAATGGTACCCCAATATCCAATCTGGAGTGTACCAAAGTACAGGTGTGACAATTTAGAGGAGAAAGCAGATAGACTGGGGTCCTGATTAGCAGGATCCCAGTCAGACTAGTCAAAAACAGTGCAACATCAAGCAAAATGTGGGGTTAACCATAAGAAGCAGATCCTACTTTCCTACAGCCGGTATCTGGAGACGTATCCAGTCCGCTGGCATCACCCAGTTCTTCACACCAGTCCATATCCTGATCATAAGGCTGGTATTCTAAAGGGTCCAGTGATCCCTCCCATTCCTCGCTGAGGCCTAGTCCTTTGGAATAGGGCTCAGGCTACGACCTAAACACAGGGATACTGTCGGCTCAGAATCGGCGTCTGTAGACGCAGCTCCAGCTCTGTGTCGGATTCTGGGATTACAATGGGGCTGGTGCCACCGGTGGACGCCGGAAGCATTGGCATTGGGGCTGGCGCTGGGAAAGGCAGGACTGGCAAGACCAGCGCTGGTCAGGATCCATGAACGGATACATGGGGGCCCATCGGGGCCAGAGCCGCCGGCGCAGAACCAGATGCGGCCCCCTCCGACTCCGCAGAGCCCGAAAGTCCGCCACAGAGGTCGGGCTGCTAAAATATCAGAAGCATGGCCTCATAAAACTCTTTAATTTGAGCGGGGTTGCTTTGGCTCCTCGAAAACAGGGGAAGTCAGCCCAGGTCCAGGTTCCGAGGAACCAGGCCTCAAACGCCGATGTTCCTTCGTTGTGCTGCCTGACAGACGAGGAGAAATCGAAGCACGCTTCGACTTCTTGTGTTTTTTGTGCCTCTTACCTGAATGCCATGCCAATTTTGAGTTGGAAGAAGAGAACTTTGGACTCCTGGAATGGTCCCCGGACCTTCCTCTTGACCGAGACTCCTGCTGAGTTGCATGCCTGGCCGCTAGCAGCTTCAGGCACTACGCCCTCAAAGCTTTTGACACTGTGTCCCAGTAATTGGAGAACGATGTGGAGTTGTGGTCACGCTCCGGATACCACTAACAAAGGAGGTGTGGGTCTGTCACCGACATGGCACAGTGACAGGCGGTACAGGGTTTGAAACCTGTTTTCCTCTCTGACATTGTCGACACACCAAGAGGAAAAAAAACTCAAAAAACATCGACAAAATGTCACAAAAATTCTGTCAAACCCTGACAGAAGGGTAGCTCTTCCCTCAGATTCAGCGTTGGCTGGTACGGGAAGAAAAGAACTGACATCAGCACACCGAGGTGGCACCTATATAAGTGACACAGACACTGCACGCAGCTGACAGATGCCACCTAACCGTGCGCAGGGGTACTGCTCACGAAAAATCTTCCGGATCCAGTCGGACACCTGGGGAAATTCAAAGGTAAGGAATCTGCAGCTAGAAGTTTCTAACAGATGAGTTTTCTGTGATTAAGAGTTGACCTAGAAGAGGAAGAGATATACAAACTAACAGGAATATTCTTCCTTCAAAATTTTGCGTGAGCCCCCCAGTCTTTCCGTGAACAAATTGTGTTAGGATGTGTGGAGGTACTGGCAGTGGACTTGTTAATTTCCTCTCTCTTCCTATTCCTAATTAGATGTGTTGAGTTTAATAAATTGCTTAATAGTTGGAGTCTATCAATGTGGGATAACAGCAGAAACATTGCCTCGGTGGCAGCCGAAACCCACTGTTATGCTGCCAGCTTGCAGACCACAGTATGCTCTTGGGTTACCATTACACAATGATGGGTCTGACCAAAGGAAGGAAATCCTTTTGGACCAGACACCCGCTGTGGAAGCCACACGTTTA
Organism: Calotriton arnoldi; assembly: GCA_963921515.1. Classification (NCBI taxonomy): domain Eukaryota; kingdom Metazoa; phylum Chordata; class Amphibia; order Caudata; family Salamandridae; genus Calotriton; species Calotriton arnoldi. The sequence continues at coordinate 155,212 of CAWUFW010010112.1, forward strand.
GAAGGAATGTATCAAGTTTCTCCTACAAGGCACAGATGGAAATAACCCACCATCAGCAACCTACAAATCTGGTAGGAGAAATGGGTGACCAGGCAGCAAGTTTGGGACAACTTTCCAACATCTTCAAGGGAGTATATGTAGAGTGGTGAGTGAGCGTCCATTCCAAACCACGGTGACTGCAGTCACAGAAGGGAAACATCCTAAACCACGACGTTTTTATAACGACTTACCTGAACAACGAATTCTCAACAACAAGAAATCCTAAACCACGACTACCTAAACCACGACTTCTAAAACAACGACTTACCTAAACCACGAGTCTCTACTCGGCACCAGGAGAGGGTGGGAAGCAGAGTCTCTCTCCTCCACCCCCTGACCATACACGCTCATGCCCCCCTATGACTTACTCGGCACCTGGAAAGCGGGCACTGATGAGAGCAGGATTGCAGACAGCCTTCATCCTGCCAGGATGGTAAAACGTTGTGGGCACCAAAAACCACGAGTCTCTCTTCTCCGCCCCCCCTGACCAGACACGTTCATGGCCCCCTATTACTCACTCGGCACAAGGAAAGCAGAAACTGTGGAAATGCAGCTGATTAAAAGGTCTGCAGTGAGTCACTGACACTAAACAACCCCTGAACATCAAAAAATAACAAACGGTGCCATTAACTCTTTGGAACATCTGCAGGCATTCAATAGCGAAGCAAAGCTCGAGACATATTTTTTGTGTTTATGTTGTTGGTTTTGAAGAGAAAATTAACAAGGTAGTCGGAAGAGAACTTACTCTTACATCCCTCGTGCTGTAAAGATCATTTCTTGCATACTACCTTTCTTAAGAGCAGCCAAAAGAAAATGCTGACTGTTTAACCCCTTCGATGCGCGTGACGAGCTCAGCTCGTCATGCTGCGCGGTAGCGCTGTGCGCATGACGAGCTGAGCTCGTCACGACCACACCCGCGATCGGAATGTCCAGCACACGAGCGGAATTCCGATCGCGGGCAAGGGGTTAAAGATCCAAAGAACATCCAGGCCTTATTAACAACTATCTTTCTGTAACTTCTCCGTGTTGCTTTCTATGCAACCTGTGTGGAACTGGCCTGAACAGCTAGGATTATTGTGATGCAACAATACCATCTTGTGGCCAAAAGTTATTATTGGAAAATACGTTAATTTAAGGATTCTTCACTAAAAATTGTTTATAAAAAAATTAATCTATTACATTTTTTTTTAAATGTCAAAAAGATGTGGATTTCAAACAACATAGTGGCGTAAATTGGTAATGAGCAATTTATAGATTTTTCGTGGTTTAGGAACTCGTTGTTAAATAAGTAGTGGTTTGGGATTGCTCGTTGTTGATCCTTTGTGGTTAAGGAATTCGTTGTTTAGGCAGTAGTTGTTTAATCATACATCCGTCACAGAAGCCACTGGGCCAACTGGGCGACAAGGTATTCTCTAGGAATTGAGTGCATTAACATGTGTCTTGAAGTCCATGTTCTTCAAACTGCTTGGAACAGTTACATGTGAAATGTATTCATACATCAATCACCCTTACGCCCCTTCATTACACTAACTCATCTATCACAAGGAAAGGTAAGTTGCACACAGAAGAGAGAATAAGCATTAGAAATGCAATAGGTCTCGCATTGTTTTGATTTAGAGCTATTGGCATAGCTCAACAGCTACTGGACGCCTTGCAAGATACTCATACAGCGTGACTTTAGAAAGGAACAATCTCTAGACCATTGTTTTTCAAAAGACTGGGCAGATTAATAAAGGAATGCCATGGAAACTTGAGGCAGTTTCTAAAAAAAAAAAAGTTTAAAAATGTGAAGCTGCCCCCACATCTTTCCAAGTGTTTCAAAAATGCCATCACCGTTTGGGTGTTGAATTTGATAGAATTGTGTTGATAAAAGGTACAATTGAACATATTGAATTCAAAAAGCATTAAAAAAAAATTAAACATCCTGCCTTATCCTTCCCCAAACCCTCTACAATGAGTTATCATATATATATTGGACATACTGTCTGAGAATATATTCGCAATGTTGTCCTTAGGTGATGGGAGGCCCTATAAAAACCTTGTGCAGTCGAGGGGCGTTCATAAACCGACTGGTCACTGCATGCACACACCTAAGTAGTGTGTGGCATTCAGTGATGGGTGCGCTCTACTCGGGTATGGCTGTTCTTGGCATCTCTGTGGTGGGCGCCATGTTCCCCAATACAAAATCTGAATAACCCATTATCCTGTTACCTTATCTGGTCGTCCTCGTGCATCCAACCCGCCCCATATCTGATGTGCTTTTTTTTGTGTAGAACCACGTCTTTGGGGCTTTGCAATAGTGGCCACATTGTTGTGTTATGTTGCGCACTATCATCCGTGGGGGCCTCCTGGCGTGTCTACATGGGTGTGACGACCACTTAGTCTAGTTCAATCCTCGGGGTCACAACTCTTGGATGTTAACTTTTGGGTATCTCCACCGCCTCACTTATTAACTAACCCTTGATTTTCCGGCCACAGTTCGGCCTTCGTGCAGTGTTAACAAGTCGAAAAGTATGGTTAAAAAGAAATTACGGGTGATAACTTTTATTATTGGATTTGTGGTTGAAAACTTTAAAGAGCACATGAAATATCCTTTTTTGGTAAGTTCCATATGACAGCAAGAGGGGGGGGGGTGTACCCCTTTCTCACACCCCCACCCCTGTTAACAGCCGGGTGGTGGTGGTATCTAACACAAGGCACGTATGCATCTAATGGTTTATTCAGGAACGAAGAATGCACGGCCCGTCTCCCTGCATCCATGTCCAGCAGCCCATGCTGTGTCACTAGTAAGCACCGGGCCTTTCATCTGATTTTCTTCTTGCAAACGTCTATTGCTCTCTACGTAGTTGGACTGCTTGTTTTCCGGTTGAACCCTTGTATGTTCATGTGATTCCGACCATAGCCCACGGTAAGCATGTGTGTGTATAGTGCTTGGATCATGGATGTGCCTTCGCTCTGCTACACTCACGCCAGCCCGCCTCCCCTGCACTGCTCTCCATGGCCAGCTGAGATGAGGGTTTAGTGCAGAGAAGGAAAACATCCCGGGCTGCCTGGCGTGCCTGAAATCTGCCATCCGTCCACTCCTGCAGACTCAGTGAGACACCAGCGCGCGCTCGCACACACATACGCACGCATCCACGCGCTCACACATACACGGGGATTATGAGAACAAGGGGGCGAGAAGGCACGACAACAAAGTAGTGCTCAAAGTCTAAACAAGCTGTCGACATTAGGCAAACAGCCGCTTGTTTATATTTGCATCGCGATTTCACGTTAAGTGAAAGCGCGATGCAAATATAAAACAAGCGGCCGCCCTTGCCAAAGAATGTATAACGGCGCAAGTAAAACATCCAGTCCGGATGGGCCGGACCAAAAGGAGACAGGGCGGTAACCAAAAAGCCTCAGTTTCAATCGGAGGCCACCGTTTACCATAAATGATGACGCCAGCTAATGGGAATGATGGGCAGGGCTTCAAGTCCCCTTCTGAAAGCGTATCGATGACAATAAGCCTCGCAGACCTAATAAAAACCAGCACAATGGCAAAGGGAGCCCAAGAACAAACAGGGATGATAATTAAAGCGCATTCCTAAAAGTAAGCAGAGAGGGTGCATTGCGGAGGGATACTAGAGAGGTCCAGTAGGTGGCTTTGGCTACTGAGAAGGTTCCGCCTCCATGTAGGACTATCCTTGATTTGGAAACAGTAGCATCTGTTGATTTGAGCGTAGAGCCAGTTCCGGGACGCGCGACTTGCATTTAAATACCCGCAAATCATGGTAAGTTTTATAAAAACCATATGGACGATAATCTTGGCTTTGAAGATTACTTTGCTATACACATGGGCAACCAATCAAGTCACGGTAAAAACGGCTAACACAAGTGCTACATTCAATGGCTCGTCGTCCGACACGTACGTCCCAAAGAGCTCGTTTTTTTGCTGACCGTGCCCCTATCTTTGAACGTCATAAATAAACAACTTTGAAATGAATTTCATACAAACCTGTGTGTTGCAAGATGGCTTTTCAGGTCAGCCCGCACACAAATGAAACCCATACCTAGATCATTTCACCCGTGCACAGAACTTGAAAGGAGAGTCGACATCAAATCGTACAGAGAGTATAGTTATTCTTTATTATGTTTTGGAACATTTCTCCTCCTCAGAGGCTTAACTAAATACGTCATGCATCGCGCCGCAATAATGAAAGCATTTATTTTTGCGATTAAAGTGTACAAATGAAGAAACACTATAAACTGTTTTTTTCAGTCAAAGAAATTTTAGTCAAAGAAAAGGAAATACGAAAATGAAGAGAATTTCTCCGACTTTGCCCCCGCCCTTCTCCTCATTATGTTTCGGACTAGTGCGTACATAGAAAGCGGATATTACAGTCGTCGGACAAAATTAGAAAAATAAATTAACACAATATTTTTTCTTGTACAAAAAGGTAAACAATAGCGCCACCTCCTGGTCGAAGGCAGTAAGTGCATTATTCAGTACACGAAATCTTTGTTAAGCTGAAAACTCTCCGAGTGTGCGGTATGAGGTGGTTCACGACCCCCGTTTTTCCATACTTAAAGAAAAAAACACCTGCTGTTACTCATGTGAAAGGATGGCGTCACACAGCACTTGGTGGTTCTGGGGTAACAAAAAACACGAAGGCTGGCTCGAAGCTGTTCTAATGGACGAAGTGACAGATAAAGGGAATGTTCACACTGCTTTTTTCACAGAACCTCACAATCCGTTTAAACACACATCCCTGTTCCGTTTAATCTTTAAATCGACTCCACAGGGGGAGCAGGCTTTTTAGACATAAAACAAAACAGCTTTGTCTTCGCACAGCACTACCAACCTTGCCCAAAAGATGTCAGTGTTGTCCATCTACACAATACGGTGTCCTTTCAAAGGAATTATTTTAAGACATTTGTACCTTATTTGCGAAGGTACACTGTGGCGAGCAGGTCACTTACACGCTGCTAGTTCTTTCAAACATTTGGGGCTATCTTTCAAATAATATTATATAGGCAAGTGCGTTGCATGGAAGGCAGGATCAATCGCTAGGTATCGGGCCGGTTCAAGGTCGAAAAAAAGACATGGTGGTAAGTTTCCCAGTCTTGATACCGTATTGACTTAAGGAGGCATGTTACTTTATGATGAAAATGTGTAGAATTTAAGGGGCGGCCTGTCAATGGCAAGAAACGAAAATAGGTTGTTGGAAAATTTATAAGGGCAGGGACGAAAATCATGCCCCCACAGCACCTGCAGTGGAATAGGCTCCTTTCAGGGGCCCCCTTTTCAGCACAAGGCCTATACACATCTCTAAGATATGGAAGAAATCCCGAGGAGCACCTCACTACCTTCGCGGAGGGCATCAGTTTGCATTACACCAATGAATAGGGTTCCTCGGGTCTTTTCCATCGTACCCCTCTGGCGTTCAAAACCGAAATGTCACTCTGTGAAGCAGCCACCAGTCTCTCATATTCCAAGAGACCTCATTGCTCAACACTTCCAAGAGCTTCACTATATAATAACAAGCTGCTGTAAATTAGATCAGATCTACCCTTAAAAAGGTACTCCCCATAAATATATACCATTGCTAAACCACCCTCTTTACAACAGCCACATGGGCAGTAGGCCTCTCGCCGGAGCCAACGTGCCAATAAGGCAGGACCCGTGAGAAGTCTCCGGTCGATGGGGGACATTTGGGCACCAAGATCGGAGAAGAAACTTTTGCTCTCCGCGATTGTCTTTTGATCAAATCTGCCCCAGTTTGTAATTCTTATGTCCGCCCCAAAACTGCGAAGATTTTAATCTATGTGATTAAAAGATCGGACAGTAGCCTGGGCCAAGTTAATGTGTCCTGCAGACCTTTCCCATTCCATTTCATAAGTCTCATGCTTACGCATCTCAGGAAACAATGTTTGGAGGCAGCTTCCAGCTTTATGGAACGTCAGGACAGGGCATGGGGGGCATTTAAATGTACACAACAAATCAGGTTCTGCCTGCCATGGTGGACAGCTCTGAATAAGGCAGTTAGAGTGAAGAGTAGCTCTCTTCTGCTGTTGGCATGCTGAAGAGCAAATACAAATTTCTCTGCTAGTAGTTGGGAACTGAATTAATCAAAGTTCAGTACCTTTGATGCACTGTAGTCTACACATGAAATATTACTTGGAATATTTAGTCCTTTGATTGACACTGCACTGACACAGGATGACAACTCCTGCTTGCACTGTGCCACGTTGAAGGGAACCCAAGGATGTCAAATGAGAGAAAGGAACTTTCAAACAGCCATTTTCGTTTTGAAAGCTGGCTGGAATGAGGAGGCTACCTACATTAAATACTACATGGACTAGGGTTTCATGTGCTTGAATGGATGTTATCATTATTGCGTAATGTATGAAAATGTGCACGTTCTTGCACATGTTGTGCCACAACACTATATATGAATTTGTACAGGCAGAAGTCATACACTATTTTATAAACTGCTGGTGGTTGAGATGATTAGTGATTGGCCTCTGATAATCGTGCAAGAGTTTTCAAAATTAAGTATATCTTAAGGTTGTTGCTCCTGCCAGGTCAGAGCTTTCTTAGTCTTCCGCGAAGGGGTTTAAAAAAAATGTGCCATGTGGAGCAGCTCGCAAATCAAGGTACAAAAAGTGAGTACATTTTAAGTGAATTAAGGAAGAGACAAGTGAAACTATGTTCTGAAATGGGCGGGCAGCCATATTGGAAGTGGTGTGCTAGTGTCCACACTATTATGTGATTTTATAAATTGCGCTGTGTAAAGTAACTTGTCTCATACTTATGATTAAGTCAACACTGATCAAGCTCCAGATTAGTCCCGCCTCTATAGATCACAGCATTCTAAAGTGAGATATAAACAAAACAAAGATATTAACCTCTGGAAATCACGTGAACAGAAACATTTTGGATGAAAAATATGTAAACATATTACACTTCGGATACAAAACTTGATTTGAATGCGAGTTATGGGGGATATGAACAAGAAACCAGTGGAAGATAACATTAAGGTTGAATGCAGCTTATAAATAAATCTACGATTTCATGTTTAGGCATAGTGTTACGGTTATAAGAGGAAAGTGTTGAGAGTAGCTCCACTTTACTTTGAGGATGATTATTTGGACTTTGACTTCCATTTAAAAAGGCATGGCCATTTTTAGGAGCCCTAATCCCGCAGGATTTGTGCCACTGAAACACATCAAGTTCTTAATAAATGGTATATGATTATAAATTCTATGAAGCCGACACAATGCCCAGAAGAGTCTATTACTGACTGAATCCATGTCAATGGCTAAGCTTAAGAATATTGTACTGTGCTGACCAAACCATCACCAATCACTATTTCACACCGCACAAAGTTCAAAACCAGCAGCACGCACCCCAATCACGAAAGGTTTTCAGTCATCGGCATGATGGCCCTCCATGAAAAGACCTCTGTCCAGACACCAGGTGTTATTGCTTCTTCTTATTGCGTTTGCCTGAATACTTCTGGCGGCCTCCACCTCCACCATGGCCTCCACCTTCTCTCCGTTTCTCCCATGTTGGCATCGGGGGCTCGATTTCACCAGGCCTTCCCCCTCGGTCGGGCACACTGCCCATAATGACCTACCAATTTAATGCAGATGGAGGAAATATTATTTTAATTCCCCTGGTGGAAAAGTGGCAAAGCTATATACAGTTTAGCAACCATTTACACTAGGAGCTCGCAAGCTACCAGTCTCATCTCATCTACCAGCAAGTAGCTTCCTCCAAGTACTGTAAATCAGAGCATTTCTATGGCAGTAATTTGTGATGGCATTGACAAGCCTTACCCAGATGCTCACCTTGTTGACAGAGCTGCTGGTGTTAACGCGAGATGAGCCGCTGCTGGTTTTGACGATACGCGACATATCCTCACGGGCAGCTAGTAGGTGAGCCAGAGTGACCTGTGACTTGGTGTTCATCTGTTGTCTAAGGGGACTGAACAGCTTCTCCATGGTTGCTTCCTTTCCCTGCTGGTCTTCCAAGAGAGAAAATCAACCAACACAGTGGGTAGTGAGCTACATTGGAAATGCTTTATAATCCTCAGGTTGCTTCTAGTATCATGAAACCAAACTATTGATAGGACTACTCTACAAGGCCATGTAGGAAATTAACATTTAAGGTTCCTATCCCCTGAGGCTGATTTTTACAACAAATATAATACAGTTCATCTCATGTGCATGTTATAACTGAATTGCAACCCAAGTTTGAGTCCTGTAGTCACTGAGCGATGCAGCGTGGCATAGCCCAAGAGCAGAGAAGCCAGACACTTCAGAGCAATTATGCAGTACTACATATTTATAGGAGGAGACAACTACACCAGCAACATGCCAGAAAGTAAGCACCATTAATTTTCCTTACGAAGAAACCCACATTGCATGTACAGCACAACAGAAGTAGGCTGCATAGAAACTTAGTAAAGCCATTTAACACAGCCATTCACTTTGTAGCCTGCATCAAAACGTCACGCAGCTGAGACATGACCAAGCTAAAGCTTGATGCAAGAATGAAAGTAATTTACCCAGATACTATTGATTCTATTTAATTATCTAAAGGAGATAGCCACATCAACTGGTGCATTTACATTGTCGAGCAAGCACTATTCCAGACTTTAACTGCAGGAGTAAATCTCATTGCTTGAAGTTATGGAGCAGCAAAACCCAAGAGGAAAAGGACCCGACGTAAAGCCTTTTAAGGTCCAACTCCTCTGACTTTATTCTAGATAGGCCCTGACACCATTTTAGACTAAGGAGGCCACCATTTTAGATCATGGAGGTCACCATCTATCTCCATTCATGCAGGATCATTGCCATGTCTGCCATTTGATGCAGATGTCATCTGACCTTAATCTTTTTAAGAACTGTGAAAGTGTCAGATCGTCCGACTGATGACATAGATATAACACCTGAAGCGACATAAGTCCGGGTCAAGGGTCGACATGTCACCTTGTCTAGGTTAAATAAACAAAGTCTAGACACATAGTCAAGATAATGTAGTCTGAATTGACGTCCTCTTTTGTCAGAAATTCCAATCTCTGTTAAGATTGAATATATAAAGATAGCCATATGATCTTTTACATGAGAAGTCCTTCACCCAGATTATCGCCCAAGATTCTGCCAGAAGAGGGTCTCACCCACTGCCAGCGCGCTTCGAACATGTGACATCTCGCTCAGTGCTGACAGAGCCAAGTCCTGTAGGAAGGGTGTTACCGCAGTGCGTGTGTGCCCTTCGCATGGAACACTACCTTCATGCCTCCGCTGATAACAGCTTTAGCTGTCAACAAGGTATGCAGTGCGTCGCTTCACCCTACGAAACTTCAGACTGCAAGCTGCTCTGCTTTCCAAGCTCTCTCAGTGTACCACATAGAAATTATGTTTTATGGTGTTAGGTTTCAGATGACATTTTAACAATCTAAGAAATGTTAATTTTATACTCCTCTCACAACATGCTTTCTTGCTATTTTTACGATATCCTGTGTAGTTGTTTTAGATGCACTGAGAAATAGGTTACTCCTGTCATAACAAACACTTTCATTTAAAGTGTCTATTTTTCTTAGTGCAGTGTGTGACATTGTGAATAAGGAAATAGGTTTATTTCTGTTACCACAGTGCCCCTGATCCCTTTACAAGGATTGTTAGTGATGGAGCAGGGTAAATGAAAAATTTTTAACCTCCTAATAATTTTCGTAAAATAATTAATAAACATGTTCGTTTAAGTAAATAACCAACAATGTATGTTACATGTAAAGGGTTAAAGGTAACACGCTATTTTTGTGTGCAAATTAATCAACTTATAATTGTTTACGTGTCTAACATAACGTAATATTTGCGTACTAATAAAATAATAAACGCATGATTTGTGCTTTGAAAATAAAACGTGTGGTGGCAAAATAAAGCGATGGTAAGTAAGGGACGGCTTTATATGTTGCTTTTTGCTAGGTAATACCTAATTGGGGTACGTAGAAAGACGGGAGGGAAACGAAAGGGTTTATATTCTTTATTTTAACAATATTTTGTTTATCTTTGAAAATAGTGCGCTTAGGCCTGTTGAGCAGCGATATAAAATGGCCGCCATTTGCTAGAGTACGCATGAGCAAGAAACCGTGTGGTAGAGGAGAAAGGCTGTGAAAAAGGATGACCACGTGTTCGTGCTGAGAGGCTAAGACGGAAGTATGGTCAAGGCTATTGTGACCTTTCTGAGCAGATGTGTGCCAAGATGATCAGCAAGAAGCGTGAGAAGTCAAACTGAATAAATGGACGGAACTGTTGAATCTAAAAAGTATCAGAAAAAGATACAAATTGGACTGATCGAAACGGATGAGCAATGTCATGAACTGTGGGAAACGATGCAAGCATGGACATTCCACAAGGAACTGGTTAAGACAAGGAAGTTTGATTAAAATGTATATGGGCCTGAGTGAACCAATGAGAGAGAATCACGCCATGAAGATGCAACATTTTTATTCAGTAAGCTAGAATTAGGGTATAAGAAGACCTACTCTTGGTGGGAGGGGTTAGATGCTGGAGAGTTAGATGCTGGAGAGAGTGGATGCTGCAGATGGGTGAAGTTGCGGTTGCTGATGCTGACGAGCTGATGCTGCTGCTGCTATTTTATATTTCTAGTTGAGTATAAGATGCTGCTTTTGGAGAACCTTTTTACTCCGGATAGATTTTTCATTTAGAGTTATTAGATTTTCCAGGACAGATAGATTGATCTCTTGGAGTTCTTGCTGTGACAACCTTAATTTTCCGTCTAATAGGTATGCATTGCAATTTCAATTTATTCTTATAATGATGATAAATGTAATGATCTGAATAATAAGCTTAAAACTTATTTCTTGCTTCAAAACTTTATATAAACTTTATTATTCTTTAAACAAATGACTCAGTGATTCTTTAGCTCAATAATTAAGGTAGAATGTTAAAGAGTTTATTGTGATTGAGCTGGTCTTAATCACCATCAACTGATTCCTACTAGTTGGTCCATCGACCAATGAGCGGAATACCTTAAAGCAAATGAGAAACATTATGTCATGTTAAAAGAGGTATCCCGTCTCCTTCCAGCGAATCGTTTTCTCCTAGGTTAAGGACGGAGGTAATCCAGGGAATAAATGAGTAAGTGAATGTATATGCGGTGTTATGGGCCCCACCGTCATATGGATATAGTTTATGTGTCGGAGGAATAGTTGCACCTGGATGACCGAAGCATATAGGAGAAGAATTTTTATTGTTAGCGCTGGATCAGATTTCTTGGTAGCAGAGTTATGGTTACTATAGATTAGTTTGGTGATTATTGATTAGTGATTGATTAGTGATTATTGATAAGTTCATGTCTAACACTTTATGTTGAGTCGCGTTATGTAATATGTAAGTTTTCACGCTTCCGGGAAGTAGGAAGTGGAACACGTGTGGCAAGAGAAGTCACATGGAATGGTGCATTGTCTGAGTTCATATTGGTGATAACACAGGTTGTGTTATGATAGGGACATTTTCCGTATAAAAGGTGTGTAAGTGAAATAGTGATCGGTTTTCTTGTGAAACTCTGGCCTTAATTCTCAGGAGCAGTATAGTCTCCACATGTGTTTTATCCCCAGAGAAAAGGGTTTACCGCTTGCTTGAAAGAAGGGTAAGGTAGAGGGAAGTGCTACTTTATCGGCGAAACTGAAAATTCTGTGGTAGGGTAGAGGTAAGCGCTGCCTACTGGAAAATACAGAGTGCGTGTCTAAATGGTCAAAGCTATCTCTTTGGTTTAGCGAATCAGACAATGGAAATGTGTTTTAAATGTTGTAACTAACAAAGAATTGTTGAAAAAGAAATTGCCGATAAATTTTGTAAAGGAGGGGTCAAGAGCAGAAGTGACGTAGACAAAAGCCGCGCTGGGATTGGACAGTGCGCTAGTCATACGGAAACAGGAGCAGAGCTGACGTAGACAAAAGCCGCGCTGGGATTGGACAATACGCTGTAGACAGAAATCGCTCTGATTGGAGCTTGGGTGTGAGTCGCGCTAGGATTGGTCGAATAGCTTAGTGACGTGGAAGTTTGTGATTGGAGTGTTGGTGTGAGTCGAGCTAGTATTGGTTGGAATAACGCATAGAGAACAGTGTTGACTTGCGGATCGTTTGAGGAGAAAAAGCGATTGTGAATCATGTCGTATTATGAGTATGGTAGAGAGAAAACATCATGGATGTCGAAAGTTAAGAATTTCTTTAAGAAAGACAAAAAGGTAGTGACTAGAGAGGGACAAATAATTCCTCCGCCGAAATCACCAGCTTCGCATATGATGCTGAAATATGGATATCATACATGCATATGGTTAGAAAATTGGACAAAATATACCAAGAATGATGGAGCTTTGGCTTTCCCTGAGAATGGTTCATTTAATGTAGCTGTACTACGGAACTTGAGAGAAAAGATGGCAATGTTAGAACCTAGACCTAGACCAACACAGTTTGAAGCTTTAACTGAATGGGAAGATGAGATGTATGAACGAGAGAGATTCAGAGGATTAAAGAATCATGAGTTTGTGCCTGGAAGGTTATGGGGAGTAAATCATGAGGACAGAATAAAGCGTTGGAGATGTGCTAATATGACAGGAGGTTTGTTTCCAGCTTTTACAGTTGAGGAAGAAGCAAAGAGAAAGTGTACAGAGAAAAAGAAACATGTAGTTATAGAAAAGTATGTGTATGGTGGTAGTGAAACGGATGACGAATTGCTGGAAGATATTTTAAACAGAAACCCACCTCCATACCAACAGACTTCTGCGGTGGTGACACCTAATGCACCGCCAATGGAAACTGGGAGGAATAAAAATCCCGAACGAAGAGATGAGACAAATAGGTCACAAGATCAATTAAAAACTTCACAAAATGAAGAGATAGAAAGTGACAATGCAACTGAATTAGCAAAAACCACAAGAGAATTGACTGAGAAAATAAGAGCATTGACAAAGAATATGGAAGCTGTAACTGTACCAGTAACGATAGGTCCAGTAATGCCAATTTTTGAGAATCAGAAAATTGATGAACGGTCTTTAGTGATTCCCATGAATTCACAGTTGCAAAGAAAAAGAGAAGGGATGGAACTGAACAATGAAGGTGCACACCATTTGGTTAGTACCTATAGACCAAGCCCACCTACTAATTTGACGATAAACGAGAATGAGATTAGGAGAATACCTATGGTAACGGAGTCTGCATCAGGGACACCAGAAAGAAGTAACAATTGGATAGAATTAAATAGTACGCATGTAGGTCCGACTCCAGATGAGTTAAATGAATGGATGAAAGCGCTGAAAACAAAAGAAACAGAAGTAAAACCATTAGATGTAATTAGGTTAAAAATAGACATGGAAGAATTGATTTTAGGAACGATTGGTACAGAACAATTAAAAAATTATCAGGATGATGAGATTATGTTTTTGTGCAAAAGTCTTACATGGAGAGCTAGAAATTTACATGACAAATTGGAAGAAACAGCAAGTGAACTAGGAGTAGAGTTTGTAAAAGTGAGAACGTTGCAGAAACCATACAGAGTAGATTTTTGTGAAAAAGATATAGAGAATCTGAATACATCAGGAAGATTGACCCAAATAAAAGAGTTAATTGTTTTACTGAGAAAATGGGGTGATGTGGATAGATGGAGAAATAGATGGACGAAAAAGAACGAGAAAACAACAGATAAAGCATCTTTGGCTTTTGCAGTAACAGATAAGGAACCAGTTGTAAGGGAGTACCCGATGAGAGAAACTCCAGGTGGTAGTTACGTGCATGTTCCATGGACCAGACAGGATATACTGTCATTTACAAATGACTTCCCAAAGTTGAGAGAAAAGCCAGTAGAATGGTACAGACAAGTGGAGAGATTTGTGAAAGTTTCAAAAGTGTTGTGGATAGACTTGGATGGATTGTTTGATATAGTAGTGCCAGCTGATTTGTGGACAGAATGTAAGATTACTATTGATTGGCCAACTGTAGAATATCCAAGGGATGCTAAAACAGGAGCGCCAGGACCAGAAGTGATGAGGAAGTATGACCAAGTAATTACCTTTTTGAAGAATAAGATTCCACCTAAAGAAACAGATTGGGTAAAAATAGACAGAACAACGCAGGAAAGTAAAGAATCAGTGCATGCTTATTACGAAAGGCTGTTGTTGGTTTTCAAACAGTACAGTGGTTATGAGACACTAAATGAGAAGGATATGAGTCATTTTGTATATAGATTTGTGTATGGATTGAAACCAGAGATAAGTGAAATGATTAAGCAGCATATGATTTGCTGGCAGAATAGCACAGTTGACGAAGTTTTGAGATATGCTAAATATTGCAGTGATGATATTGAGAGTAGACAGCGTAAATTGAAAGAAAAAGCCATGTGGGCACAGGTGAAAGTTGCAGAGAAGCAAGAAGCTCAATTGAGTAATACAGGTAATGAAGCAGGACAGGTTAGATCTCGACCTAATATAGGTAAAGGAAAAGGACAAATGAGCATAGATGAAGCAAAGAAAAAGTGGCCATGCCACAACTGCTAAAAGCTAGGGCATTGGAGAAACGAGTGTAAATTTCCTCCAAAACTTAATGTGGAAAATCAATCATTAAATTCACAGGTGCAGAGTGAGGTAGTTACTCAACAAAGTCAGGTGCCACAACCACCACTTCCCAAGAGTGTTAACCAACAGAAATACAGTGCAGAAACAGGATTCTACGGAGGAGAACAGGTAACACAGTTGCCGCGTGCAGCTGCAATTTCTCAATATTGGTTACGACAGGATGAGGATGAAACGGATGAAAGTTTCTGACGGTGCCTAGGAGAGGGGGAAGAGTGCGTGCTTGGCGCAACTCTAGAGGTAGATCAGTCTGGTCCATTTGTGGATGGAGAAGTGAATGGTGCAAATGTAACATTCCTTGTGGACACTGGAGCTACCCGTTCTACTGTTAGGTCAGTGGAAATTCCAAACCTTCCTCTCTCAGGTGAACATATCCAAGTAGTTGGAGTTTCGAATCAACAAATTAAGACGCCTCTTACTAAATTAGTGGAGGTAAGAATTGGTCCATTTAGTGAAATGCACCGATTTGTGGTATGCGATTGTAGTCCCGTGAACCTATTAGGACGCGATTTATTGTGCAAGATGAATTGCACTATCTATTGTACTCCAGATGGAATTGCATTTCAGACCCCAGATGAAGATGTGCTGTATAAAATGACAATGGTAAATTTAGACCCAGAAGTAAATGATTTGTTTCCTGTATTTGATGCAGAGAAAATCCCAATTGAATTGAAAAAGACAGTGACAGAAGAAGTGTGGGATTTTACAGGAGAAGATATAGGATTAATGAACGAAGTAGATCCCGTTAAAATAACAGTAAAAGAGGGAACGAGTTACCCAAATACGCCCCAGTATAAATTGACACCAGAAATAATTGAAGGAATAACGCCAGTAATAAACAAAATGGTTGAACAAGGGATTCTAAAAGAAATCATGAGCAGTCCATGTAATTCGCCAATAATGGGACTGAAAAAGCCAAACGGAACATATAGAATTGTACAGGATTTGAGGAAGGTAAACAAAATTGTAGTGCCTTGTTGCCCAATAGTACCGAACCCTGCTGTGATTCTATACCAGATTCCACGTGAAGCAGAATGGTACACAGTAATTGATTTATGTCATGCATTTTTCTCTATTCCATTGCATCCAGATAGCCAGCCATTATTTGCGTTTAGGTTTGGAGAGCGTATTTTGGCATGGTGCCGAATTCCTCAAGGGTACACAGAAAGCCCCTCAATCTTTAATCAGATTCTAAAGAAATCGTTGGAAGATTTAAAAATGCCAGAAAAGTCAGTGATGGTTCAGTATATTGATGACCTACTGGTGGCATCAAAAACGAAGGAAGCATGTGTCAATGATACAATTGCTTTGCTGAATCATTTAGCAAAAGAGGACATCAAGTGTCCCCATCAAAATTGCAGTTTTGTCAACAAGAAGTCCAATATTTAGGGCATAAAATTGAGAAAGGAGTGCGAAAGGTAACGACTGAAAGAATAAAGATGATTCAAGGAATGAGAGCTCCAATGACGCAAAGAGAGGTAAGAATGTTTCTGGGAATGGTTGGATATTGTCGACAATGGATAAGCGGTTTTTCGCTGATTGCTAAACCATTGCAAAAACTGACAAAGAAGGATGTTAAAGATCCTTTTGAAATGAATGATGAAGAAATGAAAGCATTCAGAGAGCTGAAAAAGAAATTATGTGAGGCTCCAGCGTTAGGAATGCCTGACTATGAGAAAGATTTTGAGTTGTATTGCAGTGAAAGAGATGGATGTGCATTTTCAGTCTTGGTACAAAGACATGGAACTATGAAAAGACCCATTGCATATTTTTCAGCTGTTTTAGACCCTGTAGCGAAAGCGTTGCCTGGATGTTTGAAAGCAGTTGCTGCTACTTGTGTGAGTCTGGAACAGAGTGAAGGCATACATAGTGATGGGATATCCACTGAGAGTATATGTTCCCCATTCTGTGGAAATTCTCTTGACAAGAACGAAAACCCAATACATGACACATAGTCGGCTGACTAGGTATGAAAAAGTAATTTTGAGTGCAGATAATGTGACCATTGACAGATGTATGAATGTGAATCCTTCGACATCTTTACCAGATGAAGAAAGTGTAATTGAAATGGATGAAGTAGATCACGATTGTCTGAATGTGCTTGAATATTGTACAAAACCGAGATCAGACATACGAGATGAGCCCTTAAAGGAATCAGATTATATTCTGCTTGTGGATGGCTCATGTTTGAGAACGAATGATGGAGTTCTAAGTGCAGCATATGCGGTTTGCACAGTAGCAACTGTAATGGAAGCATCTTGTCTGAAAGGGATACGGTCTGCCCAAGTCGCAGAACTAGTAGCTCTGATTCAAGCATGCAAGTTGGGAAGAAATGTACGGGTTACGATTGTGACAGATAGCCAGTACGGCTTTGGGGTGGTGCATGATTTCGCTCAGATTTGGTCACAAAGAGGTTTCATGACGTCTGCAGGAACACCAATTAGAAATGGAGATTTTGTGAAAAAGTTGCTTGAGGCGATACAGCTGCCTAAACAGATTGCTGTTATGAAGTGCAATGCACATAAAAATGGGCAAGACTACATAACTGTCGGTAATAAATATGCTGACGAGATTGCACAGTACTGTGCAAAGAATGTGGTTTCTTTAAACAAAAGTAGAGAAAGAGAGCATATTTCTTGTCCTTTGCTTTTTACTAACCTTGTTGAGACATGGGATGAGGTGAGACGGTTACAGGAAGCCGCAGATGAGGAAAAAGATACATGGATAAAAGCAGGATGTAGAAAACATGAAGAAAATGATGTTTGGGTTTACAGAGATGAAAGACCAGTCATGCCTGATAGTATGATTTCTGACATGGCACCGATGTACCATGGACAAGCCCATATTGGGAGAGATTCAATGATCAGACTTTTTAGACAAACATGGTATAATCCAAAATTCAGAGCCATAGCTGAGAGTCTTTGTCAAAGATGTCTTATTTGTCAACAGTTAAATCCAGGAAGGAAGACAGTAGTGAGTCTAGGAACAATAGGACGAGAAGGAGGTCCGTTCACTAGAATGCAAATGGATTTTATTGAAATGCCCCCTTGCAACAGACTAAGGTATGTCCTAGTGGTCGTCGGTTTGTTTTCCCGTTGGGTGGAAGCATACCCAACCAGAAGGAATGATGGAATCACGGTAGCAAAACTTATGCTGCGAGAATTCATTCCGAGGTATGGTTTTCCAGTCACGATTGAAACAGATAGAGGAACACATTTCCAAAATGAATTAGTTAAACTGATTTGTGAAGCACTTAGTATTAAACAGAAACTGCATTGTGCATACAGACCAGAGGCTTCTGGAATAGTAGAGCAAGTGAATGGAACAATTAAGAACAGGTTAGGAAAAATGTGTCAAGCTACAGGACTCAAATGGCCAGATGCCTTGCCATTAGTTTTAATGAAAATCAGAAGTATTCCGGAAAGGAAAACTGGACTCAGTCCCCATGAGATAATTATGGGACGAGCAATGAGACAAGCACAAGTACCTGTCAACAAACTACTGACTATAACTGATGATCTAGTGCTGGATTATTGCAAAGGATTGGCTGATGTGGTGCGTTCTGTGTTTCATCAGGTTGGACCGGATGCGACCACTCTTGAAAGAAAACCAGCTCACGACTTGAATCCTGGAGATTGGGTCCGCATAAAAGTTCACAGGAGAAGAAACTGTTTGGTTCCTCGCTGGGACGAACCACGACAAGTGATCCTGGTGACAACCACTGCAGTCAAATGTGCAGGAGTGAAACACTGGGTGCATGCCAGTCACACCATCAGAGTTCCAGAATCTGAAGATCGACCTGTAAGTCGACATCTGGAAGACCCAACTACAAGTGCAACAACAGAAGAAGTAGAGGAAATAGCTGAAGTTCCAGAACTTGAAGATCGACATGTGAGTCGACATCTGGAAATATCAGATACCAGTTCAGAATCTGATACAGATCATTCGGATTGTGAAGAAATTCTGAAAAGAAATTGGAAATTTGAAAGCATAAGAGAAGAAACTGAGCAAGAAGATAGTAACAGTGAGCAACCAAGTACACGTTGTGGTAAAAATCCTTCGGAGATAATATTAATAGATGAAGAAGGGAGAGTTTCAAACAGAAAGCTAGAAAAATCGGAAGGTCCCCGAGGAGCAATAGGGACAGATAGCCAAACAAAAGAACAGGGAAATTTAGAAACAGATCGAGAGATTGAGACAAATTCGGAAGAACCTCGAGGAGGGACAGAAATAGGTGAACGAAGGAAGATAAGAAAAGAACCACAAGTAGAGGAAGAAAATTAAATCATAAGATTCAAAATAAGAGACAATAAAGAAAAAATTGAAACAGAGTCTGAAGAAGGTGGAGAAGAAAGAAACCAAAAACTTGAGTCAAGAAAAAGGAATTGGAAAACAGAAAGAGAGGAAAAAGGAAGTGAGGCAAAAAGGCCAAGAAAAGGAGACAATTGGCCCAACGAAGTAAGAAAATTAAGATACAGAATCACAAGGTTAGATGGAAAAAGTGCTGAACAAGTAAATGAAATAACAAGTCAGAAAGAGCAAGAAAAACAAGGTGGAAAACACTTGCAGAAAACGAAAAGAGTAAAGAAGGTAAATCCGAAGTATAGATCGCCTGAATGGTTGTATCTTTCTTTGACTGATACCAAAGAAGAAAAGAACACTCACGAGAACCCAGAACCAAGAAACCTAATGGGTGAAGGTGAGATGCAACAAACTTGAAGAAATTTAAACAATTTCTACCGGACTTGACAAAACATTGGATCTGACGAATTTCTACCGGATTTGACAAAGAAAGAATTCTGAAAAGAATTAAAAGAAAGTACCAAGCAAAGACAAAAACATTGAAGTGCAGAGTGGCTAATAAGTCATTTCTGAGGTGTAGTGACACAATTTTCTTGAAAATAAAATAAATAAGGTTATAAAACAAAATGGAGGATACTAGAGATAGAAAATGTAAATGTGAGTTTTTAATAGATGGTGTAAGATGTGCTGCTTTTGTACAGGATTATTAATGACAGTATGGGTGGTTTTAGCAATCACTATTCCAATTAGTTTAGCTGTAGTAGAAACTTCTAATAACACAGAGAAAGAAAAAGGAGCTAACACTCAAGAACCAGTTATATTAAAAAGTAGTGCAGAATTACACAAGGACAAATCAATAACAGATTTTTCTAAGAATGTTTTTACTAAATTATTATATGAGTATGTAGAAACAATGGATGTAAGAGATTGCTATGTTTGTATGCAATTGCCTGCATCTGTAGCAGAGGGTGTGACTTATCATCACCTTCCTTTGACGTACGGAATAACATGTAGTGTTTTAGCAAGTTTATTTTATAAAACAGGTAGATTAGAATATTATTACACTGACATAGATAAGATTTTTGCGAAAGTTTCTGTAGTTCCCGAGCTAAACAAAATAAAAGAGGGAAAAACGTTTGGTGAATATTTTTTAGAAGATAAGATTTTAACATTAGATAATACAATTAAATACAACCTTACCTGTGAGTTAAAGAAGGAAGAAAACGTATTTTTAGAGATGGTTGAAGAGAGAAGAGTGAAATTTCAAAGAAAAGTGATAGAAGAGACAAAAACACCTCTTTGGGCGTTTGAGGAAGACAATCATGACAAGAAAAAGACAAATGCAGCTAGGACTCTGGATTGGCCCCAACAGGGAAGGTTGTGCATTAGAAGAAATAAAACAAGATATGACAATTATTTTGTGGGTTCCAGTATTTGCCATGACAATTATCAAATTTTAGGTGGATGGGGATTCAAAGGGGAAAAGATCTAATATTTCCAGGGATCTATTATGTTTGCGGTAATAGGGCTTATTACAGGTTGCCGGACCATTGGTATGGGTCATGTTATTTAGGCCTGGTCTTTCCAAAGATTTTTCATATGGACAGAAAAGAAAAAGGAACACAGAATGATAAATACCTTTACACGTAGAAAAAGGGAACGTTTTTCAGAAATAGTAGGTGATATTTTTGGAGCATTGATACCAGCAGTGGGAATATCTTTGAATGCATTTAGAATTCGGAAATTATCCACAGTGGTAGATCGTTTATCTACAGATACTGCTGGAGGGTTCTTGATGGTAAATACCGAGATGGTTGCCATGAGAGCTATGGTGATGCAAAATCGACTTGCCCTTGACATTCTTTTGGCAAAAGAGGGTGGAGTCTGTGGAATGCTGAAAGTCCAACATTGTTGCCCTTACATTCCAGATAAAAGTGAAAATATACAAAAGTATATAACAAATATTACAAGTTTGCACAAAGAACTTGTTCCACTGGAGGTTGAAAGTGCATTGGGAAAACTTGGTAAAGGGTTTTCATCAGTAATAAATTGGTTAACAAGAATGAGTGGATTAATAATAGGGAAAGTTATAATAATAGCAACCATGATAATAATAATAATAATTTTAGTGCTGAAGCTTGTAATTACATGTATAAAGAGAAGAAGACAGAATAAAATAGAAAAAGAAAACATGATAAACAAGGAGAGAGAGAAATGGGTGAAATAGAGTTAGAAGAAATAAAAGAGAACATGTACAAGAAAACGAAGAGACAAGTTGAAAGGGATACAGTTGTGTAAACTAACAAAAGCAAACGGATAAAAGATATATGCTGTCTGAGAAAATTGTATAACTTGGGTTTTGTGGTGATATTAAAAATCACCAAAGGGGGAGTTGATGGAGCAGGGTAAATGAAATTTTTTAACCTCCTAATAATTTTCGTAAAATAATTAATAAACATGTTCGTTTAAGTAAATAACCAACAATGTATGTTACATGTAAAGGGTTAAATGTTACACGCTATTTTTGTGTGCAAATTAATCAACTTATAATTGTTTACGTGTCTAACATAACGTAATATTTGCGTACTAATAAAATAATAAACGCATGATTTGTGCTTGGAAAATAAAACGTGTGGTGGCAAAATAAAGCGATGGTAAGTAAGGGACGGCTTTATATGTTGCTTTTTGCTAGGTAATAACTAATTGGGGTACGTAGAAAGACGGGAGGGGAAACAAAAGGGTTTATTTTCTTTATTTTAACAATATTTTGTTTATCTTTGAAAATAGTGCGCTTAGGCCTGTTGAGCAGCGATATAAAATGGCCGCCATTTGCTAGAGTACGCATGAGCAAGAAACCGTGTGGTAGAGGAGAAAGGCTGTGAAAAAGGATGACCACGTGTTCGTGCTGAGAGGCTAAGACGGAAGTATGGTCAAGGCTATTGTGACCTTTCTAAGCAGATGTGTGCCAAGATGATCAGCAAGAAGCGTGAGAAGTCAAACTGAATAAATGGACGGAACTGTTGAATCCAAAAAGTATCAGAAAAAGATACAAATTGGACTGATCGAAACGGATGAGCAATGTCATGAACTGTGGGAAACGATGCAAGCATGGACATTCCACAATGAACTGGTTAAGACAAGGAAGTTTGATTAAAATGTATATGGGCCTGAGTGAACCAATGAGAGAGAATCACACCATGAAGATGCAACATTTTTATTCAGTAAGCTAGAATTAGGGTATAAGAAGACCTACTCTTGGTGGGAGGGGTTAGATGCTGGAGAGAGTGGATGCTGCAGATGGGTGAAGTTGCGGTTGCTGATGCTGACGAGCTGATGCTGCTGCTGCTATTTTATATTTCTAGTTGAGTATAAGATGCTGCTTTTGGAGAACCTTTTTACTCCGGATAGATTTTTCATTTAGAGTTATTAGATTTTCCAGGACAGATAGATTGATCTCTTGGAGTTCTTGCTGTGACAACCTTAATTTTCAGTCTAATAGGTATGCATTGCAATTTCAATTTATTCTTATAATGATGATAAATGTAATGATCTGAATAATAAGCTTAAAACTTATTTCTTGCTTCAAAACTTTATATAAACTTTATTATTCTTTAAACAAATGACTCAGTGATTCTTTAGCTCAATAATTAAGGTAGAATGTTAAAGAGTTTATTGTGATTGAGGTGGTCTTAATCACCATCAACTGATTCCTACTAGTTGGTCCATCGACCAATGAGCGGAATACCTTAAAGCAAATGAGAAACATTATGACATGTTAAAAGAGGTATCCCGTCTCCTTCCAGCGAATCGTTTTCTCCTAGGTTAAGGACGGAGGTAATCCAGGGAATAAATGAGTAAGTGAATGTATATGCGGTGTTATGGGCCCCACCGTCATATGGATATAGTTTATGTGTCGGAGGAATAGTTGCACCTGGATGACCGAAGCATATAGGAGAAGAATTTTTATTGTTAGCGCTGGATCATTTGTAACCCAAAAGCAATGCCTGTTTTAACAATGTATTGGATGGGGTTGTGCAGGGCTTCAATAACCTGTCTTTCATTCAGTGCTGGTGCACTGAACCAAGTTCACTGGTGTCACCCGTGAGTGAGAAAGCAAACCTTCTAGAACTACGCCAAAGTCACAGAGTACGCATCAGACCCTACTCAGTACGCAAGACTTGGGGCCAGATGTACGCTTTCCGGTCCCAAAAAGCCCGATTCACAGAATCAGGCCATTTGCAACCCCAAAAAGGAATTTTGGTATGTTGACGTCATTTCTGAATCACAATTTGGGTTTGCGACCAAAGTCCGAATCGGTATTTGGAAAGGGCTTGTTTAGGATGTCCCTTGCAAATTCCGAGTCGGAGTGATATGTATGCAAAACATTAATACTTTACCGGCAACTCAAAGCTAGTAATAAGACCTTCATGAAAGGGGAGAGGTCCGAAAGGGACTCTTCCCCTTTGTGAATGCTTGAAAAAATATTTCTTTAAGAGTAGGCAGTGCTCCCATGGACCACTGCCTACTTTTAAAAATGTTTCTAAACACACCCGTTTTTCCTTCAAAGGAAACATGCTGCATTTAAAAGAAATGCTTTATTTAAAAGCAATCACAGACATGGGGCCCGATTACGATGTCGGGCGGACATCAACCGACCGACCGTCGGTTGCAGTCCGCCCGACATCTGCCCCTGCAGTTCTCCTGCCACATTACGATGCGGCGGGCGGAGGAACTGTCCGCTGCTGTTCCGACGGGCTCCTTGAGCAAGTCGGAGCATCGGAAAAGCTCACAATCCCATAATGACAGCGGAGCCAGCCTCAGCTCCACCGTAAGGATTATGATGTCATTTTCCGACAGCCTTTCCATGTCGGCCTTTCCGACATGGAAAGGCTGTCGGAAAATGACTTTGGGGGCCCCTAGTAGGGTCCCCTTACACCCGGCCCTCCACTATGGGGCCTGCAGGGCACCTATGGTGCTTCCCTAAACATCCCTGCACCGTGTGGCAGGCATTGTATGGTGCCTGCCACACGGTGCAGGAATGTTCACAAACATCTATTTTACAATTGCAGCTTGTGCTGCAGGCCTTTTCCGCCCGCCGCACAAGCTGCCATTGTAAATTGGATGTTCCCGACAGCCCACAGGGCGGTCGCATCCTAATGTTGCGGTCAGAATCGCCAAACTATGGTCGGGTGGTTCCAATCCGCAACAGTGTCATCGTAATTAGGCCCATAGTGATCAGCTGACCTAATCAGGCCACCATGCCTGTGATGACTGTGATTCCTAGTGGGCTGTAATTTGTTACCTACCTCATTAATATTCATGAGGTAGGTCGAATTGCAACTCGCTAGGAATTAATATTCTGTAAAGCATTCTATTAAAACATAGGTTGGTTTGCAAAAAAGCACACTGGCCACTAAAATACCAGTCGCAAATTACATCTGGCCCTTAGTTCTCAGAGCTATAGAGCCCATGGCCGGTATACCACAGGTTACTAATGACCAGTGGAACACTTGCAGTTACAAAATTAACAGTGAATAAAGAAGGGCATCCCCAAAATTGCACATTATTCATACAAATAATAACCAATAACAATTGCTAAACATTATGCAATACAAAGACTGAGGGGCTTGCAACATTCAAGATGGAATATATAAGGACAACTAAAACCCTCCAAAATGTAATCACATTATGGGCATTTGCACATTACGAGATGAATCGTTTTGATGATAGGAGCTATGGGACAATACACTCATACTACTGCCCAGTGAAAAAAGTAAGATTCTACTGGTTGTTGAAAAAAAGACAGACCAACACACTTTCTGAATAAGAAACAAGGTGGTGCTTCTTACTAGATTTGCCATCACAACAATGGCAATTACTGTCACACTCTGGCCCAAACACAAAATATTTCCCTTTGAAGACCACTTACCTTGGCCCTATCTGACCAATGGAAGGAGGTCACAGTGACATCTATGCGAGTGACCAACATCCGCATTCGGCATTCATATTCATTTCGCAGGGTCCAACTGATCCGTTCCAGCTCCTCCTACACATGACAGAGGAAAGAAAACAAGCTGGGAAAGGACAAGAAAGCCAAGAAAGGCACAAGAACCATAACAGATGGTGCTACATTGGAGAGTTTCCTGCTTGAGACTTTTTACCACCTCCTTTGAGGAATCAGTAACATTTCCATGGTTTGAGAGAGAAAGTGCAGTTGCAAAACATTGAAACAAACCATTCCAAATCGAAATTAGGAGGGAATGATCCTTTCATGCCCCATCTTAACTGTGTTTCGGAACGAGTTGTTAAATCCATTTTGTGAGTCGGAAATACTTTTCAGATTCATGACTTCCTAGGATTTAAAATGTTGTACTCCTCATCATTGCTACAATTTGACGGAGCATGGAAATCTAGTCAGAATGGCCATTTGGCATATCGCCTGTCTGGTCAATTCCATGAAACAAATAGAACATTTTGCCCAATACTGCTAACAGAACGGAAAGTGTTCTTAAAGTCAACGAAAGAGGCAGGAAGACATACAATTGTAGAGGCTGTAAAACAATGTAACCAGAGTCCCACAGAGAAGGACATCAGTGGACTGGTTGAATTCATCTCTGTTGTGGAAAAGCAAAAACAAAGTCATTCTGTAAATTCAACTAAACCATTTTATAAGCTAGTTCCTTGGGATGCTTTTAAGAGCATACTGTATCGTGATAAGGAAAATGCTACATACCAGTATGCATCTGTTCTTGGCATGTAGAGCTGCAGATCCACACACTATGCATAGATCGCCATCTGGTGTTGGGCCCGGATGTTTGCACTTTGTTGTTGTATTGGAATAAGTCTTTGGAAGTCACGAGATCAGTGACACCTCCTTTGGACAATAGTGCGCATGGGCATCGACTCCATCTTCAGATTGTTTTTTCGCCAAGAAGGGAAATTATGGAGTTTTGTGAGAAACAGAAAGAGATGTCCATGTATGTTGTATCTAATTAAGATAATACTGGAAACAGATAAAGGTAGCCGGGGAGGTGGGGGGGGGAGGTGGGGGGGCGTGTGTGGATCTGCAGCTTTACATGCCAAGAACAGATGCATACTGGGAAGTAGCATTTTCCGTTCGAGGCATATGAGCTGCAGATCACACACTATGCATAGATTGCATAGCAGTACTTCCCTTTAGCGGCGACCACCAGTATCTGTTGCAGTAGTTTGAAATAGTGTTTTGAGTACAGCTTGGCCCACACTAGCTTGTTGTTTTGCCTGCACATCTACACAATAGTGTTTTGTGAATGTGTGCGGTGTAGACCATGTAGCTGCTTTGCAGATGGCATCTAAGGGAATGTTCCCTAAAAATGCCATGGAAGCCCCTATTTTGCAGGTAGAGTGGGCTTTAGGGGGAATAGATAGTGTACGTTTTGCTTTGTGGTAGCAAATTTGTATACATTTGACAATCTACCTTGCAATCCCAGACTTTGATATAGGATTGCCTTTATGTGGTGGTGAGAAGGAAAGCAACTTTCCATGTAAGAAATTGGAGCTCACATTTATGTAAAGGTTCGAATGGAGGGCCCATTAATCTAGTGAGGACGATGTTTAGATTCCACACTGGAGAGGGTGGTACCCTGGGAGGAATTATTCTTTTGAGGCCTTCCATAAATGCTTTAATGGCAGGTACCCTGAACAATGACAAATGTTGTCTATTTTGTAGGTAAGCTGCTATGGCAGCGATATGCAATCTAATGGATGTGTATGCTAGATTACATCTTTGAAGAAGCAGCAGGTAACATATGATGTGTTGAATGGACGCATCTAGAGGATTGATTGTGTTATTGGTACAGTATATAACAAATCTTTTCCACTTGGCTGCATAGCAGGCTCTAGTGGTGGGGCGCCTAGCCTCTTTGATAACGTTCATACAATCAGGTGGGAGATTGAGGTAACCAAATTCTAGGACTTCAGGAGCCAGATCGCTAGATTGAGCTGTGCTGGATCTGGATGCCTGATCTCTCCACGGTTCTGTGTTAAGAGATGTGGGGAGAGGCGTAGTTTTTGGTGCGGGACTACGGATAGTACCAGCAAATGTTGTGTACCATGGTTGTCTGGCCCATGTTGGAGCAACTAGAATCAGTGTTAGTGACTGCTGTTGTAGTTTGCGCACCACTAATGGAATGAGTGGGAGAGGCGGAAAAGCGTACGCAAATCTGCCTGACCAATTCATCCATATCGCATTGCCTTTGGACAATGGGTGTGGATATCTGGCGGCGAAGCTTGGACATTTTGTGTTGTAATGTGTGGCGAAGAGATCTATCTCTGGATGCCCCCAGATCCGCCATCTGATTCTGAATTCCTGGAAGGTGTTGGGCTAACAGGAATATGTTTTGAGGAATAGCCCATCTCCATATGGTCTGAGCTAGTTGAGAGAGCTGCAGAGAGTGCGTCCCACCCTGTTTTTGTAAATAATACATTGCTGTGATATTGTCCGTCCGGACTAACACAGCTTTGCCTGATATGTGTTTCTGGAATGATTTTAGTGCCAGAAAGATTGCTAGTAACTCCAAATGATTGATGTGGAGTAGTTTTTGTTGAGGTGTCCATGCGCCCTGTATGGTGTGATGTAGTAGATGAGCTCCCCATCCGGTGAGCGATGCGTCTGCGGTTAATACAATCTGTGGAACTGGCTCTAGGAACGGTCGCCCTTTGGAAAGGTTTTGGGTGTTCCACCACTGCAGAGAGCGATGTGTGCGGCCGTCTACCAACACCAGATCTGTTAGCTGACCTAGAGCTTGGTTCCACTGACGTGCTAAGTATTCTTGCAAGCGGTGCATCTGGAGTCTTGCATGCGGGACTATGAATATGCAAGAGGCCATTATCCCTATTAGTTGCATAAACACCCGAGCTGGATGGGAGTGCTGTGGCTGGAATTTTGTTATAAGGGCTTGCATGCTTGCTATCCTGGCTGGATTGGGGTATGCAAGGCCTCTTAAGGTGTCTATTGTGGCACCTAGATATTGCTGGATATGGGAGGGTTGGAGGTGAGACTTTGTGAGGTTTATTGTGAACCCTAAGTCGTGAAGTAGTTGGATTGTGGTGTGTGTGTGATTTACACACTGGGTATGCGTCCAAGTGTGGGAAGATGTGAATTTGCTGTCTTCTTAAGTGGGCTGCTACGACTGCCAGACATTTTGTGAAGACCCTGGGTGCTGTGGTGACTCCGAATGGGAGCACCTTGAACTGATAATGTTGACCGTCCACTACAAATCGAAGATATTTTTTGTGAGCCGGGTGAATGGGAATGTGGAAGTAGGCGTCCTTGAGATCTAAGGTGGCAAGGAAATCGCCTTGTTTGAGTAGAGGAAGGAGTTGTTGAAGAGTGACCATATGAAAATGGTCCGACTGTATGTAGAGGTTTAATGGTCTGAGGTCGAGGATGGGCCTCAGGGTTCCGTCCTTCTTTGGAATGAGAAAATACAGTGAGTAGACCCCTGTGTTTTGCTGATGCAGGGGAACTGGTTCTATTGCATGTTTTTGTAGGAGGGAAAGTACCTCTTGTTTGAGAAGCGTTAAATGGTCTGCTGACATTGGACGCTGTCTGGGTGGTATGTTTGGAGGAGTTGAAGTGAGTTCCAGGCAATAACCGGATTGGATGATTTGTCTCACCCACCTGTCCGTGGTAATGGTGTTCCAGACAGGTAGGAACTGTAGTAATCTTCCCCCGACCGGAGTGGAATGGTCTGGGGGGAGCGGAGGGAAGTCATTGTTTGGAGGTGGAGGCAGTACGGGTATTGACGGTTTTGCCTCTACCTTTATTATTACCCCTGTAGCCTCCTCTGTAATAACCTCTGGTAGAGGTCTGGGTGGGACTTTTATAGGACGTGGAGGAGTTGTCCGTGGTAAAGCCTCTAGACGCGCCCCTATAAGAGGAGCGACAAAAGGAACTTCTGGGAGTCTGGGATTGTAATGCTCCCATTGATTTGGCTGTGTCGGTGTCTTTTTTCATCTTTTCTAAAGAGGAATCCACAGTAGGGCCAAATAAATGTTCTTGGTCAAACGGCTGATTTAATATGGCAGTTTGGACCTCGGATTTGAACCCTGAAATACGGAGCCATGCATGTCTACGCAAAAGGACACGGGTATTGATGGCTCGTGAGGCTGTGTCTGCGGCATCCAGAGCACAGCGAATGGAGGTGTTTGTTATAGTCTTGCCTTCCTGTATGAGATCATTGGCTCTTGCTTTGTATTGATCTGGAAGGAGTTGTAGTAGAGTCTCTAGTTCATCATAATGTGCCCTATCGTACCTAGCCAGCAACGCCTGTGTGTTGGCAATTCGCCAAATATTAGCTGCCTGAGACGCTGTTCTTTTACCTGATGCGTCCAAGAGTTTTGACTCCTTATCAGGAGGTGGAGCATTGCCTGAGGTTTGGGAGTTAGCCCTTTTCCTGGCGTTAGAAACCACTAGGGAATCTAAGGGAAGTTGCCCTTTAATGAAAACAGGGTCAGCTGGGGCATGCTTATATTTCTTTTCTACCCTGGGGTTAATGACTCTAGCCCTGACAGGATCTTTGAAGACTTCAGGAGCGTGTTTGATTACCCCTTTTAGCATTGCGAGAATAGAAGTGGACCTTTGAGATGGTGCAAAAGTGTCCAGAAGAAAGTCTTCCTCTATAGGGTCTGTATGTAGATCTACACCGTGGTATTCTGCGGCTCTGTGAATGAGCTGAGTGAACCCTATAGTGTCCTCTGGGGGGGATGGTCTAGATGGGTAGACACCATCCTGTGGTGTGTCAGGAACATCTGGTGTGCCATAATTGTCCCATGGGTCAGTTGGGATATTAGGAGGGCTAGGTTTTCCTAAGGGTTGATCATCACCCTCGTACTCAGAAGGGTCCTCATCATCTTGAGGTGGAGGAGATTGTGAGGGTATTGGAGATGGAACAGGAGAGATGTGGTGTGGAGGAGGGGGTGGAGAAGGGATCCTGAGAGGAGAAGTGGCAATGTCTCTTTTCTTGAGAGGGAGTGGAGCTGGTGCAGGTTTGTCCACTTTCCTCTTCCTGGAAGGACTAACCACAAGGCGACCTGTATTTGGGTCTATTTCCAGGATTTGCTGGGTTGGATCCGGTTGGAAAAGCTCCTCCTGTGAAGTATGGTGTTTCGGCGCCGATTTTTTCGGGTCCGAAGGTTTGTGTGGCACCGATTTTGGAGTTGTTTTGTACTCCTTAGGTTTGGAAACGGGAGTTTTGGTCGGTTCCGTTGGGGTCTTTGGAGCCGGTACCGGTGACTTTTTCGGCTCCGAAGGTTGCGTTCCAGCGGTTCTTGGAGCTGGTGGTTTGCTCGATTCCGATTGCTTTTTTGGAGTCGAAGGCGCAGTGCCGGTGGGTTTCGGTGCCGAATGCGCCGATGTGGAACCTGGCTTTGGCGCGGGCGTAGACAGTGGCTTGTCTTTTGGCCTCAATGCCGGGAATGGGGTTTTGGCACCGAGGACAGGCTGGCTCGAGCCCGAGCAGCCTGAAGGCTTATTTGTCGACTTCTTGGCCGAGCCGGAAGGCGGGGCGTGAGAAGTTTTGTCCCAGTGTGCACCTAGGCCCGAAGGTGAAGGCGTTACCGAAGCCTTTGCCGGAATGGATGGTGGGGAGGGGTCGACGTCAGTACTTACGACCCGTTGCCCAGGAGTGATGTCTTCGATGTCGGAATCGTCGGCTTCAGAGGCGCTGACGAGGCCCTCTTCGAGGTGTTCCTGTTCCGGTACATCGACGCCTTCCTGGAAGATATCGTCTGGTATGGATGTCGACGATCGAGCCATGTTTCTTCGAGCTCGACGATCCCGTATGGTTTTCTTGGAGCGGAAAGAGGCGCAAGCTGGACAGTCTTTGGCCTCGTGCTCGGGCGAAAGGCAGAGGTTACACACCTCATGAAGATCGGCGTGGGGAAACTTGGAGCCACATTGAGGACACTTTTTGAAGGGAGTCCTTTCCATGAGCCAAGAAGGCCTGATGGCGCAGTTAGGCCCGAAGGCCTGCGTCGACGACCGGAATCGAAGGGTTGGAGTTGTAGAGATGCGCGTCGAAAAAGGGAAACACGGTCGAAAACAATACAGACGAAAGGGTGAAGGATTGCGCGTCGAAAGTTAGAACGGTGGCGGCACCGAACTGGAGCGCGAGAAACACATCCGAGCCCGATGGCGGAAAAAAACAATCTGAAGATGGAGTCGATGCCCATGCGCACTATTGTCCAAAGGAGGAGTCACCGATCTCGTGACTTCCAAAGACTTATTCCAATACAACAACAAAGTGCAAACATCCGGGCCCAACACCAGATGGCGATCTATGCATAGTGTGTGATCTGCAGCTCATATGCCTCGAACATCAAATTTTAGGTTTGATTAAAAAGCCCCAATCTTGTTCCATAATTTAGGTTTTTTGGTAATACTATTGTAACCTACTGAGTGATCAAATGTATAAACAAATGTACTGCATACAGATATTTTTTATCTAAACAATTAACGTATTTTACACATTGACGTATAATTAGAATCTTACGTTTAGAGCATGAATGGAGTATTACGTACGCATTAAACAGTCTTGAGAAAAGTTGAGATGTTGGAGGAACCACACTGTTGACTTAGGTAAGAATTAACAAAGTGCCCCTAGCTGAACTGTCATTCGGGAATTAGTTATGAAAGACTGGTAATCATGCAGACCAGATCATAATGCCTCTGCCATTGTGAAAGTCAGGAAGGCCACACATTTCAACGCTTTACCAAGGTTAAACTAAAGCAAGAAAGGTATCGCCCCCTTGCCAGAATTCTTTAGTATGTTATCACAAATGACAGAAAAGTACTTTCTGTACTAAGTAATTTTCCAAAAAGAAACCGGAAAAGGGCCACACAACTCTGCCACCAAGAAACTACCACCCTTTCCAAGCCTTTGGAAGAAGTTGGTAACCCAGTAGTGATCTGTAAGTGGTAGAATCAAAAGGGCAGCAAGGATCAGTCCAAAACCAGGCAAACTAACGACATTTTGAGTGACAGTAGCATTTGTCCTACTTAAGAGAGAAGTTGATGATCACGGTGACCACCAGAGAGAGACTCTCAGGACAAATATTAAATACACTGAGGGGAGCTTAGCTTTGGGGGGTGTCTTTAGTTTGGATTAGTTCCTAATTCACAGATGAGATCCCATGAAAATTCTAGTATAATTGGAGAACAGTATAGTGGTAAACAGATTCCTTGTGTTGTGCAGACAAGGTATTCTCTATGTAGTGATTTTTACAGTCAAGTCTGGCTGTGCTATACTTTATCATATGTGACCTCTATTCCTAACGAGTTTCTTGTTGTCTGGCTTATACTTTCAGTTTTTCAACTCTAATATGCAGCATGGAATGCTGTGTATTCGTATTCTGTATATTCTTCAATGCTATAGAATCTAAGCTCTCCAACAATCCTCGAAAATATTCCATTTATCAATGCTTGCAGCATGAAAGTGTAGTGATTACGTTTTCTAGATCTCTCTTGATGTTTAGATTGCACTCCTTGAGGTGACCTTGGATCATTTTTGGTACAATGTCTATTATAGATTAGTCAATTTTTATGATCTTGTAGTCTTATCCGAGTACTCTTGATAGAAAGTGACCTGGAAAAATGCTACTATTCTGATGTGAAGTGGATAGTTTGCAGCTTCGAAATTTCACAGAGAGCAATGATGGGAGGCCAGAGAGGGACAGCTCACGGAGATGAAGGACGGAGCGCTGAAACTTTTCAGACACTCACCCCCGTCACAGATCTAGGTTGAATCCATCATCGTTCTTTAGCTCACTTCGCCACCCCAGTTTAGACCCAGTTTAGACCCAGCTATATGCAAACCATATGCAAACCAGTCTTGACCCTGTGCCTCATGGGAACAGTCCAGCCTGAACTGCCAAGCCAGGTCTTCACTGGACCGGAAACAAGCATCCTGGGACCGGTTTTGGGGTAAAACCCCTCATCAGGCAGGCTAGCTTGAATCCAGTGGCAACCTGAGCCAGGGACCCACATCTGGGCATACCCTGCCAACTTAGGGCGAACAAAGCAAACACAAGGAGATGATGGACAGAGCGCTGAAACTTTTCAGACACTCACCACTAGTCACAGATCTGGGTTGAATCAATCATCGTTCTTTAGCTCACTTCGCCACCCCAGTTCAGACCCAGCTATGCGCAAATCAGTCTTGACCCTGTGCCTCATGGGAACAGTCCAGCCCGAACTGCCAAGCCAAGTCTTCCCTGGACTGGAAACAAGCATCCTGGGACCGGTATCGGGGTAATACCCCTCATCAGCCAGGCTAGCTAGAATCCAGCGGCAAAGTGGTCAAGACTGATTTGCATATAGCTGGGTCTAAACTGGAATGGAATAGCGAAGTGAGCTAAAGAACAATGATGGATTCAACCCAGATCTGTGACTGGGTGCGAGTGTCTGAAAAGTTTCAATGCTCCGTCCATCATCTCCTTGTGTTTGTCTAAACGTAATAAGGCATCAGCAACTGTGGATTCCAGGCTAGGCATTTGCCAGGATCTAGTGATGAAGCCCAGATTGTGGTAGAAATTGTGTAGTAGACTGAATTTTCGGTCAACTTTAGTTTGCATTTAATGCCCACCTCTGGTAATCTTCATTATTCATGCCTTCAATAACTTTGGGACATCTTATGCTGGTGTATTAACTAGTTTCCCTATACTGGCAATCCGACTTCTGAGACGGTCTACAATCCTAGGGAGAGGGAGAGAAGCTTCATCTGAAGTATTTTTCTACTTTCTCCTTTCCTTATCACCTTATTGTGTGCCTAACTCTTTTACCACATCTTTTTTGTATCCCCTGATCTTGGCAACCCAATTTTTTAATGATACATAGTCCACTCAAATCTCTCATCTCATTTTCGGTAGCATAGGTCTTCAAAATGCAGGTATTATCAACTATTCCCAAGTTACAGCCAATGCAGGTTTTTGTAGAAATTACTTCTTTGCCTTAATTTCCATACTTCACTCCGGAATACTAGGGATACTTCTGGTTGTCAATTGTTTAAAAGTCACATCACTGTTTGCTTTACATTCCAGATTACATTTTCTTCTGTTATTTGCCCCATGTAATGCATCTGACATTCATCGGTTAGTGACTTATTAAGAATACATGAAGAAGAGTTTTGTCCAAGTAGATGCCACATTCACAAGAATCATCTTCTAACTCTTCCAGTAACTCCTTAATTTCCTTCACTGGTAATGTATTCTGTTGCTCTTACATAAGACTCTTTTCTCATCTTGTGTAGCTATCTGGACAGAAAATGTCCGTCTACATAATTAATCTAACTGCCTAATGTTGCAGTGTTTGTTTACTCCTACTGTGTTTATCATCCTTTCATTTTGCCCAAATGCCTCTTCATGTCTATTAGTTCTAGCAAATCTTCATGATCCAGCGACACTGCTTCGTTTGGCAAGGCCATGTTGTGAAAAGAGCTGTAACTTCGCACAAAATCATCCCAACGCTGACATACTGGTTTATCCCCTTCGCTCTCAAATCACTATAGAGCAAAAACCATAAGTCCACTTGTCACACATTTGCCTATTTGTAAATATTCCAATCTGAAGGAGGAAGCTGCCAGAGGGCCAGCAACAGCAGCAAGCAAAAGTAGTACATGGACACAGATGTTCAGTTCTAAACCTAAAGGCAATTCTGAGATTCAGAGGAGTTAGCCCCTTAAGAGAGGCAGACAAAGAGTCACAAACTTATCCTCAGATTAGGAAAGAAAGATTTTTTTTTTAAATGGATGAATGATAACTGTTGCAAGCCGTTCTATGTTGTCCTAAAGTGAGGCTCACCAAATTAGGCATTCAGTGCTAACATCTGTTGGGACCTGATGGTGGTGAATTCGGATCCCAGCAAGTCCAAAGCGTTCTTTCATGCTTCCGAGGTTGAGAAACTGAGCAACCTTTGAATTAATTAAAAGTAACACAAGCTACTTGAAGCACTTAGAAATAGCTAAAACAGTTGTATTGGGCACAATATAAAAAAATAATTATTAATATTATTTTACAAAAATAAGAGACCTAAAAAATACTTACAAGACAATGTTGTGTGTGTTCTGCTTAAATTCTTTAGAGTATTTTGTTCCATTTGCCTTTTATTGCAATAAAGCTTTCGTCTATGAGTCCATATTGTTTTTCATATAGTTATTAATTATATTATAAATACAATTAAGAATAGGTGTTTTGTTAAATTCCATAACGTATGCTACACACTTTTTGTCTCAATGCTAACACAGTAACATTGCCTATTTATGTAATAGAAAAGAGGAACCAGCAAGCTCCTCTGCACATATGATTTCTTCCCAATTATTTATTGGATTCTCACCCTCAAAATCAAAAGGTCAACTGTCCATGTATAAAGCTCTCAGTCCCCCTAAGGGTGTGTAGCCCATGCTATATAAAAATGCTAATAACAAATACATAGGATACATATTTATTTTGTACCACAGAGCAATAATAGTCAACCAAATCTAAACCTGCGCTCTGATACAGATCTAATCAACCCCGTATGGCAAAAAGATTGCAATGATGCTCAAGGCATTTTGGAAGATTTACAAAAAGACAGTTTTCAGAGCCAAATAGATTGTTTTGCTGACCAGAATAGCAAGCATTTAACTAAATCAAGGGT
This sequence comes from Calotriton arnoldi, assembly GCA_963921515.1. Classification (NCBI taxonomy): domain Eukaryota; kingdom Metazoa; phylum Chordata; class Amphibia; order Caudata; family Salamandridae; genus Calotriton; species Calotriton arnoldi. The sequence continues at coordinate 190,860 of CAWUFW010010112.1, forward strand.
TTTTTCAACCCCTAAAAATAAATTGTATTTGAAAATCACAAATTAAAAATCTAGTGTTGTGTGTTAATTGATTTAGAATGTACGAAGCTTGCCTTTGGAGGGGTAAAGCTCACATGTAAACTGATAGTTTGTAAACTGGTTCAGATGCTTGATCAATTAGCACATCATATCTACATTTTCTTTTTATCAACGTTTTACTTTGCACACTATTAAGTACAATTGTTATTGTAGTTGGTCACATGGAAGGATGGTTATGTATATGTAAATTACATCATGATAGATTACGTTTGCTCCCCTGTAGGATGGTCTCATGAGGGGAAGTAACAGCAACATTGTTAAAGTTCTATGGGAGCAACAGTGTATGCATACTCCCAATTTTAGTTGCTAAGTGAGGACCTTTGGAAATTCACAGAACGTGTCAGCCTGTTGTGCACCCAGTACTTGGACTACGGGCAATGGTTTACCCGAGGGTAAACTGCCTGAACTAAAGTTGAGATATGTAGAAGGTGGATGGATATGTTTTTATAATTTAAAAACAGCATGAGATATAGGTTTGTTTAAAATGTCAGACATATTCTTTTTATTCATATTACAAATGAATGCCTGAGCTGTCTCGCGGATAATTTCACTATAATTATGCTTTGTGTGGGCACTTAGTGTAATACATCCCCAGTTGTAAGGTGGCAATATTCTGGTCAAAGATAATGAGAAAAATCTTGGAGTGTACTTTGATGAGCTACTTCCTATTGACAATCCGGTAAACAATCTTATCATGATGTCAAGGAAAATGTGGGAGTAAATCATTTCCAGTCGCCGCCATCTTTATGTGGAATGCTTTCCCGGATGACCATAGGCAGATACACCAACCATGACCATTCAGAATAGTTTTAACAACCCATATTTGGGTAATTATCCTTACCATCAAACAGTGCCTATCCACTCCTCTAGGGTTTTTCAGCTTTATATAAATAAGCTGATTGACTGATGCAACATGAACGTAAGCACTGTTTTTTTAGCCTGGAAGTTCTGTAATGCAAGGTTTAGTGCAGTGCATGTATTCCGTTCCAGAATATTTTCAGCCTATAAGTGTTCCCTGTTTTGTTGGCTAAATTAATTTGTATTCCCTGGTTGATTGTGCCAGTAGAAGGCTCCTCTTGTTACAATAGTGAAAAGACAGCTTATAGGTGTAACAGATCAGAAGGTTCAGAATTCTTCCAATATGGTAGCTGCCAGTGTTCACATCCCTGGTGGTCTAGTGTAGTCTTTTAAAGATGGTGGATATCAGGAAGCAGCTGCAGAAATGTTCTTTCGGTTTGCATTCTAGATGTACCTTAATATTACAATATACATACATATAATATACACATAATATATACAATATTACAATATAGACAATTTAAACATTCCACTAGATACTAGGTGCTAGATACTAAAATCCTAGAACCCTTAAACATTAATGTCGGAGGGAATGTCTTATAGAGAAGGGACGCTAAGTGTTCACACTGTGCAGCTTGAAGGCTCTAAGTACTTCAAACATGACAGTTGGCAGTGGCAGGAGGCATAAGTCATTTGCGGTCTAGTGTTCATTTTAAAAATGGCTGCAGATATGCTACAACAACAGGCATGTCTCATGTCGTTGTGTCGGAATTCTTATATTTTCCTCAATATGATGACCATTATGTATGCCATGCAGTCTCTGTTATATAGGTTGGTGCAGTGGTGAAACTGCGAGTCAGAGGACTGAGGCTAGCAAATTAGTGCAGTTGCTCAGAGCAGCTCTGACTTAATGCAAATGGGCACGGTACTCCCATCCTGAGAGAAATACTCTACTGTATGTGGGAGTGCGAGGTCCTAGTTGAGTGAGGAGGAATCAGCCTGTACTAACCAGAGATCTGAGGATCTGCAGGGCTGGTCCTCAGATTTCAGACTGGCAGAATCCCAGTGAGCTTGCTTGGCCTTTCGCAGAGGGGTTCCAAAATTTGATCTGCGGATACAAACTTCTCAGCCTGGTACCACAAGCCCAGGGCAAGCTTTACGGATCCGTGATGTAGTCATGATTCATGAACCAAAATCCATCAATAGGCCAACAAAGTTCTGCAAAACTGGCCTTGGATTCATGGTACAAGGCTATGACGCTTGTCCTAAATTTGCTATTCCCAGTCAGGGACTCCCAAACCTGGGGACTCACTGGAAACCACTGCTCCAGCCTCTGGATCCACAAATCGATGGCCCAGTTATGTTTTTAATTTTAAACAGGAGGTCCCCTTTTGACTCCTCCCTCCGCCCCCCCTAACATGTACCAGTAGGTTAGGGTGTGCTCAAGTCCCTGCGTCCTGTGTAATGGTGGCTTCACTTTTTCTCCACATATTGCAGCCAGTCAATCAGATCATTTTTGTCCAGCGGATCTATCCTTGGAACCATGATAAAGAAATGGCGAACAGGAGAACATTTTTCCTTAGCCAATTAAATGAGAGTATTTTCTATTTCATTTTGGGCCGCGGAGGCCTGGTAACAGTCCAGATATCTTTAAAATTTAACCTCTCAATGACAAACTCAAGCAGCTTTATAAATGCAAATTTCTCAAAAACTACTGTACAGTTTGAGACCAATCCAAGAAAAATGCATTCCCTAGGAAAAGTTTTACATTCCTGTCAAATTTCTTGTAATTCTGGTCACCCATTTTGTCTATATCAAAGAGCAAATAATCCTATGGCAATTTAAAAAGGGAATGGCACTTTGACACCCCGTTTTTTTTGGGTCCCACTTGACGGATCTGTACAAAACGTGCCATGAAGGACCCAAAGTAGATGTACTTTTTAAAGAAAGTTTTGTGTAGATTTATTAAACAGCACCAAAGTTATTAAGAAAAAAAGGCTTTTCCTATGGAAACTCTGACTTAACCATAACTACCAACATTGATCCCAGCCTTGGCTCAACATCCTATGATTCTGGGAAAATAACGTAATCTCCCAGTGCCTATAAAATATATGTAATTTAATCAAGTTGTCATGTAAAGCACTCTGTTGCCCTTGGACATAAACCAGCACTATAAAAAACTGGAAAAAATAGGCTGGCAGCATCACCGTCAGTGATATTGACAGTAAATTATTGTTTTAAAACAAAAAACACTGATATTCACCATTTAAAGTTTACTGAGCGAACTATAATTTGCGCTCCCACCATACACAGCTTATGACCTTACATTTTAAATCACTCATGACATGGTAAATGACATCACTGATGACAACTCAAATGACATCACTGATTATATAAATTACAGCATTGATGACATCACTGATAACACCATAGTCATATACAGCATGGAGGTAGGTGTGGTCCATAGCAATAAATAGTGTACGCCCTGGAGGCAAGCATGATTTTGCATGTTGAAAGCTATTTACTTATTTGAGAGTTTTAGAAGTGGATCGCCATTTACAAATTAATAAAGTTTGGGGTGCAATTATTCCTGTTAAATAAGATCAAGAATGTTTATATGGTGAGAATGTTTATTTCCCAAATTTTGGTAAATATTTTGGGGTTTTGGAGATTGCTAATTAATGTTGAATGCAGTGGTGTCCCACTTAGAGGTGGTTTATCTCTGACTGGTGTTGAAAGCAGGGCTCTCAGGTTGTACACAACTGTGCCCATCTCAGGAACGTGTGGAGTTTATCTTAATAAACTATGCAGTGTAGTCCATAGGGCTAAGAAGAAAGTGTCTTTACAGTGGCTAAAGTATACCTGTCAACCTCTTGACTTAAAATTGGGGGTCATGAGAAGTATTTGAGAAGTTTTTTTAACATAAAGTAAGATTTTATTACCAGACCTTATTACCAACACTTTAACGTTTGGTCTTCTCAGTGAAATCAGTTCGTTTTAAAAAATCATATTTACCCATGGGTGCCAAACCCCCCACCTTGCACAGCCTTGGGCGGCCAGCCACTTTACCAGCACCCTACGAGCAACCAACCACCTACCGCACAGGGCCTTTCACTGTGCGTAGCGGGTGGCTGGCTTTTGGACATGCACCACATGCCCACGTACAGCCAAATTTCTGTGCTGGCCAACCATCCACGGTCGCACAACATCCCCCCCGCCATGAAAACTTACTTCAAACTTTTAATAAATTTTTTATTTTTTCACAGTACCACCATATTCCTGTTGTAACAATGCAGAAGGCACACAGCAAAGTACCATGAGACAGCGCAAGGTTTACTACTTGATGCAGGACGACATGGGTTCCGGGTTGAGTCCTACAGGAGTCCCATAGATCCTGACAGGAGGCCTTGGTGGGTCCTGCGGCACAATTATTTTTTATGTTGGCACAATGGATGGTCTCTCTGGGATTCCCCAACCTCAAAAGATCCAGGGGATCAGGGTGCCCCTAATCTGCTCACTTGTGCCTTATTTTATTTTTAAACTCAGGATATGGGGACAGAGACCCCTAGACCTTGAAATGGTAGCTGCAACATTTCTGTTCAGGTTGCAGCCAGCCAATCAGATCACTCAGTACAGGGGGACTAGTACCAGTCCAGCAGTACTGAAGGGGCCGACAGGGGAAAAAACTCTCTTGACTACATCAGATTTCTTTATTTTTTTAATTTGCGGTACCATGGGAGTACCACGGTACTCCTGCATGACCAACCATCCTGAAATCATTATATTTTGAAGCTTAATTTCTCAAAAATGGTGCAATTTGGTTCCGCAGTATTTTCTGTATCGGCTCCTAAAATTCCTATGAGAATTTGCGTGGGGAAAATGTGTTTAGGGATCCTCATTTTTCTCAACCCCTGCTTGGTGGATCACCCCCAAACGTTTCAGGAAGGAGCAGAGGTAAAGTTCTGTGAAGATTCATCAAACTGCACCAAAGTTATTAGCAAAACTATACAACTAACCATTACTGTGTAACATACACACACAAAATTTTTTACAGAGTGGCAGGAGCCACTCTATAGTTATAGTTAGGGTTCCCAGAGATAGGAATTCCTCAGATTTTTGCTTGGTAATAACTTTGCTACCGTTTGATGAATCTCCATGGAACTTTGCAGACCTATTCCTTTTTATACATTGGCCAATGATGCAAAGTTTTGTGGTGCAAAGATAAAAGGGGGGTCCCAAAATAAGTTTTCCACCAATGCATTTCCCATAGGCATTTTCCTCCGACGTAGCACCAAATGGCCAGACAGATTTTCTTCAAAATTGACAGGAATATAGATTATAGCATAGAAAGGATACTTTTTGTTACTATATCAAAATTGGTTCAGTAGTTAAAAAGTTATAAAGCATAAAAACTTGGTGATATATTGGATCGCCGTATATCGTGGCAATTTCGCTGTATACCGCGGTACATGCTGATAACAAGGCAGTATATGATTGCATAATCAAAGCCCTTACAATATTTAAAGACTGCTATCTTGTTTATCCCACACACATTGTGGGTTTTAGGTGAAAATAAAGTGTACTAGTGCATAGGAAGGATTGAGAGACTTTAGGGAACTCTGTAAAGGTATAAAGGTAGGGAAAAGTAGTTTTATTACTTTATATATATATTTTTAAATGTATGCAGCACTACCTAGAAAATACCAAATAACGTAATTTTTTTAAATGAAATCTGTAAAAAAATAATATAAACACTACTACACTACATTTCCCCTTAAAACCTACATATAGTATACTACAGTGTATTTTAAAGTTTTTAACATTTAAAAAAAAATTCGGTAACTATCTGTGTATTTTCTAGGTAGTAACGACGTACTCCGTAAACCTTTTTCTAAATATATGAAGCAATAAAACTACTTTTACACTACCTTTACAGATTTACCTAAACTGCTTCATTACTTCTTAAGCACTTTTAATACAGTAGTGCACTACATTAACTATAAAACTGCCTTTATGATTACTGCTTATACCCTTTCATATTACATCATTTATACCATGTGAAAAGACAGCATTCATAACATTTATGACATCTCAAAGTACATAATTTGTGAGCACACAGGGTATGGTCTGTAGCGAGTTATAGTTAATGTAACGTGACTAGCGATTGGACAACACTGTGTACGTAGGTGTGTGAGTTTATAGTAGTTTGGAGGTGGTACGTAAATTATAAATTTAAGGTATAACTATAACTTTAGAATTTCTAATGTTAGCGTAGTTTAAGTTTGGTTTGTATAGAAAGAATAAGTACATTTTTCCTAACAATAACTAATCTTTAACCTTTTTTCCCCATTGATAATATATATATATATATTCACTGAAAAAACCATAGGTTTCAGGCACGTTATAGTTAGAAATTAGCATTTAAAAAACCTTAGAAATTCTCTGAAAAAACCATAGGTTTTAGGGAAAGTTACAGTTAGTTGGACATTTCACTCGTACAAAACCAGAGAAATTCCGCCGTTATAGTTAGTTCAGCTAACTATAACTCTCGCCCCCGCAATGCACTGCTGATGACGTCACATATTACATCACTCATGACATGGTCAGTGACATCACTGATGACATCATCCATGTGATAATTTGATGCATCTTCTCACACCGTAATATAACCTTTGATACACACACTCTAAATTACAGACTGCCATTCTCAAAACCATAGACACTCCAACACCAATAACTACATACCCACTCACTGATTCTTAGGTCTACACACACATCCACTCACTCACCCGTACAGTCACTCATACTTACGGTCACTCAGTACAGGACTATCATATGCACTCATACACCCATATAGACACTCACACACCGCCACTCATCCATAGAGGTACTCACACACCTAGTCAGTCATGCAAATAATTAATCACACTGCCATTTACTCACCTATACAGTTATACACACACCAGCTCACTTACTCATACAAATACTAGCACATTATTACGCTCTTATACAATCACTGATACAAGTACACACTCATCCATACAGCCACTCTCACAATCACACACTCTCACTTATAGCCATTTATATACTCCAACACACATATACTGCCTTTCACATCTGTAGTTACTCACACATGTACCACTGAGATATACATTCACTCACTAACACACCCATACACACACTCACCCACCCATACAGTCCATCACAGATGCACTCTTGAAACCATGCACCCAGTGAATCACCCACTCACACATCTATGCACAGAGTCACACACACCCCACCCACACAAACACTCAGGCACCCATACAGATACTCAGACAACCAATCAATAACCCATGTAGACACTCATGTAGCTATTCACAAACCCATGCAGCCGCTTACACACCAACAGACAGACGGATACAGACATTCACACAGTTTAGTCACTAACCCATGCATTCAGTAAGATACGTTTAATCACTCACTTATAGAGTCAGTCACGCACCTACTAAATCATCCATTCAGACACTTATACACCCCACTCATTCTTCAATACGCCTTTCCCTATATATATATTAAACATATTTAAACTTTACAGAAACACACAGTCACTGGATGATGTCATCAGTGATATCATTTGAGATGTCATCAGTGATGTCATGAGTGATGTCACTGACCATGTCATGAGTGATGTAATATGTGACTTCATCAGCAGTGCATTGCGGGGCGCGAGTTATAGTTAGCTGAACTAACTATAACGGGGGAATTTCTCTGGTTTTGTACGAGTGAAATGTCCAACTAACTATAACTTTCCCTAAAACCTATGGTTTTATCAGTGAATTTCTAAGGTTTTTTAAATGCTAATTTCTAACTATAACGTGCCTGAAACCTATGGTTTTTTCAGTGAATATATATATATATATCTATGTAGTTTTTGAAGGTTGTTGTTCGTGTGATTGCAAGGAAGTGTACTTTTGAAAACAGACAACTATCACTTTGGAGTAGATACTTAAAGTGAAAATAGAGATGTAATTGTCTGGCACTAAGATGATACAGCATGTAAAGTGCATGCAATGCATGATATCTGGTTTCCTTGAAATTGTACCATCAACAATTGACAAAATGTCTATTAATCTTTACTATTTCAGGTGGGCACGCCAGATAATTTTGGAGCGACCAGCAGGTGGGCAAACAACAACTGAAAAGTGGGTTTGTAAGCCTGAGTGTACAGTGTGCAAAGTGAGTGTGGATTACATGAATAGGGCTACACAAATAAGGTTAGATGGAGTAAGGGATCCACTTGACCCTGAAAAAATCCAAGTGACCCATTGGGCAAAAAAAAAAAAGGCTGACACATTTGTGAGGTTTAATATAGCGCTGGCTAGACCCGGAGGTATCCGAGCGCTTTACAAGAGTAGGAGCAGTCACAAAAAAAACACAAAAAAAACATTGTCAACCTAAATAGACATGGGGGTAATGGGTATCTCCAAACACGTCATTGATTGTTTTTAATTCAGTCCTGAGGCCCTTGGGAATAAAGGAACACAAAGTGGGTTACAGGCTATTTTAAATCACTTTATAGGATCCCTAACTAAAATAGAAAGAGCCCCCTCCCTGTTGGTTAAGGGTTGGGGTGAGCTCATCCGGGAGCATTAGGTATACCGATGTGGAACTAATAATAAAGCATGCCACACAAATCCTGTGTGGTTGAGACTAGTCCTTTTTAAACATCAAGCAGTGGTCAGATGATCTGATTGGTGCAGTTAGGAAATAGATTAGGTTATGTGGTTGTGTACTTTTATGTGGTTTAACTGTGGTCTGGGAAAAACAAGACGACTGTCCTTCACGGACATTCTTCTCTCCCTCTTATTTGAATTGAAGTGTATGAGCAGCGTGCAGCTGAGGCAATATTTTCACGAGAGGCCTTTTGTAAAAGATCAGGGTGGTAAAACCGGTGATGGAAAGGGACATTCCCAAATGCACCGTTAATACAGAATTAGTTAACGAGTGAGGTGCAGTATTACTCTGAATATAACATACCCAAAGTGATAGTAAAACCCAGGACTTTTTTCCAGTTAGGGAACACCAACAGAAATAGATTACATGGCAGAGAATCTCGGACTAACGTTTTCAGATGAGGAGGTTAATTCAATCCTCTGTGTGGAGGACTGGAAAGCTTTGACTGAGCTAAAAATAAACCAGGTTCAAACCATGTTACACGGTGTAATCACGACAGAGTATTTTATAGCCAATGTGGCACCAAGGGATATCGAACGCACCAGGGAATTTTCTGGAAGATGTCATTTTCAGAAAGGGTGGGCTCTGATGCATAGGGGTGTACACGCGACTGGCTGGTTCCGATTATTAAAACGGTGAAGAGGTTGTCAGATGCAATGCTGGTGAAGATACAAACAAGTGAAACCAATTTCAACACTTTGGTATAGATCACCATCTTTAAACAGTGATTAGATGAAATAAATACAAATCTGTCAAAATAAAAGGAATTTGGGATGCAGCAGAAGGTACACACACTTCAAAAAGATGTCAACAAATGTGCTCAGGAGAAGGTGTGCCCATATTCGGCAAGCAATTTCGTGAATAAAACTGGAGGTGATGGTGACACCAAAACAGATACTTTATCAATAGATAGCTGGCCTCCGATTCGGAAAATTGGTGCAGCGGAGAGAATCAAAGAGGTAGAAAAACAGAACAGGTTTAGGAATATGAGGGGGCATTTCCCTGATTTCTCATATAGTATGTACCATACTATGCCCCAGGGATCTCGGTTTCAACCCCTGTTTATGAATTACCACCCCTATCCATTACTGTTTAATCCAGCCTTCCAACAACCACCGTGTAGGTTTCCTTTTTTAGGACACGGTCGGGGGAGAGGAAGAAACTGAAGAAAACCAGAGCAGAGGGTATAATGGAAGGACCCGACCCATCAGATATATACCCGGAGCATGACTAGAGAAACAATGAAGGACGCAACACTGGGGACGAGTTCCACAACTTAGTGGTCAACCTCTTGAAGCTGGGATTGACAGAAGTGCAGATCCAGGTGCTCTATAGAGGCTTGGGATTTGTACCAACACCTATACTGGGTAAGTTCAGACTAAGATGCAACGTTTCTGAGATTTTCAGGAAAATGAAGTTGTAGGCTTTTTTTCTGATAGGGGAATTCTAACAGATAGGACTGATACCAAAAAAGAAGAAATCAACATTGACACTCCAAACAGCATGCTTAAAGAGGTGGAAGCAATAGATGCCTCTAACCAATGTGCGTTCCAAAACATGAGCAACGCTGAAGGAAGAGATTTGAAGTCCCTCCAAACTGAAGAAGGAATTGTCATAAAAGCAGTTGACTAGGGTGGGGCGGTGGTTTTCCAAGATGCAGATGATTACAAAGATGAGTGTCTTTGACTCTGATGAGATGAAAAAATGTACAAACCACTTGATAAGGACCCTACACCGTCCCCGAAGAAGGGGATTAAAAGAATCATCAATGGAGCTGGGGAGAGAGGCTGGATTTCTAAAAATAAACTGAGTTTTTGAGAACAGAAAATCTGATAACACCCTACTTTTACACCCTCCCAAAATCTCACAATGAATAAAAACCACCTCTTGGACTTCCTATTGTTTCAGGCATCAACTCGATCCTAGAACCATTTTCCAAATTTGTGATTATTTCTTATGCCAACTAGTGGAGAATATCCCCACATATTTCAGAGACACAAAAGATCTTCTATGTATGATAAAGGATCTGGAGTATGATCCTGGACAGAACATTCTGAGGGGCTAGATGTGGAAAGCTTATGTACTAGCCTACTATAGGAGGAGACAAATATAGTAATGGAAACGCTACTCTGTTCCACTATGTGGGAATATAATACCCCTGTTTAGTTTGTAATGCAGTGCATATGGATGGCAGTAATGAGCAATATCTTTGAATGTGAGGGATCTCTGTACCTGACAGCACATGGAATATTGATGGGGAGCAAATTTGCCCCAATTATTGCTTGTTTGATTGTGCACCATTTCGTGGAAACTGTGGTGTTGACCCCTGAGAATCCATTTTGACAAGATATATGTCTATGGAAGAGAAACATTGATGATTTCCTAGTTTTCTGGGATGGACATGAGAGAGAGACTGTGAAGTTTATGGAGTGGCTTAACACCAGGAACTCACATTTGAAGCTTACCTGCACCACAGATGGGGAAGCATTGACATTTCTAGATGCAAGAATTTTTCATGAAAGCGTTATCCTGAATACAAGAACTCATCAAAAAACTACTGATAAAAACAGCCTCTTGTCTTTTGATAATTTCCATGCATGCCCTCTGAGAGAGAATTTACCATTCGAACCAGTTCCTGTGATTACGGAGAAATTGCAGCAACATTAATGACTTCAGAGTGCAGGCAGAAACATTGAGTGATAAACTAAGACTCAGGAAGTACCTCGAAAACTTCATAAAGAAAACCACGAAGAGGGCACATAATTGCAATAGGCAAGCAGTCCTGGAACCCACCAACCAAAAGAATGAAACTGATGTTTTGGTATGTGTGACTATATACAGCGCAATATCAAACAAGATGAAAAAAATAACAATTAGAAACTGGAAGATCCTGAACACCAGAAAATTTAAATTGAAGAAAGCACTCTTCGCTCTCAGAAGGGAGAAGAATCCGAAAGACGCTCTAGTGCATACGAGTCCTAAGAAAAAGCAGAAAAACACCATATACTCTTTATGGAACCTATCAAAGGTGAAGGGTCACTTCCTGTGTGAGAACTGTACCATATGCCATTGGACAAGACCAACAAAAATCCTGGACCTGGGGATGAAAAGGAATGGATACTGACCAATCATACTAACTGTAACATGTCCATGAGGCCTCAGATACCCTGGGATGACCAGTAGAAAAGTGAAACTCAGAATAAGGAACACAGAAGTAGATTGAGGTGCCTAAAAGTAATAACGAGAATGGCAAGCATTTATATAGAACTGGGTCACACTGAGGATGATTTCAAATGGACTGTTTCCAGACACCTTTCAAGGATAGGCCCAGAAATGGACATGACAAGAACGCTTTTTGAAAAGGAGCAGAAATGGATATCTAAACTGTCCACCAACGTCTGCATTATAATTGATGAGATACAGTGGACAGTAGTGGGTGACCAGAGACAGTGATCTTTTGAAGCGTCCCCTATCAGTGCGTAAACATATAGAGAGCCAGCAGGGTAATATTAAATGGAAGAGAAAAACGACACCAAATAAATAGGAATGATGTCCTTCTTACACCCAGATCCATCCTACCCCCAACCCTGTCTAACTAATCATAGGTAGGGAGAAGAATAATGGGGGTCTGGATCTGATCCACCAATTGGGAAGTGCGTCCATGGATCTCCCATGATTACCTTGATCTAGGGGTAAACCATAACACAAAGGGTCATGAACGGCAGCGGCACACAAGGGAGAGACACAGGTCTACATTTCGCATGATCGCCCTAATTGACAGGTGAGCGCAGGTGTGGAAAACATGGCTGACGCAGTGACATTACATGCCCCCATTGGAGCCAGGCGCCTCTGTAAATAGTCCGATCCTGAATGGACATATCCGTTCAGAAGAAAGCAGGGCTGGGCTAGGTGCAGATGCCGAGGAAACCTGTTGACCAGTGAGAAGAACTCTGTTTTTTTCCTATTTCATACGTAAAACGGCAGAAGGCATCTAGTTAAATTAACAGAAATATTGTTTGCTCTTTCTCTTTGACCCTAAAAGTGTGACAGAAGGTTCTACCCGCCTGCCCTCTTCTATGAGGCATTAAACTCGCAAACCAAATGAATGTACTCAACCTACTGGACTACATTAAATGGAGGCTTATAAATGCATTACAGTAAACACTTGCTCCATGATAACACTGAGGATACGAATGTGACGTGTGAATACAGGGGCCTGAGTAGGCACGTTTGAAGTGTACACCTATATGTGTATATATATATATATTCACTGAAAAAACCATAGGTTTTAGGGACAGTTATAGTTAGTTGGACATTGCACTCGTACAAAACCCGTGAAATTCCCCTGTTATAGTTAGTTCAGCTAACTATAACTCGCGCCCCGCAATGCACTGCTGATGACGTCACATATTACATCACTCATGACATGGTCAGTGACATCACTGATGACATCACTGATGACATCTCAAATGACATCACTGATGACATCACTGATGACATCATCCAGTGACTGTGTGTTTCTGTAAAGTTTAAATATGTTTAATATATATAGGGAAAGGCGTATTGAAGAATGAGTGGGTGTATAAGTGTCTGAATGGATGATTTAGTACGTGAGTGACTGACTCTACAAGTGAGTGATTAAACGTATCTTACTGAATGCATGGGTTAGTGACTAAACTGTGTGAATGTCTGTATCCGTCTGTTTGTTGGTGTGTAAGTGGATGCATGGATTTGCGAATAGCTACATGAGTGTCTATATGGGTTATTGATTGGTTCTCTGAGTATCTGTATGGCTGCCTGAGTGTTTGTGTGGGTGGGGTGTGTGTGACTCTATACATAGATGTGTGAGTGGGTGATTCACTGGGTGCATGATTTCAAGAGTGCATCTGTGATGGACTGCTTGGGTGGGTGAGTGTGTGTATGGGTGTGTTAGTGAGTGAATGTATATCTCAGTGGTACATGTGCAAGTAACTACATATGTAAAAGGCAGTATATATGTGTGTTAGAGTATTTAAATGGCTATAAGTGAGAGTGTGTTATTGTGAGAGTGGCTGTATGGATGCGTGTGTGCTTGTATCAGTTATTGTATAAGAGCGTAAGAATGTGCTAGTATTTGTATGAGTAAGTGAGCTGGTGTGTGTATAACTGTATAGGTGAGTAAATGGGTGTGTGATTAATTTTTTGCATGACTGACTAGGTGTGTGAGTACCTCTATGGATGAGTGGCGGTGTGTGAGTGTTTATATAGGTGTATAAGTGCATATGATAGTCCTGTACTGAGTGACTGTAAGTATGAGTGACTGTACAGGTGAGTGAGTGGATGTGTGTGTAGACCTAAGAATCAGTGAGTGGGTATGTAGTTTTTGGTGTTGGAGTGTCTATGGTTTTGAGAATGGCAGTCTGTAATTTAGAGTGGGTGTATCAAAAGTTATATTAGGGTGTGAGAAGATGCATGAAATTATCACATGGATGATGTCATCAGTGATGTCATCTGAGATGTCATCAGTGATGTCATCAGTGATGTCACTGACCATGTCATGAGTGATGTAATATGTGACGTCATCAGCAGTGCATTGCGGGGCGCGAGTTATAGTTAGCTGAACTAACTATAACAGGGGAATTTCACGGGTTTTGTACGAGTGCAATGTCCAACTAACTATAACTGTCCCTAAAACCTATGGTTTTTCAGTGAATTTCAAAGGTTTTTTAAATGCTAATTTCTAACTATAACGTGTCTGAAACCTATGGTTTTTCAGTGAATTTCAAAGGTTTTTTAAATGCTAATTTCTAACTATAACGTGCCTGAAACCTATGGTTTTTCAGTGAATTTCAAAGGTTTTTTAAATGCTAATTTCTAACTATAACGTGCCTGAAACCTATGGTTTTTCAGTGAATTTCAAAGGTTTTTTAAATGCTAATTTCTAACTATAACGTGCCTGAAACCTATGATTTTTAAGTGAATTTCAAAGGTTTTTTAAATGCTAGTTTCTAACTATGCCAACAGAGGTAGGACATGTGAAGAAAGAAGAAAAAACGCACAGAAAGAAGCAAAAGATGTGCAGAAAGAACCAACAGAGGAGGAGAAAGAGGCCTTGTTGCAAAATCATCCTGTGCCCACAACTTTTTGAGACGGGTACTGGTGGTAACTGACTGACTAACTAACCAGAGCCAGTGCGCGTTTGCACAGTGGTGAAGGGAGGGGGGCCTGAGGTGACATGTGTGCAAACGCGCCCCATGGCGCGTTTTAAGTTGCGGGATTAAGTCCCCTTGAATCCTGAGGGTCCCTGGGGCCCAACTAGCCCCCAGGTACCTACAGTTAGGACCACAGAGCTGAGTTGCAGAGAGGCGTTCCGAGGCCACGCACCTTTTTCACCTCTCTGCAACGCAACTCTGTTGTGCTTACTGAAGGTACCTGGTGGGCTAGTTGGCCCCCAGGATTCAAAGGGAATTAACTCCCCAACTTAAAACGCACCACAGGGCGTGTTTGCGCACATGTCACCTGAGGCCCCGCCCCTCCCTTCACCACTGTGCAAACGCGCCCCGTGGCGCGTTTTAAGTTGGGGGATTAGGTCACCTTGAATCCTGAGAGTCCCTGGGGCCCAACCAGCTCACCAGGTACTTCCAGTAAGCACCACAGGCCTGCGTTGCAACGCCTGTAACAAATTGTGCAGTTGTGTTTAGGTAGTGAAGAGGGTCGTGCTGGGGGTAGTGTTTTAGGGTTTAGGGTAGTGCAGTGGTGTTTGTGTAGTGTAGGGGGTCATGCTGGGGTTAGATTTAGGGTTTAGGGTAGTGCAGTGGTGTTTGTGTAGTGTAGGGGGTCATGCTGGGGGTAGATTTAGGGTTTAGGGTAGTGCAGTGGTGTTTGTGTAGTGTAGGGGGTCATGCTGGGGGTAGATTTAGGGTTTAGGGTAGTGCAGTGGTGTTTGGGTAGTGTAGGGAGTCGTCCTGGGGGAGTGTTTTAGGGTTTAGGGTAGTACAGTGGTGTTTGGGTAGTGTAGGGGGTCGTGCTGGGGTTAGTGTTTTAGGGTTTGGGTAGTGCAGTGGTGTTTGGGTAGTGTAGGGGGTCGTGCTGGGGGAGTGTTTTAGGGTTTAGGGCAGTGCAGTGGTGTTCGGGTAGTGTAGGGGGTCGTGCTGGGGGAGTGTTTTAGGGTTTAGGGCAGTGCAGTCGTGTTCGGGTAGTGTAGGGGGTCGTGCTGCGGGGAGTATTTTAGGGTTTAGGGTAGTGCAGTGGTGTTCGGGTAGTGTAGGGGGTCATGCTGGGGGTAGTGTTCTAGGGTTTAGGGCAGTGCAGTGGTGTTCGGGCAGTGTAGGGGGTCGTGCTGGGGGTGGTGTTTTAGGGTTTAGGGTAGTGCAGTGGTGTTCGGGCAGTGTAGGGGGTCGTGCTGGGGGTGGTGTTTCAGGGTTTAGGGCAGTGCAGTGGTGTTCAGGCAGTGTAGGGGGTCGTGCAGGGGGTGGTGTTTCAGGGTTTAGGGCAGTGCAGTGGTGTTCGGGCAGTGTAGGGGGTCATGCAGGGGTGGTGTTTTAGGGTTTAGGGCAGTGGTGTTCGGGCAGTGTAGGGGGTCATGCTGGGGGTGGTGTTTCAGGGTTTGGGGCAGTGCAGTGGTGTTCGAGCAGTAAAGGGGGTCATGCTGGGGGTGGTGTTTCAGGGTTTAGGGCAGTGCAGTGGTGTTCGGGCAGTGTAGGGGGTGGTGCAGGGGTGGTGTTTCAGGGTTTAGGGCAGTGCAGTGGTGTTCGGGCAGTGTAGGGGGTCGTGCAGGGGTGGTGTTTCAGGGTTTAGGGCAGTGCAGTGGTGTTCGGGCAGTGTAGGGGGCGGTGCAGGGGGTGGTGTTTCAGGGTTTAGGGCAGTACAGTGGTGTTCGGGCATTGTAGGGGGTGCTGCTGGGGCTGGTGTTTCAGGGTTTAGGGCAGTGCAGTGGTGTTCGGGCAGTGTAGGGGGTGGTGCTGGGGCTGGTGTTTCAGGGTTTAGGGCAGTGCAGTGGTGTTTGGGCAGTGTAGGGGGTCGTGCTGGGGCTGGTGTTTCAGGGTTTAGGGCAGTGCAGTGGTGTTCGGGCAGTGTAGGGGGCTTGCTGGGGCTGGTGTTTCAGAGTCTAGGGCAATGCAGTGGTGTTCGGGCAGTGTAGGGGGTCTTGCTGGGGCTGGTGTTTCAGGGTTTAGGGCAGTGCAGTGGTGTTCGGGCAGTGTAGGGGGTCGTGCTGGGGCTGGTGTTTCAAGGTTTAGGGCAGTGCAGTGGTGTTCGGGCAGTGTAGGGGGTCGTGCTGGGGCTGGTGTTTCAGGGTTTAGGGCAGAGCAATGGTGCTCAGGCAGTGTAGGGGGTTGTGCTGGGGGTGATGTTTCAGGGTTTAGGGCAGTGCAGTGGTGTTCGGACAGTGTAGGGGGTCGTGAAGGGGTGGTGTTTCAGGGTTTAGGGCAGTGCAGTGGTGTTCGGGCAGTGTAGGGGGTCGTGCTGGGGGTAGTGTTTTAGGGTTTAGGGTAGTGCAGTGGTGCTTGTGTAGTGTAGGGGGTCGTGCTGGGGGTAGTGTTTTAGGGTTTAGGGTAGTGCAGTGGTGTTTGTGTAGTGTAGGGGGTCATGTTTTAGGGTAGTGCAGTGGTGTTTGGGTAGTGTAGGGGTCATGCTGGGGGTAGTGTTTTAGGATTTAGGTTAGTGCAGTGGTGTTTGGGTAGTGTAGAGGGTCGTGCTGGGGGTAGTGTTTTAGGGTTTAGGGTAGTGCAGTGGTGTTTGTGTAGTGTAGGGGGTCGTGCTGGGGGTAGTGTTTTAGGGTTTAGGGTAGTGCAGTGGTGCTTGTGTAGTGTAGGGGGTCGTGCTGGGGGTAGTGTTTTAGGGTTTAGGGTAGTGCAGTGGTGTTTGTGTAGTGTAGGGGGTCATGTTTTAGGGTAGTGCAGTGGTGTTTGGGTAGTGTAGGGGGTCATGCTGGGGGTAGTGTTTTAGGATTTAGGTTAGTGCAGTGGTGTTTGGGTAGTGTAGGGGGTCGTGCTGGGGGTAGTGGTTTAGGGTTTAGGGTAGTGCAGTGGTGTTTGTGTAGTGTAGGGGGTCGTGCTGGGGGTAGTGGTTTAGGGTTTAGGGTAGTGCAGTGGTGCTTGTGTAGTGTAGGGGGTCGTGCTGGGGGTAGTGTTTTAGGGTTTAGGGTAGTGCAGTGGTGTTTGTGTAGGGGGTCATGTTTTAGGGTAGTGCAGTGGTGTTTGGGTAGTGTAGGGGGTCGTGCTGGTGGTAGTGTTTTAGGATTTAGGTTAGTGCAGTGGTGTTTGGGTAGTGTAGGGGGTCGTGCTGGGGGTAGTGTTTTAGGGTTTAGGATAGTGCAGTGGTGCTTGTGTAGTGTAGGGGGTCGTGCTGGGGGTAGTGTTTTAGGGTTTAAGGTAGTGCAGTGGTGTTTTTGTAGTGTAGGGGGTCATGTTTTAAGATACAATGCTCCAATACCTGACCAGTCTGCACTACATAAAACTGCAAAAAAACTAAAAATAAAAAGTGTTTTGCACACTTTTGTCATTGGGCTATATGTGGGCTACATCTGGGTAATATTTGTGCTACATTTGGGCTCTTTTTTCACTGGTGGCCATCTTGGAAGACTTCTTTGTTATGAAGTTTCCTAATTTCTTCATTTACTGCAGTCTCCTCAGTAGGAAATGCTTTCAGTTTTTACTTTGATTCCATCAAGAAGGCATTCAGATGTGTCTCACATCTGCCATAAATTCAGAATGTTAGCACTCTAGTTGCTCATTAGATCACTGGAGTAAAGCTACTGCTCACCAGGAGTTAACTGGTAGTCTGCTGCTGGTATTGAAAGTGATTGTTTCAGTCTGCATGTCAGAATTTTCTAATGAAATAGAAGAGGATTTGAGATCTCACTTAAAACATGCCCTAATTTTTCTTTCTGCAGCACTAACCATAATTTCTATTTAAAAAAGAACCCCTCATTTTGTTCCTTTTTAAATTAAATGTTTTAAGTGTTACCGGTTTATTCCAATCAAGATGGCTTCAGGTGTGCCATACTTTTGTCATAAGTAAGGCTGTTAGCGCTCTAGTTGTTCTTTAGAACACTCTGGGAAGCTGCAGTAGAACACAAAGGCATCAACTGGCAGGCTGCTCCTGTTGAAATATAACAGGAAGATATTTGAGATCACACTTGAAACATGTCCTAATTTTTCTTTCTACAGCACTAACCATAATTTCTATGACAAAATGAACCCCATCGTTTTGTTCCTTTTTAAATTAAATGTTTTAAGTGTTACCAGTTTATTCCAATCAAGATGGCTTCAGGTGTGCCATACTTTTGTCATAAGTAAGGCTGTTAGCACTCTAGTTGTTCTTTAGAACACTCTGGGAAGCTGCAGTAGAACACAAAGGAATCAACTGACAGTCTCTGCCCTTGTTGGATGTACATGTTTTACTGAGAATGTCAGACTTCATTCTCACATGAGTGAGAAAGATAATGTGAATTTACAGAAATTATGCTCTCATTTTAGCTTCTGGAGCACCTTCCAAACCTCCATGGGACAAGCATGAGAAAATAGTGTTCTCTCAAACATGATTCATGATATCCCAGCAGAAGGTTTTTCACATGGTAAAATCACCTTGGAATACACCACAATTCCTAAAATTAGTATGGTACCGTCAACAAATAAATTCTAATGTAACTAAAGCCTGTTATCACCCTTTATAGTTCTCCTTTTGGTGACCCTCAAAATCTTCTATTCACTACAATGAATTTCAATGAGGTACTATCATTTATATTGGTCCCAAGATGGCTGCCAGCAATTCCAGGATGAAGTGCTGACAGCCAATCAGATCTCACGATGACATGTGTGGTTAGGCTCCGCCCAGATATATATGTGACTTTACTTTTGATTTTCTCAGGAACTACTGAACGGATTTACACCATTTAAGCAAAAGGCACAACACTGAACCAAGGGCTACCTCTTTGCCAAATTTGGTGTAATTCCGTTCAGCAGTTCGGGCTGTAGCTGCGACTAAAGGTTCCTATGGAAAAATGAATGGGGAAAACACGTTTTGGGACCCCCCTTTTTCTCGGCCCCGCTTGACGTATCACCCGAGACTTTCAGGATAGGAGCGGACCGGAGCGCCCCAACAAGTTGGAAACTTTCGCGAAGATTCGTTAACCGGCGCCAACGTTATTTCAAATAGAATGTCGCGGATTTCCTATGGATAATAGGTTTTACCTATAACTATCTACTGGCGACCGCCAGTAGATAATATATATATATATATATATATACACATACATACACACACACATGCATACACACACATGCATGCATACACACACACACACACAGACACACATTTGGTTTTTCCTTGCTTAAGAGTCTTAAAAGGAAAACAAAAAGAATCTTAAAAGGAAAACAAATTAGGATAAGTCCTATTAAAAGTAGGTAACATTATTTGTTGACTTCATTTCTAAATGCGCTGGCAAACCTGAACTGTGAAAAAACAGAACATTTAGTGAGACACAAGACAGTACAGCAGCCAAACGAAAAACAGAAGTGAAAACATGCCCGCTCCCCTAGTACCCATTGTCGAGGCTCCAGCGATGTTTTCAGCAGCGGGTTTAGCACTGGACTTTGTGGCTCAATGGGCAGTACCTCGGATATCTAAGGGGAAGATGCACATTTTAGCTGTTGCTGCGAGGAAAAAGAAAACACAAACAGAAAAAAAGAATACTTTTAAAAGCGCCAAAGTACAAAAACAAACAAATAATATTTCTGAAAATCTCAGCAAGAAGGAATGGAAAAAAACGTTTTCTTTTCAGAGACGCAAACAAAGCCACTATTTTTAGGGATAAACTTATGCTCCCAGAGACAGGGAAAAACTGCTGTAGTATCTAACAATAGACCACAAACGGTTGTGTGATTGCTAGCCTTCTATTCAGGAATTCCGATTGGCAGCGCCCCCGCCCCCACGAATCAGAAAGATCGTCTGTGGTTAGACTATTCTGATTACCTGTTCGGCAACCATTAAGACTAACCATTGACGAATATGCCTCCTTTTCACGCATGCCGTCACCCCGCATGCAATTACAAGGTGGTCGTTACAACGACCGCGTTGTAACAACGCATACCATTAGCCCGCAAGTCGGAACAACGACTTGCGGAGGGGGGAGCTGGATGTTGGAATAGTATAATTTACTATTCCAACTCCAGTCTGTGCGGACAGTAGGGTTTAAAATCCAACACCTTCTCCCCCGTTCCGCAAGTCGTTGTTTCGACTTGCGGGGTAATAGTATGCGTTGTTACAACGCGGTCGTTGTAACGACCGCGTTGTAATTGCATGCAGGGTGACGGCTTTGTTGTGAGGGCTGTTTACCACCATTGACATCTACTCCTCTCCAGACATTTTGCGATCGAGGTAAGAGTGGGCAGCTCAAAATTCTGGGATTTCCTGAATACAGGCAAGGAATCTGCCCTTTTTTCTAGTGCAAACACATACCTCATATTGACAATTTTTGTAAGCAAACTTTCGGTGCATGTACACAAAACAATCACTGGCAAAAGCCAATAGGTCTCTCCTATGCGAGATCTATTGGCTTTGTCAATATTTTTTTTATCTGTGTTGTACAGCAGTGCAGCTGCTGTGCAGCATGGCTGAAAGAGAAAAAAAAGTGCTTCGATGGGGTCAACGCTGGCTACATAAGAGTTTTTAAAAAGTTTTTTTTACTTTCAACCATGCTGTACAGCAGCCCCAGTGCTGGACAATACAGCTACAAAAATGACAGTATGTTAGAGCTATTTGGCCTGGTCAATGATTTTTTTTGTTGCGGGAGGGTTAGAGGGTGCAAGCAACAACGCGGTAGAGTGTGCACCTTAAGTAAAAAAAAAGTTTGAAAAATAAAAAAAAACTATGATGTCATAATGCTTTTTTATGGTTATGGTGGGTCTGGGAGGGCCAACATGGACAGCAGGAGCAGGGAGGGGGCAAGCAATACGAGGGACAGTGGAGGAGGGGGGGGGAGGCTGAAGGAGTCTAGAAACATGTCAGACAGCAGGGGGAGGAGGACAGCAGGTGCAAGCAACAACGCTGGACTGGGAGGGTAGGGGAGAGACAGCCTGCAAATACATGCAGTCTTATGGAGTGCTACTACTAAAAGAAAAAAGTGGCTCCAAAAGCGGAGCAGTGGAAGGATACTGGGAAAGGAAGAGCTACATGGGCTATGATCCAGGTGAGGGACAAACATATGAAGAGCAAGTGGAGCCAGCACACGCTGACCAAAGTAAAGCAAGGAAATGTGAGTGACAAAGCCAGTCAATGGTATGTAATGAGCATGCTCTAAGCCCCTACAGGAAAACACAAAATCTTGCAAGCGACAGCCCATGCTCTATCTCAGGTGAGGCCCAAAAAAGGGTGTACTGCAGCTCTTCTCGCTTTTTGGTGAAAATGGTCACCCATCCTTAGCTTGGAGACATCAAAGTGACATCATTCAATCGTCTGCTATAATTATGATCTTTACAGTTAACGCTCACAGAATATATGCTCATTTCATAAAGGTAAATTGCTGTCCCACCAGAGCCTAGGAGTGCACTGTACCAATTGAGAAATGATCCAAGAAAACTCAACAGGAGCCAAAACGCACAACAACACTCATTTTGAGTGGATCAGTAAATCCAGGAGTAATACTGCGATGCAGTACTTACCTTGCTATAATTGTGAGGTGTGGTCTTACCCCTAGATTTAGTATTCTTTAAAGAAAAATATAGTCTAGCTAACAGTAATAACATCATTAAATGTTTTCGGCATTTATGTATAGCAGATACCATCAGCCTTTTACTATTAGTAAGTGGTCATTTCATTTGCTTCCACTTATGCAGCATTCTTTTTCTTGAGTACTGCAGGATCACTGAATTAATGTGGCACTTGAAATCTGGGAGGGTTGGTGGAAATATGCACTCTACTCAATGTCATTTCCCTCTGCAAGCACGCCACAGAAATCTGGGACACCAGGACTACCCTTGCTCCAGGCGTCATGTTCATAATCGAAGCCTGGCTCACCCCCGCCTTGGCACCGGACATCGCCACCGCGACAGCCTCAGGATACAGGATGATCCACCATGACCGCCTCGACAGACCCGGCGGAGGAGTCTCCATCATCCACAAGGACTCCCTTAACTGCACCACCTCCGACGACGACACAACACCCATCATGGAACACCTCACCTTCCAGATCAAGCCGGACGTCAACATCACCATCAGGGGAACCCTCACCTACAGACCTCCCAACCCCCGCCCTAGCTTCTGCATCTCCATCCCGAACTTCATAGGCCCTCTGGCTATCGACTCCAACCACTACATCTTCCTGGGTGCCTGAATTTCCACTTAGAAGACCCAGTCGACACCAACTAATCCACGCTTCAACAACATGAGAATCATCAGCCTCTCTCAATTGGTCATCACTCCCACGCACAGAGCTGGACACACCTTGGACCCCATCTCCTCTACCTCCGACAGAGCCAAAGTCTCCCACACTGCCAAACTAACCTGGACAGACCTCAGCATCGTCCACTTCACCATCGATGGTCCACGATGTGGCCTGACGAGACCCCAAACCCTTTCTCGCCGCAATTGGAACAAAGCTACTTAGCTCCTCTGGACATCCGCCCTAAAAAAAGCACACACCCCCCTCAAACTCTCTCTAACTTGACGTCTAGAATTTCTCTAAATGGGTCTCATCAGCTGCCGACACCATCACCCCCCTGAAAGACTCCACCAACTGCACACTCGCCAAACAGGCCAGCTGGTTCACCCCTGAACCACAGACCCTCAAACAACACTGCAAGAAACTAGAGAGACACTGGCGATCCAACAAGACCCCCACCCACCTAAACACATACAGATCTGCTCTCTACAGCTACCACCACTGTCTCAGAGAGACCAAGAAAGTAGCCCTTAACACCTGCATAGAAGCAAGGGCCAACCACACCAATGAACTGTTCAGCATTGTCAGAGAATTCTCTTGCCCCACCACCACTGGGAACACGATCTGCCCCTCCCAAGCCCTCTGCCATGACCTAGCAAACTACTTTCAACACAAAATCCCCATCATCTCCAGCGACCTTGACCCCCAACCCACCGACCTCAACCACCTCCACAACTCAGCCAGCGCCCCCCACCACCCCTGGACCTGCGACTGGAAGCAGCTCTCCACTGAAGACACCATCACTATCATGAATCCCATATACTCCAGATCCCCCTCGGACCCCTGCCCGCACCACATATACAAACTAGGAAGAGAAGTGATTGCGCGCCCTCTCACTGAACTCCTCAGCACTTCCATCACAACAGCCACCGTACCCGATGCTTGAAAACATGCAGAGGTCAAACCCCTCCTAAAGAAACCCTCAGCCAACCCTAACAAACTCAAAGACTACCGCCCAATCTGGCTTCTCCCTTTCCTCGCCAAAGCTTGGAGAAAGCCATCAACCATCAGCTCACGGAATACCTCGAAACCAACAACCTACTCGACCCTTCCCAATCTAGCTTACGACCCAACCACAGCACCGAGACCGCCTTGATCATAGCAACTGATGACATCAGATGCCTCCTCGACCTAGGAGGAATAGTGGCCCTCATCCTCCTCAACCTATCAGCAGCCTTCGACACCATCTCCCACCACACCCTGATCTCCAGACTCCACCACATCGGCATACAAGGTAATGCACTCAACTGGATCTCTTCCTTCCTCTCCATCCGTACCCAGAAGATCCACCTACCACCTTTCTCCTCTGCACCCAAAGACATCCTATGCTGGCATTCACAGAGCAGAAAACAAGCCTCAGAATTTATGTTTCTTTTAAATTTAGTTTAGTAGCTTCCCCTGCCGAGCCCTTTCATGGCTTAATTGCTACATTTCTGCATGACAAAAGCGATGAGATGGACTTGAAGATATGCAGTGGGTGTGAATTTAGGCAGACCTCACCTCCAGAAATGAACAAGAGAAAAAACAAAGAAAGGGAATAAACTCCATCCACAATGGGCATTGCTTCCTTGGCACAAACTGAAGGGGTGGGGGCGGGGGCTCGTAAATTTAAAGTGGAGAGATTATAGATGTGTACAGTTACCACCTATTTCATACAAAATATGGTCATTGAGCTCCTATTTGAATATCAGTTTGTGGAAAAATCAGCTGTATGTCTTTTATTTCCCAATTCTACCTCAGTTAGCTTTAATAATCCTTTAGGGATTATGTACATTGCTTGGAAATAATTTAGCGCGAGTTATGCTTACATTAACTGTTTAAACCTTTTATTTCAAGCAGGACTAAATACCAGCATTTGTTGAGGTTCCACATTTTCTTTTATCGTCCTTTGGTTAAAAATACCAAGTATTTTACTAACAAATTGGACAGGTGGTACTCCTATGGAACAGTACATCATGGAGGGAAAAACTGGATGTCCGTGGGGCAGAACCATTGAGACAAAGTAAAAAGCTGGAGGAGCGATAGAAGGGTCAAGGTTAGAGATACGTGTACAAGGAGCAGAACCAGCGATAACAAGTAACAGACAAAGGGAAAGAGGAAGGAGAGAGATCGGTATATGATAGAGGTGGGCAAGAAAACAAATTAACAAGGAAGGCCGAGCCAGAGCTGAGGCAAGGGTCTGGCTCGGATCTTAGAGCCTGTGTAAGAGCCGTGCCCTGAAAATATTTGCTGTGTTAATCATACAAACATCACATAAAATATGAAAAAGTCTCTTCAAAATAAAAAAATATGAAAAAGTCTCTTCAAAATTTAAAAAAAGTGTATTTCTTTAACATGTGGAAGCTTTGACATTATAGGGCACATAATAGCACTGCATTGAGAAGTACTTGTTAAAAGAGATAGGTTTGTACAACTGGTAGTCTGAACTCACGTATTTGAAAGTGCTTTCAGGCAAAATAAATGAAGGTAAAAAAGAGTTTTGGTAAAATAAAATAGTTACCAAAGATCACACGATTTAAGTGAAGCTACGATTTATCCATGGTTTCTGGTTTCATTTTTCACAAATCAGCCAGAAATTTGCATCTATTTGCCTTTCCTTATGTTTAGGCGTTGTTTTTATCTCTTCGTGCTTTTTAAAAAAACTTCAGAAAAATGCACTAACTCAACCCGAAGGTATTGGAGCGCGTTACATAAGCACCAGTTACATTACACAATGGCACATGTACTATTTATAGGCACGGAGAGGTTAAGTGATTTACCCCGAATCACAGGATGTTGAACCAACGCTGAGACTACCGTTTCAGGCCACATCTTGGAGAGAGTAAGACCAGCAAAAGCCACATGAAAGCTTGGCTCGGTATAGGCTTGAGGTTCCAACATGATCTCGAGCTGAGGCAGAGCTAGTCTTCAGGCTCGAGTCTGGCTCGAGCTTTCAATGGCATGCCCACCTCTAGAGTATGATGGGCAGAACCAGCGACATAAGATGAGAAGCTCGGGAGAGGTGACAGGTAAAGAGTAGGGCATCGAAGGGAGAGGTGGATATAGGAGAGTTTTTTAACAAGCAGGAAAAAATAAAAGGAGAGGGAAGAGAGAGGTATATGTAAGAGTGGCAGAACCAGCAAGAGAAGAGAAGCTGGTGGGAGGAGAGGGATAGATGGAGAAGAGGGGAGACGAGAGGTGGATGTAATGGGGACGGAATCAGCATGAGAAGGAAAGAGGGGAGACGGAGAGAGGCCAGGGGAATACTCTATAGACTCTTGCCTGAGACACCTCCTCGTCTGTGGTGAGAATCTCTTTGGGAAAGAAGCAAAGAGCGTTATTCCTGCAACGACGAGTAGAATGATCATCACCTTGCAAAAAGACCGCTGCAAAGAAAGTGAGGCTCTGATATTGTACCCAAGACTGCTGTATCACTACAATGATGCAAGATTGTGCAACCTTGTACATCCTGAGGAATGTAAATGATACTCACAAGTGTTACTGCAGGAGCTGGACACTGGGATATAGCAGTATTTAAGTCTGAGTAGCCTAGCAAACAGGAACAGTGGGCAACGCTTGTCCCCATGAATGCTAAATAGGAACAACTTGAGAGCACGATAGACACCAATGGAGGTTGGAGGAGGTAAACCACTCCTGACCATCTGCATAGAACAGACACATAGCGATTCAAAAAGATGGAAAATCCCAGATCTAGCCATCCAGTGTCTTCTCTCCCAGGATATTTTCACAGCTAGTCACATACCACTATAACATTGAAGATTGTTGCCACAGTGGGTCCTGCAGCTACGGTCACTGCTGACAGATGGAGCCACATATTGCTGCAACAAGAGATACAAGTGCAGCACTAGAAGCATAGATTGACACTCTAGTGTTTGATGTAGGGTTAACTTGGATATAAATGCTAAACTGTTAAACTAAAGTGACAGAGACATCATCCTGCAAAAATGTGAGGCATGCACGCCTAGGCCTTGTGCCCAACACCCAAGGATCTCCTGCCTCACTACTAGCCAGCGCCAGTAGGGAGTGGTAGAGAGGCCGAGACAAGTCTCATGAATCTCCACAGCAGAGCATTGACAGAGAAGAACAGATCTCATCTGAGCCTCTCCTTCTGACTCCCTCCCTGTCAGTGTTGCTGGATTACTGTCACTTTGTTTAGAACGGATGTACAAAATCTTGAAATAAAAATGTGTATTTTGGATTTTTTCATTTAAGCACACTAGATTACTTCACTGCACTGGGTGGCCTTCATTGGATTTGATAGTCAACAAAACTCCTCCTGAAGTGACTATTTTATTAATGACTCGAGAGCAAAGTCAGTTGTCTTGTGCCTTCTGTATAAACCTTTAGTTATAGATTGAACAACATTGTCTACTGAGCAATATACAGTTGGAATATTTGTACAGTGTGCATCCTGAACTGATTTATTTCAAGGAGCTGTCAAATGGTATGCTTATGGAAAAGGAAGCCCAGAGAGAAAATTAATTTCCTAGGGTCACATAGTTTGGTCAAGCTGTGATTGAAACCGGTTTTCATTATTGCACATTGTGAAATTATGGCACTGCATGACTATCAAATTTTTTCATCTTCTGCTTTGATGACATTTTTAGTATTGACCCAAGAAGCAAGTCCGTTGTCTTGTGCTTCCTATATAAGGTTTTCATTGTTGTTATAGCTGGAGCAACATTATGGTCTATTAAACCATATACAAGCACGGATTTTGTACAGTGTGTATCCTGAACTGAATCATCTTAAGGTGCTCTTAAATATGATGATAATGGAAATCGAGTAACAATAAAAAATAACAATTTTCAGGGTCACACAGTTTGGTCAAGCTAGGAAACCAGACTCTGTTGGTCAGGGCAGCACAACTTGTTTTTGCCTTGGGTCCCTCAAAAGCTTCTGACTAACCTGGATTGCTTACACAAATGGCAATGCAGAAGTGCGTTCATGATAACTGCCTGGCGATGCAACAACAAAAGAAAATGTTTCTGGAAGTTAAGAAATGACTTCCTTAATCATAACTCAAGCACATGTTATAATTCCCAGTAGACCTGAAAGTCCTGCATATTAGAAAAATCTCACTTCTTCACTGTTGCATCAGCAGAGTAGACATGGGCTGAAGCACTGACAAACTCTGGAAGAACTATGCATTAATTCCATTGCAGGCCTAGATTGTGATCGCAATGAAGGAGAAAACCGCAGTAACTTGGCAGACCATCATCTACTCTGCACAAGCTGGGAGGGTTGCTGCAGGAGTAGTCGCACTCCATGAATCCTTGAGCTTGACTGGCACCAGTGATTCAGGAGACCGCTCATTGGCAATTGGTGGTGGCACAGACATGCCGGGAAAATTCCCTGCAGATGAGGCTAGTGGCTGTAGCAGAGTACTTATGCCAAACAATATCAGACCATTACCTGCTGCTCGTTACTCTAGCCTGTATGTTGCCCATGAGCATTTCCACATGGAAGCTGATGGTGGCAGAGCTGCAAGATGCACCTTTTCAAGGGACTGTGAGCCAAACTGAAGTATTATAGCGAAAATTAAAAGAAATCAGGAGAGTGCTGACAGACTTGGAAGCTTTGAGTTTTATTTGTCGCTAATTGATGATGAAACTATAATGAGAACCAGAAATGCCATATTATACTAGCTAAACCCGTTTAATGTGTAGTAAGATACAACATTTACCATCTGTTCAGCTAAAATTCCTAGAATGACAGGCATAATCTTCCAGTGAGATATGTTAGAGGTCCAGTGCACTTTAAAATGCACTGTATTGGTCACAAAATGACCCCTATGCACATTAGTACAATAACTTTAACAAGGAAAGGATGTGGCATTAAGGCCAGAGCTGCTGACTTAGGAACTGGGGAACCAGATTCGAGTCTCAGCATCGGCGCAACATCCTGTGATTCTGGGCAAATCACTCAAGCCCATATTTATCATGGATTTTCATCGCACTTGTGCCACGCAAGGGGGCGCAAAGGTGACAGAAAACCTTAAATTATATTTACCAAGCCAAGCAGGGCCACCTTGGTAAATGTGGTGTAACGCAGAGCAGGGCAAATTGGTGCCTTGTGTTACTAAGCCCCAGGAAGGCATTACATGGGTGGAGAGTGGGTGTTCCCACGCATTTACCCATGTATTTTGGGGCATTCCCAGATTTACCATTAGTGGCAGCACTGGGAACGCGTCAAAATCCTACGCCTTCCCAGGGGAGGCATAACGAGGAGCTATGTCTATTTCTACTTATTTTTCCTCTTTCTAAGAGTGCTGCATTCTGCAGCACACATGGAAAGAGAAAAATTGCTCTGTGGATTGTTTTTGTGCAGGATGGTGCCCCTTCCTGCACAAAAACAACCCTACCCACAGCGCAGGCACCCTTGCACCATGGTGCAGTGCTATCTGCGTTGCTGCTTGGCAGTCAATAGTCACCAGAGCTAGGAAAAACAGGAATGCTTCGTACAATGTTGAATTTGGCGCATTTCTGCCCTTTCACGCTGCGCAGCAAGGTGACTTGCTGCATTGCATGAATTTATGGTAAATGTGACCCTTGATCTCCCCATTCCTCCACAAAAAAAAAAAATAATATGATTGTGACCTTGTGTAATGCAACTGGTGATCATGTAAAGCGCTCCAATACCGTTGGGTCGAGTTTGCGCTATATAAACCTTCAAAATACATAACGGGATCACCCACAAACTATTTTAAGCCTGAGGCTGAATTTGGCTCGCCTCCAGCGTTTGCAGTGTCAGTCCCCCACCTGAAAATTTGGGTATAGCTTCACCCCTGCCCCTGCCCGGGAGCCTGGCTTCGAATTGTTATCTAGGAGGGGGGGGGGGGGGGGGAACACCTTGGTCTTTGCCCAGCAAGATGGCAGCTTAGGTGTACAGGTTCTAGGTGATAGGTGCAACAAACTAATTTTAGTGCTCCCTACGAACCCACGCTGACCCGCAAATGTGATAGGATACACTGGGGAGCCAGGCTCACTCCAGGAAGGAGTTCTGCCCAGTCCAAAGAACAAAGACGCATTTGGCTCTTTGACGCCAAGATAAAACTCTGACCAGCTACACGCAGAGATGCGGGGCCCGGGGGAAACTTATTCAAGCAACGGCAAGCTGATTGGTATTTTGATTCTACGCTGGTCACAGATCTGGAGGGCATGGTTCTTTATGTAAGCCTCGGCAGCTGCCACTGATTTTTTCTGGGATGAATCTTAAGTCTCACTCGCCATTAAAATATTTTCATGCATAGTCTGGGAGCTGTTCGGCCATTTACACCTATGCTCTTTTTGCATCGAGCTGATACCTTGTAGGACTCAGTGAGTAAATGTTCAGCAGTTCCTAATGATCGGTCCATATGCCATTTCACCCTCTGACAGTTGCTGGATGCTTTCATGTTATGTGTATGTTGTAACTCTGTTCTTTTAAAATCGTTACATTCATTCCCCCTTTGAACGTTACAACTTGCAATAAAGCTAAGGTGTCCGTTTGTCGCCTGGGTTAAGCTGGAGGATAACTAGTGCCAATTCAGATGGCCTCATTTGATTCAATTTACCCTGGCAATGACACTTTGGATCGTTAAAATGGCTGAACCCAGAGATAAAGAGACAAAAGATCAAAAGCATGGTAACAAGAAAACCAAACAGGAGCTGCCCATCCTTGATTCACCTATCAAATGCAAGTCAGACTTAGATACCAAAAAGGAACTTCTCCTGCGAAGACTAAACGACCTACACGACATTACGCAAAGCACGAAATCGAACACTGAATTTCTGCAAAACTATAAATATTAGGTCACAGAGGGCGATTCAAAAGTGCCAGTAGGCAGAATTGATGAGGCTGAAGCAAGAATAGGTAAAACAGAGGATTCTCAGCTGGCTTTTAAAAAGACAATGGGCATCCTTGCAAAGAAGGTCGAGGTCCAGGAAAAGAGAGTTCACTGAAATAGAGGGCAGAAATAGATGGGGTAACCTTACAATTTTTGGCTTAGCAAAACATTCAAAATCCGCTGCTAAGTACTGTATAAGTTTCTTACAAACTTGGATCCAGTGTACTCTGGGCATGTAATTTGACAATGTTTTTGAGATTGAACATGCTCACAGGATTATTACTAGACAAATATCAAACTCTAAGACACCTCGGTCCTTATATTCCAACCATTCCGATTCTAACATTTGGAACTAATTTTTTTCATTTAATTTATTATCTTTATTCGGTTCACATAAAAGAAACCATAAAAGTACACAGTAAAAATAGAATTTTAAAAACAGTATCTCCATTCACAATACCCAATCCCAAGAGCAAAGCGTGAGAGTTTTGAGAAGCAGCGCAGGCTCTTTAAACCTAAAAACAAAAACCTACTTAATGGTCAGCCATGTTGGTGATTAAAATGACCTAGCGCCACTATTACATGTACCATACAGTTAACTCTTTTCTGTTATGGCGGTGTCCTTTTAAAATCCAGAAACCACTAAACCTAACATTAGGATGGTTAAAAATTCATTACCGTATACTTTAAACCAACAATAGGCCATTTCTAGTCTGTGTTAATTGACATAAGTGCTCTAACTGCAGCCCCACATAAAAGATGCTTACATCATCAGCGAGTAGGAGCAGCTTCCAGTGTGCTTCTCTATAGTCTCTGGTGGAGAGCCTTTTAATTAGGGGAAGTAACATTCTTTTAGTGTAAATAGAGTAAAACCCACAGAAGAATAAACAGTATAGCATGGATTGGCCTGAGCTTCCATTACATAGGCAGGGGGTGGAGTCAAAATTTGCCTGAAATCCTAAGGGGAGGCATAACATATATTTCACTGTATCCGCCCTAAAACGGAACAACAGACATCTCTCCCATCGTCCCAAGGGTTTTGTTAAATACATCGCCATTATTCTGTCTACTCATAATAAATTTATTTG
Organism: Calotriton arnoldi; assembly: GCA_963921515.1. Lineage (NCBI taxonomy): Eukaryota > Metazoa > Chordata > Amphibia > Caudata > Salamandridae > Calotriton > Calotriton arnoldi. Next base: position 222,787 of record CAWUFW010010112.1, read on the forward strand.
GAACTCATTCTTGACCAGACGAGGAAGATACTTACTTACTTATGCCTACTACACCTTCTGGGGTATAGGCCATCCCAGGATTCTCTAGCCACTTCTGTCCTGGGCCTTTCTTTCAACCTGACTCCAGGTGTAACCCATCTCCATACAGTCAGCCTCGAGGCCTTGGCGCCAGGGGTTTCTTGGCCTTCCTCTTTTCCTTAAGGGTTCCAGGTCAGGGCTTGCGTGGTGGTGTTTGATGCAGGCTTGCAGCGGGTGCGACAAATCCAGCCTCAGCGTCTTTTCAGGATTTCTTCACGAGCAGGGAGTTGGAAAGTCTGCTGCCATAGGTCATTGTTGCCAATGGTGTTTGGCCAGCGAATTTGGAGGATTTTCCTCAGGCAGGTGCTGATGAATGTCTGGACTTTGTTGGTGGTGAACACAGTGTCCGCTGGATTGCATTTCTTCTCCTCGCTGTGGATTTCTTCATGATCGAGTCGATGGTCAGCAGGAAGAGAAAAGGCAAGAGCAAATAACCCTGGTGGACTCCGGTGCTCACTTGGAAGGCTTCCGTGAGTGTCCTCCATGGACTATCTTGTTGGTCATTCCCTCGTAAGAGTTCTTGATGATTCTTATGAGTTTATCTGGCACACTGTAGAGGCGGGGGAGTTTCCAAAGGGTCTCTCTGTCCACGCTGTCTAGTGCCATCTCACAGTCGATGAAGTTAACAGAGGGGGGAGTTCCATCCCATCAACTGCTCAATGATGATAAGCAGTGTTGCATTCTGGTCTGTACAGGCTCTATCTTTGCTGAAGGCACCTTGCTGATCTCACAACTGTGTCGACTTGTTCTTTCATTCTATTCAGGATGTCTCTGTTGAAAACTTTGCCTGGGGTTGATAGAAGAGTTATCCCTCTGTAGTTTGCACAATTACTCAGGTCACCTTTCTTGGGGATCTTGATAAGATATCCCTCCTTGCAGCCCAACGACACCTTTTTCTCTTCCAAGATCTTTCCAAACATGGGGTGAGCAATGTCTGCCTTCAGTGCCTCTGCAGGAATGTTGTCAGGTCCTGCAGCCTTACTATTTCTCAGAAGTTTGATGGTTAACTGTATTTCTTCCTTGGTTGATTTGCTGCAGTCGACTGGTAAGTCCTTGTCAGCTGCCTGTATATCTAGTGCAGACTGTGGCACAGGCTGGCTCAGCGGTTTTTCAAAGTGCACAAGCCATCTTTGTTGTTGACCTTCGTTACACAGAAGTGTCTTCCCAGCTTTGTCTTTAACAGGTCTTTCTGGCTTGCTGTATCTGCTGAAGAGTTTCCTTGTTATGTTGTAGAGTTCTTTCAAGTTTCCATGGCTTGCAGCTTCCTAGACTTTTGTGACAAGACCATCCATGAATCTTCACTTGTCTGCTCTTAAGCTTCTCTTTGTCTCCTTATGGTTTTGGTAGATTTGCCTTAAGCTTTTTCTTTTTCTGCCCTAGTTCGGCTGGTGTTGACTGCAGCTTTCTTTTCCTTTCTCTCTTGGATTTTGAGGAGAGTCTCGGTGGAGATCTATTCTTAGGCTGGTGTTTCTTGGGACCCAGTACCTCCTGACAGGTTAATGTCACTGTTACTTTGATCTTCTCCCACTGACTTTCTTCAGGGTCTCTGTCATCCTCTAGTTCTTGCAGGACTTGGAAATTGTTACGGAGGATGAAGGAATATTCACTCTGTTTCTGTGTGTCTTTGAGGAGGGTGGAGTTATATCGCTGGCGCTGGTTTGTCGGTTTTATCTGTGCTTTCTTCAGCTTTAGCCTGGCCATGACAAGGTAATGTTCCGACACCACGTCCGCTCCTCTCAACACTCACACATCCTGCAAGCACCTCCGGAACTTCTTGGCAATGAAGACATGGCAGATCTGATTCTCTGTTGAATGGGCTAGTGACACCCATGTTGCCTTGTGTATTCTTTTGTGTGGGAATACACTACAGTCTATCACCAGAATGTGAAGGGCACAGAGATCTGCAAACCTTTCACCATTCTTTTTCATGTCTTCAAGGCCATGGTTGCCTATAACTTCTTCGTATCTAGTGCTGTAGCTTCAAATCTTTGCATTGAGGTCCCCCATTAGTATAGTGATCTCGCTCTCAATGCATTGCTCTAGGATGGACTGGAGTCTGTTGTAAAATTGTTTTTTCCCTCTTCTTTGCTGTCATTTGTAGGTACATAGCACTGGATAACATTCATGTTGATCCTATTTTTCTTTGTTCGGAAGGTCGCTGTGATGATTCTGGGATACTGGGCTTCCCATCCAATCAGAGCTCTGTTGACTGCTGGCATTAGCATCAGTATTACTCCATGAGTATGTGGGGCATTTTCTTCCTCGTGTCCAGAATACAGCAGCATTCCTCCTGGAGCCAGTCTTTTCAGTCCGGACTGTGTCCATCTGGTCCCACTTTTGCCAAGCAGTGCAAGGTTGTATTTTTTCATCTCCGCTGCCACTTAGGCTGTCTTGCCTCTCTCGTGCATGGTCCTCACGTTCCATGTGCTGATGGTCTTGGTCAAAAGCAGGTGGATTGGCTTGGTGGCTTCTAGGGATTTCTGGCTTTCAACACAAGGCATCATAGCTCTACACGAAAGAGACTCCTCTCTCCTTAAGGCCTGGATGTCTTTCCGTCTTTTGGTTGATGTTTCTATAGCGAAGATTTTTTACAAGGTGGGGTAGGTAGCCCCACAAATAATCCTCCTCCTTTCGCAGCTGGGCTTGGGACCGGTCATGGCGGAGTTAGATAAGGAAAACCCAACACTTTGACTTTATCTTTTTTATCTAATCAATTGAATGGTGTGAAAATTGTAATTTCTCAAGACTGCCACCAATTACTCTTGGTCCCTCCTGTGCCCCATCACTATGGCTGGCTGCTGTATTGCAAAGGCTTTCAGTTTTGCTTCACAGGTCACCCTTTAACTCTCCTGCTGTTTTCGTGTTATCTCTGAAAACCACATGGGGTGAGGCATCCACCAATAACAATTTATCTAATGTACAGTTAAAAAACTTAGCATGTTGCAAATCTGTCTCCAGCCAAGAACAGCTCTGGAATATGACAGTTAAATGTATCTGCAGTAAAGCACAGCAGTGTAGTAATACTATCTCCAGACTCACAAACCTGTGAAGTGATTGTTTAAAGTTAAATTTCAGAGCCATTGAGAAGGGAAGTTTAGATTCTATTAAGAACAGGGAGGTGAGGATTATCCATTCTCTTCTTTCATTTTATTAAACAGCAGTCGTTACCAAGCTCACTTTTCTAACATAACTATATTTACAAAGTAACACAGGGAAAAGTTAAACACCAAAATATCCAATATTCCACTAGTCATGGTCCAGTGTCCATAACCAACCCCTGTTCAAACTCTTCTTCCTCCTCTCTCTTCACCGGAGGTCATCACATCCCTCGGTTAGTCACTGTTCATTCTTCATGCGAAACGCTAACGGGGTGAAATTTGTAGAAGGAGTTCTAAGTGACGTACACATAAAATTATTGTAATACTACTTCTAGGCGGTGCTTTGAGGTAGGGAGATTACCCACTCCCCAGTTAGATGACAGAGGTCAAACCAATTTAGGAATTATCTCCCCCAGCACTCGCTAGTGTCAACATATAATCATAATATTGTACAATACATAAATTACAGATGCCAACAATTCTTGTTTTTCTTGTATTGTTTGATTTATTCTTGAAGTTCTGTTTTTTTAGCTGTATTGTTTTCTGTTTTTTCGCCTACACGTGTTTCGTCGCCAAGGGTAAGTGACCGCGACTTCCTCAGGGCTGTTGCATTAGTAAGTTGTGGCTATCTTTAAACCGTTTTTACTTCCGTCCCGGTGTCCCAATCATTTCTTAAATCCGATAAAATTTCCCAGGCTCAGACAACCCCAATTCTGTTGTCTCAAATCATTATTACAGCCGTTTTCTGGATTCCGATAATTAGTTGAAACTAATTATCGGAATCCAGAAAATGGACGTAATAATTATATTAGAATGTAGAAAAACATGCATAATCAAAACTAGATTAGGTCCCTAATAGCACCCAAAATCATCACGCTCATTCCCAAATTTGGGGCTTATGTAGGAAATTTCCCCATAGACACGCATTGAAAGTGCAGCTTCATCATGGTGTGAGCAAAAGAAATACATTTTCAACAAATCAGAAATAAGACTTTTGAATCATCATACAACCTTACCACCTAAGCACTGACTCACTACATGAATATTGATTCAGCCCCTTCTGACCTAATATCATCCGGAGGTGTCAGAACAAACTAGTTACATAAACAATAGTGAACCACTGTGAATGAATGCAATACCGCATGCAAGCAGAAGGCCCTTGGAGAAACAATACAATACTGAGCACATGTTAAAGATTCTTCTTTGAGAACAGTGTCAGTCGCAATTCAACAAACATGACTTGCTTGACTAAGTCCAACAGAAATAAAAAACAGAACACATACGTGACAAGACATCCATTTTGAACAAGATGGTGGCGAGGCCTAGTTAGAATACACCAGGAAAATGCATTTCAACAGGTCATGGCAAAACTGTTTTATAGGCAATAGTATGAGATCAATGTACACATGTTAATACAAGTGTAGATTAATTTCCTGCACTGATATTAGTAATGCAGAAATCTGCTTAATGCACAAAAGCTCCTACAACTTTAACCTGGTTCCTCACCGGATGTCACATCCATATCCTCGCTGGTGGGAGACCCCATTATGGGTTCGCCGTTTGGGACAACAGGGTAGTCATTTTCCCTTGTTTTATCAGCCTCCCAGAGGAAGGGTATATATATAAGCATGCATGTTCTTTTACGGAATGTTTCCTTGAGTGTGCCGAACTCTTCCGGGCACTCCGCTTTGCACTTCTGATTGCCTTCTCAGGCCGTGCACCTTCCTGCTGATCCTTATCCCTACTGCCTGCATCAGCTGTTTATCATTGATAGGCTTGAGAGCCTCCAAATCAGCTCATGATAGGGACTATTCTAAATCTTCTGGGAGAGATAGCCCCGCTGGGCACAAGTTTGCCTCCCCCTCTTCCTGGCATTGGAAATATTAATGGTCCCTGAAAGAGGACATTTCAGAACCAGTAGGATGTTCACCTGTATATATCGGCCATTTAAAGAAGATTTACTGAGTCCGTCCTTCATTAAAATACTTTTGCCATTTAAATCCACTGAGGAGCTCTATTCCCTGCTGCCCAAATGCAGAAGCTCAAGATTAACCTTACCGCGCAAGCGTTGTCATCCAGAGTAGAGTCCGTTTAATTAAACTAGTCACTGAGAGTTGGGTGGCTGCCAGAAGATTTCTTTCCCTATTCTCTAATTATCAGAGCACTCTGCTCCGGTGCAAACGGTACGTTTGACTCTATGAGGACCACCCCCCACGCCTACACATCGAGCATAGAGCTGGTGGTCATTAACAGAGAAAAAACATCAAGAGCCTGCTCTACAGTGCATCGTACTACTTTATGGGACCTTAAGCGAGAGCTCTCAGGCTTCCCTGAGATGGGAGCCTGTCATACTAGTCCCACCGCTCAATCTGATACTCCACACACATTTTAGTGCCAATACAGGATACAATGTGGAAAAAAACAGCAACAAGGCACAGCACACAGACATAAAACAAGCATTTGCAATGCAATCGGTCTCGCCTTTTGGACCTTATATGTATTTAGCTATGCAGCACATTAGCCTGGGTGCTGAAACATCTACTGTTCTTTAACATGGAGGGAAAATAAGCACCAAACTGCGTGACACGCCAGGTATGGGAACACATGGAGAGAAATATTGCCTTTCAGCGGGAAATGGTATAGTCCAAAGCTCTGTTTTTAATATAAAATCAGGGCCTTCGGTGGTCATATCACTGAAAATACAAGATTTGAAAAAAATATTATTGTCTACGGGTGCTCATGGAAGACAATTTCTATGGACTGGAATCTAGAGAATGCTAAAGTGATTCTGGTATTTTACTGACCTCTGCTGGTCGTTTTCTATCAAGAAAGTTAAATAGAGGCAGTTGCCAGAAATTTTTTAAAAGAAAGTCCCTAAGCAGAAAGCAATTCTGGTATTTTAGGGACCTCTGCTGGTCGTTTTCTATCAAGACAGTTAAATAGAGGCAGTTGAACAGAAAAAAAGTCCCTAAGCGGAAGCAGACAAGTCCTAGGGCTGATCTCCAGAGCCCACAAAGTACATACACATATAAGTATGTACTAAAGTATATACAAGAGTTCCCGAATGCTCGACCTAAAAATATCTCGAATAAGCAGCAAAGAAAGAGGAGGAGTTTGAACATGGGTTTATTATGGACAGTGGAACACGATTGGAGGACTGTGGGGAACTTTGTTGTTTAACTCTTCTCTATGTTATTTGGAAATGTATTTATGATTATGTTAGAAAAGTGATCTTTGGAACAACTGCGGTTCAAAAAAGTGAAGGAAGAGAATGCATAATTCTTGCCTCCGGTCCTGGTATAGAATGTATCTCTAGCAATGAACAACAGCAAAGTGTAGCTGTATATCCAGCCTCAAGCAGCAAGTGTGACTGTTGAATGCATCTCCAGCCATAGACAAAAGTGAAGAGTGACTGTATTTCCAACCACGCACAACATGGAAGTGTAACTGTTGACTGTATCTCCAAACATTCACATCACTCGTGTGAATGTATCTACACCCACACACAATAGTGAAGATTGGCTGCTGAATATATCTCTAGGCAAACACTTAATGAAGTGCGATTGCTGCTGGATGGTTGATATTTACATTAAGAAGAAAATATTTCTCTTTATATATAAATATATACGTAAGAGCACACAATCTTAGACAATGTCTTACACCTTGAGAATCTACATCTCACCAGTTATATCGGCGGTAGCATGCAGGACTCCAATACAAAATTATTGCTCAACTCCTTCTGTGACCGGATGTGACATGACCCACAGAAAGCCCATTTCAAAGTATTGACTACATCCCTTTAGTAAGTAACAAACAACCTCTATGAGGTCTGGGCAATATAAACATTCATAAAAATACATAAAAACATATTGGAGCTTATGAATCTTTGACTGTTTTATTAAAACATGAACTTAGTTGAACAAATAAGGGAAATTCTTGCTTGGGTGCTGCGGGTAGGAGCTTTCTTTATTTATTTGTTAATGACTGGAGTTCCTACTCAAGTACACAGTGTGTTTCTCGTAAGTAGTTCCTATTGTCACTACTTCGGAGCCCTTGCACATATAGTTATTCCGATTTTAAGGTTATTACAAACTATTTATTCACAATTTTTGCTTTATAGATGTCAATTTTCTTACCTTGGCTTCCACCTCACTGAGCTGTTGTAATTCAGGAGTGTCTGGTGCTGGTGGCAGGCCCAAAGCCTCTCGGATTAGCCCTAGTTCTTCATGAACATCATCATTTTTCTCCTCTGATTGTTTGGGTGGAGTGTCCTGCCGACTGTACAGCAGCCTGGCAGCTTGCAGTTCTGAACAGAGAAAGGCTGAAGAGAGAATGCACTGTGAAACCCTTTATGCAACGGTTGGAAAGCTTCCATTACTGCATTAATTCAGTTTATACAGGGCTAAAGTGCAGGAAGGAAGACTTATTGGCTTAATTCCCTTTCGGTGTACTCACAAACAATATTGGATCTATGCCCACTACAGATAAAGGTTCGTGTGCCAGAGAGGCGCCCAAGAATTCGCGCAGAGCGACGCCCATGACATAGCTCATTTAGTGCCCCTGAATAAAATCGTTTTTTAATGTTAAAAGAATATTTTGAAGATCTCCCAAAGCATCAAGCTAAAGAGCTAGGATAAAGGAAACAATAACTAGCTGGAAGAGTCAAACATTACATAACTCAGGGTATGGATTTGCTGCAACAGGAACATGAAAAGGTATCAGAAATACTCACACCTGCACGTTTCATAGAAACATGGCAGTCAGTATATTTTCATGTAACAGCGACAGACACGTTTTACAATTACTTGGTCTCGATTAAGGAGTACAGAAACCTCAATACATACAGCACACATTCTCAAAGGACCTTAAAATGATATATTTAAACAGTCCACACCAGACCATAGTTGCCATTTAACATAAGGAACAGGTGAACTGTACATCAAACAACATTACAGAAGAAGTGCCATTTAACTAGTCCACATTTTGTTCTAATCTATTCACTCTGACAAATGTACCTTCATCACCTTCAGAACCAAATCTCAACTATGGTCAACAGTCTTCCCACAAATATGACTTTTTTGGGGCATTCAGGCCCTATCCAAAGCCATCATCGAAGGGATATCTGCACCATAGTCTGACTATAGTGTTTTGGTTGAATCAACACCAAATGTACTCCATATTTTGGGAAATCCACACCCTGATTGCTCATAGGTAATGTGTAATAACTGTGCAGTGCAAGTCTGAGGGACATTAAATGAACTCCGCTATATTCTTGGTTTCAATCATCATAATACTTGGCTCTACACAGGTCACCATGAACCTTGGACAAGTTAAATAGATTGATCCTCTCTGATTGCTTGGCACTGGACGGTGCATCTAGAATTTCATGGATTGCCTATATTAAGACAGCACTTATGCCCCTAGGGAGAGCAGACGCCTATCTGACCCCTTGTTCTCTGAGACCACGTGAGTTACAGGGAATAAAGGCACTGTTCTTTGAGCGGGCAATGTCAAATAGAGAAGGGGTAGAAATGTTGAAACCTCTAATGAGGGGCCATATGCTTTTAAAGTCTGTCCAGGGAATGGAGCAGTATTTGATGCAGGTTACCAGTAGGCATGACCGATTTCTCCTGGCCAGGTTTCGTTTTAATCAAATTCACCATTTATTAGTCTCTCGTTAGCTGGGTGCTCTCTGGTAATAGGTCATCCTGCAGCTACGAAAACAGGTCTACGAAGGACACCTTACACTTGTCAAGTTTTGTAATTGCTACAGTTAGCCCAGAAAGAGGTTCCTGCTAACACTGCTGAGCTCCCTGAACTTTAACCAAGTACGCCCTGCTCTTATGTACTTACAATTGTTTCCCAACAAATAGGTTTTACTTGCCATGTCGAGCTTTCTATGGGCAGCTAGACGCTCAAGGCCTGATTGACGACCTTGTTTATGTAGCTGATAGCGTGTTTTTAATCTGCATTCTATGTAATTGAGTCCTATTTATATATTGCTATTGTAATGTATGCTGTTCTTTTATGGTTGCTTTGTTCGACCGAATGAAGATTTTATGATGATGATGATGAAAATGAACTCAGATGTATTCATGGTTTCAATCATAACACTTTGCTCTACACAGGTCACCATGAACCTTGGACGTTGATGGGGACATACTTTTGAAGGTCGCTCATGCCTCCCTCGGAATTTATTACCACATTGTCAAAATCTGCATGCCAAAATAAAAGACATACGTTGGAGACAGAAGACTAGCATTTTCTGCTAAAACTAGCATTTTCTGCTAAAACAGTCTACAATTAAATAAATTACAACATGCAACCCATTATAAAAGCCACCTGACTGTTATGATTGACTGAGACTGTCTATTCAAATAATGGGCAAGCTGCAAAAGAGGCGATCTGGCTAGAGTCCCTGTCCTAAGTTCCAACTAATTAGTACATCATAAAAATCAAATCCCCAACATTGGTAGAGGTCTCTAAATAACCCATATTTGGGATTTATCCCAGGCAAGTTAATTTCCACGGGCTGATATAGATGTATTGGTGCCCACGCCCAAGGTTACAAATAAGAAAAAATGTTGCTTTTCTCACAGCGAGTACTGCAACTGTTAGAGACTTTCAAAGGTAAACCTACAGTGATCAAGGTTTTAAACACAGACACTTTTATAGGAAAGCAACAGTATGAAGCAACATGCCTCACCAATACTCCCATAGTCAGCATGCTCCAAATTGATGAATGTGTTAATACAAACCAATTTGTAACAATCTGAAAGACCCTAAAAGTAGGAACTAGTATCCAACTACCCTTTGAGGGCTTCCAAATCCATTTTTAAGTTACTTACATATATTAATGACTAACATTTATGATTAAAGAAGCTGTGCTGCAGTAGCTTGAAGGCTTAACATTTTTTAAAACACACTTTTATGTATAACTTGTACATTTAACGGAAATATGCCACGGCCATCCTGAACCTGGTTGGCATAGGGGCTGTGTGCCAAGATTCCTTTACTGCTCCCTATAGTTTCTGGATTATTGGAGTTTTTTTTTTTTTTTTTAAATCTAAGATGTTTCAGGGATATAGGGTCCCCTAGCTAACCTTCAAAATCTTGCATTTTCGACAGCTTTACATTGCTATTTATGCAGTTTTAGATAGCACTTTTAATACAATTTGAAACATCTTTAAAGCGTTAGGTTCAACAACAACCTAAGTTAATAGAATGTTAATGTAACTACTACTTGTTGATGGTTCTCAAGTGTCAATGTCTTTTCTACACATTTGCTGAATTTGTGTCAATGCATCTCTGCACAAGAATGAAAGTAATTCCTCTGCAGTAAAAACATACGTTTGTTTATCTGGATGAACCATCATAATAATGAAAAACTTAAACTGTAGGTTAACAGCATGTTTATAATAGAATGCAGCAGCATTTTGATGCCTGGCGCCCATGTCTAAAATCCCAGACAAAGGTACTGATGGACATTTTTTACTAGCCTGGTGCACTTATCAAATCTATGCCTCAGACAAATTGGACATCCAGCCCAATAGGGAACAAAGAGTAATACAGTTCCAAACAGAGGTGCTCAATGTCCACATTCCAGAAGGCAACTATTCATCCACAACTAGCACTGAAATGTAAGACTTCGAACCCAGAAGGAATGGCAGTACCCTATCCTAGGTCAAGATGGCTTCTATACTTCAGAAACACCTCCCCAAAGCATCACGAGGGCTCTGTTCAGACATGCCCTATGTCTGTCATTGTACAACTACCTCTTTCCTATTTTAGCATAGTGCGCAGCGCACTTTAGTGCACGAATTCCAAGGCAGCACACAACCGGGAGAAGATCTGAGATCTGCGTAAAGTCTCTGAAGACAGTGCGATCCTTAGTCCTGAAATAGCACCCAACTCTGTCCTGTTTAGATAGACATACACTCAGTGCTGAATTTGAAAAAAAAGTGAAAGGGCACGCCACTGGCACTGCCAAATGCTGGGGTTGCTTAACGCCAGAGTCGCCGAATACCAAGGCTAAGCAGCATTTATTCCATCCCATGCCTCTTTTTTGCACCACCTAAAAAGTCATGTCTCTTATCTCATGCTTGCAAATTGCTTTTCATCCCAGATTTCTTCCTTTGTAAGAGTTATTTTTTTCACTGTTGTGTGTTTCCCTCTCATGCACCGTGCCAAAGTCCGATAATGGAAAAAAAAAGTTGCAATCCAAAGAATGAATGCTGGTGCCCATCACCTCCACAATTTAAGCACTGCATTCACTAACAATCACTGAGAATGTCAACAAAGGACTGTGATTTACATCAGCCTGCAAGGACAATTCTGCAGCTTATTCCACACTTTATGGGTCTGGAACATTCTGACATAGGAGTATGGTTGTTCAAGGTACTTTTGGGATGTGTTACATTAAAATATTAAACGTTTTCCCCCCCCAAAAAAAAAAAGATTGTCTAAAGCCTTGCGTGGGCATGGATTTACATTACCCATCACGCCTACTACAGTTTGAAACCCTAATGTATTCAACAGAGTTCAACTGTGCAATCAAGAGCTAAACATGCCAGAACTGCCAGATATGAAGTGGAAGGGTGGGAAGGATTAGTTACTTACCTGTAATCCTAGTTCTCATCCAGGGGTATACTCATCATAGTCATAATCTATGAATAATCCCCGCCCACGTGCGGGATCCCGGAGTATATAGAAAATATATATATATAAATATATATATACACATATGTGAAACATATACATGCAGCCTAAAAAAGTTTCCAACATGGCAGAACTGCCGAAATTACATAGGTTTGCATTGTAAAACAAATACTCTCCTAACCCATAAGGAAAAGAGTACATTCACAGCATAATTGTGATATACCAATGCTTTATTGCCACAAGGAAAAACTTGTAATTGCAGGCATTCGCCTGTAGGCTGCATTGCAGAGTAATAATGAAAACAAGACAAAAAGAAACTGGCACCTTGCCTTTAAGGCTTCCAAGGGTTAGGGTACCGTGCCTTTAAGGCCTGCCAGAGACCCTCTGCTCCCATCATGCACCACAGGTGACAGCTAGGTCAGTTCTTTTGACGGTGTATAATGTAGAGACACCTGAGTAGAGGATGCAATAACATAGAAGAACTCCAGTGATGCTCGTCCGGGGAGGAGGGAGGGTCGCTTATGACTATGATGAGTATACCCCTGGATGAGAACTAGGATTACAGGTAAGTAACTAATCCTTCTCATCCAGGGGATACTCATCAATAGTCATAATCTATGAATAGAGTAGCAAGCCCATACCCAGTACCTTGCGGACGAGCAACGGAGTATACAGAACATTACATTCAAATTGCAATCATGCAAACAAATTCCTCAAAGAGGCCTGCCCCACCTGGGCATCGGCCTGTGCATCAGAATCTAGACAGTAATGACGTGTGAAGGTATGAACCGACCGCCATGTGGCTGCCTTACAGATTTCAGACATTGGCACATTGCGAAGGAGAGCTGTGGTAGAGGCTTTCCCTCTGGTAGAGTGCGCTTTAGGTCTGCCTGGTAAGGTCTTGTTAGCTAACTGGTAGGATAAAGCTATACAAGAGACAATCCATCGAGAGATGGATCTTTTAGATGCAGCTAGACCGGTGTTAGTAGAACCGTAGTTAATAAAAAGCCGGTCAGACTTCCTAAGTGTGTGAGTTTTATCAAGGTAAAACTTCAGCACTCTCCGGAGATCTAAAGAGTGTAATGATCTCTCGGGGGAGTTGAAGGTTTAGGAAAGAAGGTGGGCAGCGTAATAACCTGATTGATGTGAAAATCCGAGACCACCTTCGGGAGGAAGCTCGGATGTGTACGTAGCACCACCCTATTGGCATGAAAAACAGTATAAAGGTGCCTTACAGCACAGGGCCTGAATCTCACTCACCCTGCGTGCAGAAGTGATGGCTACCAAAAAAGCAGCCTTCCAGGTCAAATGCTGCAACGATGCCTTATGAATAGGCTCGAAAGGAGCACCCATAAGTTTCGTAAGCACAATGTTAAGTTCCCAGGGAGGAGAGGGAGATCTCACTGGGGGGTAAACCTTCCTGAGACCCTCTAGAAAATCCTTTACCACTGGCATCTGAAAGAATGAACCCTGGGTCGGGGACTTCCTGTAAGCTGTTATAGCAGCTAGGTGAACCCTGATGGAGGGATATTGCAGGCCTGACTTTGCCAAGTATAACAAGTAGGGAAGAATCACTTGCTCCTGACCTTTAGTCGGATCAAACTGGTTGTCCTTGCACCACAGGTAGAATCTCTTCCACTTGAAAGCATAAGATTTCCTAGTGGAGGGTCTCTTTGCTTCCTTGAGAATAGACATACAATCAGCAGGAAGGTCTAAGTGTCCATACTGGATGACTTCAGGAGCCATGCAGTCAAACGCAGGGACGAGAGGTTGGGATAAAATACCCTCCCCTCGTTCTTGGTCAACAGGTCCGGTCGACAGGGAAGCCTCCGGTGTGGGACTTCGGACAGCTGCAGGAGATCCGGATACCACCACTGGCGCGGCCACTCTGGTGCTATCAGGATCATTCTGGCATTGGTCCTGTAAAACTTCTGTATGACCGCAGGGATCAGAGGGAGAGGTGGAAAAGCGTACAGCAATGTCTGCGACCATCCTATCAAAAGTGCATTCCCCCGTGATCCTTGTTGTGGGAATCTGGACGCGAAGACGGGGCATTTTGTATTTGCCGCGTCTGCGAACAGGTCGATGTCTGGCACTCCCCATTGCCGAAAAATGTCCTGAGCGACTTCTTCGTTTAACACCCAGTCGTGTGCTTCTACGAAGTCTCTGCTGAGAACATCTGCCTGCACGTTCAAGGTTCCTGGAAGGTGAACGGCTACGATCGTGAGACTCCTCGCCAGAAGCCACTTCCATATGGTCTGCGACTCCAGAGACAGGACCCGTGACCTGGTGCCTCCCTGCTTGTTCAGATAGTACATTGTTGTTGTGTTGTCTGTCTGAATCTGAATGGAGCTGGACTGTAGGGACGGGTACAGCGACTTGAGAGCCAGATGGACTGCCCTTAGCTCCAAAAAGTTGATGTGATAACTTTTCTCTGTCTCGGACCAGAGACCTTGTACCTGAAGCTGGCCCATGTGCGCTCCCCAACCCTGCAGTGAGGTATCTGTAACTACAGTCTGTGTCGGAGGTACTTGGTGAAAGGGGACCCCTTGCAGAAGGTGAGAACGTTTCATCCACCATTTGATGGAGTCCCTGGCCGCCTGAGGAAGAGAGACACGATCTTCCCAACGGCCTGAGTGCTGAGTCCATTGATCTTCGAGGGACTGCTGTAGAGGCCGCATGTAAAGCCTGGCATTTGGCACAATGAAGATGCATGAGGCCATCGATCCCAGCAGTGATGACACCTGCCTTGCTGTGGGATGTATAGTGCTGAGAAGTGCACGGCACTTGATCAACATTGAGGACAACCTCTCCTCCGAAGGACACAAGCTTGCCGTTGCAGTGTCTAGGGATGCGCCCAGATAATGTATTTTCTGCGTGGGGTTGAGAACTGACTTCTTGTAGTTGACTTGCAACCCCAGTGAGTGAAGCAGGTTGAGACAGTAAGTGAGATGGCTCTGGAGTAGAGAAGGTGTTGAACTCTTCAGGAGCCAGTCGTCTAGGTAGGGGTAGACGAAGATTTTCCTCTTGCGGAGGAAAGCGGCTACCACCGCCATGCACTTGGAGAACGTCCGGGGAGCGGATTTGAGTCCGAATGGAAGTACTCGGTACTGATAGTGCTGACGAGACACCTGGAACCTGAGGAACTTGCGATGTTTCACTGAAACAGGAATGTGAAAGTAGGCGTCCTGCAGGTCGATGGCACACATCCAGTCTCCCAGATGAAGATGTGGGAAAATTTGGTGCAGGGCTAGCATCCGAAATCTTTCTTTTCTTATAAACCTGTTCAGCAGGCGCAGGTCGAGGATGGGCCTGTACTCTTTGGCTACTCCTCGTTTTTGGACCAGAAAGTACAGTGAGTATACCCCTTGATTTCGCTGGTGAGGTGGGACCTCTTCTATAGCCTTTTTGGAGAGGAGGGTACACACTTCGCCCTGTAACAATACATTGTGTTGAGGAAGGCACGTCAAATGAGGGGCAACTTGCGGAGGAGGGGTCTTGAACCTCAGCAAGTAACCATGCTGTACAATATTCAGCACCCATCTGTCTTTTGTTATTGTTTCCCCTCTTCCAGGTGAAAGACGATACTCCCTCCTACCGGAGTGGCAAACGGGTGCGGAGGAAGCAATGTCTCACTGTTTAGGAGGCTGCTTGGAGGAGGACTGCTGTTGCTTATTGTTCCCTCTGCCCCTGCCAGGACGCTTGTTCTGGTATTGGAACTTTTGTTGGTTTTGGGAGGACCATTGAGGGGTTTGAACCCTCTGTTGGAAGGGCCGCTTGTCGTTCTGACGGAAGCGTTTTCGAAACTCCTTCCGCTTCTCCAGTCCAACTGCTTTGACTGTGTCTAGCTCGGCCTTCATCTTTGTCATCTCCTCATCAGCATGAGAACCGAATAAGGAGGAGCCGTTGAAAGGAAGGTTTAGGATCTTCTTCTGGGCGTCCGGTTTTAGACCTGTGAGGCGCAACCACGCTGAGCGACATGAACAGATGCCCTGTGAGTAGCCGTGTGCGGCGAGATCTGAGGCGTCAGCCGCCGCGCTGATGATTTGATTGGCTACTAAGCCGCCCTCTTGCAAGATTTCATGAAAGTCTTGTCTATCTTCTTTGGGAAGCTTGTCGGTAAACCTAGACAGGGAGTCCCAAAGAGACCTATCATAGCGCCCAAGAAGGGCTGAAGCACTTGCAATCTTCATCGATGATGCCGAAGTATTGCACATCTTCCTGCCATAAGAGTCCATTTGTTTACTGTCCTTTTCTGGAGGAACAGAAGCGGATGAGGCTGCGGAGTGCGCTTTCCTGGCGGCTGCCACAATGATTGAATCCGCCGGAGGATCAGACCTAAGGAACAAGGGATCCTGGTCTGGAGCTTTGTATTTCTTTGCAATCCTCGACGGAACTGATCCCACTGTGGCTGGAGTAAGGAACGTGGTCATGGCTGGTTCTAAAAACCTGGCACCAGAGGTAGCAGCGGTCTGGGAGCTGTACGATGGTGCAATGTCTCGAAAATGATCGATGTAGGGATCACAGGAGTACATAAACTGATGTTTAGTTTATTAGCTCCTCTGCCCAGTACGTCAGAGAAAGTCCCAATGTCATCAATAGGAGACACCCTTGAAGGTGGTGTAGATGAGAAAGTTGGCGAGTAGTGCCGAATGGAAGACGAAGAACAGGTAGAAGATGCTCTGCGCCTCCTCTTATGTGGATGATCGTGCGAGCTGTGACGACCTCCTGACCGAGATCGGCGTGTAGAAGGCGACCTTGGTCTTCTGGAAGGCGACTTAGAAAGTCTCGTTGCGTAGTGGTCCGAGCCCGGACCTCTGCGGGCACCTGTTCCGACCCCCTGCAGCCAGCGAGGGGACAGGCCGCAAAGATTCTTTTCAGCAACTGTAGGAGATTTCTCTGGTGAAATCTGTACAATATTCAGCCCTGGAGATGACTGCCTTGACGTCGAACGGGATCTCGACGTCGACAAGGTCTGCGTCACCCTCGTCGTCGATCTGCGCCCTGATCTTGATCTCGACGTCGACCGCCCACGTCGATGGGGGACTTTGACGTCGACTGTCGGCGTCGACGGGGAGACTTCGACGTCGCCCTTGACGCTGCCGCCGATCTCCTCGACGGCGAATGATCCGTAACAGGTCTCGACGTCGACCGCCCACGTCGATGGGGGGGCCCTGATGTCGCCTGACGGCGCCGATGGGGGGATCTCGACGTCGCCCTTCTCGATGACGTCGACCTCCTCGACGTCGAATGATGGGACCTCGACGATGCTCTCGACGTCGGTACGTCCCCTCGCGTCATGGCCTTCGACGGTGACTCTCTCAACGTCGACCCCCTTGAGGGTGGCGGAGAATGCCTCGACGTCGGTATGTCCCCTCGCGGCATGGTCTTCGCCGGCGAGTCTCTCAACGCCGATCCCCTCGAGGTTGGCGGAGTGTGCCTCGACGTCGACGGAAGCCTCGACGTCGACGGAGTTTTGGACAGTCTCTCAGTACCCACAGCCTTCGAGCCTGAAGTGCTGAGCGCCGACTTACTTGGCTTGTCCCTTGACGTTGAAGAATGTCTCGGCCTCTTTGACGGCGATCTCGACGGCGAACATTCAGGCACCTGCTTCTTCCTGGACTCAGGAGAGGTGGAGCGATGCCGTTTTCGGTGTTTACTTGAAGAGGGAGCTCTATGATCTCTATCCCTCTCCAGTAGGGCATGAAGCTTGATGCGTTCTCTGTCGCGCTGAGTCCTCTTCGAAAACTTCTGGCAATGATAACACTGGTCAGGATTGTGTGAAGATGGAAGGCACACAATACACACCGAGTGTGGATCTGACAGTGCAATCTTCTTGCCACAGGAAGGACATTTCCGAAATAAAGCAGGCATTCTGACTGGAAAGATTTTTGGAACAAAAAAATGCCAAAAAACCAGTAGAATATACCTCTAGGTATCAGAAACTGTCGAAATTTCCAAGGAAATATCAAAAAATTATCTTTCAGTCAAAAAACTGAAGAGCTAAAACTCCAGGATCCTCACAGAAGGAGCCGGAAAAAATAACTGACCTAGCTGTCACCTGTGGTGCATGATGGGAGCAGAGGGTCTCTGGCAGGCCTTAAAGGCACGGTACCCTAACCCTTGGAAGCCTTAAAGGCAAGGTGCCAGTTTCTTTTTGTCTTGTTTTCATTATTACTCTGCAATGCAGCCTACAGGCGAATGCCTGCAATTACAAGTTTTTCCTTGTGGCAATAAAGCATTGGTATATCACAATTATGCTGTGAATGTACTCTTTTCCTTATGGGTTAGGAGAGTATTTGTTTTACAATGCAAACCTATGTAATTTCGGCAGTTCTGCCATGTTGGAAACTTTTTTAGGCTGCATGTATATGTTTCACATATGTGTATATATATATTTATATATATATATTTTCTATGTACTCCGGGATCCCGCACGTGGGCGGGGATTATTCATAGATTATGACTATTGATGAGTATCCCCTGGATGAGAAGCATCAGCTACACCCCAGAATAGGCACATTCGCTTTCTTTAATTAACCAATTGATTTCAGGTCTTTAGAAGGCCTGCGATGTCAACCTACCTCGATCTGAGTATTTCCTTTGAATTTGAAGGAGTATGTGATCATATATGTTTGTTTTGCTTTTAATGAGCGTTGGTGCTTGCAGTGCCTACATTTTTACGGACAGGCCTATTCCCTCAAAGATTTTCCACAAAAACACTCAAGTTAAAAGGAAGTTAAGATAGTTAGGGGTCTAATAGGTGCAATGCCACAAAAGCTATAAAGACACACAATTCACGTGTTACGGTACTACCATAACCATTCATTTCACTCTTGCCATATTCACTTAACGTTAGCTGCCACCCCCATCACCTGAAAACGGTTGAAAACAGATGTTTATAAGATTACGAATAAGGAGGTGGATGAGTGTATAAGGGGCTGCATGCTGGTGTAACTAACTGGCTTGAGTGACATAGAACTGAAATGCAAGGATTTGTATTGTATGAAAATATCTGAGATTGAGGAAATCAGCAGTTGGTTTGCTGTGATGTTCATGACATATATATTTTCGTATGGCCATGTTACTATATAATAGCATTTTGTGTATTATATTGTTTTGTTACAGGTTTTTCTTTTTGTATATTCAGGTATCCATGGTTTTGGTTTTATGGATTTAATTTGTGAAATTGCACAATACGCAATAAGGTACTGAAAATGTTTCCTCAAGAATACCATGTAACCTATATCAGGTGGACGTTTGAGGTTTCTAAAAAATAAATAATTATTAATATTAATAAAATTAATATCCTTGTAAGCCGGGACATCAATGACCAGTATGTCACGGCCATGTACTGACTGGCTATTCCCCCCTCAAGTCAGCGTACACCTGTGGTAACAGGAGAACATGTAACCCGACCTGTAGTTTGAAGGATTGACACTATACAAGATCAGAGATATAGGACAGATGTTCACAAGGAATTGAAGGATCACGCCCCAACCAATGAGGACTGCCATGTACGGCGCCTGTACTACTAAGATATACTGGATCAGGCTGAAGATTGAGAAAGATATACTGCAAATTCAAGATGAGATAGCAAGGATGGAGAGAACGGCTCTCACACACCAGAGAATATTGGGGATGTCATGAAGGAAAAACAAAACCTGGCTATGGTTTACAGTTCCTAGATAGATTTACTCGCATTTCATACAGACAATGGTTGTGCGGAGAGGGAAATAAAATTGCCAGAATGCTTGTTTTTCTATTGAAACCAGAGAACCCCATAAGAATATACTGTGTGTCAAAGAACAAGGCTGAGATCAGTATACTCGGATTTGTGTAGCATAAATAAGTCTCCTTGTTTTCTGTGTGTACTGATCTTTACAGATAAATACAGACAGATAACATTTATTTTCCTGTCTGCATTTATGTTTAAATGTGGACGAGAAAAGAAATTGTGTTGCTTTTTGAGTAATTCTAAATGCTGTCAGTCATGAATGCCAGGCCAATAACTGGGCGGATTGACAGGTAAGGGGTTAAAAACAAAAACGAAATTTAGTAAAGAGGCTTAAACAGCAGTAGATATACACCAGGTTGATATTAAAATGTGCACATGTTTTCATAGAAGTGCATTGATTTATCATTTGTGGGTGTTCATATCATTAAAACCTGTCTGGCATTCAAGCATGGTTTCACAGTTATCGGTTAAACAAACGTGAAAAAGCACTAGTTTCAGCTTAATTTTTCACAAATTCCAAAATAAATATGAATAAATTAGCCCTTTTGGTGCTTGCGTCGGCCAATGGCCGACGCAAGCACCACCTCCCTGGTGCGGCGCACGTCCATTGGCAGTCACCAGGGACGGCCCTCTTTAATCCTCCGGTGCAAAGCACCAGAGGTTTCTTTTCTTTTTTCTCCCCTGGGAGAGACGCGGAAGGCTTTCTGCGTCTCTGTTCACCCCCCCCTCCCGCCCATCTGTGACGTCAGCGCGCCGCGAGGCGCTCTGATGTCACAGTTTTCCCCACCGGAGCCGAGAAAGCAGCAGGTAAGGCCATGCTTGACTCCGATGGGGAAAACAGGCCGAAAACGGCCTCCCCAGCTTTCAGGGAGGCGGCATTTTTAAAGGGGAGAGTATCCCCTTTCAAACGAGGTCTTCCTGAAAGGGTTTCCTGGCCGTGGATCGCGGCAGCGCTGCGATCCACGGCCAGGAAACCCCACTAGACACCAGGGATGTCTTTGGGGAGTCGGCCCTCATGGGAATTTGCCGGCCCCTCCCTCGGGGGCATATTTTTAAAAATCAGCTTTGGCTTTCCCTGGGGGCGCGATCGCTCCAAAATAATTTTAAAAAACGAAAATATTTTTTTTTTTAAAATGGCGGCGCAATTGTCAGGGATCGGTCCTCCTGCTCAGTGGCCGACCCCCGGTGGGGGCAATTTTTTTTTTATAGACATGTGCTTTCCGCAGGGGCCACGATCGGCCCCAGGGAAGCCATTGCTATAAAAAAAATATAGAGAGAGAGCTCTCTCATATATATATATATATCGAGAGAGACAGAGGGAGAGTCTCTCTTTCTCTCTGTAGACTATATATATATATATACATATATACACACATATATATTCTCTCTCTACATATATAGATATATGTAGAGAGAGAATCTTATATATATATATATATTCACTGAAAAAACCATAGGTTTTAGGGACAGTTATAGTTAGTTGGACATTGCACTCGTACAAAACCCGTGAAATTCCCCTGTTATAGTTAGTTCAGCTAACTATAACTCGCGCCCCATAATGCACTGCTGATGACGTCACATATTACATCACTCATGACATGGTCAGTGACATCACTGATGACATCACTGATGACATCTCAAATGACATCACTGATGACATCATCCAGTGACTGTGTGTTTCTGTAAAGTTTAAATATGTTTAATATATATAGGGAAAGGCGTATTGAAGAATGAGTGGGTGTATAAGTGTCTGAATGGATGATTTAGTACGTGAGTGACTGACTCTACAAGTGAGTGATTAAACGTATCTTACTGAATGCATGGGTTAGTGACTAAACTGTGTGAATGTCTGTATCCGTCTGTTTGTTGGTGTGTAAGTGGATGCATGGATTTGCGAATAGCTACATGAGTGTCTATATGGGTTATTGATTGGTTCTCTGAGTATCTGTATGGCTGCCTGAGTGTTTGTGTGGGTGGGGTGTGTGTGACTCTATACATAGATGTGTGAGTGGGTGATTCACTGGGTGCATGATTTCAAGAGTGCATCTGTGATGGACTGCTTGGGTGGGTGAGTGTGTGTATGGGTGTGTTAGTGAGTGAATGTATATCTCAGTGGTACATGTGCGAGTAACTACATATGTAAAAGGCAGTATATATGTGTGTTAGACTATTTAAATGGCTATAAGTGAGAGTGTGTTATTGTGAGAGTGGCTGTATGGATGCGTGTGTGCTTGTATCAGTTATTGTATAAGAGCGTAAGAATGTGCTAGTATTTGTATGAGTAAGTGAGCTGGTGTGTGTATAACTGTATAGGTGAGTAAATGGGTGTGTGATTAATTTTTTGCATGACTGACTAGGTGTGTGAGTACCTCTATGGATGAGTGGCGGTGTGTGAGTGTTTATATAGGTGTATGAGTGCATATGATAGTCCTGTACTGAGTGACTGTAAGTATGAGTGACTGTACAGGTGAGTGAGTGGATGTGTGTGTAGACCTAAGAATCAGTGAGTGGGTATGTAGTTTTTGGTGTTGGAGTGTCTATGGTTTTGCGAATCGCAGTCTGTAATTTAGAGTGGGTGTATCAAAAGTTATATTAGGGTGTGAGAAGATGCATGAAATTATCACATGGATGATGTCATCAGTGATGTCATTTGAGATGTCATCAGTGATGTCATCAGTGATGTCACTGACCATGTCATGAGTGATGTAATATGTGACGTCATCAGCAGTGCATTGCGGGGCGCGAGTTATAGTTAGCTGAACTAACTATAACAGGGGAATTTCACGGGTTTTGTACGAGTGCAATGTCCAACTAACTATAACTGTCCCTAAAACCTATGGTTTTTTCAGTGAATTTCAAAGGTTTTTTAAATGCTAATTTCGAACTATAACGTGCCTGAAACCTATGGTTTTTCAGTGAATTTCAAAGGTTTTTAAATGCTAATTTCTAACTATAACGTGCCTGAAACCTATGGTTTTTTCAGTGAATTTCAAAGGTTTTTAAATGCTAATTTCTAACTATAACGTGCCTGAAACCTATGGTTTTTTAAGTGAATTTCAAAGGTTTTTTAAATGCTAGTTTCTAACTATGCCAACAGAGGTAGGACATGTGAAGAAAGAAGAAAAAATGCACAGAAAGAAGCAAAAGATGTGCAGAAAGAACCAACAGAGGAGCAGAAAGAGGCCTTGTTGCAAAATCATCCTGTGCCCACAACTTTTTCAGACGGGTACTGGTGGTAACTGACTCTGACTAACCAGAGCCAGTGCGCGTTTGCACAGTGGTGAAGGGAGGGGGCCTGAGGTGACATGTGTGCAAACGCACCCCGTGGCGCGTTTTAAGTTGCGGGATTAAGTCCCCTTGAATCCTGAGGGTCCCTGGGGCCCAACTAGCCCCCAGGTACCTACAGTTAGGACCACAGAGCTGAGTTGCAGAGAGGCGTTCCGAGGCCACGCACCTTTTTCACCTCTCTGCAACACAACTCTGTTGTGCTTACTGAAGGTACCTGGTGGGCTAGTTGGCCCCAGGATTCAAAGGGAATTAACTCCCCAACTTAAAACGCACCACAGGGCGTGTTTGCGCACATGTCACCTGAGGCCCCGCCCCTCCCTTCACCACTGTGAAACGCGCCCGTGGCGCGTTTTAAGTTGGGGGATTAGGTCACCTTGAATCCTGAGAGTCCCTGGGGCCCAACTAGCCCACCAGGTACTTCCAGTAAGCACCACAGGCCTGCGTTGCAACGCCTGTAACAAATTGTGCAGTTGTGTTTAGGAAGTGAAGAGGGTCATGCTGGGGGTAGTGTTTTAGGGTAGTGCAGTGGTGTTTGTGTAGTGTAGGGGGTCATGCTGGGGGTAGATTTAGGGTTTAGGGTAGTGCAGTGGTGTTTGGGTAGTGTAGGGAGTCGTGCTGGGGGAGTGTTTTAGGGTTTAGGGTAGTACAGTGGTGTTTGGGTAGTGTAGGGGGTCGTGCTGGGGTTAGTGTTTTAGGGTTTTAGGGTTTAGGGTAGTGCAGTGGTGTTTGGGTAGTGTAGGGGATACTGCTGGGGGTAGTGGTTTAGGGTTTAGGGTAATGCAATGGTGTTTGGGTAGTGTAGGGGGTACTGCTGGGGGTAGTGTTTTAGGGTTTAGGGTAGTGCAGTGGTGTTTGGGTAGCGTAGGGGTACTGCTGGGGGTAGTGTTTTATGGTTTAGGGTAGTGCAGTGGTGTTTGGGTAGTGTAGGGGTTCGTGCTGGGGGTAGTTTTTAGGGTTTAGGGTAGTGCAGTGGTGTTTGTGTAGTGTAGGAGGTCGTGTTTTAGGGTTTAGGGTAGTGCAGTGGTCTTTGGGTAGTGTAGGGAGTCGTGCGGGGGGTATTGTTTTAGAGTTTAGGGTCTTGCAGTGGTCTTTGGGTAGTGTAGGGGGTTGTGCGGGGGTAGTGTTTTAGGGATTAGGGTAGTGCATTAGTATTTGGGTAGTGTAGGGGGTCATGCGGGGGTAGTGTTTTAGGGTTTAGGGCAGTGCAGTGGTGTTTAGGTAGTGTAGGGGGTCGTGCTGGGGGAGTGTTTTAGGGTTTAGGGCAGTTCAGTGGTGTTCGGGTAGTGTAGGGGGTCGTGCTGGGGGAGTGTTTTAGGGTTTAGGGCAGTGCAGTCGTGTTCGGGTAGTGTAGGGGGTCGTGCTGGGGGAGTATTTTAGGGTTTAGGGTAGTGCAGTGGTGTTCGGGTAGTGTAGGGGGTCATGCTGGGGGTAGTGTTCTAGGGTTTAGGGCAGTGCAGTGGTGTTCGGGCAGTGTAGGGGGTCGTGCTGGGGGTGGTGTTTTAGGGTTTAGGGCAGTGCAGTGGTGTTCTGGCAGTGTAGGGGGTCGTGCTGGGGGTGGTGTTTCAGGGTTTAGGGCAGTGCAGTGGTGTTCGGGCAGTGTAGGGGGTCGTGCAGGGGTGGTGTTTCAGGGTTTAGGGCAGTGCAGTGGTGTTCGGGCAGTGTAGGGGGTCGTGCAGGGGTGGTGTTTCAGGGTTTAGGGCAGTGGTGTTCGGGCAGTATAGGGGGTCATGCTGGGGGGGTGTTTCAGGGTTTGGGGCAGTGCAGTGGTGTTCGAGCAGTAAAGGGGGTCATGCTGGGGGTGGTGTTTCAGGGTTTAGGGCAGTGCAGTGGTGTTCGGGCAGTGTAGGGGGCGGTGCAGGGGGTGGTGTTTCAGGGTTTAGGGCAGTGCAGTGGTGTTCGGGCAGTGTAGGGGGTGGTACAGGGGGTGGTGTTTCAGGGTTTAGGGCAGTGCAGTGGTGTTCGGGCAGTGTAGGGGGTCATGCAGGGGGTGGTGTTTCAGGGTTTAGGGCAGTGCAGTGGTGTTCGGGCAGTGTAGGGGCGGTGCAGGGGGTGGTGTTTCAGGGTTTAGGGCAGTACAGTGGTGTTCGGGCATTGTAGGGGGTGGTGCTGGGGCTGGTGTTTCAGGGTTTAGGGCAGTGCAGTGGTGTTCGGGCAGTGTAGGGGTCGTGCTGGGGCTGGTGTTTCAGGGTTTAGGGCAGTGCAGTGGTGTTCGGGCAGTGTAGGGGGTCATGCTGGGGCTGGTGTTTCAGGGTTTAGGGCAGTGCAGTGGTGTTCGGGCAGTGTAGGGGGTCATGCTGGGGCTGGTGTTTCAGGGTTTAGGGCAGTGCAGTGGTGTTCGGGCAGTGTAGGGGGTCTTGCTGGGGCTGGTGTTTCAGAGTCTAGGGCAATGCACTGGTGTTCGGGCAGTGTAGGGGGTCTTGCTGGGGCTGGTGTTTCAGGGTTTAGGGCAGTGCAGTGGTGTTCGGGCAGTGTAGGGGGTCGTGCTGGGGGTGGTGTTTCAGGGTTTAGGGCAGTGCAGTGGTGTTCGGGCAGTGTAGGGGTCGTGCTGGGGCTAGTGTTTCAGGGTTTAGGGCAGAGCAATGGTGCTCAGGCAGTGTAGGGGGTTGTGCTGGGGGTGATGTTTCAGGGTTTAGGGCAGTGCAGTGGTGTTAGGGCAGTGTAGGGGGTCGTGCTGGGGGTGGTGTTTCAGGGTTTAGGGCAGTGCAGTGGTGTTCCGGCAGTGTAGGGGGTCGTGCAGGGGGTGGTGTTTCAGGGTTTAGTGCAGTGGTGTTCGGGCAGTGTAGGGGGTCGTGCTGGGGTGGTGTTTCAGGGTTTAGGGCAGTGCAGTGGTGTTCGGGCAGTGTAGGGTGTCGTGCTGAGGGTGGTGTTTCAGGGTTTAGGGCAGTGCAGTAGTGTTTGGGCAGTGTAGGGGGTCGTGCAGGGGGTGGTGTTTGAGGGTTTAGGGCAGTGCAGTGGTGTTCGGCCAGTGTAGGTAGTCTTGCTGGGGGGGGGGTGTTTCAGGGTTTAGGGCAGTGCAGTAGTGTTTGGGCAGTGTAGGCGGTCGTGCTGGGGCTGGTGTTTCAGGGTTTAGGGCAGTGCAGTGGTGTTCGGGCAGTGTATGGGGTTGTGCTGGGGCTGGGGTTTCAGGGTTTAGGGCAGTGCAGTGGTGTGCGGGCAGTGTACGGGGTTGTGCTGGGGCTGGTGTTTCAGGGTTTAGGGCAGTGCAGTGGTGTTCGGGCAGTGTAGGGGGTCGTGCTGGGGGTGGTGTTTCAGGGTTTATGGCAGTGCAGTGGTGTTCGGGCAGTGTAGGGGGTCGTGCTGGGGCTGGTGTTTCAGGGTTTAGGGCAGTGCAGTGGTGTTCGGGCAGTGTAGGGGGTCTTGCTGGGGGTGGTGTTTCATGGTTTAGGGCAGTGCAGTGGTGTTCGGGCAGTGTAGGGGGTCTTGCTGGGGGTGGTGTTTCAGGGTTTAGGGAAGTGGTGTTCGGGCAGTGTAGGGGGTCTTGCTGGGGGTGATGTTTCAGGGTTTAGGGCAGTGCAGTGGTGTTCGGGCAGTGTAGGGGGTCTTGCTGGGGGTAGTGTTTCAGGGTTTAGGGCGGTGCAGTGGTGTTCGTGCAGTGTAGGGGGTCGTGCTGGGGGTGGTGTTTCAGGGTTTAGGGCAGTGCAGTAGTGTTCGGGCAGTGTAGGGGGTCGTGCAGGGGGTGGTGTTTCAGGGTTTAGGGCAGTGCAGTGGTGTTCTGGCAGTGTAGGGGGTCATGCTGGGGGTGGGGTTTCAGGGTTTAGGGCAGTACAGTGGTGTTCGGGCAGTGTAGGGGGTCGTGCAGGGGTGGTGTTTCAGGGTTTAGGGCAGTGCAGTGGTGTTCGGGCAGTGTAGGGGGTCGTGCTGGGGCTGGTGTTTCAGGGTTTAGGGCAGTGCAGTGGTGTTTGGGCAGTGTAGGGGGTCTTGCTGGGGGTGGTGTTTCAGGGTTTAGGACAGTGGTGTTCGGGCAGTGTAGGGGGTCTTGCTGGGGGTGATGTTTCAGGGTTTAGGGCAGTGCAGTGGTGTTCGGGCAGTGTAGGGGGTCTTGCTGGGGGTAGTGTTTCAGGGTTTAGGGTAGTGCAGTGGTGTTCGTGCAGTATAGGGGGTCGTGCTGGGGATGGTGTTTCTGGGTTTAGGGCAGTGCAGTAGTGTTCGAGCAGTGTAGGGGGTTGTGCAGGGGTGGTGTTTCAGGGTTTAGGGCAGTGCAGTGGTGTTCGGGCAGTGTAGGGGGTCGCGCTGGGGGTGGTGTTTCAGGGTTTACAGCAGTGCAGTGCTGTTCGGGCAGTGTAGGGGGTCATGCACGGGGTGGTGTTTCAGGGTTTAGGGCAGTGCAGTGGTGTTCGGGCAGTGTAGGGTGTTGTGCTGGGGCTGGTGTTTCAGGGTTCAGGGCAGTGCAGTGGTGTTCAGGCAGTGTAGGGGGTCGTGCTGAGGCTGGTGTTTCACGGTTTAGGGCAGTGCAGTGGTGTTCGGGCAGTGTAGGGGGTCGTGCTGGGGCTGGTGTTTCAGGGTTTAGGGCAGTGCAGTGGTGTTCGGGCAGTGTAGGCGGTCGTGCTGGGGCTGGTGTTTCAGGGTTTAGGGCAGTGCAGTGGTGTTCGGGCAGTGTAGGGGGTCGTGCTGGGGCTGGTGTTTCAGGGTTTAGGGCAGTGCAGTGGTGCTCGGGCAGTGTAGGGGGTCGTGCTGGGGGTGATGTTTCAGGGTTTAGGGTAGTGCAGTGGTGTTCGGGCAGTGTAGGGGGTCGTGCAGGGGCTGGTGTTTCAAGGTTTAGGGCAGTGCAGTGGTGTTCGGGCAGTGTAGGGGGTCATGCTGGGGTAGTGTTTCAGGGTTTAGGGCAGTGCAGTGGTGTTCGGGCAGTGTAGTGGGTCGTGCTGGGGGTGGTGTTTCAGGGTTTAGGTCAGTGGTGTTCGGGCAGTGTAGGGGGTCTTGCTGGGGGTGATGTTTCAGGGTTTAGGGCAGTGCAGTGGTGTTCGGGCAGTGTAGGGGGTCGTGCTGGGGGTAGTGTTTTAGGGTTTAGGGCAGAGCAGTGGTGTTCGGGCAGAGTAGGGGGTCGTGAAGGGGGTGGTGTTTCAGGGTTTAGGGCAGTGCAGTGGTGTTCGGGCAGTGTAGGGGGTCATGCAGGGGCTGGTGCTTCAGGGTTTAGGGCAGTGCAGTGGTGTTCGGGCAGTGTAGGGGGTCGTGCTGGGGGTAGTGTTTTAGGGTTTAGGGTAGTGCAGTGGTGCTTGTGTAATGTAGTGGGTCGTGCTGGGGGTAGTGTTTTAGGGTTTAGGGTAGTGCAGTGGTGTTTGTGTAGTGTAGGGGGTCATCTTTTAGGGTAGTGCAGTGGTGTTTGGGTAGTGTAGGGGTCGTGCTGGGGGTAGTGTTTTAGGATTTAGGTTAGTGCAATGGTGTTTGGGTAGTGTAGGGTGACGTGCTGGGGGTAGTGTTTTAGGGTTTAGGGTAGTGCAGTGGTGTTTGTGTAGTGTAGGGGGTCGTGCTGGGGGTAGTGTTTTAGGGTTTAGGGTAGTGCAGTGGTGCTTGTGTAGTGGGTCGTGCTGGGGGTAGTGTTTTAGGGTTTAGGGTAGTGCAGTGGTGTTTGTGTAGTGTAGGGGGTCATGTTTTAGGGTAGTGCAGTGGTGTTTGGGTAGTGTAGGGCGTCGTGCTGGTGGTAGTGTTTTAGGATTTAGGTTAGTGCAGTGGTGTTTGGGTAGTGTAGGGGGTCGTGCTGGGGGTAGTGTTTTAGGGTTTAGGATAGTGCAGTGGTGCTTGTGTAGTGTAGGGGTTCGTGCTGGGGGTAGTGTTTTAGGGTTTAAGGTAGTGCAGTGGTGTTTTTGTAGTGTAGGGGGTCATGTTTTAAGATGCAATGCTCCAATACCTGACCAGTCTGCACTACATAAAACTGCAAAAAAACAAAAAATAAAAAGTGTTTTGCACACTTTTGTCATTGGGCTATATGTGGGCTACATCTGGGTAATATTTGTGCTACATTTGGGCTCTTTTTTCACTGGTGGCCATCTTGGAAGACTTCTTTGTTATGAAGTTTCCTAATTTCTTCATTTACTGCAGTCTCCTCAGTAGGAAATGCTTTCAGTTTTTACTTTGATTCCATCAAGAAGGCATTCAGATGTGTCTCACATCTGCCATAAATTCAGAATGTTAGCACTCTAGTTGCTCATTAGATCACTGGAGTAAAGATACTGCTCACCAGGGAGTTAACTGGTAGTCTGCTGCTGGTATTGAAAGTGATTGTTTCAGTCTGCATGTCAGAATTTTCTAATGAAATAGAAGAGGATTTGAGATCTCACTTAAAACATGCCCTAATTTTTCTTTCTGCAGCACTAACCATAATTTCTATTTCAAAAGAACCCCTCATTTTGTTCCTTTTTAAATTAAATGTTTTAAGTGTTACCGGTTTATTCCAATCAAGATGGCTTCAGGTGTGCCATACTTTTGTCATAAGTAAGGCTGTTAGCGCTCTAGTTGTTCTTTAGAACACTCTGGGAAGCTGCAGTAGAACACAAAGGTATCAACTGGCAGGCTGCTCCTGTTGAAATATAACAGGAAGATATTTGAGATCACACTTGAAATATGTCCTAATTTTTCTTTCTACAGCACTAACCATAATTTCTATGACAAAATGAACCCCATCATTTTGTTCCTTTTTAAATTAAATGTTTTAAGTGTTACCAGTTTATTCCAATCAAGATGGCTTCAGGTGTGCCATACTTTTGTCATAAGTAAGGCTGTTAGCACTCTAGTTGTTCTTTAGAACACTCTGGGAAGCTGCAGTAGAACACAAAGGCATCAACTGGCAGGCTGCTCCCGTTGAAATATAACAGGAAGATATTTGAGATCACACTTGAAACATGTCCTAATTTTTCTTTCTACAGCACTAACCATACTTTCTATGACAAAATGAACCCCATCATTTTGTTCCTTTTTAAATTAAATTGTTTAAGTGTTACCAGTTTATTCCAATCAAGATGGCTTCAGGTGTGCCATACTTTTGTCATAAGTAAGGCTGTTAGCACTCTAGTTGTTCTTTAGAACACTCTGGGAAGCTGCAGTAGAACACAAAGGAATCAACTGACAGTCTCTGCCCTTGTTGGATGTACATGTTTTACTGAGAATGTCAGACTTCATTCTCACATGAGTGAGAAAGATAATGTGAATTTACAGAAAATATGCTCTCATTTTAGCTTCTGGAGCACCTTCCAAATCTCCATGGGACAAGCATGAGAAAATAGTGTTCTCTCAAACATGATTCATGATATCCCAGCAGAAGGTTTTTCACATGGTAAAATCACCTTAGAATACACCACAATTCCTAAAATTAGTATGGTACCATCAACAAATAAATTCTAATGTAACTAAAGCCTGTTATCACCCTTTATAGTTCTCCTTTTGGTGACCCTCAAAATCTTCTATTCACTACAATGCATTTCAATGAGGTACTATCATTTATATTGGTCCCAAGATGGCTGCCAGCAATTCCAGGATGAAGTGCTGACAGCCAATCAGATCTCACGATGACATGTGTGGTTAGGCTCCGCCCAGATATATATGTGACTTTACTTTTGATTTTCTCAGGAACTACTGAACGGATTTACACCATTTAAGCAAAAGGCACGACACTGAACCAAGGGCTACCTCTTTGCCAAATTTGGTGTAATTCCGTTCAGCAGTTCGGGCTGTAGCCGTGACTAAAGGTTCCTATGGAAAAATGAATGGGGAAAACACGTTTTGGGACCCCCTTTTTCTCGGCCCCCGCTTGACGTATCACCCGAGACTTTCAGGATAGGAGCGGACCGGAGCGCCCCAACAAGTTGGAAACTTTCGCGAACATTCGTCAACCGGCGCCAACGTTATTTCAAATAGAATGTCGCGGATTTCCTATGGATAATAGGTTTTAACTATAACTATCTACTGGCGACCGCCAGTAGATAATATATATATATATATTTACAGAGAGATCTCTCTGTGTCTGGGCCTTGTGTGGGATGAAAAAAGCGGGGGGGAAAGAGGTGTGGCTGATGTAATTAAGGGTGTGGCTTTAAAACACGTAAGCTGAAAATCTGTGCTTAGTTCTGCCCGACTGGTATTTTGCGACTTCTGTCATGCCATTTGGGTATAATACAACAAACAACATTACATCTACAAGCCAGTACTATTGGCTTTGTCAGTGCTTGTCAGATGCATAATATAAATAAGCACCATCTAGGACTTTGTTGTATAGCATTTGAAAAAGCTTCAGTGCTGAAATTATGAGACTGTGAAAGAACTATAATGAGTCTCTTTGAAGTTACATGAAAGGCAGTAAAGTGTGGTACTGCTGCAGAGTAAAAAATTAATTTGCTAAAGAGAGAGATATCTGACTTTTGTCTAGTGGCAGTTTTGACACCATAAAGTAACGCAGACGGCATGCTGGAAAGAACAGATCTGTATTATGTGGATAGCTAAGTGGATTAGTAAAGCCACGCATTAGAAACGCTTTGAAACAAATGAAATGTATGTGAGAGAGGGGCTATGGAGAGATGAGGGGCACGTTTGCTGGATGGTAGTGAGAGAATCCAAGGAGGTCATAGTGTGCATTTGTACAGCACACGTTCACGCGTAGGCATCTTGGCGCTGAATAACAGATATTTATTGTAGGTCATGGGAGGGGGGGCGCCAAAATGATTGTCGCACTGGCTACCACCAGCGCTCAAGGCTGCGATGATGGGTATGTGGCAAGGTAAAGTAATACTGTGTCTTCTCTCTTTCTTGGTGTTTTGGGAGAGCCTACGGATTTCGCAAAGGAAAGGTAAGGTGACTTCGTCATTACTGACTGTTGCACACTTAACTCACGCACACACCCACCTACACTTTGAAACCAACAACCTATCTGCCTTCTACATAGGATAGTGTTTTAAAAGGAAGGTTTTAGGCACTAGCAGAGATGGCGTATCGCTGGATGAATGCTGCCCAGGCCCTAAATCTGGTTCTGGAGTCCAGCTCTGAGGCAGGATCAGAGACTGAGACCGCAGATCTGAGACCGCATCTGAGGGAGAGGACAATGGAGCAGAATCTGGGAGTGATTTTTCAGTCGGCGCAGTTCCAGCTGACGACTCATCTTCCAGCGATTCAGAAGGAGACGATGTCAGTCGTGCTGTCCCTTTGCAAGCACAGTCTGTGCAGCGGGACACCAGTAGCAGGTTAGAGGAACCCAAGTAGCAGTCAAGTGCGGCCGCAAGCACAGACGGAGCGCTCACTTGGCAGCCTCCCAATTTAGTTCAGCCCCAAATTCCGCCTTTCACTGGTGACGCTGGATGTAAAGTCGATATGGCAAATTTTTTGCCAACGGACTACGTCCATCTCTTTTTGGATGTTGACTTCCTTGATGAAATTGGACAGCAAACAAATTTGCGTGCCGAATAATTTCTGAGGGATGATGGAGGCATTCTTGGGCCTCATTCTAGGGCACACAAGTGGACTCCCACTTCATTAGGGGAGTTGAAGATATTTTTGGGCCTCACGCTTAAAATGGGGGAAGTACATAAACCAACCTTGCTATCCTACTGGTCTACTCGCACAGTTTGGTTAAACCCGATCTTCGCACCATACATGAGCAGAGATCGTTTTTTGTTATTGCAGCGCATGCTGCATTTCAATGACAATTCTGCTGCATTGCGCCGGGACCATCCAGACCATGACAGGTTGTTCAAAATTCGGCCTGTCGTGTAACATTTGCCTGCCAGGTTTCCAGAGGTTTATACTCCTGGAAAGAATATAGCCATTGATGAGTCCTTGATCTTGTATAAAGGGCGGCTGCTGTTTAGACAGTACATTCCGAGCAAACGCGCTCGCTATGGCATCAAGCTGTACATGCTGTGTGGGAGCTCGACTGGCTATGTGTACAGCTTGAGAGTGTATACAGGGAAAGACACAACTCTTAACCCTGTAGGTTGCCCTCCCATGCTAGGGGTCACAGGAAAGATCGTATGGGAGCTTGTCCAGCCACTCTTTCACAAAGGTTATAACATTTATGTGGACAATTTCTATACAGGAGTAGAGCTGTTCAGTGAGCTCTACAAAGCTGGCACCGTGGCCTGCGGTACAATTCGTTGTCGCCACAAAGGATTCCCGCAGGAGCTTGTTTGCAAGAAGCTCCAGAAATCCCAGAGCACTGCGTTGCGTTCCAACGAACTGCTCGCCGTCAAGTTCTCAGATAGGCGTGACGTGTACGTGCTCACTACAATTCATGCTGAGAGCATTTCCCTTGTCACAGTGTGGGGTCAGATGGCCGAAGTCCACAAGCCCACCTGTATACTTGATTACAACAAGTACATGGGCGGAGTGGACAAGAACAACCAGGTTTTTCAGCCATACAATGCGAGTCGTAAAACTCGCACTTGGTATAAGAAACTGTTTACTCACCTGATCCAGATGGCAACATACAATGCGCATGTTGTTTATCGTCAGACCACCACAGGAAGACTCATGTCTTTCCTTGACTTTCAGTTGTCTGTGATTGAAAGTCTCACTGCTACAGAAGCAGCAGCCTCCACTTCATGTGTTCTGGAGGACGTGGCAAGGCTGCAGGAGTGACACTTTGCTGATAAAATTCCTGCAACACCCAAAAAGGAGCGACCATGTTGTTGTTGTAAAGTGTGCTCAATGCAGGGAAAGAGGCAGGAGACTCGTGTTTACTGCCCCCTGTGCCCAAGTAAGCCTGCCTTCTGTTTTCCTACTTGCTTTATGTTGTATCATACTAAAGCAAAATACTGGGAAATTGACTAAGGTGGAGCTGCCAATAGGTAAACCTTTCAATTGGTGTGAATGGATACCTACTGTCTGTGGGCCACTCCTTCACTAAGCAAGCAGCTGCAGAATATTTGTTCCTCTACTTCAGGAAATCATGGACTTCTCAACACCTTTATCTTCTTTCTGAACGTGGTAGTTGATCTGTTCGCCAATTGACAAG
Source organism: Calotriton arnoldi (assembly GCA_963921515.1). Classification (NCBI taxonomy): domain Eukaryota; kingdom Metazoa; phylum Chordata; class Amphibia; order Caudata; family Salamandridae; genus Calotriton; species Calotriton arnoldi. The sequence goes on from CAWUFW010010112.1 coordinate 256,577, forward strand.
TGCATTATACTCCCCACGCTGCACATACTGGTGGACAGAACATGCGCCACGTTGTCACGGAGTACCCTGTTTGGCGGACAGTTAAAGGCTTGACTGGATTTTGAAGTGCTTGTTAGGGAACTTATGTATACCACACAAGGACCACCCTGATTGCCATTGAGAACAGTAGTAAGTGTATTAAGTCAAACAAATATCCAATGGGACTTATTCACCAACATTTCTACTTGTTTTGAAAGTGTGCAAACTCAATTATTAACTTGTATCAGAACCATGTTATTTAAAAGGGATACAAGACGCAATATCTTGTATGAAGATTGTTTTCACATCTTTAATTTAAGATGTGAAAACAATCATCATACAAGATATTGTGTCCTGTACCCTTTCTCAATAACATTGTGTATGATGCAAGTTAGTAATTGAGTTTTCACGCTGTCAAAGTAAAAGTGTCAGTGAATGAGACCCACATGACATTTGTTTGGCTTATTACTTTAGTGAACTTAGGCAATATACCCCAGTATGTTTGCCTTAGTTTCAAAGGTAGATATGCTTGCTCAGCTCGAGGAATGGCTTTGAGGCATACTCGGGCACCCCCCAACTTGCATCCACAAACTGGAAGGAGTTGGATTTAGCACAGTGAGAGCATTATTGGCACGTGACAAACGTTTTCTCAAGCTTCAAGTAGCTAGAGATGGAAGGCATTAGTATAGGGTCACTTGACAATTAGACAGGATTAGTCAGGACTCTGATGAGGACAGACACACGAACGGGTTAGAACAGCTTACGGTAGCACTTTCCGAGGAATATTGCAAAGGTAGAAGGCAGATAGTAAAGGAAGTACAGATACACGTCATGACTTCATCTTCACCCATGGATTCAAATCCATTGCTGCCACTCGCGCACTGAATTTACTAAAGTACTTATGGGTCACGCCATGTTCATCCTCCGTTAGAACTTAGTAGATGTTCAGTTTGCTGTATGATAAGTGCTTTACAGTCACTACACATAACGGTGGATTGGACATATGCTACGTTGTCACGGACTACCCGTGTTTCACATTCAACCAGTCTTTATAGTTTATGATGTTCTCTTTAGAAAGCTTTTGAAAATTTCCAGCATGTTTGCCTTAGTTTCAAAGGTAGATATGCTTGCTCAGCTCGTGGAATGGCTTTGCAGCATACTGGGGCACCCCCCAACTTGCATCCACAAACTGGAAGGAGTTGGATTTAGCACAGCGAGTGCGCCAAAGGCGCATGAAAGACATGTCTTCCTGAGCCTCATGTGGCTGTCATGGGAGCCATTAGTAAAGGTTCACTCAGCATGTGCTCGGTAACGTTCAGGAAGGAGGCGGAGACTTGACAGGTGGTAAAATGTAGTCAAACTCATTACGTCTTGTGGCATATGAATGTGATGGGCCTTTGCATGGCGGCGGTATGTTTATGTGAGTGCAAGTGATCTGGTTGATTGGGCCCGTGGCTGGCGCTATGGAAGTCGTGTGTGGAGCGTGAATGGCGTGTTAATGGACCATAAAGTGGTTGGTGCCGTGAAGTGGCTTTATGGCTCACCTTCAGAAGGCTTGGCTTCAATATTTATATACTTTGATAAGTATTTGTGCTTTGAAGCCAGCGTTTCTGGAGGTGCTAAAACCAACCAGTGTAAGTGGTGGATTAACTTCATCAAATTAGTGTCAGATTTATATTTGTGGCGGTTTAATGGCCTTTTGTAAGACCTTTTTTTGTCAATATGGGTAGCAGGGGACTTTGTGCCCTAGCTCAGTCGCCACCTAGGCTAACCTTCACATTTTTGAGTAGTAGACAACGAGGGAAGTACAGGGGGGGAATGACTTGCATGGCTCTCACTGGTTTTTTTTTACCCAGCATCCCCTGCAAACATCAAATTTAGCTCAAATTCAAAATTTCTTCACATTTAAGTGATGGAAAGTTCAGGAATCTACGGCGACCTACAAACTTCCAATGAGGTATGTCTTGCGTGGACCCCCCCCAACGTTTCCCTACCCAGAATCCCCTGCAAACCTCAAATTTTGCTGAAAAAAAAATCAATTTTTCCTCAAATTTCTGTGTGGGAAAGTTGTGGGATCACCGGGTTGACACAAATTTCCTACCACCCAGCGTTCCCACAGGTCTCCGGATAAAAATGGTACCTCACTCGTGTGGGTGGGTCAGGTACCCGCGACAGGCAAGGGCCCAAAACGTGTTGTGGAGACATCAAAATGACCTATCACAAAACGATCTGCTTTTGCAAGGGGGGTCACATGAGTTTTTGGTCCCGGGGTCGGCAGCCATCTAGGGAAACCTACCAAATCCACACATTTCTGAAAACTAGAGACCCGGGGGAGTCCAACGAGGTATGTCTTGCGTGGATCCCCCAACGTTTCCCTACCCAGAATCCCCTGCAAACCTCACATTTGGCTGAAAAAGATCACTTTTTCCACACATTTGTGCGTGAGATCACCGTGCCAGCACAAATGTCCTACCACCTAGCGTTCTCCTTGGTCTCCCGAGTAAAATGATACCTCACTTGTGTGGCTGTCTAATGCAGAATCAGTTAAAAACATATTTTTAAAAAAATGTAGCGCTTAGAACTTGTGGTGCTATACCTTTAATCCCTATGTTTTGGGCTCTTCCCAGTCACAGGACTTTGGCCCACCCACACAAGTGAGGTATCATTTTACTCGGGAGAACAAGGGGAACGCTGGGTGGTAGGACATTTGTGCCAGCATGGTGATCTCACGCAAAAATGTGTGGAAAAAGTGATTTTTTTTCAGCTAAATTTGAGGTTTGCAGGGGATTCTGGGTAGGGAAACGTTGGGGGATCCATGCAAGCCATAACTCATCGGACTCCCCAGGGTGTCTAGTTATCAGAAATGTGTGGGTTTGGTAGGTTTCCCTAGATGGGTGCGAGCCCGGGGCCAAAAAACCAGGTGCCCCCCTGCAAAACCAGGTTGTTTTGTGATAGGTAATTTTGAAGTCTCCACAGTATGATTTGGGCCATTTCCTGTTGCAGCCACTTTGCCTACCCACACAAGTGGGGTACCATTTGTATCGGGAGACCTGGGAGAATGCTGAGCGGTAGGAAATTTGTGTCAGCCCGGTGATCCCACAACTTTCCCACACAAAAATTTGAGTAAAAATTGATTTTTTCAGCAAAATTTAAGGTTTGCAGGGGATTCTGGGTAGGGAAAACGTTGGGAGATCCACGCAAGCCATACCTCATTGGACTCCCCCGGGTCACTAGTTTTCAGAAATGTGTGGGTTTGGTAGGTTTCCCTAGATGGCTGCCGACCCCGGGACCAAAAACTCATGTGACCCCCCTTGCAAAAGCAGATAGTTTTGTGATAGGTAATTTTGATGTCTCCACAACACTTTTTGGGCCCTTGCCTGTCGCGGGTACCTGACCCACCCACACGAGTGAGGTACCATTTTTATCGGGAGACCTGGGGGAACACTGGGTTGTAGGAAATTTGTGTCAGCCCAGTGATCCCACAACTTTCCCACACAGAAATTTGAGGAAAAATTTATTTTTTTAGCAAAATTTGAGGTTTGCAGGGGATTCTGGGTAGGGAAACGGGGGGGGGTCCACACAAGCCATACCTCGCTGGACTCCCCCAGGTCTCTAGTTTTTAGAAATGTGTGGGTTTGGTAGGTTTTCCTAGATGGCCGCGAGCCCGGGGCCAAAGAACCAGGTACCCCCCCTGCAAAACCAGGTCGTTTTGTGATAGGTAATTTTGAAGTCTCCACAGTACGATTTGGGCCATTTCCTGTCGCAGGCACTAGGCCTACCCACATAAGTGAGGTACCATTTTTCTCGGAAGACTTTAGGGAATGCAGGGTAGGAGGAATTTTATGGATTCACGCAGATTCCAGAACTTTCCATCACAGAAATGTGAGGAAAATGTGTTTTTTTTGGCTAAAGTGTGAGGTTTGCAAGGGATTCTGGGTAAGAGAACCTGGTGAGAGCCAGACAAGTCACCCCATCCTGGATTCCCCTGGGTGTCTAGTTTTAAAAAATGTATAGGTTTGCTAGGTTTCCTTAGGTGCCGGCAGAGCTAGGGCTCAAAATCTACAGCTAGGCACTTTGCAAAAAAAGGGTCAGTTTTCGCTGTAAAAATGTGGTGTGCCCATGTTGCGTTTTGCGCCGTTTCCTGTCGTGGGCACTAGGCCTACCCACACAAGTGAGGTACCACTTTTCTCGTAAGACTTTGGGGAATGCAGGGTTGGAGGAATTTTGTGGATCCACGCAGATTCCAGAACTTTCCATCACAGAAATGTGAGGGAAATGTGTTTTTTTTGCTAAAGTTTGAGGTTTGCAAGGGATTCTGGGTAAGAGAACCTGGTAAGAGCCAGACAAGTCACCCCATCCTGGATTCCCCTGGGTGTCTAGTTTTCAAAAATGTATAGGTTTGCTAGGTTTCCCTAGGTGCCGGCAGAGCTAGGGTTCAAAATCTACAGGTAGGCACTTTGCAAAAACAGGGTCAGTTTTCATTGTAAAAATGTGGTGTGTCCACGAGGCGTTTTGCGCCGTTTCCTGCCGCGGGCACTAGGCCTACCCAAACAAGTGAGGTACCATTTTTAAATCGGGAGACTTAGGGGAACACAGAACTGTAGAGCAACTGTTATTACCTATTGACTTTCGATGCATTTCTGCCTTCCAAATGTAAGGCAATGTGTAAAAAAGAAATCACTTTGAAAAATTTCCTATAATTCACATGCTAGTATGGGTACCCACAATTTTGGAGATGTGCAAATAGCTACTGTTTCTAAACTCTATATTTTGTTCCCATTTCAGAAATACATAGGTGTCTTTCATACCGATTTTTCACTGTTTATATTTTCCCAAATGAATTGCTATATACCCGGTACACAATAAAAAAACATTGCAAGACACTGCTCAGTTACTGGCTCCGGGTTCGTCTGGTTCTTGGTGAACCTGCAAGTCCTACATATCCCCACAACCAGAAGGGTCCAACGGATGTAATGGTATATTGCTTCCAAACATCTGTCATACTTAGAAGAAGTTACAGGTGAAAACGTTGGCACAAATGGCTGGTTTCTTTTTAACTCATTTTCAATTTTTCCTATTTTTAACTGTTAGTTTCTATAAACAAAACCTTGAAGCATCTACACAAATGACCCCTTGCTGAATTCAGAATTTTGTCTACTTTTTTTAAATGTATAGCTTTCCAGGATCCATTATTGCTTTCATACCAATTTCTACCATTAACTGGAAGGATGTTGAAAGCACCAAAAATACCAAAATAGGCTATTTCCCAGTAAAATGCCAAAACTGTGTAAAAAATTTTGGTTTTCTGACAAAAGTCTGTCTGTCCCTGAAAGCTGCGAAGATGGTGATTTCAGCACCACAAACCCTTTTTGTTGATACCATTTGCAGGGAAAAAACCAGACGCTTTCATATGCAGCACTTTTTTCCAATTTTTCCCCCAAAAACAAAATTTGCCTGTATTTTGGCTAATTTCTGGGTCCCTTCCATGGGAATCAACAAACCCCGGGTACCTTTAAAATCACCCTGATGCTGGAAGAAAAGGACGCAAATTTGGCATGGATACCTTATGTGGTCAAAAAGTTACAGGGGGCTAAGCGTGAACTACCCCAAATGGCCAAAAAAGGGCTCAGCACTTGGGGGGAGGGGGGGTAAAGGCCCAGCAGTTAAGGGGTTAAGGTAAAATTAGCAAAACAGAATTATGGATAAATACAGACGGATATTGCCAAAAAATAAATACCATAAAACCGAGAGCCCTAGGTATAAATGAACTGTTCAGTGAATCCTTAAAGTGGTTGTATCATTGTGGATGAACTTCCAGAAGAGTACTCAGAAGCGCATAAAGGAGGACTACTGCCAGACACAATGAGGTAAGTCCTTACAAAGGTGGTGGCAAATCCAGGCAAGCACCCTTCCAACTACAGGTCCTAAAGAACATTGTCCATGATTAATGTTGTTTAACAAATGCTGAGTAAAACACTTATCAAGTTTGCAGAGAGTAATGATGACACTGACTCGCCAGATCAATCCGGGTTTCTAACTCACATAAATACAATGACTACTCTTAGGAGACTGGCACACATAAAGCACCATTTTCTTCTAGCCCAGAAAGACCACATTGCACTGTTTTTGAGAAAGGTTTCGATACTCTCACCTGGAGGTCCCTGTTGCACATTTTGCACTAATTTAATTTGAGCCTTATTTCATAAACTGAATGAAACTTCTCCATATTGCCAAAATCAAGTTTGGAAATGGGTGGTGAGATCTCAGAGAGAAGGACTATGGAGCAGGACAGGCGACAGGGCTGTCCGCTGTGGCCACAGCGTCTCACCCTCATAATGGAACTGCTGGCATGTATGCTCTGATGCAGTAAGCGAGGGAGCAGCTGTGTTTGTGAAACCAATCACGATGTGACTATGCCAACAATACAATGATCTATCTGATCTGCAAATGGAACCCGGTGGCTTCCATGACTCACCTGAGGTTTGTATCATCTGCACACAAATTGGCATAAAGCCTGACTTGCCCGTATGTGGTCGATGGGGTATGCCAAGGAGCAACGTGTGGACCTGACCTCATGTGGCAGCCAAAGGAATGCTAGTATCTTGGCATAAGTATTAAACATACAATTAGCTAGATCTGAATATCGGAAGAGTACTACAAGGTCTAGGTAGCTCAGTCTTCTTCTGGGTGACACTGTCATTTTCTGTGAGGGGCACACTGCATTGGTCAAAATGGTGAAGCTGCCTATGTGTTTGTATGTATTGTACGCCTCTATAATCCGTTTTTCCTGGATGCACTTAAAACAACTGGACAATCCAATACCATTAATGCTGCCTGGATTCCACTCAAGGGTGAAACACAATATTTCTTTATTTAAAGTATTTGTAGCCACTTGGACAGCAGAGAGCTTTACAGAAAACGCAATTGGCAAAAACTATTACAAAAATATGTTTGTAACAGGGAACTGGTCTGGAAGGGAAGTATCAAGCAGAGACGTAAAAACGTATGAACTTCACTCCGATAACTGTGCCTATAACGGAGTTCATAAAACATGGACTAGAGCAGGAAAGGAGGTAGATGTAAAGCATTCATCGGAGGGCAGGAGGGGGGACTACCTTCTGTGGAAGTGAGTTTTGAGACACCTTATGAAATGCAAGGTTAGAACCGAGCCTGGCAGTCCGGGATAGAGTTTTACAGTCTTGGGGCTAGGCAGGTTTTAAGAAATAAATGTTTTTTGCCTGTAGGTTCTGTTGCCTTAATCATACTGTGTGCATAGATATGGTTGTGAAACACTAGACATGATGTGCCTAAATAACATAATAACTTGCTATGATAGACAAAGTCCTTCCTAGGCATGTGCCTTCTGCAATATGTTTTCCATTGTAAAATCCTTCTCTCCATGTATAATGCCACTACCTGCTTAGTACTGTCAACGACATATATGACTGAAAGCCATATGTTTCCACTGCAAACGTCTTCTTTGTATGTGTTAAATTAAGAACAAAAAGGTCTTGGAAAAAAAAAAAAACTACCCCTGTTTTGCCGAAGGGCATGGGTAGACTGAACCCAGCCCGACTTGCCAATAAAATGGGGTGTATGTGTCTTCCTGATCCACTTCATCTTGCCCAAGGGTGCAGCAGGGTGTTTCGAGGCATCTAACAGCTACCCACTGATCCATGGTCAAAATTATGTTGCAGGCCAAGGAGGATCATAGGTGTGGCCCACACAATGATGCTATCCACTGATGCGTGGGGCAGCTGGAAACTACCTTTGCATAATGTTCACAACAGTAATAGCAGTACAATGGCAAGAGTGACCAAGGCACCCACTACTCTGTGGCCTGCAGCATATTGTGGGCCTCCAACAAAAGGGGCATCTGTGAGCTGCTCTTGTGCCGTGTTCATAATAGCAACTGAAAGCTGAACCATGCTTCATCTTTACAGCCTTCCAACTTTGGGCAAAGCGTTTAGGACCACATGTACAAAGGTATTCGTTTGTGAATACCAAATAGCGAATTTTAGCGATTCACTCTTTGGTAATCACAAACACCAATGTACAAATGTGTCTTTGACACATTTTGCGATTCCCAGGGGGTCGCAAATAGACCTACCTCATGAATAATAATGAGGTAGGTCTCGGTTTGCTACCCAATGGAAATCGCTAAAATCACAGGTATGGTGGCCTGCTGGCATCAGCAGACCACCGTGTCTGTGATAGTTTTTAAATAGAGCAATATTTTTTTATATATGCAGTCCGTTTCATCAAGAAAAACGGGATGAGTTTTTTTAAAAAAAAATGAAGTTTTCTTTTCATTTTTTTTTCTTCAAAATATTTTTTACAAACATTCACAAAGGGGCCCGTTTGCGACCCAAAAAGCCTTTGTGCATGTGGCCATTAGTGTGGAACACATTTTTTCCTGGTTGCTGTACAACACCACGAAGTGTTACATTTATTTTTCTGCTCCCCATCCCTAGTCTCACAGGCCTGGTGCATTTAAAACCCTCTGGCAATGCCATGCAACTGCTTGTAAATACATTTTTGCAAGTATATCTCTGTCCCATCTGCATGACAGATTGAGGAGAGATATATGTAAGTGGGTGGGCTTTGACCTACCCACTTATGCATACTGCAGCATCAGCTTACAAGCTGTGCTGCCTTTTTATCTTACTTCCTTGGTTTGCAGACTTAGGGAGGGAGTGGAAGCGAGCATCTGCTGTAAATGCGTCTAAATGATAAATGCTCTTTTAAAAAAGAAAGTTTGTTTGCAATGGATGCTCCTTTTTTGTACTGAGGCCGTGAGGAAAAATACAAATGTATTGCATAACCCTGTGTTGCCAGTTTAGTCCTAAAAGAGTCGGAGTAAATCAATTTAGTGTGGGTCAGGATAAATTTAGATTGAAATGATAAATGTAGTTTAAAGAAATAGGATTCCGGATTGGACGTGTTATAATCTGTAAAATATGTGAACTTATTTCTAAGAATTTTCGAACTCCCCTTTATGGGAGTAGGACAATGTTCCCATTGTGTGTGATTAAAAACTGGTCATAAAGTGTTTGTCTTATGTAAAAAATGATGCCCATAGTGTTGATAACAGAAGAGATCAGCATAATTGGCAGAATTTAAATACAAATCTTCAGCATCAAAAGCAGCATAATATTTCAAATCGGAAAACAATTAATGTACTGCTTGCACATCCCAATCATCAGAATGAATGTCTCGTGTTACCACAGCTCCTAATGAGACGCAAAACACGTATGGCACCCTGAGCACCTCTGTCGGGCCGTGAACTTCGAAGGCTACTTTATCCCAAACGATGCCATCTGCAACAGGAAATGCTGAAATGTTCACAAGAGTCTGATGAAGTTTCATGATGTGGGACAATGTGTTTGGGGTCAGAATTCCGTCGACTAAGTTCACAGCAGAGCGTTCAGGCAAATAATGACCATTGATGAGTAAGAAGAATACTGTTACAAATCCAATCGACATGAAGAGGAAAAGTAGGATAAGCACCAACCAAATGTAGGTCCATGGGGGGACCAGGTACGTCTTTTTGAACCAAGAGATAAAAATACTTAATTTAGTTGGTGGAACAGCCAAAATAGAAGACGAGGAGGATGAGTCATAAGAGAAGCTGGCATGGTCCCCAAAATACCCGTTTTCATCCCTCGGTATTAAAGGCGGGTGAGAGGTATCAGCATGATGTTGACGAGGACTGCTCGGCGCTTCCCTGTTAGACTCATTAGTGGGATACGTATACTCGACATCTGTGGTGGAAGGAGCTGGAGGCAAAACAGGTAAAAGGACAACAGCAGTTTCCATCTCAGCCTCACTGTTACTGGTTTTTGTCGTAGCTGTTGAGGCGACCGGATTCAAAGAGTTAGCGTTACACGAAACTGCAGGTGTGACACTATTCACAATCGGCCAGACGGTGTAGCTTGACATTGTCCACTGAGATGTATCTGTTGTCTTTGCGACCAGGTAAAGGTGGTAAAATGACTGTACGTGTACCTTTCAATCCAAGGACCGGAACTGGTGCACGATAGGAAGGACCAAATTCTTTTTTGTTCTCAAGCTTTTCTCGTACTAGAACTCCAATCTTGGGAAGCCAGCCGGCAATCGGAATCAGCAGAGCTGCATCATTGGAAGAGGGTAAATGTTCAGTTGCGTAGCTGTCACGGGTCTTTTGTAGATCCTGTAACACAGCAGAATGATTATCTACGTCAAAGGTTGCGGCAGCTGCCACAACGTCTAGACCATCAAGGTCTGGCACAAACATTTTAATGCCAAAGAGCATTTCGTATGGGGTCCGCCCACCCAGAGATCTTCTAGGGAGATTGAGTGCACGTTGAACACCATACAAGTGGGCCACCCAGTTCCTGCCAGTACCTAAGACTCTAGCTGTCAAGGATTGCCTTAAGTCACGGTTCATCCGCTCCACAATTGAATTGCCCTCAGGCCTGTATGGAGACGAAAACTGCACCAGCACCCCCATTGACTTCATCGCGTCCTTGTACGCATTAGAGGCGAACGCTGGACCTTGGTCAGAGTGGAAGGTGCCACAGGCAAACATCCCGACAAAGACACGCAAATCCCTGATGACATTTCGAGCGTCAGCACTGCGTTGTGGCCGAACCCAAAGGAATCTAGTGCACGAATCAACTGCAACTAAAATGTATTTCTATGCAGTATCAGAAGAGAACGGACCGAAGTGATCAAGATATACACAGCCAAATGGTTGATTAGAAATACATAGCTGTGTTTGTGGTGGGCGCGACACCGTAGATGGTTTGATTTGTTGACAAATGTCACAAGAAAGCACATAATTACGGGTTTGTTTATAGAAACCACGCCACCAATAATGTTGCTGTAAAATCGAGACCGTCGCAGACACCCCGGCATGTGCAGAAGCCATGCCTTCGTGTGCGGCTCTAATCAAAGCAAGTCTGCGGTCCCTGTTGGGAATCAGCCGATCCCCAACAGATGGAATAGAAGCGTAAGCAACTTGTTCGAGAGAAATATAATAAGAGTATTTCGAAGGGAAACCCTGTGGATAAGCCATTCGCTCTTTCGCAGCAGCAACCGCTGCCAGAATATCATTATCTATTTTAGTCATGGACCTTGCAACTGCTGCTACGGAACACGTGGCTACTGCAGATTTGGCCGCTTCGTCAGCCAAAAAATTACCAAGAGCAAGTGCTCCCACACGCTGATGGCCAAGAGTATGTATAACATGTGTGAGGGGCAGACGTTGTTTAAGGTCTGCCACTCTAACCCAAAGCGTCTTATGCTTAATTGCGCTGCCTTTAGAGTCTCGATAGTCATTTCAAGTCCCAAAAAATAAGTTGTCATTAAAAGACTGAACACAGTAGTAAGAATCGCATACAATAAGTGTATTCACATTAGGATCTGCAAACTCGGGAGCAAGAATAAGAGCACACAGCTCCGCCAATTGTGCTGTACAGTCCCCAAGCCCTTGAGTATGCACTATGGAAGACAAACTCTCCATTGAAAATGGAACCAGCAACAATTGAGCAAGCTGCAGAATAAGCGTGTTTGGAGTAAGCGTGTTTGGAGCCGGTGGCCGGTTGAGCCGAGCCATCGGTGTAAATTATACATTTGTACTCATGTAAAGGAAGCAATGACAACGGAGGAGGATGAACATGTTCATACTGTAGAAACTCCTGTTTCTGAAGTGCAGGGTCAAAGATAAACGTGACATCAGACGATGTCAAAGACGTAGCCCATTGTATCCAACGGGGATGTAATGCCTTAGAGTTCGGTACACTTGCCTTAGTCACGGCCTCCAAAGCAGGGAAGGGCGTGACCATAAGAATACGTTTACCTTGTGCCAGTGAGCGTTCTTTCAGAATCGCCATTTGGACCGCCGTTAAAAAAATTTCAACATTCGAAAAATGCATTTCAGCTGCAGTGTACAAATGTGATTTGTATGCAATAGGTACTGTGTCCCCCTCATTGAACGTCAAGTAAGTGAAATCCACCTTCCCTGGTACTATAATTATCACCCTGTTCATGGTGTTATCACGCATCAACAAGAAGTTAGTTGCAAGCATGTCAGATTGTAGGAAAGAGGTATGTTCCGGAAGCCAGCTGGCAGAAGAATAGGTTGGTTGTATCAACGCATAAAGCGGTTTGTTACGCTGGGCATAATCGGGAATGTACGTCCTCCCGAAATCCAAAAATCCCAGCAAGGACTGAAGTTTTTTCAGTGTAGAAGGGGGTTACAATTGTGCACATTTCTCCAGGAAGTGGGGGGCTAACCCCTTTCCTTCATTATTGAGCTCATAGCCCAAAAAGAGCACCGCCAAATGGGCGATGTGCGACTTTGCAAAATTGAATATATATCCATAGTCCGCAAACGCTGAAATGATGCGGTCGACTCGGACATGATGCGGCAGAAGCTCATCGTCCGTTAGATAGATGTCATCTACGTACGAGAACGCATCAGGATAAATGTCGTGTAACAAAGACACAACACGTGCAGCGAATGCCCCGGGGCTGTTCTTATACCCCATAGCCAATCGTGTAAATTTTTTCTGATTTCCGACGGCGGTGAATGCGGTCAAGTCCCAGCTCTCAGGAGCCAGATTGTGACTATAGAAACCATTAGATATGTCCAGTGTAGTTTTGTATTTTTTACAAACAAGGTTGTTCACCAGCGCAGAACTGTGTGTGTTTTGCACTGCAAACGTGCGACAATGACTATTCAAATTTCTGTAATCCAACACGATGCGATATAATCCGTCAGGTTTTGATACTGTAAAGAGAGGATTATTCATCGATGATGTACATGATTCAATCACTGCAAAACACACAAGATGATGGACGGAATGCTGCACATTGGCAAACATTCACCCCGTCACAGATCTGGGTTTAATCCATCGTTATTTTGCTTCACCACGCCACCCCAGTTCAGACATAGCCATATGCAAATCAGTCTTGACCCTGTGCCTCATGGGAACAGTCCAGACAGAACTGCCAAGCCATGTCTTCCCTGGACCGGAATCAAGCAACCTAGGACCGGTTTCAGGCTATCAGCCTTCATCAGCCAGGATAGCTTGACTCCAGTGGCGTAGTGAGCACGGGACCCACGTCTGGGCATACCCTTCCCACTTAGGATTCAATCACTCCCTGATATTCCAACTGGGTTAAAATGTCACAAACGTGCGCCTTAGCTTCGCGTTTGATTGGATATTGCGGTTGTGGCTGTGGCGTAGACCGTAAAGGTATCTCATGTGCTGGTGAATCTATATCCCAGCCCACCTGATTACGGTACACTGCCGGGGCAAGGGCCAAAGCCCACTCAGCTGCTAAAGCCTTTGCATGCTCCTCAGGGACGTAACGCGAAAAACTCGGAAGTATCACATCCTCCCCTTTAGAAGCGGCTAACACAAATGGTGGAGGCCAATCTGCCTCTGCCTACAAAATGTCATATGAAGAGGTGTGATTTTCCCAGAAAACCGCTTTGATTGGACGCTGCACATCACCTTCAATTTGGAAAATAATCTCATAAAGTCTGTCCGGGGGGCAACCCGGGTATCTGCTGTTTCGACTGTTATGTATGTATCAGTTGCTGTCGCCTCCAGACAGGGACGCAGTGCCTCCCGCACTATGGTAACCTCTGCTGCGCTGTCGAGCAGAGTCACTGCCCATGTCCAGTCCAGGAGCCGCGTTCTCACCGTCTGAGGCATACCTCGCTGTTAAAGCTTCAACTTTTTTCTTCTGATACGGGGGTCGAAAACGAGGCAGGTCCTCTTGTTTGGCTTTTACGTCAAACTGTCAAGGTTGATCTCGTCCCTGTTGTTTCGTCGGACCTTTGCCACGATCTTGGCGCTCCCCTCCACCGACCTGAGATTCCGATGAGTCCTGTAAAGAATGAGGAGAGCGCTGATCAGGGACCTGAAATCGATCAGGAGTCTTAATTTTCGCGCGGTCGTGCAAATCATAAGTACGCTCAGAAGACTCAGGAGTCGCTGAACCAGCACGCAAACCTTGCTTCTGCTGTTGCTGTCCCTGTTTATTATTTTTCCAGTTCTTTTTAGGAAAGAACGGGCGCCCGTCTTTATCAGGTTGGGCCTTCAATGTTTGAGATTGAGTCGGCATTTGAGTAAAAGGCTCAACTCCCAGACTATTGCGGCCAATGGTTTTATAAGCCTTTGCAATAATCTTTGGTAATTCCCATGGCTTATCAGCGTCTGCGACAGCCTCCAAGCGGTTAGCCACTTGGAAGCTCACTGCATCACCCTTAACATTAGCAAGGATCATATCAGCAACCACGTCGAACACCCCCACCAGTTTCATCCCTAATTCCAGAGCCGCTTCAGCTCTATGTTCATCCTGAACACGTTTAATCACGGAAGGGAGTACGGTCATGGAGGGAGTGCCGAAACACTTTGAATATACCGCTACAAGCACCTTGCCCCAGGTGTTACAATCAGCTAATTCGGGAATCAAGTCTTTAGGCAAACTTATGGTTAAGATCCTGTGTTTCTCCACAGGAGTGGTATTTGGAAAAACTGCTTCGAGTTGTCCAAATTTCTCAGCAAGCCAATAAGGTAACTCATCCTTATTTTGTGGACGCTTGCCCATCACTGAATTAACCATAAGAAGACTGATGGTTACACCACCAGGTCCAGCTGGTTGTGCAGCAACGCCAGGTGGTCCCACCTGAAAGTTGCGCGACATGAACTGAATAACAGCTCATTGTATACGTATTAATGAAGTATGTAATACACAGAGTTCTGCGATTGTAGCAGTTAGATAACGTGAGTGTGGGGTATACCCAGCCAACACGGGCCACCTGGCCCCATCTATCGATAAAGGGCCTAAACGGACCGGCGTTATTGGGTGTGGAAGGGCGCAATTAAACCATATTTGGTGTTGCCAAGCCGTTAGTGGAACTTCAAGAGCCCTATAAGGCTGATAAATCTGAGGAAGGGCCGTGGCAGTATATTCGTGAAACAAATTATCAGTTCCATCCACCGCCGGAAAGGTGACCCAAGAATAAAACACCTCGAAGCGGTAAGCTGCATCCGCTTCTACAACAAAAATAAGCGCAACGCCAGCATTAGGGACCCCATTTTGAGTCAAATAAGCTATGAGTGCAGCCCGATTAGGGGGCGCAATGGCAACCGCCATAATGAACAATAAAGAAAAACAACCTAAAGCGTGGCAGCGCAACAACGGGTTAATGAGAAAGAGAAGAAACCTTTTAAAATTCAAGCTTGAAAGAACCTATAAAACATCAATATAGGAGGTTATACCGTCACAACCGTCTCCGGAAACAGATGTGAGGGGTTGTGGACAAGCACAAGCACTACTCAAGAGTCTCGCAGATAAGAACCAGACCAAACGTTGGCGGCGCCATGTTGCGGGGATTCTGCACCTACACAGAACTATGCGCAGGAAAACAGGACCTCGTGTATAGGGGTGTACCAACCTACCACCTTAGTGCCCAAAATCGACTAGCAATAGTGTCTCATTCGTTCTCCTCCAAAATCGAGAAGCCACAAATGATTAGACAACCCAGAACACAACACTCCCGACTCTCTCAGGAATCGCGGTAGCAAGACATACCCTTTCGTTCGATCACTCGTACTTGTCCACAGATAAGAATTGGCAGAGTCACTTTAATAGTTCAAAATGTTTATTTTAACTATTGTGCTCTATAATACAGTATACGAGCCACTACCAGTAGCAAAATGCATAAACTCAAAAC
This sequence comes from Calotriton arnoldi, assembly GCA_963921515.1. Taxonomy (NCBI): domain Eukaryota; kingdom Metazoa; phylum Chordata; class Amphibia; order Caudata; family Salamandridae; genus Calotriton; species Calotriton arnoldi. The sequence goes on from CAWUFW010010112.1 coordinate 272,331, forward strand.
GATTAGCATTGTTACAATTCCATAGAGTACAAAGGGGGATGTCATTATATAAAGACAGTGGAAAAAAGGACTATAAGGCCTAACCACCCTCCCCTTGACTGGAAGAAGTTTATTATAAAAAAGAAGATCTCTGGGCTTTGTCAGCAGACCCCATACCTTAAAGCCCAGATGTAAAATTTACATCATAGGAACAGCATAGCTCTTCACAATGTAAAGGGCTCTCTCCAAGTGTCTGTCAGAACAACATGCATCCCCGTAATATCAAAGCACGAGTCTCCAGCAGTGTAGCAGTGTTTAGCATGTTATTTCTAGGTGCTAGGGACTGACCAGAACAGAATAACAAGGGGCATTGTTTATCGACCTTGCACATCGTGTTCAGACTAAACTCCAGGAACTTAGCAGAGAACGCGAAAGTCAGATAGTTCTCACGTGAAAGGAACAAAATAGAGTCTTGCAAAATAAAGTCATGTAGTAGCGTGTGCAAAAGCAGCATCATGGCAGCAAAGCTCATGCTAACTTAGCAATGTCGGGAATTACCCTAATGGCCATATAACAGCACATTCATTAAACACCCACAAGTTGTCTTTTACTTCACAGCTGGATGCAAGTTCACCAAAACAAAAAGGCACTGAATAGGAAAGGCAAACATGACATTTAAATCTGAGGAATTTTCAACCTGCAGTTCCGGATTTTTGTGTGACAAACATTTGCTTTGGGAAACCCCATGTAAAATTGAAAACGGACATGTTTTGAGATCAACCCTTATAATTTTTGAACCGCTTAACCAATCTACAACAAATACATGCTTTAGACTTCGATGCAGAACCCCCTTTTCTTGGGGATTTGGACGAATTAGTCAAGGGGTGGACAAATTAGTCAGGGATGCAAAAAGAGATTCCATAGGCAATAAGTTATCATCGTTAACTACAGAGACGCAACTGCACATCAGTAGTGTCATAAAGATGCACTTTATTGCTATTACCACGAAAAACCTTTTTGCAGAATTCCCAATGTAAGCATAAGATACAAACAAACTAAAGAGCGATTTGCTTTTCAGATACTTTATTTTGCCAGTATTTGCGCTAACAATTGAAACAACTTTGAGGTTACAATCACAAGTGTGAGGAATAAACCCAACTGCAACTGTACACAATCTGTGCCAATCTTCATTTGAATTGATTGGTCATGACCTATTTGCAGCACACTTTACAAAGAGCTTTATTTTGGACAAGTTTGACAGAATTTGATCAAAGGAGAAATAGGGAGTGGGGTGTCAAGCTAAGAATGGATGAGGTGGATTGAACAAAAAGTGCTTTGTGATTCAGATCCGATTCATAAAACTTTAGTGTTGTTATATTTGAGTGACTCAAGAGCACACTAAAGCTATTGTCTGAAACAGGCAAAATGTCCTTCTGTCTGAAAATAAATCTGTATGGGATTCCACACATTTGCTGGCAATACCCAACCAATAGTTCTGCCCTCTAAAAGTACTTAAAAGGATGCCATAGAATTAAATGAATTGCAACATTTGTCTGTGCAAGACTGGCAGTCTGTCAGTTTTCTTGTCCTTAACGCTCAATAAATTGAACTGCTATTAATCAGTTCTTGGTATATCATTTCCAAATCAGTATGTGACTGTGACATGTAATAATACGAGAAAAGCCGTAGTAGATTTCCCAGAAAGTGAAGAAACTGGGATTTTGGCTTTACCCTCAGCTCAGCAAATATGTAAATGAACAGAGCAAGAAATGTAACTTTTATATAAAGAAACTGGTGAGGTTGCATACTTTTCTCATTACATTTATTTTGGGTTCGGGCTTATAATACTACAACTCTCTCTTCATTACAGCCAACAAAATGAGGGATACATGCCTCTAAAGAATCCAAAACCAGGTAACCAGGGTGTTCGCATGGATAATGCATTACACCTATTTCAGTTGCATACGATGAAGACTCCACTGACTGCCTACTGGCACCCATATAGACTTCAAAGATTTGTCATTGGGATAAAAAGCCGCTCTTTACAACTGCAGAGAACATTGTAGGGAGATACTCAACTGGTAATATCCTCAGACAGTTCTATGGTGTAATATGAAGAGGCTCTGCCAGGAGGTGAAATTGTCTCAAAATGTTCCTTTAGAAGAAATAAAAAAATAAAAAGAAGGATTGAAAACCTTACTATTTGGTTCCATGTATAGAGAGCAATATTTGACTAAGGAACTGGTTAGAGCTGGAAACCAATTTAGTTTAGGTGGATTTAGATATGTGTGAGACAGAAAGCTCACATGGAGATTCAAAAGATCAGTAAATGATAAAACTCATAATAATTTTCTAGGTAAGTACCATGTGCCCTTGCAATTATTTTTGCTGTTTAATATTTTCCTACTCCCGCGGCCACACAGGTTTTGTTACAGCAAAGAGGCTAAATTTCACCTACTCAGCAATACTTGGCAGTTCTCCATAGTGGTGAGCCTTGAAGTAACACTCCCTGTGGTCAGCGTGGTGTACGGGCAGCACAACTCACCGAGTACACCACTCATCTCCAACTGGAAGGTATCAGCATCCTCTGGACCTGTTGGAAGAACACAGATTACTTTCAAGACAGTGCAAGAAACGTTCAACACTTGAAGGCACTCTCACTCTCTGCAATATATAATCCATACAATACTTCAACTGAATGAGATAGTGTGAGAAATGTATTCAATCTGTACAAAGTATAAGCGAACAAGATTTGGTCCATGACGACAGATCTCCACTGGGTAAACTGTAAATTCCAAAAGTCACAGTGGTGCTCACTTTTATTAGTAGTTGGGCAGAGCTCATGGTTTCTTTTTAGAAGATAGCAAGGATTCACTTAGCACAATTCAATAAAGTTAAATCCAGAATGATGCAAACTTAGAAGAGTATGTATTGAATAATAAAGACATATTTAAAAAGTAGGAGTACTTGTGGAATGGATCAAGGATAACAAGCTTAAAAATGAGGGAAAGTATGAGAGAATATGAAAACATATCAGGATGATCGTAAACATCAAAAATCAACAGTTGTAAAGAGCGACTGAAAATCTGAAAACTATACAATAATGCAAAATCAGATTTTGGTGAGCTGTGAGGTACAAACTCAGCGGAGGATTCCTGCAAAAACAATCTAAGTCTTAAAAGTGTTTTAAAAATTTGCAATCTGATAGATGTCCCACCTTGGAAATCGGCTTCTATTAGTTACATGTACAAAAGAAACCTACAATAGTCACAAAGAGGCATGAAAGACTGACAACTGGTTCGCTTTCTAAAAAGCACATCTCCACATTTTTTGACATGGCTTGCACTGAATAGAACAGCCTGACTCATAAGAGCCAAACTATACAAGGGTTTCTTGCAGCAACTAACTTAGCTCATAAGAGGAAACAAGGAACATTCTAGGGTGGTAGAAGAAGTGTTGTAAACGGCTGAAACCAGTAAAACTTGTCAAGCTCTCTTAACTAGTGGCTATGATTTATCATACTGTCTGGCTCATATTCCCATCCTCGCACGCTGACTGTCCATCGGCGCCCTACTGCAAAGCTAACCTCAAGTCAGAGATTCATGAAGGTCCGCAAGCAGATGATCCAAGTTGCTGGTCCAGGACATATCTGCAGAGTGGGAATTAGCGATACAGATCTAACCTGGTCTCCTAGTTCAGTGGTACTCCTCTTGGTCCTCTTTATACTATCTCGCCCATGGAGTCATACTCATCTTTTCTGAGGCATTGAATGCACTCTACCCTCAGATTTTGTAGGTGGAAAAGACAACATGATCAGTTTGCCCAAGTCCAGCATATTTAAATGTATTTGGGATAAACAGGTCTAGAACTCAGATACTAGTCATATATGTGTACCTAAAGTATGCTATTTATACAGAGCAAAGCTGGTTGTGAAGTAATGGACATCTAATAGGGATTTTACATATTTCAATTACAGATTTACATTTCACATATTTACAATTCCATTTCACATACTTTACAATTTTAGGCACTGGGAAATTATGTGTTCTGCTCAGAATTACATTATTTTAGTCAAAAGCCAAATCTAAAATCAGTACCCAGGTCCCCAGGTATCTAAATCGGTAGCTCAGCTTCCAGATCACATCCATACTAATCCTAGGCTGCAGTCTTTATTTTCTGAAAAGCCAAGAGGCCCTCAAGTGAAGTGAGAACTGACAGAGAATGAACCTCGTGCAGAAAAAAAGTGTGCAAGCTATTTATAGTTTCCCATGAGGAAGGCAGGTATTTCCCAAACACTAAAACTAGAAGAATTCACAAATATTTCCCTGCCACTTACAAGGCTCCCTTCTGCTCTGGATGTCATAGGAACAAACAAATTCAGCCTACTTGCACACTGTACAGTCAACATGAGCAGCAGGGAAATTCCAAGAGAACACCACAAATTAACAAATTGTTGGACACCCTCTGTATCCAAGTATAAACAGTTGATTGTGAAATGTCACCTGTCTGCCCTAGCTATTCAGATCAAGAGTATTTAGATAAAAAAAACAAGTGATACTAGTAGGGTGATGAATTTCTCCAATGTAGCAAAAATCAAATTTAGACAAAAGCGAGAGGTTCCACAATAAAATAATAATCCTACGAATAGCTCTCATAAAGGAACAATGATGACCAAGCATACTATTTTGCAGAAGAAAGACAATTGATTCACCATTCAGCGAGCATTAGCTGGACACTATTATCCTTCATCAACCTTAGACTACAAAACCTATTTACCTCATCCAGTCTATTTTCGCCAGACACTTTTGAGGATAGGGAAAAAAAATCTAAGAAACAGTGCTGGGAGATAGTGAAGGCCCAAGAACTACATGCCACCAGAGCTAAAGCACCGCCAGAATGCTCTCTCAAGTGGGGAGCTACAAAAAAAACTTTATATCATTCTACACAAATCATCCATCTAAGCTTTGTCCTACTGCCCTCAACTTACCACCAATGCCCCAATTGAAGCACTGCCTTCCCACTTTACAATGTATCCAACAGTGATCGTTTCAACTATCACGGTAACCACTGCTAAATCATCACTTTCTCAAGCTGAACTGCTTCCACTTCACATCACCAACCACTGTGTCCTTTACAGACCTAATCATCAGACTAACTAATCACGGCGTGGTCCTTTGCTTTTCAGTCAACATTACAGAGAAGGCCCTTTTATGAATCTGATTATTTTGCCTCTGGTCCTGAGCCAAATGTCACCTACGACCCTACTTCAGTCATTCAGCTGAAAGAGTGTAAAGTAAGGAATGTGCGGTGCAGGTCACAAATAATTCAGTCTTCATGTCACTTGATCAATGGTAACACTGCCATGCAATATGTCTCACATGCACTACAGCTCTACCAAATATCGCTTTCTTCTACATCTCTTGCTCTCTACTAGTCATTCTTTACTGCTTTCCTCATACATCCCCTGATGTTAGACCGTACTTATGTACGCCTAGAAGGAAAAGTTATTTGTACTGAAATGTGAAGTCACTTGTATTTTTTTGGTGTAGTATTGTATGGTGTATAGAGGTGAGTAGATGGCAGGCTATTTATAAAAATTCAGAAAAACAAATTTCTTTTGTTCCATTCTCACCACTAGTTGGACTGACATCTTCCTCCAGCAGACAAACAGCTTTCATCTCCGATACTAGCCATACACACAAACTGGCAAAGTCCTGGCATGCGGCTCCGAGCGTCACCGCTCCATGAAGGTCTGCTTCCTCCAAAAGTGGTCCTTTGTATCTTTAGGGAAACATGAAAGTAAGAAAAAACATGTGATAAACACTGGATGAACACGTGCGAGGGCCATGACAGTTGTGATTGTCTCACTGTAGGAATGTGTATGTAGAATGCGGAATTACAAGTTAGAGTTATAGCTGGGGCAGCTAAGCCTTAACTTCTTCAGATGGTGATAAAAAAGAGATGGGTACCAAGCACAAAGAATTTTGTTTGTGGTGTGTTCTGTAAAAAGACTATCAATATTAGGATTATCAATCTCTCCACACAAGCCCATGTACTTAACTTGTAATCCAGTCCTACTTCCTTTAAGACTCCTGTGATATCAGTACAGAAAAAAGGAGAAAGAGGAGCACATTTTGTGCAAAGTAAATGATTTTAACATTAGTAAGCCAGAGAATATTTGTAGCCTTGTCAACTCCCCACCCTCGTCCCGTCGTGGGCTTCTATGGCGCAGTATTTGATCCCTGTTCAAAAAGAGATGCAAGTGACTGCATGTTCATTCTTTTTACTGGGTGCTCGTGGAATATATTGCCACTGTGGTCTTCCCTTGCTCACCTTCTTCCTTTCACAGTACCCACAGATGCAGCACGTCACCAGTTTCAAAGTAAACTGAAAGTTTTCTTCAGCCCACTCACAAGATTCCCTTTCATTGCAGATTCTTCAGAATAGACTTGGTTGGTGGATAGACAGCTTTCATAGCGGCCCCATGGGACTTGCATAAGTTCAGTAGTTAAGAAACAAAAGAAGATGAGACCAAGTAGTCTCGTTAGAAGATTAAACATGAACCTCCTACAATATCTTGGATCTTTCCACATTCATTGTGGGATACGCAGCATCTGTTCCCGCCTCTTTAGAGTATCAGGCTACCTCTATATCACAATATGGCCCTTTCAATTTCAGATAACATGACAGAGAAGGCTGGTTCAACCCTCTTAGGGCTCTATTTTGCCTCATGTTCCGACAGAATGTTGCCTAACACCATGTTTTGGGAGACATACAGTTGAAAGAGTTTATAAGATGGGATGTCTAGTGCAGGCCACGAATGATTCAGTGTTAATGCTTCATGTCACTTCATCTGGGGAGACATCCTTGACTCAATTGCTCCCAGTCTAACATCAGCTTCTCTCTTGAGAGAAACCAAAGCAGATTCCCTAGCCTCTCCCTTCACCTGCTGGCATCAGTGCAGTGTTTTCATATACATACTTCATGGGTCCAAGGATGTCCTTTTCATGTGCATCTTTTATGATGTCTCCAGCTCCGGTTTTATCTTTACTTAAGACACCACTTAACAAGCCTAACATTCAACATTTTCAGATTCCTCCTGTGCCAGTGAAACCACAGGTTCCTATCAGCGAGAATCGACTTCTAACGACATTCACCATGTCACATAATCCAATATTATAAGATCTTAAGCAATTAGTAGGTCAAGTTCAGCAGAATCCCCTGACTATAATCCTGAGACTAGCCAGTGCACTCAGAGTTTTTCAGTATAGCCAGAAGCACTTTAACTTGGTGTTACAAAGAAGATGTGGCTGTATTTGGTAGTTACCTCACACGAAGCCAAAGCACCGCTGATGGCTTAGTGCTAGAGACAAGTGCAAATGCAGTCAGTGTTTTTCCATAGAAGACCACTCACCAGACTCACTGCAGCAATTACTATCATTTCATCAAGCACAAGTGAGTGCGCTTTCTGCACAGCTTGGTTTGTTAAGCCCCACCTCTTGAGTCGGAAGACAGGTGCCCAACACCTGCAACAGAGACTGCTGAGAAAGGCAGAGACTTCTGAGAAAGATCAGTACCTCTGGTCTCTGAGCCATTACGCGGCATGCACATCAGCAGGAGCAGTGCACCAACTCAGCCACCCAAACAGAGAAGAGGCCTACTAGCCCACGACTAATGCAACAAGCATTTGCAATGCAAAAGGTCTCGCATTCATGCGAGTTTGAGCTATTGGCATTGTAAATGACAATGCCTTTTATTTACGTTTTGGGCTTTAAAACATAAATAAAAGGCATTGTCATTTACAATACTAATAGCTTAAACTCTCGCAAATGCGAGACCTATTGCATTGCAATAAAGGGCCTTCTCAACCGCTTGTTAGATTGTAAATATCAGAAGTAGAGACCGGCCTGCGACGTCTTCAAAGTAGTGATAAATAGTGCAGTGAAGAAGATGTGTAAGTGTTGTAAGCTGACACCCAGCACCTCTAATGACCAACACAGAACCAGCCCAACGCCACAGGGAACCACCGCTGACGCCCAGCACCTCCAATGACCAACACAGAACAAGCCTAACGCCACAGGGAACCACTGCTGACGCCCAGCACCTCTAAGGACCAACACAGAACCAGCCTAACGCCACAGGGAACCACCGCTGACGCCTAGCACCTCTAAGGACCAACACAGAACCAGCCTAACACCACAGGGAAACACCGCTGACGCCCAGCACCTCTAATGACCAACACAGAACCAGCCTAACGCCACAGGGAAACACCGCTGATGCCTAGCACCTCTAAGGACCAACACAGAACCAGCCTAATGCCACAGGGAACCACCACTGACGCCCAGCACCTCCAATGACCAACACAGAACCAGCCTAACGCCACAGAGAAACACCGCTGACGCCCAATAGGGCACAGCGGGATGCAAGCATGAAGCACCTCTAATGTCCGACACAGAACCCACCTAATGCCCACAGGGAACAACCGCTGATGCCCAAGGGTGAGCCAGCTTAATGTCCACATGGAGCCAAGCCTGATGCCCATAGGGAGAAACTGCTTATGCCCAACAGGGCACAGCGGGATGCAAGCATGAAGCCACGTCTAATGTCCAACACGGAACCAGCCTAAAGCCCACGGGGAACAACCGCTGATGCCAACAGTGAACCAGCAGGGTGCAAGGATGAAACAACCTCTCATGCCCTACACAGAGCCAGCCTAATGCCCACAGGGAACAACCGCTAATGCCAACAGGAAACCAGCAGGGTGCAAGCTTCCAACACCCGACAGGGCTGTAATGCCATCATTGGACAGTGCCAGCACTCGGGGGGAGGGGGACATAGACAGAGTTCTGTTGAAAGGGGGGGGTCAGCGTAAGCCAAGACTGCCAGGTATAAAGAGTGGGCCCTGCAATTTGTGGGGAGGTTAGGGGCAGTTAATTTACGCACAGACATACACAAAGAAGCGCCATGCGAACAGAGGGCGTGGTGGGGAGCTGAACCCTACACAGAGCCACACACTGACACAAGCGGTCCCCTACACACGAGGGGTGGAGCAGCAGGTAGAGGCCTAAACAGACAGAAGGGCGGAATCCCCCCGGAGGCGGGAAGGGGACTCTGCAGGTGGACATTATACACACGAGGGGACTTGGGGTGTGCTGGCACCGTGACCCGGGCGAGGGGGGTCTGTCTGCATCGCTATATACAGACGCACGAAGGGGGTGACAACGGGAGCGCCGACTGCATTCACCAATACCACACGCATTCTGGATAAACTCCAGTAGTTTTGCTGCTCACAACGTACGTTAGCAGCAAGTGGTGCAACACAGCCGAGCAGGATACTCACTCACACCCCCCAAACAAACACTGGCTTGCACAACGGCCGCTGGCCGGTGCACACATCCGTTGCTTCCTCAGCAGAAGCAGAACATTACACCGCGGAGTCCATTTCATCCACTTCCTATCACAGCTCGGCTGCGTTTCCGGCCTTCCCAAAGCAGCAAAAATATATACAAACGTGAAACCGAAGGCTGAAGATCGACACGCCCTTGGGACAGCGAGTCTACAGCGTGTCTTGCTCACGCTGCCTGCACGCGCCAGTAGGCTCACTGATTGGTTGACAAGGTCCACCAATCACAGTGCTTATTTGGTAGTTGCCAACCAATCAGAGAGCCGACTGGCGCGTGCAGGCAGCGTGAGCAAGACACGCCGTAGACTCGCTGTCTTATGGGCGTGTGAAAAAAAGCCACAGGGCGGTAACAAAAACCGCTGCAGACCAATGAGAACATATAGTTTTAAATAAATATTGACGTTGCCCAATCCAAAGCATGGGCGGGAGCAAAAGTCCTTCTCCTAAAATCCCTCTACCCCAATAAATCTCGCGCTGCAACGCTAGGCGCGAGACCTAAAAAGAACAATTGATGGACAGAATGCAGAACAATGTCATACATTCACCCCAGTACAGAGATCTGGGACTAAATCCATCGTTTTTTTGCTCACCATGCCATTCCAGTTTGGACCCAGCCATATGCAAATCAGTCTTGACCCTGCGCCCAATGGGAACAGTCCAGCCCGAACTGCCAAGCCAGGTCCTCCCTGGACTGGAAACAAGCATCCTAAGACCGGTTTCGGGCTTTCAGCCCTCATCAGCCAGGATAGCTTGACTCCAGTGGCATGGAGAGCACGGGACCCACGTCTGGGCATACCCGTCCTACTCAGGGTGACAAATGCAAAAAGAACAATTGATGGACAGAATGCAGAACAATGTCATACATTCACCCTAGTACAGAGATCTGGGCCTAAATCCATCGTTTTTTTGCTCACCATGCCATTCCAGTTTGGACCCAGCCATATGCAAATCAGTCTTGACCCTGCGCCCAATGGGAACAGTCCAGCCCGAACTGCCAAGCCAGGTCCTCCCTGGACTGGAAACAAGCATCCTAAGACCGGTTTCGGGCTTTCAGCCCTCATCAGCCAGGATAGCTTGACTCCAGTGGCATGGAGAGCACGGGACCCACGTCTGGGCATACCCGTCCTACTCAGGGTGACAAGCCCACGACTAGTCAAGGTACTGTACAAAACCATAATTGCCAGGGAGACAACTTTCGTAAGTCAGTAGCGCTGCTACACCTGTAGCTTCATGACCGTGCCACTTCTAACAATCTCAATATTAACCCAATAGAAGCCCCAGGGCCAGAATATTGTGCTCTACAGCACAGTGGAGGGCCTAAATAGAATACTCACTGATGTTATGCCATACACCGATTAGAACTTGTTGATTGCTTCCAGTTTAGTGGTAGTTAATTCCCTTCGAAAGTCCCCTGTAAATTGTGTGTACTTTTTCCTTTGGCCCGCTACTATTTCCTGAGTAGTAATGGTTGTATGCCGGATTAAGATACTTTCTTTTCTTAAGTCAAGCACTGGCTGGACAATGATTTACTGATAGTTTTGGAATACTTTTATTAAGTTCTGAGTTTCTTCCTCACACTAACTCTGGGAATAAACTTTGAACTGGTCAAGTTCACAGCCCAGCAGATCAAACGCTAAACAGATGCACTTTGTGCTCAATTTTGGGGTTCAACAGTAGCCTAAAGCTCCAGGACACCAGTTGAAAAAATGTTGTTATAATTTGAGCATAGTACACTGATTGCCCGAGAATCCTAAATCAGTTCCCACAAGTATTCTTTCATTTTTTAAGATAAAATATGCCACCCCAAATCCATCCACAATGTGTATAATTAGGGCATCATTTTGTTTTGCATAAATACCTTGTATGCCAAAAGCTACTGTATTTCTATTTTTTTCCTGAGCTGCATCAACTGTCTGAACAAGGTAATACATTAATTTTAAGGAACAAGGGGCAAGATGCTCATGCTACTTCAGTAGAACTTTTTATGGGAAGCCTTAAGGGACTTTAGATCCCAAGATCCTAGCATGCCTTTGAAGAATGCATTTGAAGCTGGTACAAACAACATTACCCCGATGTCCAACGTACTCTTAGTCCCTTTACCTTCCTACCGCCTCTCAATACAAAGACGTGTGTAGCCTGAGGGTCAAGCAATCTAATCACCGACAAACAACTTAGTGGGCGAATAGGAATACACCTTCTGCAAAGATCTATGTCTATCCTGCAAACCACAGATTCTGATCCTAATATGAAAGCTAATATGTGTGTTCCATACTAGTCACAGGTACAATTATAGTAAGATAAAGCAGTGAGTTAATTAACTTACTGTAAAGTTTTGAACATAATCTGTTTGTCACAGGTACCTACTCTACTGAGATGGCTCTCAGCAAGGCATTGAAAATATGACTTGTGATTAAAGGTATGTCTCACATTTTGTATTTAAAAGTTAACTAGGGTGAGCATCCATCTGTATTCATCATGGACAGTCCAGTATTTGACCTCTTTGTGTGTCAAACATTAAATAGTCTATTATGGGTGTCATATCTCCGTGATTGTAGCCAAGTTCGCTTTAACTTGCGAAGTGATTGCTGACTGGCATCTGTGGAGATTTCCCCAATCCTGTCACAGACTAGGCAGTTTGCTATTGAATGCCACATTGACATGTGGGTTGCCTGAGAGGGTAGCATGCCAACATCAACACTCCAAAATGAATGCTTTCAACCATAACATCTAAGGTCATTAAATTCAGGGGACTATGTGTAGGAAGTGCCGGCATGCACCCACGCTTCATGTGTCCTTTATAAGCCCTAGCAGCTATGAGAACAAACTGAATGCGACCAGAGAAGCAGAGCATGGCGGCAATGGTGAGACAGTAACTATGTGAAAAGATAGAGTACATGCTGTCTCCTGCCTTAGTACTTTTAGGTTGGAGCAAGGCACCCCAGGTACTAGGTAAGTGCACTATGGAGGGAAGAGAGTGACCCATCACAGCTCTCCACCCGTATTGTTGTACTGTGAGGGAAAGTCCTAGTCCTGGAAAAATTAGTATTTCCGGACATGGCCTGGCCTGCCTGCCCTATTTCCATTTACAATCTGCATGCCCTTGCTTGCTTCCCTTAAGAGTGTGGCCTGCTTCCCCATATTCGCTTAGCCTGTCACATTTGCCTCCAATCACTTCTCCTCAGAGTCCAGCATGCCTTACCAGTCACGACTCAGCCTGCCCTAAGTTGCTTCTCTTCTTCTTGAGCTTGGTAACCACTGACATGCCGGATCCCCACCAGAACCCAAGCTTCCCGAACTGCACACTTTCTTCCCAGCATTGAAGCGAAATGTGTTTTCCCCAGGACACTCGTGGATGAACACAATGCAGTACATTCTCTGTGATGGGTGTCGCCTTTGCACCCTGAGGTGCCCTTACGAGCCCTGCAGAGGCGAACACGTCACCGCCAGGGCTAATTGTTTCTGCAGCCATTCAAACTCGGAGGCCCTACTAATGATGCTGGAAAGAATACCCTACGAGAGAAGGGAATGGGTGTCACCTGCCTACAGAATAAATTGAGCGCAAAGCGTCTCTCGATAGCTGCACAAATGTCTCAAGCGTGGAACAGGGCCAGAAATGGCGTAAACACCTGAATATAGTAAGAAGATAGCAAAAACATGTATATCTAGTATAAAAATATATTTTATTCAAGTTAGAGAAATTAATAAATATTTTAAAGAATTTTTATAATATTTTAACTGTATAATGGAACACATCAAATGGCATGATCATGTATATTTTCTTTTCAAACTTGCACCCACAAGAACAATGATATAATTCATAAGATGTCCCCCAATCCAAATGAATCACGGCAAAGGAACAACTAAAAAATCCTCATATCAATTGCGCAAACAACATTCTTACCTTAAGTCAGTCATATCATACTAGCATCCATACATCTGTCATACTAACAAAGTCTAACAATAAAAAATGCATGTATAGACAAGAAAAATTAAAAGGATATCATGCACAACCCAGTGTCTGGGTAAGACCTGTGGTGCTGTATAGAGTTATGCAGCCAAGAGTTAATTGAAGTGCTGCAAAAATGTAAATGAATGAGCTAGTACCCACAGATAACAATGTACATTTTCGTTGGATCAGTAACATTAGTTCAATAAGCATTACTTTCATATGTCCATCGAGAGAGGAAGTGATAGATCAGACACATTTGAACAATACAGTAGTCTCTCTTTCTTTGCATGTACCCCTGCGGGGTTCCTGTCAGTGCGCAGTGCCGACGCGCGTTTCGGTGAAAGGCTTAAATGAAGCCGCCACCTTCTTCGGGGCACGAACGAATAGATATCCAGGGGTGTGCCGCATGGAAAAATTGGAGGAGACAGGTGGGTACCCGACAAGTGATAAAAGTCAGGGCTTCGTTCTAAAAAATAAAGCAAGGGTGGGTTCAGGTAATTGCAAGCTTCATATCCCCGTCAGTCCAACAACAGTAAACAAAATAAAATAAAATAATGATAACTTCGATACAGATCTCCAGTGCCTAAAACATGCCTCAAGGTGTAGGAAAAAGAAAACAAGTGTGATGGAAGATGTGGGCAGTATAAACAACCAAGGTGAAAAGGCTACAGATAGTCGAACAATTAGAAGAAAGCTTAGAGAGATCAACGACAAATAAGCAACATTCACCCCAAAAAAAAAAAAAAAGGAAAAAAGGGGTGTAAAAAGCTAGAGGGCGTGATGGAAAGAGAATATATCGAAGACCAAAAACTTACAACAGCAAAGGGTGATCCTAGGCATGAAGTCACCAGCAATTGCTGACAAAAGGTGTAGATGCGCAGTCTATGTGGACGAAAACTATCAGCGTCTGATGCAAATTCAAACCAAGAAAAGGCTGACTGGTATGAGAAAAAGCAAAATTTACAGTGATGAGCTCCTGAAGAAAACAAAGGAGAATTAATAAAGGCAAGTGAAACCAGCAATATCTAGAGCCAGCAACGATGTGGTAAGGAAGATTTCCTTGCAGTGGAGATGTCAAATCGCCAGCTCGAGACAAGAGGGATACTTGCTCAACGGTGAAAAAAGAAGAGATGGAATACCATCAAACCGGGTACCAGCGCCGGGTCTTCTAAAATAAGAAAACTAAAGGGGAAAACAATCCAGGCTGAATAGCGACCCAGGCTGTAAAGACAGAGTGGCAGCTATGATAGAGTAAACAGGAAAGTCATTAGAAACGCATGGAAGAAGGGTAAAATCCTGAGAACAGGATGTTAAACCAAATGGGCGAAGTAACGCCGACAAGATTAAAAGAGAAATACACTTGCATGGGCAAAAATACTCAACTTTAACAAGTCCTCAGCAGTGTCTAAACGTATATACAAAAGTGTGATCAGAAAAGAAAAAGGAGAACAGTGGAAAATCTCCGATACCATAATAGATATGAGACGGAAAGAAAACGGGTCTCTAAAGAGGGGGGAGAAAGGCGTCCGGACGGGGCGTCCTTACCCGTGTAGAGATAACGCCGCTGCTGCGGGTCCGTCCAAGGGCGGGAGCCCTTCTCTAGCGGTCGTGTGTCCTGATACTTCCGGTGTCTAAAGAGATCAGGCCGTTAGGAGAAGAAATGCTCTCGGGAACCACACAGATGACCGACGTCGGATACTCTGCTTCCAAGGAATTGCGGGCAAAGAGTAGGGTGCTTAATGGCCTTTAAAGCTCCCGCCCATAAACGTAACGTCAACCGGAAGTTGCCAGATTAGAAGGGTCCCTTCGAAACTAGTGGGAGGATCCGGTCGCCATGTTAGGAGAGTAAAAGGGTGAAGAATACCTACCGTGAGAAAATAAACATAGTAAAAAAGAATAACCATAATGAAAATAATTAAAATGAGCGCGGTCGGGTCCAAGCGGCCAACTGGTAGATAATCTCACAGTCGCAAGCTAAAAAGCCCATAACCGGAATGGTGAATACTAACGATACAAAGAAAACAAAAAGGAGATTCTCGTCAAATTAAAGAAAAAAATGAAGGAAAAAACTGAAGAAAAAAATATGAGACACAACACTCGTGTCAAAATAATTGGTGTGATAGAAGAACCTACCCCATGTATAGATAGAAGACTGGGGAAAGGCTAACAAAAGAAGCAAACTGAGCCAAATAAAAATGGGTGAAAATAAGAGCAACATCCGGATACAAAAAGAGTCCAAAGACTGGAACAAAATCCAAAGGGTCAAGGAAATGATAAAAGGAGGGATATAATAAAGGGGAAGCCCTTTAGAGAACAAAAGTCAAAAAAGAAGGGGCCCAATAAACAGTCAAAATCAAAATACAGGTAAGGAGCGAACCAGGGTTCAAGGAAAATAGCAGGGAAGAACACCAATGCAACCCGGGGGTTGTTAAATAGCTTGTTCCCAGGGAGTGGTTTCGTTCAATCCTTGTACTTGAGAGTTGAGGAGAAAAATCCAGAACACCTCCCTTTTTTTACGAAGTTTGGTATCATCAGATCCTCTGATTGTTCTGATTTTTTCCAAGATCGTCCATCTGAGTTCCTTGTCAGTATGTCCCAGGTCAAACCAATGCTGGACCAAGGGAGCAGTACATTTTTTGGTGCGAATATTCGATTTGTGTTCTCTGATGCGTGTGCTTATCTCTCTGCCGGTCTCGCCCACATAACAGAGGTTACATGGGCAAAGGATACAGTATACCACGTTAGAGGTCCTGCAGTTGGTCATATTGCTGAGTTCTATACTTTTGTGTCCAATGTCGATTCGGTCAGATATGATGGCATTGTTACATGCCTGACATGTACCGCATCTATGGTTGCCTTTGATGGAATTGGCACCTGTCATAGATTTCTGCGCAAAGGTATCTTCTACCTTAGGTTTGGCTCTCACTAAAAAGTTACGTAGATTCGTGTTCCGTCTAAAGGCAAAGGTGGATCTGGGTAACTTGGGGACATCCTCTCTCATGTTAAGAAGATGCCACTCCGAGTATATGGTCTGTTTAATTTTTTGGTCTAAGTTGGAGTGTCGGATAACACAAACAAATTTCTCTTCGGTGTTGTTGCTTTTGGGGGCAAACATGGTTTCCCTATTGTAGTACCTGGCTCTTTTGAATGAATCGCGAACCAGTCTTTTAGGGTATCCTCGAGCTAAAAGCTTGTGCTTGAGGGTCTCAGCATGTTTAACGAACTCCAAGTTGTTCGTACAATTTCTACGTAATCGTAGAAATTGGCTGAAAGGGATGCCATCTTTCTGACAGCGCGGGTGGAAGCTGCTGTAGTGGAGTAACGTATTTCTTGCGGTAGGTTTGGTATAGAGACATACAGAAAGATGTTGATTATCATGCTCTATCCAGATATCTAAGAATTCGACCCGGTGTCTACTTTTTTTGCGAGTGAATCTGAGGTTGTTATCGCAAAGATATACCCACTAATGATGCTGCCTGAAGATTGCACATTGGTATCCTCCTTCTCCTCATAGGAAAGACGAAGGATGGCAAAGTGCCCAGGGGCGGTGCGTCCATTGGGGCGCTGGGGCGTTGCCCCACTAACGCACATGAGCACTGCAGCAGACGAGACGACTCAAGTAATACTCCTGTACGTCTTGAAGTCCGTGCCGGTCGGTCACTGACGATCACCGGGCGACGCCCGAGCAATCATCAGGACAAGGGGGTGGTGGTGACGTCGGGTCTAGCGCACTTAGTGCGCATGTTCAGTTCTGGGCTGGTCATTTTTCTGACCAGCCCGCGGCGCACATGCGCATTAGCCTGCACATTAGAAGAGCGGGGGTTGCTTCATGGCGCAGCCCCGGTCTCCTAATGGGCGGGTGTGTACCCCTGCCCAAGCCAATCCTGGCGCTGCTGGAGCAGCGTCTGGATTGGCTTAGTCAGAGCGAGGCACTCTAGTCGGACACTCTGACTGCGACACGACGACGACGACACACCTCGTTGTGTTCTGGTGCGAGGGTCGAGGCTGCCTGCAGTGCCTGGCTGCTACTACTGCTCGTCGTGGATTGCTCCGGTAAAGAAGAAGAGACTGGACGACGAGACTTCACTTCATCTTCTCGACGTAAAGTTTAAGTAAGTATTTAAAAAGTGAGCTGATGCCTGAGTGATGACGATAAATATACTAATTTCCTTTCACCCGCGCCACCAAGCTGATTGTTGTAAGTAATAGTACATTTTAAATTACTTACAGCAATCAGCTTGGTGGCACGAGTGAAAGGAAATGCTCATGTTAACGTTAGCATTTTCTTAACGTTGCTCGGCGCGTTCTCAAAGTGCACAATCAAAGCGCCGGCCATTAATATACTCTTTTCCAGGAAAAGAGTATATTAATGGCCGGCGTTGATTGTGCACTTTAGAGCGCCGAGCAACGTTAACATGGGCATTTTGTTAACGTTGCTCGGCGCTCTCTAAAGTGCACACGCTAAAGGCAAAAGCACTGTTCGATTTCTCAACAATAACTAGAAAGGATTGTAAACACCCTTAAAGTAATCCATGTTAGGAATGTAGTCCCTGTTTACATTTGTATATGTTAAACTTCACCTTTCATTCCTCGAGATGATTTGTTTTTTTCTAAACGTTTCTGTATTTTAGTTCAAGCAACATACGACTTTTGTGTTGTGGCCTCCGGGTTTTGTATGAAAGTTCAGGTTGAGGGTGGATGTTTATAACTGGCACAAATAGGAGTTCTGGAGAGGAGGATGAAGGCAGTGAAGTCTCTCTTAGTGCCTGCAAGTGGGTCGTGAAGGTGGTCAGACAACATGCACATCCAGTCCTTGGCCTCTCTGCAGAGCCCACAGTAATTGTGAGAAAGAATGTGAAGGACGTCCACAGCTGTCGAAATAAGGGCCTCGCCAAAGGAAAAGAAAATGTAGTGCTTCCGGGTGAGTGGGCGGGTTGGGTGTGTGGGGAGATGGTGAAGTGGAAGAGATCAAAGGAAGTGTGTGCAAGAGAGAGAGAGAAATGACAAGCTGTAAAGGAAAGAGAAGAGATATGCGGGGGAGAAAAAGAGCATGTCTAGCAGAGTGAGAGACGGTAGGACAGTGCTGTGGGTGTTCAGGAGTGAATGAGCCGCTTCAATGGCTACGACCCTTCCCACAGACTTTAATAACTGAAAATCCACAGAGAGGCACTCGGATACTGTTCAGGTGGCACGCTCTGAGGAGCACAGGATTTAGTTAACAGGTTTTAAGCAACACCCTTAGTTACATAGGCCACACCTTTTAGAAGGGATTCCTAGGTACGCGTCATTGGCCACCCTTCTTTTAGAGCCCCCACACTTTTTGATTGCCACTTAAAGCACTGCCTCTATTTAGCATTTATTTTCCTGTTGTCAAGTGTTCGGAAGTAACCAAATGACAGCACAAAGCTCTTTATACAATCCTTAATTAGAATAACCACCTGTCTGTTATTTACAAGGACTGTGTTTTCTGGAGCATTTACCCATTGTCTGCTGGCAGCCAATCGTGTGGTTGCATACATCCTCAGTCATGATAATGACAAGAGCTCCCAGGGGCACGCCCTCTCTTACTCTCTCACCCCCATTTAAACCACCCACCGTTTCCATATTTCCAACTCCTATTTTCCTTCACCTCTTCCTGTGCACTTGCTTCTGCCTCCCCTTTCTCTCTCTCTTTCGAACCCTTATCCTCCTTTTCACTATACCTCGCTGATTCCCCCCCACTTAGTTTTTATAATCCCGCCTTTGTTGGCTCTCAGTGATCGCACATTTCTTTCTCTCCAACTAGTACCTTTCCTTTTTATCCCTCAGCTCCCTGCCTCTTATAAATTGCCATTGTTTTTTCAAAGATGCACATTTGCAGTAGTGTGGGAATACTTTGAATGCTGCTAGTTTGCGACCTGTTTAGTTGTTTGTTAAATAAAAAAACATCTGTGAGGTACTCAGAAATGCATTGTATCTCGAAGTCTGTTATGAAGCTCTGTGGTTATACTGAATAAGCACCTACCTATGTTATATGACTTCTCTTTATTAATATAATTGCACTTTCACAATTGCTTTATTAACTTTCCTGCTTTCTCAAATTTGCTTGAAAATTCACCATTTGTCCACTCTTTTTTCAAAATTTGGTTGTTCGGGCTCGCTCGCTACGCTCGCTCGCTACGGTGCTCTATGAAATTCATTTTCCGCCCCACCACTTACAAATGTCACCAGCCGCCACTGAAAGTGCCATAGGTATACTGGCATGTTTGGAAAAGACTGCAAAATGCATCATCTAGCTCCACTTTAAAAAAGCAAATTAATGTGGGGTCGGTCAGGCTTGCTCACTACCCTTGCCCAGTAGTTGCAACACTTCTGCGTTTTAAACCAAACTGCTTTCAGAGAGCAAGCGACTGTGTAGACTCTCTCCTATACAGTCTTGTCACGGGGTGGCACATTCTATAAGTTCTCTACTGTTTAGCAAGAAATGTAAATTTATGAAACTCTTATCAAACGTAAATTATTGTGGCAATTGTTCAGTATCACAGTTATATGTTTCAATTAGCTGTATATAATGGGTGTGGCCATAAAAACTCGCACTTTGTTCTGAATTTGTGTCCGTAATTTTGACCCTTTGTCTAGAATTATTTAGCCAGTGTCCAGTTTATTACATGGTGGCAGATGATCTCACGAATGTCAATATTCAATGCTTATTAAACCACATAAAATACGTTTAAATGTCAAATATGTAGTTGTACCAAATGTTTTGAGCAATTACCTGCAGGTAAAAAAAAAAAAAAATAGTTACAGAAAATGTTGCTTTTTAGCCACGCCTCTCACCCCACTAGCAGTGCTTTCTTAGTTCCCATTTAACTGCCTTTCGACCACTGTTTTCACACATGTGGGCAGGGATTTGAAGTACCAATGTGAGCATTATTTTATGCTTCCCGAAGACGTGCACTCTCGTTATCGTTCATTGACACTTTAAAAACAAGTGGCAGGCTCCCCGAAAAGTAGAATTCGAAACAGCTGGGTGGGGCACGGAGCGAAAGGACAGGGAAACCGTACAGGGACAGTTTGTTCCACGGTCTCTAGTAGTGGGTGCGGAGTTTCCAAATGAAATAGAAAGGATTGATTTCCAGTGTAGCGCTTTTGGGGCTGAGGGCTGCTGGCTAAAAACGGTTTGCATAGTTTGGTAGGAAAATCTCTTTACGAGGGGCTACTTACCCAAGGGTTTTCAAGGTGCCCTGCAGCAGAGCGTCATCCATTGCTGATCAGATAAGCGAAATTAAATGAATTACGACATCAGTTTGCAACTCCCAGACACTGTTTCCTTGATACGGTAGTCTTTTCTTTCCCCACCCCTTATGAACTGTCAGAGTCTTTCTTCATTTTCTACTGCCATTACGGACGAACCGCACCATATCTTGGTTGATCAGGGTTCATAACTTCGACACTGAAATTATAGTGATCTCCTAAGCAACAGTAGCGTGACCTCACGGTGCGTGACGGTTAAAACCAATACAGCCACGTTGTAGTCGAGATTGAGAACAGTTCCGGTAAAAATAAATTCTCGCAAGGTACACCGGTTCCTCTTTACATCAACGACTACCATGTGAAGCCCTACGTTGAGTCTGAACCCAGTAACGAACAGAAAAAAATGCAACGTCCGAGAGGCATGCAGTACACCGGATGAGGTTTTACGACATGCAGGAGAACCCCTACAAAGTAGGCGGAATAAAGGTGTTTCTGCGCGGTACTGCAGGTGCATTTTAACACGGACATTTTATTTTCCTCACACAGAAACAGAATAAATGCATCAAGTTATTTATGGTAATAAAACGTGACTATAACGAAACATCCTTAGAGTTATTGAAAATAGAGAAATATATGGAGGCTGTGCGTTTTTCTTTCGATTATTATTTTTTGCAGATTTATATAGCGCGAATTGGAACATCCTTAGAGTTATTGAAAATTGAGACATTTATGGAGGCTGTGCGTTTTTCCTTTCGATTATTATTTTTTGCAGATTTATATAGCACGAACTGGACCCGAAGGTATTGGTGCGCTTACGTGATGAGCACCACAGTTACGTTACACAAGGACACATTCATTAGGTCTCGCCTAGCGTTGCAGCGCGCATGTGCTGCTCGCTCGGCGAGATATATTGTGGTTGAGGACTTTCAGAAGGGGGCTTGAAGCCCCGCCCCTCATTTCCATTGGCTGGCGTCACCGTTTATGCTAAACGGTGGCCTGCCATTGGAAATGAGCTTTTTTGGTTGCCGCTCTTTCGCCTTTTTGTCCGGCCCATCCGGACTGGCTCGTCTGCTTCACGGCTGTCGTGAAGCACTTTCTTATCTTTAGGGGGGTGTGTACACATCTGTTTCACTCAGCCGCGTGATTTTTTTTGCATCGCGCTTTCACTTAAAGTGAAAGCGCGATGCAAATATAAACACGCGGCTGAGTGAAACAATGGCGAGCGCTTGTTTTAGGAGTGAATGACACCCTTTTATACCTTGAAATCAACCATGCTGCCGCTTTGCGTCACGATGTTATCACTGTTGCCGAAAGCTTCAGGCTGTACTACCCAGATGCCACAGTTCGGAACTACGGGAGTGGTGGGTGGGAGGTTGTTTTTGTGTGCAAACTGAGGGGCGCGGCATGCAATCGGGCAATGTAAAAGAAGATGTCCGCCTCTCCGCGGTGGACCGTGGCCGAAGGCAGTATATGCGCACACGTTTTTGGCCCAGCCCGTTCTTGACTGCGCGTGTGCAGCGTAAGTTCCCTGTCCTCCGAGAGTAGCCTGCGCAGTTACTACCCACAAGATGTTGTGTTCTGCCGCTGCGATGTCGGCAACAGTGAGATCGCCGCTGCTCGGCTCCTTCCCGCTTGTGCTCCAGAAGCTGATAGAGAACCCACTGAGGGAGCTCATGGAGGGCGACGGTGAGCGGGAGGGGTTAGAGGAGATGCTTGTTGATAGTGTCTTCACTGCCGAGGCACCCCCACCTGTCAGGCGCAGATCTCCGCTTGCCAGTGATTCTGAATGAAATAATTCTCACCCCTTAGTTCTCCTTGGCTGCGTATGAGCGGCCGTCAGCAGTATTGCTGTTGCGTTAGTGAGTGTAGGAACACGAATACTCTTTCTGGTTCCATCTGCTTGGTGTTGTCCTCTTTCTGTGTCTTTACTTATGGTCTTGTCCCTTAGGGTGACCACCTCACTCCGGCACATTATTGACACTGTTTCCAGTCGTGAACCTTTCACCTACATATCCTTGATTTCAGGTGTGTAAATCTTGTTAGTGCAACAAAAGTAAAACAGAACTACGACACCAAGACTGGATTAGGCATTATACAAAAGCCCGACAGTGTTTTTAATGACCTGGAGGGAAGCGCTCATCCTACTTACTTCCAGTTCCCACTTCATTCTATACAGTGGTCTAAGTGCATTAAAAAAAACTAAGGGAACTGTGATTCTGGGTGCAATGCAATGGGGGCGGGATCAAAGCGTGTTTGTCCACAGGGTCGTGCCGATCTGGCGAGTGATGTGTGTTTCTCCACTGGGTCATGCAGTTCAGGTGAGCGATGTATGTATCTCCACTGTGACTTTGAGCTTGCATCCCGTGTCCACACCTCATCTGCGTGGTCCCTTCTAGATAGCTTTGGGTGCAGCTATCTGTGATCCAACATACGGTCTTTGCCCGTGTATTATAATTAAGCCTGTGATTTGCACTGCACGCACTAAGAACCCGCTGACCTTTACGTGCACTCCTGATCCGTGAAAGCTCTTGCATTTTAGTGCCCTTCGCGTGTGTTCAGGGAAGATCTGTTGTTGCCATTTGGTGTTTTGAAGAATACACACACGTCCATGTTTGAATCACTCGAACCCCAGCAGCGAGGCATATGAACAGCCCGTGAGGGGTTGCAGGGCGCTGTTTTACAGGTGCACACTCAGAGGGGCGATACGCATGGGCCGCTGACATCCATTTTCATGATGCCTTTCCCGCTGAATGTACAAGATGCTTTCATCTGTGTTCCCTTCGAATCACTTCAGATGGGGCACACACACACAACCACGGCGCTAATAGGAGGCAGATAACATGTCTGTCTGTAGTGCAGAAGGCACAGAGCCAACGTTGGTGTCAGCAGCGACGGGTGTGTGGCATATACTGGAGAGGGCAGGAATTCACTGGGCATTACCGTCACGGAACATAGCATGTGGCCACTAGCTGAAGGCATGGTGCCAACGGTGTCAGCACAGTTCTTCAGTGTATAACTTCTGCTAAACTGATTCAGAGGCCTAGATCTTCACGGGGGGGCGCGCGCAGGAGCAGTGCCAGGCAGGTGTAAGTTCCAGCAGTGTTGTAGTGTCTGGTCTGTGTCATCCAGAGCACCAACACACTCGATGCTAATTGGAGAGCATGTAACTCTACACTGTCAGTGGCTGTGCTCGCGCCGACTTTTGTGCAAGAAGTGTGGGATGAAGGGCCTGTTCAAAGCACAGCATCCGTGTGTGAGACACAGAATATCTCATCTCTGTGCATGTTCACTGTGTATGACGGGCGTTGTAGGTGTCGGCGGCGCAGCGGAGCTTGTGAAAGTCAGACCGAGATTCATTGACTGTGGAGGTTGTCACATTGAGCTATTTATTGCATTTCAGTCTAGTATTACTACCCCTTAAAGCTCGAGAGCGGCAGCAGCGTAGCATGTCGGTGCTTTATCAATAAAGTAATCCATGTACCCAGGGTTTGTGGGTTTCTGCTTCCTTGTTGACCAAACGTACTTTAAGGTGTGTTTTTGTTAGTAAAATGTCACTAGGAACAACTTTCTGTATTGCGGATTTTAAAAAATAGGTGACTCCTCTGTATTAAGGGCAGTTGTGGTTACGCAGCACGCAAGTGACGCAACGTGCCGCGGTGCTCTCTGAACTGGAAACCTCGTTTCCTTGAGGCCACGCCCCTAGTAAGCATGCGTTGCAACAGACCCGATCCAGGCGGGAGACTCCCGATGTCTGAAGCCATTTTGCCTCTGTTTCAATAGAAGTGAATGGGGAAAATAAACCCCGATTTATTTTCTCCCAAAAATCTCCCACTTTTCTGGTCTAAAATGTTGGCATATATACTAGTAAGTATGGACTGCCCCCCTCACATGAGGACTCTTCCTTGCCTCCACTGTTGGTGCAGCCCTCGGCTTTCCCCACTGGGCCCGTTCACAGTGTCCTCAGCTTCTGTATTGACACTTGATGGACTTGAGCCATTTTGAGACCACAGCAGAGCTATCCCTCAGGTTACACAGCCTCTTCCTCCAGTCTTGCAGGCTCCCACAGCAGAGCTATCCCTCGGGTTACACAGCCTCTTCTTCTAGTCTTGCAGGCTCACACAGCAGAGCTATCCCTTGGGTTACTGCTCCTCATTTCATCCAGTGGCGCAGGCTCCCACAGCAGAGCTATCCCTCGGGTTACACAGCCTACACCTAATAAGACATGACAATTCTGCCTCCCAGTGTAACTGATACCCCGGCTATAGGTATATAGGTATATTTGCTGATGTGTTGTAAAAGAATATGGAGTTTCGAGAGAGAATGTACTATAGTACAAATGCAATGCAATAGATTTCGCAATTACAACAAAGTGAGCTATTGCCATTTTCAATTACACCATTTGATTAATGCTTCATGAAGGGAAAAAAAAACCAATAACATTTTCAATTCCAATAGCTCAAAACAATGTCATTGCGAGACCTATTGCATTGTAAATGCTTTTTTTTTGGTGGGCACGGGGAGATTAAGTAATTTGACCAGAAACACAAGATGTTGAACCGACGCCGAGGCTAAAACCTGGTTCTCCAGCTCCAAAGTCGGCAGCTCTAGCCGTGAGATAACATCCTATCCCATTCTTTACTCGTCTGTGGCATTAAAGAAGGCAAGCATGGTTCAGAACAAAAGATAAGCATTGCCAAAGTTACGTAGTACTTTAAGTGGGATGACAACGGCCGGGGAGGTGTCTAAAAGGGGAATGGCCAAAGAATACCTACTACGAATCCTTTCCAAGAGGTGTGGACTGTGTTATTAATGCCATGGCTTAAAACTTATATACTACAATTTAAAATTTCCTATCACGAAATAAAGATTCAGTTCTCTTAAAGGACATGGAGAATAGAATTATGCAAGTCTTACTTAACTTTATTTTATATTGTAGTCCTTTCCAAGTACATTTGTTCAATAGTAAACAACCACATTTACTAATAAACATACAGAAAACAAACTGCAAAAAAGTAAACATACAGTCCACCAATCCCAGTAACCAGTCCTGATTATGGCACTCAGTCAACTCCTTCTCTCCCTCTTTCTTCTTGCGAGGAGATGCTAACATTTCTTCAACTCACTGTTTATTCTTCTGATCTGAGCCTAATAAGGCAATCTAAATCCATTATCTACTTCTTTCAGTAAACTTGTATTATGTAATACTTCATCTGAACTCGGGAATAGTACAATTGTATGCCGTATAAGAACACCATGTACAGACAACATCTGATTTCAGCAATGTCAGCACCTTCATCAATAACAATACTAGAATCGTTACAACAACAAAAAATGATAAACTGGAATAAGCTTTATCTTAATGACCTAATTCAAGGGAGGGAATCTTCCTATGGACATCAGCACCCCAAAGACATTGTGGTTCAGTTTCCATTCGATGGGGACCCAGCTGTATCTGAAGTACCAGTAGCAACTTAATTTTGCCTGCCTTGCAGATACTCCGCTATCATTGAAATGTGCATCTCCAGGCAGAAGTGGTAAAATCCGACATGTTGTCTATTTTCAGGCACCCTGTACAAAACACTCATTCCAGGCTTCTCCAATGAGTAGCTTGTGAGCTACTGGTAGCTCTCTAGCTACCTGTCAGTAGCTCTCCTATGTGCATTCCACCTTCTAAAGCTCTTCTGTGTACATCCCACCTTCTAAATTGGAACCATTTGCTTCTTGAATTAGGATATGTAAACCAAAATTATGTATCTCAAGACAAAGTTTGTGGATTTTCAGAACTCATAAGTTGATGTTGGCGAAAAAATGACTGAATTTCCAAAATATATTTAAAGCTGATATTTAAATAAAAAGTCATGTGGGAAGACTTATTAGTAATGTGATTACTTTTGTGCGAGGGGCACTACAGATGTGGCTGCCAGGTATTATCTACATATAGGCATTCTGTTGTGTCTGCTGCTCAGCCAGTGTGTCTGTGGTATGGAATGTTGGTGTGTGATGATGCTACAGAATGTTGGATGTGAGAGTGTCAGTTGAAGGATGGGCTGAGCAGCAGGTAGGCTGCTCCTGGTGGGGCTCTTTATTACTTTTTGGATCTTAACGTCTTAATAAAGCAGCTTACCTTTTCTACACTTGGACTACCGGCATTCATCATTTGATAACAACATTTTGGCGATGATTTGGTGAAGGAAAACCTATGTGTCTAAGCTGAACCGGAGAGAAACTGAGAACCCACAGAGAAACCAAGAAACAAGGAAGAGCATCAAGAGATCTGCTGAAGAATTGAGGAGAAGTTATAAAGATTTGGAGCCTGCAGAGATACCCTTGCCCTGGAGATCGCCCCACCAGTGTTCTAAAATATCAGACAGCCTTCTCTTCAGGGCATCAGTTCAGGCGTCCACATTTTTGACTCTGCCAGCGTTTGGAATAATATATATATATATGTGGAGTGATAATAATAATAGACTGGACGATTTATTCTGGGAGAAGTCGGAATTACAGCAAAACTTGCAACCATCAACATAAAGATTTAATTGTAGTTGACCAAGCTAACAAGGCAGTTTGATCACGCTAGGATTTCACTACTCATATTTGTCAAAAGGATGGTTTGAAAGGGGTGCAAAGACTAATATGGATCTCACCCCAATGTCACAGTGAGAGGAGGAAGCCAGCAGTGGCTAATGGTTTAGTTCTGTGACCGATTGAGAATTTGGTGGACTGTCCGTGAGTTTATTGTTTTGGCCCTCTTATCTATTTTTTTTTTTTAGCTCTGCTGTGCTGGGACATTGCCGTGTTGTTGTTACCGGCAGTTATTATCGTTACGCGGCTTTTGAATAGGCCGCGAGGTGTAGCGGGCGCCTACCCTTACCTTCTCCAATGGGTCGCGTAAAGATGTGCGAAGGTGCTCCTCGTTGTTAGCATTAGTGCAGTGCCCTGTGCAGCATGTAAGTGCCCGGAGCCACCCAGGACGTTTTTCCGACGTGCTGCCATCATGTGGTCACGACGAAGCGAGAGCAGAAATCCTACTCAGACTGGAGATTCCACCGACGATAGTGCGTCAACATCTTGAGGAGCAACCAGGAGAGCCCGGGAGGGGGTCTCAGCACCGGGTTTCTAACTGCTCCTCTTCCATACCTGTAAAGACTGTCCTGAGCACCTCTCTGGCTGACGGTATGGCTCAAAATGGAACGATGCAAACATTCATGAAGGCCTGCAGCTTTTGACCAGCGTTTGAAGGGTTCGAGTTTAAGATCGCTGGGTGCAGAGTAATTCCTGTCTGCTACTAAGCTACGTGAGACTCTTGCAACAGGTACCCGTTGTTCTTTGTATTGAATTTGGACATAATAGCTGTATCTGGATTTCAGAGATATTGGTGAATATTTTACAGTCTTGAAGAGTTCCATCAGCACTTACTCATTCAAAATCCGAAGCTCGTTTTGAGTCCCAGAATTGTGTTGGTTTGGTGGATCATCATTCATCTGGGACTTTAAGGGGCAAGCTGGATCATTTCAGACATTTGCCAATGGAATGTGTACTTTCATAATCAGCAGCTCTTTGTTTTATGGTGAAAGGATGATCTAGTGAAATGCCTGAAATGTCTCTCTCCAGGGACTTTTGGGGGCAAGTTTGGTCACTTCATCGGCGTCCTGGGTTGCTTGTCTCCTGTTCTCTCTTTCAAGTCATGCCATATAGCCAGAATAGTACATACAGTTATTACCACTATGTTAACCATCGCGGTCTCTTGCTTCCATGCCTTGAGCCTCCTGAGAAGGGTTTTTCCTCTCCTCCCCATGACAGTCCGAAAAACTCCTTCAGGCACTGGTAATCAGTCGTTTAGACTATTGCAATGCCCTCCTAATTTCAGCCAATGAGTCTTCTCTTAACAGACTTCAGGTGGTCCAAAATACTGCAGCCCGTTAAGTCTCCAACTCTCCTGCTAGGACCGCATCTTTGCCACTTCTCCAAGGTCTACATTGGCTACCAATCCACAAGCGAATCCAATACAAGATCTGCTGCATAGTGCACAAGGCAATCCATGGTAATGGCCCTAGCTATCTAGCAGATAGACTCATGTGCTACCTACCCTCCAGAACTCTATGCTCTAAATCACTCCTCTTGGTGCCTCGTGTTAAGAAATCCCGCATTGGGGGGAAATCTTTTTACCACCTGGCCCGCTCCATGTGGAATTCACTTCCCTGCCACCTCAGGAGTTGCACCGACTATCTTCGATTCCTTAAGCTCTTGAAAACCACACTCTTCTAATTTCCTTACCCGCCACTGTTAGCACTCCCGCAGCGCGGAGATACCCTTTTGGGGGTGATTCGGGCGCTATACAAGACTCTAAATAAATAAATAAGACGTGTATGTATGTGTACTATTAACTATAGTGCAGGTTCCTTGTTCGTGGAAATCTTTTCTGGTTTTGCCAAGTTGTTGTATGGTCACTTTGGATGACTGTGTGGGGGGTGTCATTAAAGGTATTCATTGTTGGGATGACTGCGTGTAGTTTAAGTCACCCATTCTTGACAGGTGTTCAATATTGGGATGACTGTGAGTAGTTTAAGTCACCCGGTCTTGGTAAAGGTGTTCATGGTTGGGATGACTGTGAGTAGATTAAGCCACCCGTTCTTGGTAAAGGTGTTCATTGTTGGGATGACTGTGAGTAGTTTAAGTCACCCGGTCTTGGCAAAGGTGTTCATTGTTGAGATGACTGTGAGTAGTTTAAGTCACCCGTTCTTGGTAAAGGTGTTTATTGTTGGGATGACTGTGCGATGTTTTAGTCACCCGTTCTTGGTAAGGTGTTCGTCGTAGGGATGACTGTGAGTAGTTTAAGTCACCCGGTCTTGGTACAGGTGTTCATTGCTGGGATGACTGTGAGTAGTTTAAGTCACCTGTTCTTGGTAAAGGTGTTTATTGTTGGGATGATTGTGCGATGTTTTAGTCACCCGTTCTTGGTAAGGTGTTCGTCGTAGGGATGACTGCGTGTAGTTTAAGTCACCGGGTTCTGTTTGAAATGTGCTGTTTGGGATGACTGTGCAATGTTTTGTCACCTTGTTTTATGGAAATGTTCTAAGTGGGATGACTGCACGTAGTTTGAGTCACCTGTTTTCCCTGTTTATGATGTTTGTCATTTCATTTGTCATCTCCTTATGTTCTCTGCTGCACCTTTTTGATATGTTCCTCTGTCTGGCTGCATTTCGTGCCAGCCTGGCCAGCTGGTATGTGTGTGGTTTGTGGGTTTGGTGGTTGAGGTGGGTTGCGGTAGAGTGTGAGATCTGTTTTCTTGTATGGTAGACAGGGAGAAGATGTGTGTGTTGTGTTAAGATGTGGGTGATTGTGTGTTGTGTTAAGATGTAGGTGATCGTGCAACAATGCGTCTGTCTACTTTCTACTTTGTTTGGATTAGCTTTGTTTGCATGACTAATTCCAACCATTTTTAGTTTTCATTGAGCTGTATTTTCATGCATTGTTTTTTATTATTATTGTTTTATTCAAAGAGTTGCATTCCTGTGCATCTTTTATTTCCATGCAGGAGTCTCCTTTCTTGTTATGTATTTGTGAGTTACATTGTGGTTTTAGCAATGTTTTCTTTTTCCTGTAAGGAAAGGAGATGTGTTGTGTCTGCTGCTCAGCCAGTGTGTCTGTGGTATGGAATGTTGGTGTGTGATGATGCTGCAGAATGTTGGATGTGAGAGAGTCAGTTGAAGGATGGGTTGAGCAGCAAGTAGGCTACTCCTGATGGGTCTCTTTATTACTTCTTGGATCTTAACGTCTTAATGAAGCAACTTACCTTTTCTACACTTGGACTACCAGCATTCATCATTTGATTACAGCACATTCCAAATGGCAAAGTCTTTTTTACCTTACTGCTGCCAACCCTGCCTGACGTACTGAGGTGATCACTGGTGCTAATCTTGCATATGGTGGCCACTAATGTAATTTTGTCTGATGTGGTCACTATTACAACACTATTAATATTAGTAGCTGGCTATGATTTTCGTTTACCATAAGAGGCTCTTATTACACCAAAGGTTGGAGTCTCCTGACTTAGTCCATTGTGAGGTACTCAATAGCAAACAATCCTGGCAGTAGTTCTGGGCAATATAAATGGAACTTCAGTTCGTCACCCATCCATCTCCCCCCCACCCTCCATGGAGATGTCTCTGCGTCTTGCCCTCAGCCCTATCAGCTGCCATCCAATTCTTTGATTAAATGAATGAATGATATTGTTTGTAAAGCGCAACAACTGCCCCGAGGGGCATTCCAGGGCTGAAAGGAAGACAGTGAGAACAGCAGCCAGCATCAGACTAAGACAAATTGTAAAACCGTTTTCACCTGCTTCCTGATATGAGTTTCAACTGCAGTGTGGCGTAGACCAGAGCGAATATTATTCCACACCTTAGCGACTAGAAAATAGAAAGAATGCCCCCCTCTTTAGTGTGCCTGATTCTAGGACTTTTCAGAAAATGGGCATCAGCATACCTCGGTGCTCTGGAGGGATGATAGGGGACTGATTCTATAAAATGTTAACAGAATTCTTCTTCGAATTGGCAGCCCCTTCAGATGGTCAGAAATTGACTGTGGGCAGTTTTAAGATCAATCTGGCCACTGTATGTTGAACAATCTGAAGATGATACTGCATTAGTCCCAACTAGAGCACGTTCGCAAAGTCCAATCTAGCAATGATCAAGGCTGTACTACCGTTTTCTGTGTTTCCATTGGTAAAAACTACAGAATTTTCTTCAAAGAACACAAGAGGTAAAATCATGATCCTGTGACCGACACAATTTGGGGACAATTATGTGTGGGGAGGATCTGAAGATCGCTCTCTCGTTCCATACTTCCATATGATCGAGCCACTAATGGATCTTTTTCTGGCTTCCATAATTTTGTGAGTTCCAAGAATTTAATTTACTTCCTGAGATGACTGGTATTCAACCTCTGAAGGGCTCTGTAGTGTAGAGGGCCTGGGAAAATGGCCTGAATTGACAACATAATAAACACAAGGAGATGATGAACGGAGCGCTGAAACTTTTCAGACACTCACCCCCAGTCACAGATCTGGGTTGAATCCATCATCGTTCTTTAGCTCACTTCACCACCCCAGTTCAGACACAGCTATATGCAAATCAGTCTTGACCCTGGGCCTCATGGGAACAGTCCAGCCCGAACTGCCAAGCCATGTCTTCCCTGGACCGGAAACAAGCATCCTGGGACCGGTTTCGGGCTAACAGCCCTCATCAGCCAGGCTAGCTTGAATCCAGTGGCAAAGTGAGCAAGGGACCCACGTCTGGGCATACCCTGCCAACTTAGGGCGAACATAGTAAACACAAGGAGATGATGAACAGAGCGCTGAAACTTTTCAGACACTCAACCCTAGTCACAGATCTGGATTGAATCCATCATCGTTCTTTAGCTCACTTCGCCACCCCAGTTCAGACACAGCTATATGCAAATCAGTCTTGACCCTGTGCCTCATGGAACAGTCCAGCCCGAACTGCCAAGCCATGTCTTACCTGGACGGGAAACAAGCATCCTGGGACCGGTTTCGGGCTAACAGCCCTCATCAGCCAGGCTAGCTTGAATCCAGTGGCAAAGTGAGCAAGGGACCCACGTCTGGGCATACCCTGCCAACTTAGGGCGAACATAGTAAACACAAGGAGATGATGAACAGAGCGCTGAAACTTTTCAGACACTCACCCCCAGTCACAGATCTGGATTGAATCCATCATCGTTCTTTAGCTCACTTCGCCACCCCAGTTCAGACACAGCTATATGCAAATCAGTCTTGACCCTGTGCCTCATGGAACAGTCCAGCCCGAACTGCCAAGCCATGTCTTCCCTGGACGGGAAACAAGCATCCTGGGACCGGTTTCGGGCTAACAGCCCTCATCAGCCAGGCTAGCTTGAATCCAGTGGCAAAGTGAGCAAGGGACCCACGTCTGGGCATACCCTGCCAACTTAGGGCGAACATAGTAAACACAAGGAGATGATGAACGGAGCACTGAAACTTTTCAGACACTCACCCCCAGTCACAGATCTGGGTTGAATCCATCATCGTTCTTTAGCTCACTTCGCCACCTCAGACCCAGCTATATGCAAATCAGTCTTGACCCTGTGCCTCATGAGAACAGTCCAGCCCGAACTGCCAAGCCAAACTGGAATGGCATGGTGAGCAAAAAAACGATGGATTTAGGCCCAGATCTCTGTACTGGGGTGAATGTATGACATTGTTCTGCATTCTGTCCATCAATTGTTGTTTTTGCAATGTTAAAGGTAGGACATGTACTGATGTGTGTGACATGTCCTGGTGGTGAATTTCGTTTTTCACCATTGTAAGGCTGCCTGTTCTCAAAGGACAGAATGGGGAGTTTGTTTATACCATCTTATAAACATAACTATCCCTGGGAACAAGGTAGAAAAATAAAGTTTAGTATGTCTGGACTCAGAATGTTAAAATGCATCTTTTAGTGAAGGTGATTTTTACATTCTGTGTTTGAAAATCCCACTTTTGGAAAGTAGGTATTTTCTTGCTCAGCCATCCTGTGTGCCTCTGCTGGAGTTGTGGATTGACTGTCTGGCTTTGGGATGACAGGGGCTGGAGAGGGGCAGTGGCTCCAGAGAGCCTGATGGGTCAGGGCTGGGCTGAATAGACCTGGGCTGCATTTAGAGTAGTGGGAGGAAATTTCCTTGCACCTGAATGGGCCTGGTCTGCCTTGCACAATGCCATCTCCACCCCCTGCCAGGAAGCTACACTAGTGAGGACAGAACTGGTTTGAGCTGGGTACAGACACTCTCTGCCTTCAGAGGACAAAGGATTTGGTGGTATAAATATTGGGGCCCAGACCCCAGAACTTTAGAACTCTTTTGGACCAAGAAGACTGCCAAGAAGAAGAGCTGGGGAAGCTGTGAGGAGGAACTACCACTTTGCTGTGTACTTTGCTGTGTTGGCCTGCAGATGCTGCTTCTGTCTTGAGCAGTGAAAGGACTGGACTGAACTTTCTTCAATCTCTTTTTGTGAGTTTCTCCAAGGGCTTGAGGTAGAGCTTGCCCCCTGTTCAAGAAGTCTCAGGAACAGCAAAGACTTCAAGTTCTTCTGCCCTCAGCACTGGGGACTGTGTGTTTTGTGCTGCAACAGAAGAAAAAGCAACCCTACGCCGTCTACGACGCTGCTGCCGACTCCGTGTCCTGAAGGCACCGCAGAGGGCACCGCCTCAGCGCTGCACCGCAACCTTGGTCTTACCGACGCCGCCTGCTGACGCCGCCATCGAGCCGCTGCTTGCACGGCGACCTGTGGGCACCGCACTCCGTACCGCCTCGCTTCACATTGTTGCCCTGGTATCCCCGACGATGCCGCTTCACGCCGACATCGACGCCGCTGCTTCCACCGTGGTCCAAGGGCACCGCTGGTAAGTTACACAACGCACCGTCCTTATGCCGCACCGCATCCTTGGCCTACTGACACCGGCGCTATCGACTCCAGTTCGTCAGCCGACGAAAGCATTTCAGCAACGATGACGCCACTGCTTGCACTGTGACCTGCCAGCACCGCAACGAGCACCGCATCACTTCGCACCGCAGCCCTGGTCTCACTGACGCGGCTGGACGACCGTCACCGAGCCGCTGCCTGCACCACGACCTGAGGGCACTGCACGCCGCACCGCTGCACTTCGCACCTCAGCACCCGACGCTGGCGCTCCTGACTTCAACCGCGAGGAGTTCGATCTGCAACGCGTGTGACTTCAAGGGCCCGACGACTCCTGCACCGACCTCCGGAACCGACGCCGTGCTTTCGGAGCTCAACGAGAGGTCGCCGAAGCCCTGCATTTCTAAAGGTTCTGTTTTGCGGGTCTTGCCGACACCGTAGCTGGCCCACGACGCCGCGGTCAGCCAGAACTGTTTTGAATTTGTTGTTCACTACGCCGTGATAGCCCCAGACGGAGCTATCGACTTCAAGTAACTTTATTTCAAGTTTAATTTGACAACTGAAGATTTCTAAGTACTGTATTGTGGATTTTTATCGTTTTTGGTCTTGTCTTAAGTATATAAAAATATTGGATATTTTTCTAAACTGGTGTGGTGTCCTTTTGTAGTGCTTACACTGTATTACTGTTGGTTATGTGCAAATGCTTTACACACTGCCTCTAAGATAAGCCTGACTGCTCGTGCCAAGCTACCAAGGGGATGAGCAGGGGTTATTTTAGGAGTGTAACTCCCTTATCCTGACTCGAAGGAAGGGTCCCTACTTGGACAAGGTACCTACCTCTGCCAACAAGAGACCCTCATTTCTAACAGGATGCTAATACACAGACATTTCATGAGTACACTAATGTTGCACCACTACAACATTATAGAGCGTATCAACTCTTAAAAATTCCACTTTCTCATTGGGAACATCAAAATTGGTTCTGAGGCACCCTGTTACACGTACTTAGTTATGTACGCAAGGGTCCCCTTAGTAAAGAAGGGGCCCCCTGGCCATTATTAGCTGGTTATACACCATTCCCTAATTTACAAAATCTCAATGCTAATGAGCTAGTACAATTATACAGTGGTCAAGTTAGACTATATAGATGTTTAACTCAGTATGTTTCGCACACCTTGATAGCTGTCCCAGCAAAGGCACCACTGGCAGGGCAACCACAGTTGCCTGCAGTACCTACAATAAGTCCTGTAATTATTCATTCAATTATGGGTAAAATTCCAGCAAACCGTGAGGAAATTCCTTTTTGGATACCCTATAAAATTGATCAAATTGAAGCTGTGTTTCCCCTTACGGGATCACAAGACAAGCACAGAATACTAACAATGTGTTTACCCCATGGGATGGTTCCCCAAATAAGTGACTGTAACACTTGATGCAGTCTTCGCTGCAGTCAAATCAAATCTAACTTTATTTGGATTTTAGCAAGAAATCCATAAAAGCACAGGAAACCAAATGTATACATTAAAAACTCTTGCACATAGACAGTGTAAAACATTACAATATCATAAAACACAATATAAAACAAATTGACAATACAATAAATTATATAAAACATGCATACATATATATTGATTGCTTTAAAAATGTCACTCCTAGTGCCATATGAGATTTGTAAACGTGGAAAATACTACACACTCCACGTGAGCTAATGAATGGTAATATAGTAGGAGTGCAACAGAATTAAAATGATATCAATCCAAACTCTTAGAAATAGTATTAATAATAATCGTGGAAGGCATAGCAGAGAGAAATAAGATAAAACACCCTCCAGCAAAAAAAAGGTAATTGTAAACCCAGTGTCCATTTTGTGGCTACACACGGGGCCTTGCATGTTAGTTGTCAAAGTAGACAAGGGAGTAGGCTTAAAGATCTGGGCCCATTATTTAAACTGCCTCATGACACATCCCATCTAGGTGCCTTAATGATTTGCATCTCCTGATTGCGTTCTTGATATAGGCTATAATGGCCTGACATGTGTAAACATCTGGCAATTTCCAAAATCAAAGGCCACCTGATGATAAATGAGGCCCTGGGATAGGAATAAGGGGCGGAGTGCTCTTAATCTGATGTCTTTATAAAATTTACGTTACTGATAAAGGGGTTTGGCCCTATTACCGACGTCTAGGTAGGGCCTATCAAATTGAAAACAACAAATTACCTAGCCGTCAATTGAACTGCTGCTTTTTACTTAAACAGACTCAGGCCATTCAGTCATTTCAATGTCTGTAGTATTTATTTACTTATCACTTTTTCTTTTTGCATATAACTCATTTGTCTTTTGTGTCAGAATAAGGGATAGACCTCATACTTCCCATCGAAAACATACATTTAAATCATATTTTTATAAGAAACTGTAACAAACATGCCGTCTGAGCGGCTATGGAAAGGGAGCACATGATCCTATCTATTCTGGTATGCAATTGGTGTACCGGGGAATAGAAAGAGTATTCTTTGTTTAGCAGATTCTTCAACCTCCACACATCACATAAGGACCATCTGTCCACCCAATTGCACAGAGCCTCTGCTTGTTTAACTGTACCCGCTCCATGTAGGGGTGGATGTGAACAGTCGAGTCCAATGTCCATAACTGCATTGCAGTCGCCCCCATGATCCACGGGTATGCCTCCCAACCTGCTAGTATCGTGTTTAATCCCAGAAAGTATTTGTTCTGATCGAAATTTGGAGCATATAAATTACCCAATGCAACATGTATGCCATCTAGTGTCCCACGTAAAAAAATGTACCTACCCTGTGCATCTATTCTCTTATCTAACACTTCAAACGGGACTCCATATCTGATCCAGATCATTACACCCCTGGCAAATGCCGAGTAATTAGTAGAAAACATCTGACCCTTCCATTTCTTCGGCATTTTTGCGGCTTCCGATTCCGTTAAGTGGGACTCCTGCAAGAATACTATATGCGCCTTGCGCCTAATCAGTTGTGCATGCACCCTATGCCGTTTCTGCACTGATCCTAGACCCCGAACATTCCATGTAATTAAGTTATATGTGTCGAGCTTGTGCATTGTATGGTAACTATGGTGTGTGTGATCAGAACAAGGGGTAACAAACGCAACGTAGGACATATTAGCTGCTGTGTGACAGAACCCCTAAACTCCCATTGTAACACTAATACAATACATTTGTGTAAAATGGGTTACATTCATTATTGAACCAGTCATTATTCTAAATAAGCAGCAACCATTAACCTGATTTGTTTGCCAGGTAGTCATTTTTCAAAATACAAAAGCTGCTAACCACTGGGAACACTATTTGGAGTAGTAGGGGCCGAAAGTTATAACTTGCTATACCCTACGAGTGAGTACAACTCAATTAAGTGTTTCCCCTGGTGGTGACTATTGAGGTAATACCTGACAAACAAATCAGGTTAATGGTTGCTGCTTATTGTTTTGTAAAAATATGATTTAAATGTATGCTTTCGATGGGAAGTATGAGGTCTATCCCTTATTCTGACACAACAGACAAATGAGTTATATGCAAAAAGAAAAAGTGAGAAGTAAATAAATACTACAGACCATTGAAATGACTGAATGGCCTGAGTCTGTTTAAGTAAAAAGCAGCAGTTCAATTGACGGCTAGGTAATTTGTTGTTTATAAAATTTACAGCAGAACAGCATGAAATGATAGTGGATTGACCAGCTTTTCCGTTGTATGGGCTCTTGGGTAGATTGGATGACCATGCCTTTGATTTTGGGAAATGCAACAATATGATGGATTCATTGGAAGCGTAGTCTAGTCAAATAGAATCTGTCCTGATTATTAATTATAATAGGTAATCTTGTATCTCTTGTTGTATCAGTCCCTTGCAATAACTTTTCACTGACACCTTAGTTCTTTCACGTGAATCTCTGTGAGTCCCCCTGATTCCCAAATAGACGGTTCTCAACTCTTTCTTACTGAATTGTAGAATGCCCGCAGGGACCCGAACACTATAATTTTCTTCCACTTCTTTCAAGAGACAGTTTATATACCTAAGCCAGGATTTTTTCGTACTGGTCAAGTTCTAGGCAATTCCTTATAATGTCTCTAGTAAAATGGGTGCCTTGGTTGGACCAGATACTATGCCATTTGATGATACTACTAAGATGAATGTGATCATCAATATACAAGAGGTCCAGTTCTATGGATTATTTAAGATGGGATCGAACGCGGGACTGGTAGTAGTCTGCTTAAAATGGCATTTCCCTATTTCTGGATCTGTTTGCTATTTGTTATGCCCCAGATTGGTGCTCCATATATTGCAACTGGGAGGCATTTGCTATAATACAATTTTACGATTTCTCTCATGGGTTTAATTCCTATTTTATTGGCAAATCTAAAGAGCGCATCAGAAGCTCGAGAATATTTTAAGTTTGTGTTCTTTAGGTGGGGTCCTCATAACCCATTGGGTGAAAATAGGATGCCCAGGTAGCTAAATGTTTTTACCTGTTCAATCTTTTGTCTTGTTACAAAGTGTGTCCTGCGCTTCTTCCTTCAGTCTTTGCTGCAGTCTATACCATCATGCATTGTACCGCGTCTATGTTAGTCTTGCCAGAGGTGTTAAAACAAATACAGAATGAACACGGGGCAGCTGCTGTCCTTAATTTGAGGATGAAATTAATGAGAAACTTTCCTGTGGTCTCGTCAATGATTCTGTCAAACATTAAAGGCAAAGCAGCATCTTTAGCTATACATCAGCGGCTCACGCAGGTTGCACCAGCCAACCAGGAATGTTAGCTACCTATAATTATTGCTGAAGTATTTACTTCTGTAGGTCACAATAATTTGGGAACCATACCCAATAAACCACAACTTGGCAAACCTGGCCCCGACAAGGTCACTGCCAAGTAGAACCCACAGTTCGTTAAAAAACAATGGGACAAACCCAAACCAAAAAAGAAAGCTAGGTCTCCAGGCATTTCTCGTCCACCGGAGCTCTCTGACAGACGCTATAATTTGCATGATCGCACACAGTTGAACACCCCTGATAGGTATCAGCATTCTGATACTCGTCCTTCTCATTCCTTTTCAGGACCAATCTGAAAAACAATACGAGAGAGGAAGGCGTTCTAAAACTGATAAAGGACTCACACTGCTTGTCTGACGTAGAGATAATGAAGGAGGAGAAACCGCCATAATTTAAGCCCCAATCAGAATAAGAAAGTTGCAGCTGTAACCGCAAAATATGCCACAATGAGAACTCTACTGAACAAAAGTTGGGCAGTGACTATCCTCAACAGCATAGCAGAGGTCACTATAGTGCACTGGAATCACCAGGAGTCTCTGGCCGTGAAAGCAACTGATCAATACGTTACAGTTGAAACCCCAGATAGGTGCGTAGCCCCTCCAGACAGGTTATATATTTGGATATACAAATTGAGGGCAACATACAGTGCACCATTCGGGTAATATTCTGGGAAAATGTAACATTATCATACAACATTCTCTTAGCCAAGGTCGATTGGCTCCCCTGTAGTTTGTATGAACATCCCCACAAGGTGAGGATGTAATAATACCATCCTTTTCTGTGCTTGTCCCTAATGAGGTCAAACAAGCTTATGCAGCAGAATAGGCTCTTGCACTAGCCCCAGCTTTATATCGCAATCATGTCGGCTGGGATAAGGACTCTCCTTATATAATACCCATAATGTCCAGTCCACATGTGCAGCCACAATACTCAATAAAACGGGATGCTAAAGCACCTGTTAGAGAAATACTCTCTCAAATAGAGTACCAGGAAGTAATTGAACCCTGTGTCTCCGAAATGAATAACCCCCTTTTTCCTGTCCGAAAACCAGATCATTTATATCTTATAGTCTTAGACTATAGACATTTAAATAGTCATTCACTCACATTTGCAATACAAAATACACATAGTACACTTATGGATATTTCCAATGTTTTTTTCTGCCAAAATATAGCCCCTGAAAGCAGGGATTCGACTGTCTTTTTGGTGCTAGGCTTTCAACATCGCTTTAGTCGACTCCGCATGGGGTATAATAACAGTTCAGGACTGATTGCTGCCCACATTTTGTTAATTCTACATAATATTTACCCAGATGCATTGTCCTATGGAGATGATATCTACCTGACAGACGATGAGTTAAACACACATTTAGCCAGAGTAGATTTCATAATTTTGGGATTTACTGAATCCGGCTACAAGTTCAACTTTAAGAAATCTAATATAGCATTTCTGAGTGTCCTATTTCTAGGATACAAGCTTTACCATGAAGGAAAACGCCTTGCACCACACTTCCTAGAGAAATGTGCTCTGCTAAAACCACCAAACACCCTTAGGAGACTGCAATCCTTATTAGGATTCCTTAATTTTGGCAGAACATAAATACCTGATTATCATCCTGATTTTTCCAGTTTACATTGGACATCAGAACATACAGACATTCTCAGATCACTGGCGTAGCAAGGGGGGGGCGGAGGGGGCGGTACGCCCCGGGCGGCACGAGATTTGGGGGCGGCAGGTAAATTTATCGCCAGCACCCCCTGCTCTTAGGCGCTCGGCGGCGGCAAAAGGCAGGGACCGCCACGGGCGGCAGAGTGCCTAGCTACGCCACTGTCTCAGATCACTACAATCTGGCTTGCTTGCCACACAACACTTACAAACATGTGTAAATATTACAAACCTGGTCATCCGTATAGTCGTAGAGACTATTGGCTTTCCATATGTCATCTTTATTGAAGGTGAAACAGTGCAGATTGCATATAAATCGCAATTATATTCCAATGCGTAGATGAGTTTTGCATCCACTGAAAAAATACTGACTGCGAAGCAGATGGCTATACTTAAAGAGAAGCCACTTGCACAAGGGAAACACATTATTGTCTTTACTTCCATTCCAGTCTTAGATGCTGACACAAAAGTAAGTGTTCCAAATGCTAAAGCCCTCCATCCCAGATGGATACAATGGGCAACATCCTTTTTTTTAAAAAACATACTTTATTGGTTTTCCATTTATATCTGTTACAATCAATCATACTTAAGTAACTTTACGTTGTTTCTGATCCATTTGACATCGCATATGACATAGACATCAAACGATGACGCATCCAATTGCTTATCATTGCCGGTAACGTTCGTCCTATATATAATTTAGGCTTTGACATAATTATACAGAAACCAATAATAGGTAAACTTTTAACTAGTGACAACTGTCCATCCCCCACCCCCCCCCATCCGCCGTGGTCTGGCATTCTCATCCACGTCAGAATATTCGTTACATCCTATTTCTGGTTGCATATTTCTTTAAACAGTCTTGATCATCTCCCCTATTTCTGTCCACTATACCAAGTTTGTGTTTAACAGCACTGCGTCACGGTCTACTGCATGTTCGGGGTATCAGGTGTATGATCAGGGTTAGTGCTTTTAAAGGCTTCTAACATTACATCCCATTCCATAGATATCTGATTTTTCCGTAGCCCATGGGCCTCCTCTCTGCGTATAGCGGCACTTTCAGCCCCACCCCAGCGTAACACCTTGCTGTGCCATGTGTATATTGCAGGGGGTTTGGCTGATTTCCAACTCATGGTAATGGATCTTTGGGCAATTATAAGCGCAAGATCCAGGAAGCGGAGCTGGACCTTCTGCAGTGACTTACGCTTACGGAGACCCAGCAGGCACTCCAACACTGAGTCTTCTATTTGGAGATGTGTGGCCTCCCCTATTAGTCGCCTGACCTCCCCCCAGAATTCGCTCAGGTGCGGACATGCCCACAGCATATGAATTAGGTCGGCCTCCGCCAGCTGGAATCTGGGGCATTGAAGTTGTGTACTTGGAAACATCCATTGTAGGTGGTGTGGTGTAAGGTAAGGTCTATGGAGGACCATGCATTGTATGAACTTGAACTTTGCATTTCGGGTTACCTTCTTTGGGTGTTCCAAAATATCAGCCCATTCCCTGTCTGATATTGCCCGTCCCGCATCTGCCACCCATTTGGCTTGGAGGGCGTCTAGGGGTATCTTAGGGGTGCCCGGATGCTCAAGTATAACCATTTGATGAGGTGACTTCCCTGCCCCATGTAGTATAGGGATTTGACTAGTTCATGTGTCTGAGGTTCCTCCCGTTGGGGGGGCCCAGTGTTTCTTAACATATTGCAGTATCGCAGCGTGTAACATGTATAGGTGGTTTGGCGCCCCGGTTTCTCGTATAAAGTTCTTGTGGTCCATTAAAATCTCCCCATTGAACAGCGCCCCCACCGTTTCCACACCTACATCTGACCATGCCCTTATTTTATGCTTCGTGAGCCTACCGCTCAGTAGTGGGATCCCCAGCAATGGGATGTTGCCTGCATAGGGGGTACAGCCGGATGTATATTGCAGTGCTTTTTTCCAGAATAGCAATGCTGTATTTAATAGAGGCGGTACGTTCGGAGGGATTTTACATTGCGGCAGTAATAATGTGTGTAGCAGCCCCTGTTTAATGTTTTGTATAGTATATCCAATCTCTTGCAGGTTGCGGCCTGCAGTCCAGTAGGACAGCCATTGCAGTTGGCTCGCGTAATAATATGCCCGGAAATCCGGCACCCCCAAGCCTCCTCTGCTTGTCTCTATTTGTAATTTTTTAAGACTCACCCTACGTCGACCCGCTCCCCAAATGAGATCCGATAATACAGTATCTAGTGTGTTAAAAGTGATTGGGGGTATTATAATCAGTAAATTAGTGAAGTAATAGAGGAGCCGGGGGAGTACCACCATCTTGGACACTGCCACTTGGCCCATCGCCGAGAGAGGCAGCGTAGTCCAAAAAGCGACCCTTGAGCATATTCCCCTGATCGCCTTATTAAGGTTACCTTCCAGCATGTCCGTGTAGGACCGGTATATGTGGATGCCCAGATATTTAAACGTGTGTTGTGCCACCGGTAGGGAGTGCTGCCCAAAGTTGATCACCTCAGGGCGTTAATGATCTCGGAAGAAGATGGCGCTCGATTTTGATTCGTTAATGGCTAGGCTGGATATCTGTTCAAACCATGCGAAGATTCTTGGGATTGGATCTAGCTCGC
Source organism: Calotriton arnoldi (assembly GCA_963921515.1). Lineage (NCBI taxonomy): Eukaryota > Metazoa > Chordata > Amphibia > Caudata > Salamandridae > Calotriton > Calotriton arnoldi. The sequence continues at coordinate 315,403 of CAWUFW010010112.1, forward strand.
CCAGGAGATCCTGCACGTAAATGATTATGTCATCCGCATTGGCAGATATCAAATGTGTGGAGGTGCCCATCGGTATCCCTCGTCGGACAGCCTCCTGACGTAGCCGAAGTGCTAGTGGTTCTAGTGCCAGTACAAACAATAGTGGGGACAGGGGACAGCCCTGACGCGTGCCGGTATTCTCGTGATATGTGTTTACCTGTTCGGACTCTCGCCGCAGGGGCCTCGTATAGCATCGGAGATAGTCGAGGGGCAGTCCAAACTTTTCGATAGCCATGAACATATAATTCCATGACAACGTATCAAATGCCTGTCGTAGATGAAGTGCAATACAGCCGGCATCTGTGTATTGTTCTAAGTTGGCTGCCATTATATGATGTAACCTCCGGATATTTAATGATGTGCTGCGTGCTGGTATGAATCGGCATTGGTCAATGTGTATTAACTTATTTAAATAGGGATGTAGTCTGTTTGCCAAAATTTTGCTTAATATTTTATATTCCGTCGCCAATAGCGATAATGGGCGATACCCTGTCATGTCTGTTGTTTCCCTCCCTGGTTTTGGTAGTGATACTACTAATGCTTGCGTAGTAGTGTAGGGAAGGTGGCCCAATTCTAGCGACTTGTTATATAGCTCTTCCAAATGGGGAAGTAAGGCCTCCGAGTAGGTACCAAAAAATTCCACTGGTAAGCCATCCAAACCCGGTGCTTTATTACGTGGGAGCCCATTTATAGCGGCTCTTATTTCCACCCTAGTAATGGGACCTGCTAGAGTGTCTTGCATGTTTGCAGGGAGCTGTGGATAAGGTAGATCCTCTAGGAATGTATCTATTAATGTGGTGTCTAATGAGGGTGGCTTACTATAGAGTGTCTCGTAATATGTACTGAAGGCATCATTAATATCTTGTTGCGTATATACCACGCTTCCCCCAGGCGTGGTAATTTGACTAATGACAGTGGTCGGTGGGTCTTCTCTCAATATCTTTGCTAGCAGGGTCCCCGATTTATCTGCCTCGGTGTGTTTTATCTGAGTAAATGCCCTGTAGTCAATTACCCTGAGGGTTTCTAATAACTCCACCTGTTAGATACGTGCCTCTTGCAAGGGAGCCTGTTTAGTGGGATCGTTCGCCGCTTCTTGTTCCAGCCCTTTCATATTATCCTCTACTGCCTTCAGATTCTAATGTACCTCCTGTCTTGCTCCCACTGTGGCGCTGATCACAGTTCCCCGGATTACTCCCTTGAGTGCGTCCCATTCAACTAAGATTGAGGACGCAGTGTTACTGTTCTCCAAAAAATAGTGTGTAAGTGTAGTCGATAGGGTGGTGCGGAACACAGTGTCTTCTAGCAGCTGGGGCCAAAGCTTCCATGTGGGTACCGGGGTGGGTATTCTACCCCAGGTAAGGGAAATCTCTAGAGGATTATGATCTGAGAAGGTTTTTGCTAAATACGTGGCGTGCGCCACCTGAGCGGCTATGGAAAGGGAGCACATGATCCTATCTATTCTGGTATGCAATTGGTGTACCGGGGAATAGAAAGAGTATTCTTTGTTTAGCAGATTCTTCAACCTCCACACATCACATAAGGACCATCTGTCCACCCAATTGCACAGAGCCTCTGCTTGTTTAACTGTACCCGCTCCATGTAGGGGTGGATGTGAACGGTCGAGTCCAATGTCCATAACTGCATTGCAGTCGCCCCCCATGATCCACGGGTATGCCTCCCAACCTGCTAGTATCGTGTTTAATCCCAGAAAGTATTTGTTCTGATCGAAATTTGGAGCATATAAATTACCCAATGCAACATGTATGCCATCTAGTGTCCCACGTAAAAAAATGTACCTACCCTGTGCATCTATTCTCTTATCTAACACTTCAAACGGGACTCCATATCTGATCCAGATCATTACACCCCTGGCAAATGCCGAGTAATTAGTAGAAAACATCTGACCCTTCCATTTCTTCGGCATTTTTGCGGCTTCCGATTCCGTTAAGTGGGACTCCTGCAAGAATACTATATGCGCCTTGCGCCTAATCAGTTGTGCATGCACCCTATGCCGTTTCTGCACTGATCCTAGACCCCGAACATTCCATGTAATTAAGTTATATGTGTCGAGCTTGTGCATTGTATGGTAACTATGGTGTGTGTGATCAGAACAAGGGGTAACAAACGCAACGTAGGACATATTAGCTGCTGTGTGACAGAACCCCTAAACTCCCATTGTAACACTAATACAAGGCCCGGCCAGTGAACTAAGCTGGGCCAAACCAAAAATACAACATATTGAACTTTGCTGTATTGAACTGTTGCATACGCAAGTAAGGGGATGACTCTTGCACCGACCATGTGATAATATCCACACTCATTAGCTCATCTGAGCCCGGGCTGATATAACTAACATTACGATGCCATTATATTCATACAACAAAAAAGGATATGTATGATCATGAACCAGTGTGCCGGCGCCATCATACTCAGCTGACACATGGGTGAACAGAGCAGTCAGTTCCGTATCTCATAAGCCCAGTATATCATCTGCAGTCTGGGGCGTCACTGTAGGAAATAATGTTAGGCTGCTCTCTGAGTCGGATCTCACAGTACTGCCCTCTGAAGATTCCGACCAATTCGGGAGGCGCTTTCCCTGAATGTGGTTGCCGTCGCCAGGGCCACATCTTTGCTCCGTTGCACCTGATCCTGAGTAGGGCCGAGTACTAGTGGATTATTGGTGATCTTCACGTTGCGGCGCGATCGCCGACCTTGCTGTTGTTTGGGGCTGCTTGGCAGCCTCCGGGGGCATCACCAGACGACCAGGTCGGGTCCATGACCTCGATCCACTCCTCCACATCGTCTGGGCTTTCAAAGAAATACATCTTTTGTTCATGGATTATTTTCAGACGGGCAGGGTATAATAGCGCATATTTTAAGTTCTGGTCTCTTAATTTCTTTTTAACAGCCTGAAAGGAGACAATGGGCAACATCCTTAACAGCTACGGATGTAGACTTAAACTTTGACATGTCTTTACAGACACTAGAATTTTGTCAATATGAGCATGTTTATCCCATGCCCAGCCATCTTTTGCCTCTTAAGCAGTATAAATATATTATTTATACTGATGGTTCAGCCCAACCTGTTATACGGACCAAGCACCAATATTTGGTGCCGTGCACCACCGTTTTTGGTGTGATGTTGGACAGTCAATTCCAACCGCAAAAATCTCGCACACAGTCCTTAGGGAACTGTACTGCGCAGTTGGCTGAACTAAAAGCCTTGCTTCTTGTGCTAGAACATATGGATCAGGAATTCCCCACACTTATAGTATGTGATTTGTATTATTCTGTCCAGTCTTTTAATGACAATTTGCATTATTGGCACCAGAATGGATTCAAAGATTCTAAAGCAACACTAAAGCATAAATCGCTTTGGGTGAAGGTGGCAGACCTAAAAGATGGGTTGCCACGGACTCATGTGATTCATACATTGAGTAATCAGCGTGTGGGAACACACGTTGTAGGGAATTATTTTGCAGATTAAGCAGCCAAATCCGCAGTTGCGACTGCGACAGTTGCTGTGATTACACATTCTCATATGAGGGTAGAGGACAATATACTGATTGCCGTTAATGCTACACGCGACAGCACCCCTTTGCTAGGGGCTTTCCAGCTAAATATACATACCATTTAAGCGGACAAAATGTTCCCGTTGTTACAATTCCAGGGGTTGGTGATCGTTCAATTCCCAACCAGGACCGCAGACTAGCCTTACTTATAGCTGCTCATGAAGGTGTTGCTTCTGCCCATGCAGGTGTGGTGGCCGCAATTTTGTTACTACAGCAACGTTATTGGTGGCATGACTTATATAAACAGGCCAAGAAATATGTCCTTTGTTGTGACATTTGTCAACAAATTAAAGATTCTACCATGGCACACCCACCGCAGACACACCTGTTGATTTCCAACAAACCTTTCGGCTGCATTTATTTGGACCATTGTGGTCTTCTTAACTCAGATGGAGCGTTTACATTTATCCTACTTGCAGTTGGTTTTTGCTCAAGGTTCTTCTGGGTGTGGCCACAACATTCGGCTGATGCTCGCACTGTGTTTGACATCATTGTGATGTCTTACAGGATTTACAAAACTTCAGCGACGGCCAATCCAAAGAACAGTTGAAGACGTCTGCCTCTACTGGAATCAAGGAGCAGCCAGCACCTTTCGGCTGGATTCCACAGATCGGGTATCACGTTTGAGAAAAGGTTGCGGTGAAGAAGGGATTTGGCCCATCATATCATGCACCCGTGCCAGTCCTTGGCATTCTAGGTACAAGAACTGTAATACTGCCACCGCTTGCTGGACAGTCGTTTTGTCTCCATTAATCACATCAAGGTACATCATGTGGCCGATTCTAAACAGTAGGCCACAAGGAGTCCTTGGTAGTTCCCTAACTCCTCTCGCTACCATACAGGAAATGTTTCTACAGCTTGTGACCAACATTGAAGCTGTTTCTCCCCAGCTAAAGGGGGGGGGAATGCACTTCAGTTAATTACTAATGCTGATACCAATGCCTGCCATACGATGGAAGTCAGTACTGTGCTTACTACTGCTTCTCCGGCAGATGATGTTGTTTATATTGATCCACGCCTCGTGGAATCTACCAGTTCTCTTACTGCACCTGTTTTTCAACAAACTGCTCCTGGTTATTATATAGGAACAGATGATTTTTCATCCGAATCTTTTGACAGTTCCACCGTCCTAGACACACAGCCTACACAGGCCTGTGTTTTCTTTTCATGGCTGAAACACACTTATCTGGTCCCTCCTTGGATCTATGTTTGGAATACACTTTCCTTGGTTTTTCTATTTCTTTGGATTGGATTTGTGACTGTTTTCTTCTTGCTAATAAATGGCCATTACCTTCCAGAATGCTCTGCCACAGAACTGGTTGACGAGGTGTTGACTCCTCACTCATCTTCTCATAAACTGAAAAGAGACTTGTCCCTTGTGAACATTTCAGCTGTCCCAGTAGCTGATGGAATTGTTTGGGATAAGGTCCCCCATATTAAGTTCTGCCCCACAGAAAATAGTCTTCAAGGTGTCTATGGGTGATGTTATTGTGCCTGGGTTACATTCTGATGACTGGGATGTTGACACTGTTAATTCCATGCTCTCTGAGCTGGAATGTTATACTGTATTTGAATTTGAGGACCAGTATCTAAATTCTGCTAATCATGGTGAAATGTTCTGTTATCATCATTATGTACAGAATTATTTACATCGAGCTAGTGTCCAACATACACTTTTTAATTACACACAATGTGAAAATTGTTCAACTTCCCCAAAAGGGAGCTCAAAAACATATAGGGATAAATTCATATATTTTTTGGGATAGGATTCATTAGACCCAAAATCATTTTATTTTAAACATGTCCCTACACCAGAAAAGAAATATATGCTGACACAAACCAATCTAATATATGCAGATGTGTTTGTCAAACAGTTATCCTTAAAACGCTATGAATATTCTAAGGATATAATTGAAATGAATTCAATTTGGGGCCCAATCAAAGGGAGGTTCAGTGAACAGGCACCTTATTTAGAGCCTGCTTAATTCCAAAACAAATGATTTTTCTAAATGACACAGTTCTGCAGACTGCTTGTCTAGGATTTGCTAAAATTAAAGACATGCATTCACCCAAAATTCCTCCCATTGCCCAGTTTGATAATTGGCAACATTTAACAAACTATGCTGAAGAACAGCTCAATAGTTTGGTACAGATTGGTACATTTAACTCCACACTTTGTTATGCTAGTTTTTTTAATTCCACACCAGGGTTTCAGGCAAACAGACCCAACCCTTGTTATTCCTAGTCTCAACACTCATGTATAGTCACCACCTATTCGGTGGGAAAGTGTGCCAGCAATGGTTGGAACATTTCACACTGCCTGCAGTAAAACAACATCTCTCCGTCCTGTTGGAAGACATGAACCTATCTGATTTTTTTGTTGGTTCCTTAGTCCCCACGCTTTAAAAGTTTATTTATGCATCTTACAATGAAATTTGAAAAGTGTCACAAATAAAAGCAGCTGCACGTTTAAGGCAAATTGATCAAGATAATTTGAATAAAGTACTCGCTCATGTTAATAATAGTATTAATACGTTGTCTTCTCGCATTTACAGTTTGAATAACATTGTGCCGTCTGTTATTCATATTATGCAAAATTACATGTCTTTATTATACCATGGGCAAGGTCAGCTTAGATCTATCATGCAGTTTAGTTGGACACTTCAAGTCCTAAAAACGGCTGTGTGCCATTGCGTTACTTAAATTCTACGCAGCTATTCTTGCCTTTCAACCAGACACATAAACAAAGACTCATGGTCTAAAAAGAAGGCACTTACACAATGTTATACATTGAGAAGGTAGAACAACTACCCTTCACTGTAACTGAGACACCCTCCGCGGTGTGGTTAATACTTGGCATAATATCTCTGCCAATTTTGACATTCCAGTTTACATCCTGTATGAAACATTTCCAGGTAGGTAGATATGAAGCCCTGGGAGGGAGCTTTATTCACGAGTTGTGGTCACTTCCTTTTCATTACTGATGTGAACAGGCAGACAAAGAGGTATTCCTTACTGGAAATGAAAGCGACTCATCTGTTGGCCACTCACTTGTTTGTAAACATGTTACCATCCATGGAGCATGTATTACTTCGGTAGCAAATTTGGCCTGTTTTTTAAAAGGAATACCAGCCACTTCAATTCTCTCCCTCATTACTGTCCTTTCCAAAGGAAGGTATTTAATGTTAAGCGACCAAGATTGTTGTAGAATGAAGGCCGGAATCCCATATGTCTTTTCTGTTTCCCAGATAGTGACCTGCTGCAATAATGTGCTTTTCCCTTCAACGCATGCGGTTTTTGATAGTTAGTTATGGCCTTCCATTCCAACATTGAAGGCAGATTTTATCAAGTTAAGCCTACTCAAAGCCATATTGTTTAAGAAAGATGTGACATTAACGTCTGCCCAAGAAACCTTTAAAATGCAGTTTGATGAAGGGTGACGCCCTGAAACCGGTCCCAGGATGCTTGTTTCCGGTCCAGGGAGGACCTGGCTTGGCACTTCGGGCTGGACTGTTCCCACAAGGAACAGGGTCAAGACTGATTTGCATATGGCTGGGTCCAAACTGGGGTGGTGTGGTGAGCAAAAGAATGATGGATTTAACCCAGATCCTTGTCACTGGGGGTGAATGTTTGCATTGTCCAGCATTCCGTCCATCAATTGTTTCTTTTGCATTTGTCGCCCTAAGTGGGAAGGGTATGCCCAGACGTGGGTTCTGTGCTCACTACACCACTGGATTCAAGCTAGCCTGACTGATGAAGGGTGATGCCCTGAAACCGGTCCCAGGATGCTTGTTTTCGGTCCAGGGAGGACCTGGCTTGGCAGTTCGGGCAGGACTGTTCCCACAAGGAACAGGGTCAAGACTAATTTGCATATGGGTGGGTCCAAACTGGGGTGGTGTGGTGAGCAAAAGAATGATGGATTAATCCCAGATCCTTGTGACTGGGGGTAAATGTTTGCATTGTCCAGCATTCCGTCCATCAATTGTTTCTTTGGCATATGTCGCCCTAAGTAGGAAGGGTATGCCCAGACGTGGGTCCCGTGCTCACTACACCACTGGATTCAAGCTAGCCTGGCTGATGAAGGGTGATGCTCTGAAACTGGTCCCAGTATACTTGTTTCGGGTCCAGTGAGGACCTGGCTTGGCAGTTCGGGATGGACTGTTCCCACAAGGAACAGGGTCAAGACTGATTTGCATATGGCAGGGTCCAAACTGGGGTGGTGTGGTGAGCAAAAGAATGATGGATTAAACCCAGATCCTTGTCACTGGGGGTGAATGTTTGCATTGTCCAGCATTCCGTCCATCAATTGTTTCTTTTTCATATGTCGCCCTAAGTGGGAAGGGTATGCCCAGACGTGGGTCCCATGCTCACTACACCACTGGATTCAAGCTAGCCTGGCTGAAGAAGGGTGATACCCTGAAACCGGTCCCAGGATGGTTGTTTCCGGTCCAGGGAGGACCTGGCTTGGCAGTTTGGGCTGGACTGTTCCCACAAGGAACAAGGTCAAGACTGATTTACATATGGCTGGGTCCAAACTTGGGCTGATATGGTGAGCAGAAGAATGATGGATTAAACCCAGATCCTTGTCACTGGGGGTGAATGTTTGCATTGTCCAGCATTCCGTCCATCAATTGTTTCTTTTGCATATGTCGCCCTAAGTGGGAATGGTATGCCCAGACGTGGGTCCTGTGCTCACTACACCACTGAATTTAAACTAGCCTGGCTGATGAAGGGTGATGCCCTGAAACCGGTCGCAGGATGCTTGTTTCCGGTCCAGGGAGGACCTGGCTTTGCAGTTCGGGCTGGACTGTTCCCACAAGGAACAGGGTCAAGACTGATTTGCATATGGCTGGGTCCAAACTGGGGTGGTGTGGTGAGCAAAAGAATGATGGATTAAACCCAGATCCTTGTGACTGGGGGTGAATGTTTGCTTTGTCCTGCATTCTGTCCATCAATTGTTTCTTTTGCATATGTCGCCCTAAGTGGGAAGGGAATGCCCAGACGTGGGTCCCGTGCTCACTACACCACTGTTTTCAAGCTAGCCTGGCTGATGAAGGGTGATGGTCTGAAACTGGTCCCAGGATGCATGTTTCCGGTCCAGGGAGGACCTAGCTTAGCAGTTTGGTCTGCACTGTTCCCACAAGGAACAGGGTCAAGACTGATTTGCATATGGCTGGGTCCAAACTGGGGTGATGTGGTGAGCAAAAGAATGATGGATTAAACCCAGATCCTTGTGATTGGGGGTGAATGTTTGCATTGTCCAGCATTCCTTCCATCAATTGTTTCTTTTGCATATGTCGCCCTAAGTGGAAAGGGTATGCCCAGATGTGGGTCCTGTGCTCACTACACCACTGGATGCAAGCTAGCCTGGCTGATGAAGGGTGATGCCCTGAAACCGGTCCCAGGATGCTTGCTTCCGGTCCAGGGAGGACCTGGCTTGGCAGTTCGGGCTGGACTGTTTCCACAAGGAACAGGGTTAAGACTGATTTGCATATGGCTGGGTCCAAACTGGGGTGGTGTGGTGAGCAAAAGAATGATGGATTAAACCCAGATCCTTGTGACTGGGGGTGAATGTTTGCATTGTCCAGCATTCCGTCCATCAATTGTTTCTTTTGCATATCTCACCCTAAGTGGGAAGGGTATGCCCAGATGTGGGTCCAGTGCTCCCTACATCACTGGATTCAAGCTAGCCTGGCTGATGAAGGGTGATGCTCTGTAACCGGTCCCAGTATGCTTGTTTCCTGTCCAGGGAAGACCTGGCTTGGCAGTTCGGGCTGGACTGTTCCCACAATGAACAGGGTCAAGACTGATTTGCATATGGCTGGATCCAAACTGAGGTGGTGTGGTGAGCAAGAGAATGATGGATTAAACCCAGATCCTCGTGACTGGGGGTGAATGTTTGCATTGCCCAGCATTCTGTCTATCAATTGTTTCTTTTGCATATGTCGCCCTAAGTGGGAAGGGTATGCCCAGACGTTGGTCCCGTGCTCACTACACTACTGGATTCAAGCTAGCCTGGCTGATGAAGGGTGATGCTCTGTAACCGGTCCCAGTATGCTTGTTTCCTGTCCAGGGAAGACTTGGCTTGGCAGTTCGGGCTGGACTGTTCCCACAAGGAACAGGGTCAAGACTGATTTGCATATGGCTGCGTCCAAACTAGGGTGGTGTGGTGAGCAAAAGAATGATGGATTAAACCCAGATCCTTGTGACTGGGGGTGAATGTTTGCATTATCCTGCATTCCGTCCATCAATTGTTTCTTTTGCATATGTCGCTCTAAGTGGGAAGGGTGTGTCCAGACGTGGGTCCCGTGCTCACTACACCACTGGATTCAAGCTAGCCTGGCTGATGAAGGGTGATCCCCGGAAATCGGTCCCAGGATGCTTATTTCCAGTCCAGGGAGGAACTGGGTTGGCAGTTCGAGCTGGACTGTTCCCCCAAAGAACAGGGTCAAGACTGATTTGCATATGGCTGGGTCCAAACTGGGGTGGTGAGGTGAGCAAAAGGATGATGGATTAAACCCAGATCCTTGTGACTGGGGGTGAATGTTTGCATTGCCCAGTATTCCGTCCATCAATTGTTTCTTTTGCATATAACGCCCTAAGTGGGAAGGGTATGCCCAGACGTGGGTCCCTTGCTCACTACACCACTGGATTCAAACTATCCTGGCTGATGAAGGGTGATGCCCTGAAACCGGTCCCAGGATGCTTATTTCTAGTCCAGGGAGGACCTGGCTTGCAGTTCGGGCTGGACTGTTCCCACAAGGAACAGGGTCAAGACTGATTTGCATATGGCTGGGTCCAAACTGGGGTGGTGTGGTGAGCAAAAGAATGATGGATTAAATCCAGATCCCTGTGACTGGGGGTGAATGTTTGCATTGTCTAGCATTCCGTCCATCAATTGTTTCTTTTGCATATGTCACCCTAAGTGGGAAGGGTATGCCCAGACGTGGGTCTCGTGCTCACTACACCACTGGATTCAAGCTAGCCTGGCTGATGAAGGGTGATGCTCTGAAACCGGTCCCAGTATGTTTGTTTCCGGTCTAGGGAGGACCTGGCTTGGCAGTTCGGGCTGGACTGTTCCTACAAGGAACAGGGTCAAGACTGATTTGCAAATGGCTGGGTCCAAACTGGGGTGGTGTGGTGAGCAAAACAATGATGGATTAAACCCACATCCTTCTGACTGGGGGTGAATGTTTGCATTGTCCAGCATTCTGTCCATCAATTGTTTCTTTTGCATTTGTCGCTCTAAGTGGGAAGGGTGTGTCCAGACGTGGGTCCTGTGCTCACTACACCACTGGATTCAAGCTAGGCTGGCTGATGAAGGGTGATCCCCTGAAACCGGTCCCAGGATGCTTATTTCCAGTCCAGGGAGGACCTGGCTTGGCAGATCGGGCTGGACTGTTCCCACAAGGAACAGGGTCAAGACTGATTTGCATATGGCTGGGTCCAAACTGGGGTAATTTGGTGAGCAAAAGAATGATGGATTAAACCCAGATCCTTGTGACTGGGGGTGAATGTTTGCATTGTCCAGTATTCCGTCCATCAATTGTTTCTTTTGCATATAACGCCCTAAGTGGGAAGGGTATGCCCAGACGTGGGTCCCTTGCTCACTTCACCACTGGATTCAAACTATCCTGGCTGATGAAGGGTGATGCCCTGAAACCGGTCCCAGGATGCTTATTTCTAGTCCAGGGAGGACCTGGCTTGCAGTTCGGGCTGGACTGTTCCCACAAGGAACATGGTCAAGACTGATTTGCATATGGCTGGGTCCAAACTGGGGTGGTGTGGTGAGCAAAAGAATGATGGATTAAACCCAGATCCCTGTGACTGGGGGTGAATGTTTGCATTGTCCAGCATTCCGTCCATCAATTGTTTCTTTTGCATATGTCACCCTAAGTGGGAAGGGTATGCCCAGACGTGGGTCCCGTGCTCACTACACCACTGAATTCAAGCTAGCCTGGCTGATGAAGGGTGATGCTCTGAAACCGCGTCCAGTATGCTTGTTTCCGGTCTAGGGCGGACCTGGCTTGGCAGTTCGGGCTGTACTGTTCCCACAAGGAACAGGGTCAAGACTGATTTGCAAATGGCTGGGTCCAAACTGGGGTGGTGTGGTGAGCAAAAGAATGATGGATTAAACCCAGATCCTTGTGACTGGGGGTGAATGTTTGCATTGTCCAGCATTCTGTCCATCAATTGTTTCTTTTGCATATGTCGCTCTAAGTGGGAAGGGTGTGTCCAGACGTGGGTCCCGTGCTCACTACACCACTGGATTCAAGCTAGCCTGGCTGATGAAGGGTGATGCTCTGAAACCGGTCCCAGTATGCTTGTTTCCGGTCTAGGGAGGACCTGGCTTGGCAGTTCGGACTGGACTGTTCCCACAAGGAACAGGGTCAAGACTGATTTGCAAATGGCTGGGTCCAAACTGGCGTGGTGTGGTGAGCAAAAGAATGATGGATTAAACCCAGATCTTTGTGACTGGGGGTGAATGTTTGCGTTGTCCAGCATTCCGTCAATCAATTGTTTCTTTTGCATATGTCGCCCTAAGTGGGAAGGGTATGCCCAGACGTGGGTCCCGTGCTCACTACACCACTGGATTCAAGATAGCCTGGCTGATGAAGGGTGATGCCCTGAAACTGGTCCCAGGATGCTTGTTTCCGGTCCAGGGAGGACCTGGCTTGGCAGTTCGGGCTGGACTGTTCCCACAATGAACAGGCTCAAGACTGATTTGCATATGGCTGGGTTCAAACTGGGGTGGTGTGGTGAGCAAAAGAATGATGGATTAAACCATGATCCTTGTGACTGGGGGTGAATATTTGCATTGTCCTGCATTCTGTCTATCAATTGTTTCTTTTGCAGTTGAAGCAGCAAGTGGCAGAGAAGAACAGGATGTGGCTTAACAGCTAGAGCGGCTGACCTTGTAGCTGGGGAACTAGGTTCGAGTCTGGCGGGAGGCTCAAACATCCTGTGATTCTTGGCAAATCACTCAATCTCCCCGTGCCTAAAAATGAACATGTCCGTCTGTAATGCAAGTGGTGCTAATGTAAAGCGTTCTGATACCCTCGGGTCGAGTTTGCGCTATATAAAACTGCAAAAACAAAACACACCTTTATTGTTGGACAGGGAGGCATGGCAGCAGGGAGCCGATGGGCTTCGGTGTTGGGGTGCTGACGTCAGTGGCTAAGTAGCATCTGAGGTTATGGTGGGTGGGAGGAAGGCAAGGGGTCCTACCAATGGGTGCAGACAATGGTCTTGTGTTCGCTGCTAAGTTGTTTGTGGTGCAATGTGTGCTTTGGGAATATGACTGTTATTTTTTCACTCGCTCTACTGGGAATCAAACTGCATCATATCTGGATTACTACTGGAGTTATCTCCATTCTAATGTGGATTATAATGTTTATTTTAATCTTGCTCTTGGTGTATGGAAACTACATTCCTAATAAAATAGTGCAGTTTGCTGTGGTTCAAGAATTGTAATCACATGTATCTTCTCACAGAGCAAACGGAATATCACGCTGGGAACATCACTGCCTTTCATTTTTAAGATTAACAAAACCACACAACCTTGCGTTGGTATGAAAAAATACACAATGGGGCATATTCTCAAGGAGCTATCGCCGAGTTATCGGCACTTTAACACATCCAAAGTTGTGCTAAATTTATCGCCCCATTCACAAGCTGGTGCTAACAGCCCATAACACCAGTTTTCCTGCGAAAGCAGTCGCAAAAAACATTGCCACAGATGTCCCCGGCAACTAACGCTAATGAGATGCAGAGTAGGCGTTCCCGAGCAAAAAGCCGTGACAACACCACAACGCAACATTCTCAACGACCAGCCACATCGGCGATAGGAATACAAAACAGGCGATACGGCCCGTTACCAGCAGGAAATTAACACCTGCTCTGACCTGGTGCAAAGTCGGACGTCAACCTGCACAAGAAAAGGGAGCCCAGCCCACAGCCACACCTGAAGAACAACAGATGCCATGGAGCCACTCACCATGCACCCCGGAGCCCCCAGAGGGCAACAACACCCACCGCCACCACCCACAGGACCGCCACACCCCCAACTGACCCCCCCCGGACCACCACAGAGGCAGCGCAGACCAAGACAGCGGACCTTCAGGAAATGCACCAGCCCCACAGACCTAACACCAGACAATGCCAATGCCCACTACAGGCCCAAAAGGACAACCGTCCTCCGCATCCTGAACATCATTGCCCACAGGCTGATGGTACCAACACAGCGGACAACCAACATCCCTCCGCAGACAAAGCTGCTGGCTGTGCTGCACCTGTTGGCCTCTGGTATCCTCCCAAACGACAACCGCCCAAGTCGGAGGAGTCTCACAGCCATCCCCATCCAAGTTCCTCACACCTGTCCCGGATGCCCTCACCAGCTAGGGACCCCATCACCCATACGTCCCCCACAATGCGCAGGAACAGCTGGAGACCAAGCAAGGACTATACGCCATAGCTGGATCCCCGCACGTGTCGGGGGCAATCGACTGCACACTTGTCCCACTTGTGCCCCCTGCCAACACCGCACACAATACCCCAACAGAAAGCACACACATCCCATCAACGTGCAGGCAATAGTGGACCACAGGGGACTCACCAATGTCATGGCCAACTACCCAGGCAGTGTGCATGATCCCTTCATCTTCCGACAGTCCAACATCAACCATCGCTTCCAGGGTGGCACCCATGGGAATGCACTGCCCGGTGGCAAGTACCAAATGAACACACCACACACCTCAACCCCACAATCATGCAACTCACAACTCTGGCACTGCACACGTCACAAAATCACATACAACATGCCAAACAACATGCCCCCCCCCCACCAGACACGACAGCACAACTTACTGTGGCAACCTTGGTCAGCCATGCACATGAGCCATCAACGGCATGGCACCTCAGCCACACAATACCGGAATGTGGGGAGAGGTGGGAACCAGGCATGTGCGAAGGAGGCAAGTGACCCATGAATGAGTATGTACACAATGCCAAGTGTGGCGGAGATGTGCTGGACCACAGACACAGCCATGTCTACATGCACTGCTGGTGTTTGGAGTGTGGTGGACAGTGGACACAACCATGTCACCCCAGTCAGTGGGGAAGATCGCAGCAATGTAGATTGTGACGTCCCCCCCTGTAAGCGTGTGCGGAGTGGGCTGGCCTGGCGTACGCCAGTCTGGCGTGGGGGTGTGGATGATCATCCCGTGGCTCTGAGTGTGGTTCAGTACTGGAGATGTGCAAAGGCATGTGTCTCTGTCGCAGTGTGGGTCTCCGTTGGGGAGTGTTGGTTGGCCCTGATGGGACTTAGACACCCACGTATGTGATCTGGTCCGGCTTCCATGAGGTAGTACCCCGCCCGCACATGTTCGGCCACCCCCTTCTGGCAGTCTGACACCTGGCCTTGGAATGCGATGTGTGCTTGGGTGGGCTGCTGGGAGCCAGCCGGGGTGGCGGGTGCATCCTTCTGTGTTGTCTGTGCAGGGGGTGGGGTGTCCTCGATGCAGCGGTGCTGCCCTGCTCCTGGAGGTCGATTGCCTTAGATGTCCATGGACTGTTGTGGGGCATAGGTGTCGGAAGTGTGGTGGTCCTCTTCAGCATCACTGTAGAGCTGTCTGGTCTGCTCGGCTGGGGGTGTTGTTTGTCCCTCTGCAATGTGGGGGGAGATGCTTGTTGACATTGTGTTGGCATGTATGTTGCCGCATTGTTCAACTTTACATTCAGACTTCATGACAATGTACATTGTGACTGTTTGGGAGGGGCAGACTATTTGATGCGGGACAGTGGACATTTGGACTACATGACGTAGGTGAGGTTGTACACGTACATTTGCATCTCACAGTTTCCTGCTATGTCCGATGTGATTGGCCATTTTCTACGCACAGGCGGACCCAGTTGTGTCCTCTGTTCTGCAGTGTAGGTGTTGGGGTGTGTACCACATTGTCGTCCATGTGGGTGTGCTGTAATTGCTATGTGTGTGTGCTGCTTTGTGTGGGAGTCGCACCTGCAGCTGTGATTTTGCTGCTCCTTAACCCTTGGAGGCGGTGTGCCTTTGGCTTTTGTGCTTTTGAGGTGCTGTGATGTTGGCGACTGGGGTCATTTGTGCTCCTGGACGGATTTTGTACTCTTGTGCATTGTTTGTCTGCAGATGTGTTGTTGACGTCAGTGGTTGTTTGTGCAGGTGGATGTGTCAGAGTGTGACCTGCTCCTTTCCGGATGTGGTCCACACTCAGCCACCTCAGTCTCGTGGCGTGCACAGTGTCATGGTGATTGTACTCCAGCCATGCTGCTGGTCATGTGGTGTCACTTGCATTGTCAGTGTGGCTCTCACATACGCATCTTTGCTGTGTTTCGCACGGGTGCATGTGTGTGTTGTGTAATTGGTGATGTGTGGGTGGGACCCCTTTGGGCACATGGTGAACGGGGGCCTACTTGATGTTTGTATGTGTGCTGCAGTGTGCCACGGGGATCAGGGACATGACCCAGGGTTATTGTGGGTGTGCGGTGTGCTACACGTCGTTGTGCATGTGTGCCATTGTGCCCGTCCCCACAGTCCCTGTTCGTTACTCACCCTGTTGCTGTTGTGTCAGGTCATGTCGAGCAGTGTCCGGACTCCCGACTCCTTGCACCGTCTCCACACTGATGACTGTGGGCGCCATTTGCTCCAGCTCCTCCTGTGGCGCAGGACTCCCACCTCCATTCGCCGTTGCTGCCTTCCTGTTGGCAGAGGGTTTCTGCTTGGTTTGGCTTTTGACATCGTGCCGGCCATCTTGGCCTCCTTGGCACTCCGACTGCATTCACGATGGGATGCCATTTTCCCATCTGTATTGCCAATGACACGGTGGTGGTGACGGACAGTTGTTGTTGGTGCTCTGTCACCTCCGTGACGACGATCGGGTTTTCCTGCGGACTGTACCCCGTCTTCCTCTTCTCCTTGGCCTTCCCCGACCCCGAGGTTCATTGCTGGTGGTCTGTGGTGTTATATCCCGCATAGATGCCCTAATGTAGATCCGTTCGTACATGCCCTAAAATGGACGTATTCATATTTACCCTAATATGGTCATATTCGTACTTGCCCAATTATGGTCATGGCCGCATTTGCCCAATTATGGTCACAACTGTACATGTCCTATTATAGTATGATTCCTTATATAGGCATGATCTTTCACCTACATAGGTCCCAGCTAGTACACAACGAGCTCTGAGGGCTGAACGTTATCTATCCTGTGGTTTTGAATGCAGCAGGGTTCTTCCAAACACAGGCCCACACTGTACTCATTAATTATGCATGGCTTTCTAAGAATACACCACCAGCATAATGTATGTACAAAGTTCACCCCTGACGTCTTCCTCATGTCCAATACAAACCATACTGAGGACCGAGACTCTTTAGGGTATAAATACACCACAGCTTGCCCCGGTAAAACAGAGGGAACCGAGACTTCCATGCTGACACACTGACCAGAGACGCTGAGGCTCCTGCATGCAGTCGCTCAAGCTGACAGTGGTCTGACACAACCCGGACGGGGTGTCCAACTCGAGACCAGGACGGGGTCCCACACTCTCTCTATTCAGGTATGGGGGTTCGACTAAATCCTAGGAGGATTCTTGGCTCTTAGCTTCTAAGACCTACACACATATGCTAGGTACACACAGGTACATCTAGGTAGGCATCGTAGGAGTACGCACACTTGCATAATGCTTTTATATTCATGTATGTACTCATGATTATCGCAATATGGTAGAACTGTTCTATCCCTTTGCTTTTATCGTACTGATGATCATATATCTCTGCTATTGTCTGCTGGTCTCTGCAGCACATATATTTTACACTAGAATAACAACTGTTCAATAAATACTTATTGAAACGCCCGACTGTTTATTCTGTGTAACTCTCTGAGACAAACCGAATAAGTGAGCATGAGTGACTGAGCGAAAGGTAGTACATTGTTTCCACGATTCTGAGGGAATCAGGGTTGTCATGTTCTAAGGTTGCCAGAAACGAATCTCTCCCCGATAAGAGGAGACACTAGTGGCACTGCGAGCTAGGTAATGCAAAACAATCTAACATAAGCGGTGGGGGTGCATAGAGTCAGTCTGCCACCAAGCCCACAGCTTATGTTACACAAACGCGCAGGTCCTGCATGGGTACTATAGGAGCTACACGACATGGCGCCACCAACGTTGGTTTGGTACTTATTTAACAGTAGAATCTGAGTAGTTCAGTCGTGCTATTCTCAGAGAACCTACTCACAAAACCCCAAAGACGTCTGGAGTGGGTGGGCACAAAATCCGCCGCAGCTGAGTAGTACGAGAATACTATTTATTGGCTGTTGGTTACTCAAGCTTGAAGGACATTTAGTTCCTACAATTGTGCACTTACACCTTATTTTAAGAACTCTTTAATCTCCCTTCTTCCAATTAAAAATGGTGGAAGAAACAAGCGCAACAAGGAGAGTTGACACAGCCCTCTTCGGAACAGAAGACCCTGAAGATGCAATACAAATTGCACCAAATTTCAGAAGGGCAGTCACCATAAAACTTCTGGAACATGGCTTAAGAGCCTGGGGTGGTACAGTAATTTTCGTGATTGAGGCACACAAATCTAATAAAACAGAGGTGTTCTATTCGTGGGTTACATTCCAGGCAACAAATGCAATTACAAATGTGTTTCACTACTACCTAGAAAGTGAAACACCAGCAGACTATACTCCCTTTGAGGAAGAAGAGGTCCCGCTCACTTACCAGGAGCATAATTACTGGTTTAAAGGCGCCCTACCCCACGTACGAGGAAGAGCAAGATTAGGCCCGCTCGGAGGAGCAGGAGCCACATGGCCCATATTAGCGGCATACACACCTCATCCTGACATTGAAACAATGCCACAGCCAGACTTACTCGTACAACACAGAGATTTAATTAAAATCTACAGAAACCTCACACAATTTGTGATGAGGACTTTAACAGTTCAGCCTGCACCAGCTGCAGCACAAGACACTCCAGTCCAAGGTACAGTTAATAAAATAACTCCACAAACATTACACGCGATAATGGGCAAAATGCCAGCAAAACACGAACAAATCCCATTCTGGATAGCTCAGAAAATAACTCAGCTTGAAGCAGTATTCCCGAATACTACAACCTGTGATAAACACAGAATCCTAACAATCTGCTTGCCCATGGGTCTCACACCACAAGTAGAGGACTGCACCTCTTGGGGTTCAGTCTTTGCTGCCATATATACCTGAACACATGGTATCCCGGCCTTAGCAGTAGTACCTGACGTATTGAAACAGATACAAAATGAGTACGGAGCAGAGCATGCCCTTAACTTAGGGATGAAGTTGCTAAACAACTTTGAACAGGTCTCAGCCATAATACTAGCTAACATTAAGGGGGAAGCAGCTTCTGTGGCGATCCGCCAACGCCTAAGGGAGTTCGGTCCAGAGGATCAACAACACGAACTACCCAAAATAATTGAAACTTCGTATGCAGAACTAGGCAGAGACAGTCTAGGTGGGAAAGCATTAAAACCACAACTGGTGGGCAGTCCTGAAAAGGACACTACAAAGCAGACACCTACTTCTTCTAAAAAGAAGTGGGATAATAAAAAACAACAAAAGTCTAAAGACAACAGATCTCAATCCAGAGGTAGGTCTCCTCAACAGGAGCCCTCTGAAAAGAGGTACAACCTCAGGAATAGGGATAATATTAAAAAACCTGACAGGTATCAAGATACTGATACTCGTTCCTCTCGTTCCTTTCAGGGTTCATCACGAAACTCCGAGAGGGAAGGACGATCAAAGGAGCGTACAAAGTCCAGAGACACGCAACACGCTGCGGACTACGCATCTAAAAAAGAGGATAAACAAAAATCAAAACCTCAGTTCAAAAAGAAGAAGGTAGCAGGTCTCAAGATCAGACATGCCCAGAATTCTGAGGACACAGCTTCTGAACGGGGAATGGGCTCTGACGATGCTAGACAGCGCGGCAGAAGTAACGATAGCTCGCCAGAACCTGAAGGAATTTCTGGTGACAGCGGAGTTGAGTGAGTATATCACGGTGGAAACACCTGATACTCGGGTAAGTGTCCCACATAAGTTACATGAGATAACACTCCGGATGGAGGGGACAAGCCCAGAAAAGTTAAGGGTCTCTTTTGGAAAAATCTGTCATCTGGTTATGACATTCTATTAGCAGAACAAGACTGGCCGCCAGCATTCGTCATGGAGTGCCCTAGGGGAAAAACAATAATTTTTCCAGCCTTTTTCGACCTCGTTCCCATTCACCTAAAACATGCATATGCGCAGGAGTGGGCGGTTGCCCTAGCTCCAGCATTGTACAAAAATTATGCTGGTTGGGATGAGGAGTCAACCCACCACGTGATTCCGTTAAAAGTTTCCCCAACTGCTCAAAGGCAATACCCTATAAAGCAGGAAGCTAAAAAACAAGTCAGGGAGATTCTAGACCAACTAGAATACCAGGGGGTGATAGAAAATTGCACTTCACCTATGAACAATCCATTGTTTCCCGTAATGAAACCTGACAACACATATCGTTTAGTTTTGGATTACAGACATTTAAACACTTGCACAAAGACATTTGCAGTTCAAAATGCCCACAGTGCCACATTAATGAATAACATTGGTCGGAAAAAATACAAAACAACACTTGATATCTCAAATGGATTTTTCTGCCAAAATATAGCGCCTGAAAGCAGGTATCTGACCGCATTCAGTGTGTTAGGGTCACAGCGGCAATTCTGCCGACTCCCCCAAGGGTACAAGAATAGCCCAGGGTTGTTCTCAGCAAGGGTAACAGTTACTCCAAAATTTGGATGAGGAAGCATTGTCCTATGTGGATGATATTTATCTGACGGACGATGACTTAAAGAGGCACTTGACCAGGGTGAGCACCATTATTATGGGATTCGCCTCTGAGGGCTATAAATTTAATTTAAAAAAATCAAAAATTGCCCACCTCGATGTCCTGTTTTTAGGATACGAGCTGTCAAGTGAGGGAAAGAGCCTAGCAGCTAACTTTTTAGAAAAATGTGCGCTGCTCCAACCTCCAAAATCATTAAAGAATTTACAATCAATTCTGGGATTCCTAAATTTTGGTCGAACATACATTTTGAATTACGCGGAAAGGGTAAAACCATTCTACGACTTAATAAAACCTGACTTTTCAGTCAAACAATGGACACAGGAACACACAAATATCCTGCGCTCCCTACAGGAAGACATGCTAGCTTCTAAACATTTACAGACACGCGTAAACATACGCAACTTAGTGATCCGAGTCATAGCGGGTCAATGCGGGTACACTTATTTAACTTTTTATGAAGGTGAAACAGTACCAATCGCATACAAATCACACCTGTATACAAACGCAGAAATGCGTTTCACTTCAACAGAAAAAATCCTGACAGCAGTGCAGACCGCTGTAGCAAGAGAAAGAGCTCTGGCTCAGGGAAAACGCATAATTGTCGTGACCCCAGTACCAGCTTTAGAAGCGGTTACAAAAGCTAGCATTCCAAATGCGAAAGCCTTGCATCCAAGATGGATACACTGGGCAAATTCTCTTACTGCAACGGATGTTGAATACAGATTTGATCCTAGTTTAAAAACACAGGCATTCCTGAAATACGAACAAGAATACCCTCTACCAAATGAAATTTTGCCTCTCGATCAGTACGAATACATTATCTATACTGACGGTTCTGCTCAACCAGCCACGGGAAGCAAGCAAGCTTACAGCGCAGCGTGTGCGATTGTTAAAGGTCGCATGCGTGATGACAAGTTCCATCCAAGCTGTACAAAAACGCAATCTTTAGGAGACTGCACGGCTCAGTTGGCAGAACTCAAAGCACTAATACTGGCACTTATAAATACGGATCACGAATTCCCCACACTTATTGTGTGTGATTCCTTTTACTGTGTACAGTCGTACAATGAGTATTGACATCATTGGGAACAAAACGGGTTCAAAGATGCAAAAGGTGGCACAATTAAGCATAAAATGCTATGGGAACAGGTAGTGGAGTTGAGAAACGAACTACCAAAGGCTCACGTGATACATACACTGAGTCATCAGCGTGATGGCGTTCACGTTGAAGGGAATTCATTGGCTGATGAAGCCGCAAAGGGGGCTGTTCGCACAGCCGCCGTAGCTGCAGTTACTCGTTCAAAGACGAGAATAGACGGCGAGCTAATGGTAGCTGTCAATGCTTCACGCAAAGGCAGCACAGCAGTACCTAAAAAATTTCCATTCAAGTACTCCTACATGTTAGATGCACAAAACATTCCATATGCTCAGATTCCTGGAGTGGGGGATAGAGTAATACCAAATATGGATCGTAGGCTAGGCTTGATTTTAGCGGCATACGAGGGTTTGGGTTCTGCGCATACAGGTGTTACAGCGACTATTTCTTTACTGAAACAGCGCTACTGGTGGCCAGGGTTAACAAAGCAGACTAAAGACTATATCTTGAAATGCGACATCTGTCAGCAGATAAAAGGCTCCATGGTAACACGCCCAGCACAGACAACATTGCTGAAATCAGACAAACCTCTCGCATGTGTGTATTTGGACCACTGCGGACCCCTACAATCTGACGAGTCCAAGAAATATATCATGGTTGCAGTGGATTCCTGCTCTAGATTCCTATGGGTTTGGCCTCAGCGCTCGGCTGACGCTCGAACTGTTATAAAAGATTTGCAAGTCTTTATCGGCACATACGCAGTTGGCACGTTACATTCTGACCGTGGTCCGGCGTTTAGCTCTCGGGCTTACAAAGAGGCCATGGAAGGAATGGGCGTAGCATTGCGGTACTCCTCTCCGTATCATCCCGAGGGAAATTCTGTTGTGGAGAGGAAAAACCGAGACTTAAAGCAATCTTTAACAGCTAGGGTATTAGGCAAGGGCGGTAGATGGGTCGATCACCTTTATGGGGTACAGCGAGCGCTCAATAATCAGCCAAGAAGCTCTCTAGGAGGTGAGGTGTCACTCCTTATGAGGTCCTATTTGGAACAAGAATGTGGGTACCTGATCTTGATTGTGAAGGCACAGTGGCGGATGAAAAACCATTTGATATCCATGATCGTTTGGCTGTTTTACAGGATCTAAATGAATCCAGGACACAACAAAGTAACGTGCTCCAGAAACAGGCCGCCACTGAGGAAGTCAAGGCAGTAACGGCAAGACCTATCTGGATCCCAAAACCCGGGGATCTAGTCAGAGAGAAGATTGCTGACAAGAAAGAATTTGGGCCATCCTACAGAAAGCCTGTACCGGTCCTTGCAATCCACAGCACAAGAACTGTACTTCTGCCGCCTCTTGCCGGAAAAAAGGAGAAAAGATTTGTCTCAATTGACTTAATCAAACCACACTATGTGGCCGATACTAAACAGTAGGCCTCGTGGACTCCACAGTATCAGACGCCCTCCTCTCGCTACAATCCAAGAAGTTCAAACAGAAAGACTCATCACGTTTGAAGAGTCGCCTGTACGGAATGAAGGACTAAGCAACAATGCTATGGAACTTGTTCCACTTCAACAAGAAATTCATCTTCAAAATGAAAATCAACTTAACAACCAAGTTGCAATCAGACCTAATACAGACATCTATGTCAATGTGCCTCGACAAGAGAACACAGCGATTTCAACAAATCCCGATGCAATTCCAACAATTGATCGAACTGCTTCTGGCTATTTCATGAACTTTGATACGTTTTCACTGGACCCAAGTGAGCCGGAAACTACGCCAGCCAAAAAATCACTCCAACAGAAACTCATTGACTTTTTGAACTTTTTAGAAAGACTTACCTGGTGTCACCTTGGATAGAACTATGGTATATCACTGGGATTTTATTTTTCATTTTCTGGCTAGGTTTAATAATAACTTTTAGTATGCTTATTAATGGTCAATACCTCCAGCCAAGCTCTACAGCCCAAAGAGTCAATTTGATTTTAAAACCACACCAGTCTTCACATCGTGAACCAAGAGACTTGTCTTCAGTGAACATCACAGCAGTTCCTATACCGGACGGTATAGTATGGGACAAGATTGATTATGATATATTAGGTCCGACTGTACTTTTAAAACTAAAACATGTATTTAAAATTTCTTTAAGTGATTTCATTACCTCCAGTACATTTTCTGATGATTGGGACACTGAAACTGTAAATGCTATGATTTCTGATTTAGAAAAAACTGCAGCATTTCCGAACAATGAAATGTTAGAAGGTACTTCAGACTATGATACATTGTACTGTTACCAACATTTTGGTGATCATTTCTTACACAAGTCTATAACACCTAGAAATGTATTTGAATACCACCAGTGGGAACACTGCCCAACACCTCCAAAAGGTAGTTCACAAGCATTTGCACAGAAATTCACATACTTCTCAGGGTTTAACACATCCGACCCGACGTCATTTTATTATAAAATGGAGAACACATCAGCTCAGAAAATTATGTTAACAAACACCAAACATATTTACTCTGCATCCTTTTTGAACCAGTTGTCTAAACAGGGTTTCGATCTATGGAAAGACAGGATAGATTCCAACTCTATCTGGGGTTCTAGGGACTGGCAAATCCAGGGTATAGAAGCACTTTTTAGAGCATGCATCATTCCGCAGCAGATTTTATTTCTGAACGAAACTGTGCAACAGACATCCTGTCTTGGATTAGCCAAAGGCAAGGAAATGAACACACCGGGGTTTCCAACACCATCTCAGATGGGTGGGGGGCAGAATTCAACTACACAAGGGGTAGGATTAGATGCCATTTTCCAGTACAACAGATCAGATCCTGATTGGACAGAATGGCTGATTTGGCCCATTGACACAAACAAATGTCAACAGAGATTTATGAATACAACCAGAGGGTTTAGTATCCACAGGCCAGATCCACGCTATGTACAAAGACAACACCCAGGGGTAGTGACATCGTATAGTGTTGGGAAGTTGTGCCTTGATTGGCTAGAGACCTCAACACTGACAGAAGTGAAACACCACTTGACCTTACTGACACCTGACATGGATCTTAGAGATTTTCTACTGGGACCCAAGAAACAGCGTCAGAAACGTTTCATATATGCAGGCCTTTATACCTACTATAATGAAAACTGGAAAATATCCCAACAAGAGGCCGCAGAAAGAATACGAGAAATAGACCGTATTAACTTAGAAAAAGCATTAGCAGTGGTGGATAATAGGTTAACTACTTTGACCTCCAGGATTTACTCCTTAGGCAACATTGTGTCCAAGGCAATCGACATATTAGAACAAGTTCTGGCCTTGTTACAACACGGGCAATCTCAACTATGTTCTATTATGATGTTAAGCTGGACGCTGCAATCTTTGCGTGCAGGCTATGTGCCATGGCGTTTTATAAACACCACGTCTCTGTTCTCAGAATACAATCTAACTGATAAACAGACAGAAATGGCACAAAGGGGAGCCAAATATACAATGCTGCGTATTGAGAAACTGGAAAGGTTACCATTCACTGTAGCCGAATCACCATCAACAGAATGGCTCATTCATGGCCAAATCACTCTGCCGGTCACTACGTTTCAGTTTCAATATTGCCTTGAGCAAAGGCAGGCAGGCAAATATGTAAAAATGGGTAAGGGATACATCAAGGAAACTTGGGATTACCATATAGATACCGATGCCGGAATGGGGATCGAGAAGTGTATCTGAGTGGTACAAACTGCAAGAACGCTTTGAGCGGTTCTCTCATGTGTCAGGATATTTCTCTACACAGAGCTTGCAGTGGTTCATTGGCGAACTTATCTTGTCACATGTCAGGGACCCCAGCGGCCATGATCACGCCGGTTTTCCAGCTGCTCTCAAATGGGAGTTACTTAAAGTTAAATGATCAAGGTTGTTGTGGGATGCTTCCGGGCGTCGCATATCTAGTGACTGTAAACTCCAGGGTTACTTGCTGTATGCAAGTATTGTTTCCGCCACTGAAAACACTTGGGGAGGCGCCGCTATGGCCTTCGCTGAATGTTTCTTTTATACAGTTTGATACTCTGAGCAGATTAAAAGCCATGCTTTTACAGCAACCCGTGCCCTTAACCTCCGCTCGAGAAACCTATG
The DNA here is from genome assembly GCA_963921515.1 of Calotriton arnoldi. Lineage (NCBI taxonomy): Eukaryota > Metazoa > Chordata > Amphibia > Caudata > Salamandridae > Calotriton > Calotriton arnoldi. The sequence goes on from CAWUFW010010112.1 coordinate 341,145, forward strand.
ACCTTCAAGTTGCAAGGCCCTCGACCGAGATACAGGCACTCATACGTACAAACTGCCCCATTCATTTCGCAGAAATGGTGGGACGTATCTTTAACATGTCAGATACGAGCAGAATTGTACACCTATTTAAGACCATAGGGTCAGGACTGTTAAGCACCTTTCAGACAGTCCTCGGAGTAATCCCAAATTTTATACACTCCGTATTGGGAAGCGTATTTGGAGGATTCCCGCTCATCTTGTTTCTAATCGCAGGAATCCTGGTTGTAATATTGCTGCTACGCAATGGACGGCCCACTTCCCGAGGGAATGGTGAACACGCTCCTGGAGCGGAAATACCGTGAACGCATGGTACAACTTCTGGGCATTTCTTGCCTGCGAGAACTCAGTGCCTCCTGGTTTCTATCATTTAGACCAGTCTGGATAGACTGCATCTTACCTGTGCTTCGATGCCTGTTCTGCGGAGAAGAATGCACGTTGGATCTTTGTCTAACATTTCCATCAGATGCGCCTCCAGACACTGATGCTATGCTGGACCCCATAAAGGCCCATGCTCTGCGTTGTCCCCAGCGGCTTCCAATTCTGATGAATGCATTCCTGGAGAATCCACAGGTGCCGTTCGCTCCTGCTGGGTTAGGTGACTCCTCCACAGGCGCCCAGGTAACAACTGCTGCACAAGCTGCCACAGCACCGACTGTTGGCAGTCCATTCCATCTATGTGCGATTGACGTTCTCTGTGAAGCGTTGGATTTGTCATCTACAGCAGCTGACACCGATAATATTGAGCTTCCCAGCCAGGACGCATAATCTTGAATTGGCTCATCGTGTCCTGGCAAAGAATTCGGCTTCTTCGCTCGTTTCAAAATAAAACGATCTAAATTTGGAACATTTTCTTACATTGACACTTTCGCTTGAGAAAAGTATGGCCTTCTCCTGCTTATGGTAATACAACTTCTATAGAGAGACGATATTGACTTTTAAATGGCAACTAGGAAAAGCTGAATTAATTTTTTTATTTTTTTTTAAGCACCAACATTTTTTAACGATTTTTTAGAACAATGTTTTTACTTGCTTTTAAAAATGTTTTTAAATTGCCCAGATTTTAAGTATGGTCATTTATTATCCAGTTCGGAAGTGGAGTGGGTGTTATATCCCGCATAGATGCCCTAATGTAGATCCGTTCGTACATGCCCTAAAATGGACGTATTCATATTTACCCTAATATGGTCATATTCGTACTTGCCCAATTATGGTCACGGCCGCATATGCCCAATTATGGTCACAACTGTACATGTCCTATTATAGTATGATTCCTTATATAGGCATGATCTTTCACCTACATTGGTCCCAGCTAGTACACAACGAGCTCTGAGGGCTGAACGTTATCTATCCTGTGGTTTTGAATGCAGCAGGGTTCTTCCAAACAAGGAACAGCCCTGGACTGGATCCGATCATTCCTCACCGGAAGAAGCCATAGGATCAGACTCCCACCCCACGAAAATCACCTGCGGAGTCCCACATGGTTCATCACTGAGCCCCACCCTCTTCAACATTTACATGGCCCCCCTCGCAGCCATCATCCGACAACACGGCCTCAACATCGTATCCTACGCCGATGACACCCAGCTCATCCTCTCCCTCACCAAAGACCCCACCACTGCCAAACTCAACTTCCAGAAAGGAATGCAAGACGTCGCAGTCTGTATGACCAACAGCTGCCTGAAGCTCAACGCCGAGAAGACAGAAGTTCTCGTCCTCGGTACCACCCCTTCTGCATGGGACAGCACCTGGTGGCCGACCGCCCTCGGAAGCCCACTTACCCCCTCAGACCACAGCAAGAACCTCGGCATCGTACTCGACTCATCACTCTCCATGAACCGACAGGTCAACGCCGGCACCTCCAGCTGCTTCAACACCCTCCGCATCCTCCGCAAGATCTTCAAGTGGATCCCCCCTGAGTCAAGGAAGACAGTCACCCACCCACTCATCACCAGCAGACTGGACTATGGAAACGCACTCTACGCCGGCATCAACAAGTCCCTACTCCGCAAACTCCAGACAGTACAGAACACCACCGCCAGACTCGTCCTCGGCATCCCCCGACACGAACACATCAGCCAACACCTACGAAGTCTCCACTGGCTCCCCGTGGAGAAAAGAGTCACTTTCAAAATCCTCACTCACGCCTACAAATGCCTACACAACAACGGACCCAAATACCTCAACGACAGAATCAACTTCCACGTACCCAAAAGAAACCTCCGATCTTCCAACCTCGCACTGGCCGAAACCCCGCGCATCCACAAAGCCAGAGCAGGCGGAAGATCCTTCTCTCACATTGCAGCCAAGACCTGGAACGAGCTACCGGCAGACATCAGACGTGCCCCCTCCCTGAACACCTTCAGGAAGACCCTCAAGACCTGGCTCTTCGGCTAAACAGATCTGCGGACCCCCCCCACCTCAGCGCCTTGAGACCCTCACGGGTGAGTAGCGCGCTTACAATTCCCTGATTGATTGATTGATTGATTGATTGAGGCCCACACTGTACTCATTAATTATGCATGGCTTTCTAAGAATACACCACCAGCATAATGTATGTACAAAGTTCACCCCTGACGTCTTCCTCATGTCCAATACAAACCATACTGAGGACCGAGACTCTTTAGGGTATAAATACACCACAGCTTGCCCCGGTAAAACAAAGGGAACCGAGACTTCCATGCTGACACACTGACCAGAGACGCTGAGGCTCCTGCATGCAGTCGCTCAAGCTGACAGTGGTCTGACACAACCCGGACGGGGTGTCCAACTCGAGACCAGGACGGGGTCCCACACTCTCTCTATTCAGGTATGGGGGTTCGACTAAATCCTAGGAGGATTCTTGGCTCTTAGCTTCTAAGACCTACACACATATGCTAGGTACACACAGGTACATCTAGGTAGGCATCGTAGGAGTACGGACACTTGCATAATGCTTTTATATTCATGTATGTACTCATGATTATCGCAATATGGTAGAACTGTTCTATCCCTTTGCTTTTATCGCACTGCTGATCATATATCTCTGCTATTGTCTGCTGGTCTCTGCAGCACATATATTTTACACTAGAATAACAACTGTTCAATAAATACCTATTGAAACGCCCGACTGTTTATTCTGTGTAACTCTCGGAGACAAACTGAATAAATGAGCACGAGTGGCTGAGCGAAAGGTAGTACATTGTTTCCACGATTCTGAGGGAATCAGGGTTGTCATGTTCTAAGGTTGCCAGAAACGAATCTCTCCCCGATAAGAGGAGACACTAGTGGCACTGCGAGCTAGGTAATGCAAAACAATCTAACATTAACTCGGAAACCGTGTTTAGGAAAGCATTAAAAACATGGCTATTCGGCCTGCCCTAGAGCCAATGGTCCAACCCGGTCTCTTTCCCCTTAGGATGGATGCGCTGCTAGCGCCGGGACACTTCCGTTGGAGGTAGCCGTGCGCTCTATAAGCTTCAATAATAATAATAATAAGCGGTGGGGGTGCACAGAGTCAGTCTGCCACCAAGCCCACAGCTTATGTTACACAAACGTGCAGGTCCTGCATGGGTACTATAGGAGCAACACGACAGTGGGGCTTGTGGGATTCGCGTTGACCTGGGCACTCGTTCCGGGTGCATCCATGTTGCTGCGCAGTTTGATTTGTTTATGGTGTGTTTTTCTTGTTCAGCATTTATGGTGCATTTTTCCGCCAGACGCGTGGGGATTGCAGGCCTATCGCTGGTTGTCGCTGTTTTTTTTTTCGTGGTTGGCCTTATCGCAACTTTATTCGCGTTGGTGTTTCGCATTTTTTTGGCGTCGCGTTGTTTTTATTGCGGTCATTTGACGCGTTATCGTGGGACTATCACATGGTGACGCCAGGTTGAGAATGCTACGTTAACACGGCGTTGTTTTCCCGCGATGGACTGCGATGTGAAAAGTTGCGTTAAGCTAAACTTGCTGTGGTTATCACACGTTCTTGAGAATATGCCCCAATGTTTTTGCTCATCTTGTATGGAAATTTCCCTTTGAGTTTAGCTGCTGGGGAAAGGACAATTACGCAATTATTAATACATCTGCATGCACCAACACTCTAGAACATTCACTCCTTTGTGATTTTATCACCTTGTTATGCGCTTGTAATCTTCTGAAGCCCAGCCTTGCCTTTAAACTGTTTGATGGGCCTGCCTCATTAATTCCTTCTAATCACACGTTATCAGGAAATGGTTAATGTTTGATTAGAGCAAATAAATCTGGCTGTGGGATGACCTAGGGATTCATGTATGTATTAACTGTTCAAAAGACAGTGGAATGCTGAAGTAGATATGAAAACAATCACTTGGATAAATTAATCAAGCATAATGCAACTCTGACACAGCAAGAGGTGTCTTTAACCTCTATGCCAAAAACATTTGCCCTCGAAACAGCCCAGTGGGCATCCAAAATGCAACAGCTTCTGTAGACTCAGTTCCTGTCTTTTTGCTTACTTATTGCGCAGCATCTTCATGCATCAAACACAACAGGGAAAGTTCATATTTTTAAAAACTTTGGATCTGGCCTATGGAATAACTTTAAGACTATTTTTTGAATTTATTTCTTCCTTCTTCAGTTCATTATTTTCCAATCTTTTTGGTGAAATCTCAGCAACGCTTCTGGTAGTTGGTTATACTATTCTTATTTTGCATAGTAAAGAATGCAGACATGGTTGCCAACATGGATGAGAATGAATTCTCTCTGACTGAACAGTAATGTTGTGAAGCAGTGGCATTCTACTTTGGAGGAGATCTGTTGAACAGGTTACTTGGGAATTCAACTTCGTCATTCACAAGTTTCAAGCTCCCCAAGTAAGACTTGCGTTTTGGTGCATATCTGTGTTGAAGCAGTTTATCTGGATATCCCAATGCAAAATCCACCAATAATGTCCCTTGACATTTGAGAAATAGTTTGGCAAATCAGAGTGCTTTCGGAATATTGCACTACAGTTCAGTTGCACATTCCTAAAGAAGCTATGTATGACAATTCTCCAATGCCATTACCTGTGCCTACCTCAGTAAGCACTGGAACACCAACAGTATATGCGTTTTCAGATTCAATTGGTGTTGTTCTGCAAAATGCTTCAACTTTGTCTACAACATCGTCAATGGCACAATTTTTACTTGACCTGTGGTTTCAGGTTTCAACATCCTCATTTTTTGAGAGACTTGTGGCTTCCTCACCATCATCTGCAGCTGGAGAAAATTCATGAATTTTCACTGAAGTGTAAAAGTTTTGGTGTCTGGCACTCCATTACAGAAGAATCATCATTGTTTTCATTTGAGTATTGCTTTCTTTTTGTTTCCAGTGCTGCAAGTTTAAAAATGTCCATATGTTATCATATCAAAGTGAACTTAAGCAGGAAAATGATAAACGGCTAATTTTTGTTTAAATCATTTTTGAACAGTGTTGTGCCTTTTAATCCTTTTTTGATCAGTCTTTGTACCCAGCCCCAATAATTGAGAAAGAAATAAAATATTATAGCCTAGTTTCTTTTTCATTTCTCATTGTGCATAAATGCATACATATATATTCATAACATAAAATTCATTACCATTCCGGAGATGTTCTAATCTTCATATATTTTCTATTCTAGGTATTCCCCTTTTGGATTATCCATGTTAATTTATTTAGGTGTATTTTTAAATATGAATGCACAATTAGTAATGTTGTTATTCATTGCAGTGTGATAATTCAGCGTGTTTGAATATATTCATGCTTATTTTTGCATGGTTTGAATTGTTTTTCTGGTAGTTGTTTTTTTATAAAATAATGAACAGGGCTTCATAGATAATGGCATGTTCATTTCTCAATTATTGTTTGAACAACAAGCAATGTTTCACAGACTATAAGTAAGTAAAATTTTGTGGGCCTTTAGTATTAAATAGCTTAGTTTGAAAATGTTTAACCGTGTGCAGACAGAGTATCTGGTCTGTCTGGTGTAAATGGTGGTACACCGGTATACTGGTAGTCTACAATGGTATTCCACTCCATGCTCTTGTGATATTTCACGCCAACACTGGTTCTACATTGTTATTACATGCCTTTACAATATGCTATGCCAATATCCTTTCTTTTGCTCACTTTACGTCAAGTATCTACGTATCATGTTATGCTACGCCTATATGCCTTTTTGTTCACTTCACGACAATCACTGCTAGCCTGTACTTACACTATTACCTTAATCGGCACACCCTATAGTAACCATCTCATAACTATATCGCTCACATTTCCTACTATCTATCGTGTACTTCTGGTAGACACTGTCGCCATATATCTACGCATCTCACGTTACTACACCTATATGGTTTTCTTTTTCTTTGCTCACGTTACGTCATCACTGTTGCGTTAACCTACACTGCTACCTTAAGTCTACACATCCTACTGCAGCAACCTTAGAATTCTTCGCTCACATTTCCTGCTGTCCATCGTCCTCCTCTGGTACATACTATTGCAATGTATTTGTACCTACATCTATGTAATTGTATCCACGCCATATGTAAATCATGAAACTGCTAGTGTTTCTTCTTATGCACAAAGTTGCTATCTGACTGTGCTTATCACATGTAATTGTACTTGCCACTTATGTAACCTAGGTGACGATTATTTTGCCATCTATGTAAAGCACTCTGATACCGTTGGGTCAAGTTCGCGCTATATAAGTCTCTAAAAATAAATATATAAAATAAATTAATATATAAACTGGAACAAAGCATTATTATAGAGAGAGGCACTTTGATCCAGAAATTTGAGACCTAAGGTCATCCAGTAGCTGTAAACACCTTTCCTAGTTGAAGGCTGCAGAGAAGGCACATTGTGTCCTCTGCTCAGCTTATCTCCTGACTCAAGCACATAGCCACAAAGAAGAAGAAACAAGGACAGCAGCTGTTGTTTCTTTACTGAACGTTGCTTCCTTTATTTAAAAAAGGTATGCAGGTGTGAACCATCTATGAAGCTTGAGTAGGCCCCTTTTGGTGCTAAGTTTAGGTTAGTTAGGGAAAGGAGGTATTAGGACTATTAATGTAAAGAAGCCCTACAATACCATCATAATGTTACAGTATTTTCTATTGTTCTGCCGTCTGACAAGTATCATTGCCACTCTCTTGATTATTTTCATAATTATTGTGTGCACAAAGATGGGATTTTGGCATTAATAAATCTTGAAGATATATTCCTACCTTCTTAGTGTTCTTGAGTGTGCCTGTTCATGAAGAAAGAGGGTTTGGGTTCCACTAACTAATTTTAATTTACCTGACAGTTTGTCATGACCCCCATTGCCCCCGTGGGTTTGGATCACCCACACTCCATTATTGGTCACCCAGACTCACTGTGTATCTCAGAGACTGCTGCACCAAAGACTCACTATGTGCCATTTACACTGCATAAGCATTGAACTTCTGCTGGATATACTGTGATGCAATGAACATATACATGTCAAACAGTGATGTCCCCAATGCTGCATAATTTCACTGATGGTAGGTTTGACTGAATTCAATGGCACCAATATGGCTCTTTATTTTAGTCTTGTTTGCTATGCCAGATGTATGGTAGCCTAATGCTGTCCTTTTTTAGTTTTAGTGACCCTTGCGGTCGCCATCTTGGTTAAGGCTCTCGCTATAAAAAGGACCACGCCCGTCCCTGAGCGTGGATTATTCAGTGTTGGAGCCGGAGCCACAGCTGAGGAGCTGTGATCCTCGCTCTCCTTCGAAGTCGGCCTGAACGGAATGGTAGTTCTCCTAAGCGGTGGACTCCTGCGTAAGGTAAGGAGTCGCCTATTGTTGGGGACAGTATAATTACAAGTCCGAGTGGAAGAACTCGGTCGGACTTCTCCGCCTAGTGGACGCGGTCCTTTGAACCCTGCAAAAGCGTAGGCAGAGACTAAAAGATGTTAAGAGCGAACAAGGCATTAGGCAGGGCCATATTGTTGTACTTTGTGCTTTCCTGGAATCAGCCCCTACAAATTAGAACGCATGGGTGCATGAGCCTAATTCTATAGTCTGTTGTGAACTGGTGACGATCATTTATGCTGCAAAGACACTGTTTGGTTGTGCGCAGTTATTCTGATGCTTATCCACAGATCACAGCTCAGCCTTCTGATGTGAACCATAGTATGATGCAGAAGGAAGGCTTAAGGTAGTCTAGACATTGTGCCAGTGAGCAATCTATCTAATGGCCGTACATTAGCATTTTGCAGGTCTAAGCCAAGATATAAGGAGAGTGGGCCAAAACCAGATGTGGTAAAACCTTACAGGCTTAAGGATAACCAGACACGAAACAAGTGGTGCTTACCAGACACACTAAAGGTATCAAGCTAAATAATTCCCAGAGTTTCCTGAGATGTTTGAATACTCATAGTTGTGCCAGCATTTCTCCCTTCACAGGATAAGGGTCATGTGCAAATACCATAATATGTTTATATGGATCAAGCGACTACATCACACCTGTATTAACAAATTATACCATTCTGTTCCAGATCTCCCACACCGCAGTACCCTCTTTAATTCCATTCCCCTCCTCTGGCCACTCTGATCGTCTGTGCAAATTAAACCAGACTCGGAGCTGCCAGAAGGTGGGTCGCTTGAGGGTACTGCTCCTGATGAACTGGCGACTCCTGACACAGTTTCTCCCATTATTCATCCATGAAAGTTTCTTCCATTATTCATCGTGTGCAACAGCTGATATTCAATACCCATTATCCAAGATACTCATATTCATCATTCTTTTTAATAATATTCAAATGCTTCTGTGATATACCAGTACTTGAACTGTTCCTTCTCTTCACAAATGTGATCTTGTACTCGTTAACAATTGTAAACAGGTCTAGATATTCATGTGCTACTGATTTAAAAGTTAAAACTTCTAGAACAGTCATCCACTACACAAACGTTATTTTATATTTAGAATATAATAATTTGTGCTGCTGTTCACTTAAATGTGACCTCTAGTACCCGTTATAATATGCACCAGTATCACCGTTCTTTGTTAGATTAATTAATCTGTATTTTTTTCTATTGTGATAGTTATTCATGAGTTAATGAAATCCTTCATTTGAATCTGTATCTTATTTTTGCAAGCATATTTATATCTTGCTTATCTATGCCTAAAACTGCCTGGACTAATAGCTCTAAAATGCATCTCTATCACTATTCTGCAAATCACCTCATGTTAAAAGGCTCTTTCAATATATATTTTGTTTAATTTTGGAATGGTACATGTACAAACCAGAGACAAGATGGAGAGTATGAGTTTACCACTCACAAAAGAATCACAAGAGCTTATTGTGGTTTCCTTTTACCATGTGTTCTATCATATTATTCTAGCACAACTGCTCTTATATAGAATGAATGCATGAGAGTTAAAAATATGGAGTATATACTATATGCATTTGTTTCCGATATTTCACCAGTGTTTATATGTTAATCTTTAATTATTAATATATTAAGTCATATTTGGCAGTATGTTACTAAATATTTATTGTAGGTTCCTATTTCCCTTTTCTTTTCTTACTGTCTCCTGTTTCATCTGCCTTTTATTTTTCATCCTTATTTCTATCTTTATTAGCTTTTACCTATTGAAACTGTCATCATAAAAAGGAGTTGTGTATCTAAAGTATTAACTCTTTTTATAGATAATAAGCAATTTAAATTATTTATATTGTTACACAAAATCTTCTTATTTGAATTGTGTATCATATCATTTAAATATCGGCTTGTAATTTGAATCATATATTTGAATTATCATGAATGCCTGTGGTTGAATAATGTATTTATTGTACTATATTTTTCTATATTGCAAAATCCAAAGAAAAAATACAAAATATAAAATACATTTTTTTCAAGTGATTCATGATGCCAGAGCAAGTGAAGGGACTGAAGAAGAGTAGAACGACTCACATGACCAGCCTTAAAAAGTCATTTCTATTGAAGGGGTCATGTACATAAGGTAGTGGGGGTAAAAATTCAGAGCAAGTCAACAGAAATAGTTTTGTTTCCATTCATTAGTTTGTCAGAGTGACAAAATGTTGTTCAGCAGTAGCAAGGAACATGTTGCTGGGAAATGAGTACAGGAATAAGGCGAATGGCAAATGCTAGAAGAGTAGGGCTAGAAGTATGTTTAAGAGTAGAGTAAAAGAGGTAAAACCAGTAAGTTAATGTATTTGAAAATAATAGAAGGTATGAGACACTGGATTACAAATAGGATTCGTGGGGGTCACTGGTGGGATAAAAGTACAGGTAAAATTAGTAATAAAAAGAAGCCTTGACATCAGCATACTTCTTACCGTTCAAAAGGCAGGGAGTTTAACTTTTTTATAAAAAACTTTCACATTCAAAATTGATTTTAAATTTGATTGTCTTCCAGTTTTTAATGCCTTTTTGTAATGATTTTAAGTAATCACACAAACGTATTCATTCATTCATTCCATTTTTGAAGCAAAAGCAAGTAGGACTGCTGAAAATAAGCCATCCTGGAACAAGAAGAAACAGCAAGTATCAACAAAGAGCAGACTAAGCGGCCAAAGCGACCAATGCAGAAAAGATAATGTCTCTTTAAAAGGATGAAAAACATGATGTCCTTAATGAAGGATAAGTCTGACTTTACCTTGAAGAGGATATACCTTCCCAGAGTAAATGTTCCCCATCTTCATTGAACCTGGGAGCTCCAACACAAACCTTAAACTCACTAGCTACACCTTTTCCTAGGGAGATGATAAAGGAGTTTATTGAAAACAAGAACATCAGGAATAGCATTTAAAACACGTTAAAAAGTAGTTTTACTGTTGCTACCGTTTATTTTGAGTTCATTGATTTATTCTCTAATGTTGATAACTCCCACCCCCATAACAGATCCCACCTCCTAGCTCTCTTTAATGCAGTACCTGCATTGAGAGTAATAATGTCATAGGACATAAAAAGAGTGAGCTTTGAAAAGTACCCAGCCAAAATTGGACTGAACCAAATAACGATAGTTGAGCTCGCAATACTTAGCATAAGCAGGCTGATCCTAACCCATCCAGATTACTTGTATGTTATGGGTATAGATGTTCAGCTATGTCATCAGTTATCATCAGAGAACAATAACTCATTAATGGGCACCCAGTCAGTGGGCAAAGATGTGGAAAATACATGGACAGTAGAACTGTACCTACAAAAGCGACCAGAAATTAGCAAAGTGTTGGTATCCAATCATGTCGCTTTTAATAATTGACCTATTTCAGAAGGAAATCACCCAAGGAGGGTTAAGCTGCCCGACTCTGAAGTGAACTCCAAAGATGGAGGAGCTGGCAAGGATTGCGGCCAAGACGTGGCATGGCTGGCCACCATCCTGGCAAGCCAAAACAGGAGTAAGGTCTTAAATGGGTCTAACGGAATATTATACAATAGTTGAAAAAAGTGATGCTAATGAGAACCACATAAAAAGTCTATCATGGAATATTGCTGGGTTAAATAGCAAAGTGGAGGACGGAGAATGGTTAAAATTTATAAATAATCATGCAAATGCTGTTTTCAGGAAACGTGGATACTGTCCGAAAATGATGTAGATCGTTTTACTGAATTTATTGAACCTGTACAACGTTTCAGAAAAGGTAGATTGGTGGGAGGCCTTTTAATATGAGTGTCATGTAAGTTAAATTGCGAGTTACAACAACTAGTTAAGGCGCATCTTTCTCTTAATGCATTGCATGTGAGACTCACAAAGGTTAGTAAGGAAATTGATACCGTTGACAATGGCAATGTATAAATTTCACGGGGCAGACTCCCAAAGAGCAGGCAATTTGGAACAATATTACATATTATGTTAAGCACATCCGAGAGGAACATATCAATTCTACCAAAGACAGGAACTTGCATGGGGGTGAGCACTTGCTGTTGATTAGTGGAGACTTAAAATTCATATCCCTCTCATGATATTGTCAATAAAGAGGTTTTAGCAGAGGACTACAGCTGAGGTATTTCGAAACCAGACATGAGCCGGGCAAAAGTGGATATGAAAGAGAAGACCCTCCCGACATTTCTTATACAACAGGGGCTCTGCTTTTTGAATGGTCGAACTGCCTCTGACTGTCCAGCACAAAAGACCTATGGTAATGGACAAAATAGGCCTCATTGATTGGTTATATTATAAGCAATGTGGAAAACTGGAAAAATGTGTGTGACATGGTTATTACAAGGAGAGTAGAGAGTGGCCATCATCCCCTTATAGTTAACCTCATGCTGAACACTAAGGGACAAACCGACTCTAGGGGGAGTGAGTGGGAGGATTACGAGCTTACAATTGTTCCAGATAACAATAGGAGAGCCTTAAGCTGGAATAATGGAAAATATCACTATGAAATTCCCCTTTTTAATGACATTTTAGTAAAGTTTGGAGGTGTCATCCTTAATGCCCCCAATGACAGCATTGATATCAAATTGGATTAGTTTCATTCTATGATTTCTGAAATAAGGTTATTGTGGTCATGGCCAGTAACAAACTCTATTTAACACCAAGCATCCATAAATGATGTACCTGGTATGATGCAGAGTGTTATATTATGAAGCATAGAGTCTCGCAAGCAGTAATTCCACACCATCTTAATATACAGAATTAGCTGATCTTTCAGTCATATAGGCTGGAGTATAAACATTAATTGAGAGCCAAAAAGCAAGATGCGCAGATCGCACTCTGGGCAGAGTTGAGAGAAGCAGCTGCTTTCAAGAAATCCAAGCGGTTATGGAAACGTGTTACCTGTGTAGAGAGGGGTGTACTACATTAGTTTAGTAATTTATATAGGGACAATAGAAAAGGTGGCCACAGTTTTCCATCCCTGAGTGAGAGGACCAATGAGAAATATCCTCCGCTGAATATTCTCATACCAGAGGTGGATAGAGCAATGGATAGCATGAAAAAACAAAGCTCCTGGCTCAGACTTAGGGGCTGATTACGATGGCGGACGGACTGGAGTCCGCCCGCCATCGTGGTGGTAACCGGGACCGTCCGCAATACATGCGGCGGTTCCGCACACCAAAATCTTGCATTTTAACACTGCGGTGGTTGCTGCATTTCACTGCACTACGTGGTAGGCACCACACGGTGCCTGCCACTTAGTGTACTGAAATGTAGGGGGGGTACCATGGGTACCCCCCAGTGCACAAACACCTCCTCCCAACACAAGGGGGGCCCACAACCGGCCCCCAAAACCAATCCCCATCAGCCTTTCAATGGCGGCTTACCCGCCACGGAAAGGCTGGCTTCCGCCAGCATCGTAATTCGGCGGACGGAGCCTGCTAGGCTCCGCCACCATTTCAAGCATTCTGACCGCTCCGCCAGTCAATCGTAACGATTGCCTGTGGCGGTTCCGTGGCGGACGGTCTTTGCGACCGCTGCGGTCCGAAAGCGATTCCCACCGCCATCGTAATTTGGCGGTGGGAAAATTGCTGTCAATTGACGGAAGGATCGCCACCGCTGGGCTGGCGGTGACGATCCTTCCGCCATCGTAATCAGCCCCTTAGTTCCAACTGATTTGTTTCATGGAAACCCAGAACGTTGGGCCCAAATACTTACTAAAGTATTTAATGAAGCCATTGATAATGCTAATATACCACACTCCTGGTTTTCTGCCATTCTAGTACCACTATATAAGAAAGGCGGCTGCAGCAGCCCTTCCAACTATCGGCCAATCTCCCTTGTAGATGGGCCTGCAAGAAATTTGGTAAATTCATATTAAACCCCATAATTGCTACTTGCAAGGTTCCGATCCTTCTCTTTTCTGTTGACTAGAACTGAAAATGCAATGCTTCAACCATTGGGAAGATTAGTGGATTACTGTAATAAGAAGGCATAACTAATAATTGTAAAAAAACAGAGCTCATGCCATTGAAGCCGTTTACGAGTTTGAAGAGGAAATTAAGGGTATATGGAGACCAAATTGAGAGTGTAACGCATTACTATTATTTTTGCATACGTTTCACCAAGCAGTTTCATTGGAAGGAACAAATATCGAAGGTCAGCACTATCTTGCTGCAAACATCGAGGGCCATGCTTAAGTTTAGACAAAAGGCGGGTTCCCATTGCATTAATACCATACTCCAAATTTCTAAACAGAAAGCAGTAACTGCTCACTTTAGGTGACTGACCTATGCGGCAATGGTAACTTACATGTGCTACAAGTAGCTGAAAATAATTTCCTAAGAGCCTTCTTAAGGCTGGGACCTGGTACACCTCTATTGGCCTTATATGTGGAACGTGGTCTCACTACAATTTCAGATCTGGGCGAAATAAAACCAGTACTGTATTGGATAAAGCTGGTTAGAAACCCGAAAGCCTCCATATACTTAAAATCAGTGGGAGAAGTGGAACGTTATGGCAGGATGGGGGAAAGTAATTAGTCGGCACATGTAAGAAAGTTAGTTACCTCTTAACAGTTGGGGGGTTTTGGACTGACCCAAGTAAAGTTGGCCCTAACACGCTGGAAATCGTGAAAGAACATTATCAAATGTCAAAGTGAGAATAATGGTAGTTTACTTTGGTTATAAGATAGAATTGGGGTTCATGCATTATTTGGACCAGGTCTAACCTGAACATAAATGTACCTTATGCATTAAGTTTAGAAAGGGGATTTTCCCTACCAGAGAAGATTTAGTAGGATGTGCTAGGCTTACTAAGGGATGTGAATTCTGTGGCTGTATGTTTGTGGAGAAAGATAATATTACGGACCTCTTACTATTTTGTACAAACATTGGCTTTTGCCCTTATTTAGGTCTTGAGGGATAAGCTGAGCTAGGAGTGCTTTAGTATTTTGTCAAAGGACAGATGAAGAAGCTTTTTTTTAAAGTCCGTAGCTTCTTATTTGTGGGCAGTATGTCCACTACTCAGAAATATACAGGTAACTTGAAATAATCATAGTGTCGTAGTCATGAAATGGTCGATGATAGAGGCCATAGCTACCTAGTTTTTTTGGGATATGATCAAATTATGCATTCTGTATTTCTATGAATGTTAGACCCTTGACCCTGTTCACAGGCAGGTCGCTCCTCCACGCCGCACAGCACCACCTGTGTACCCTTGTCCCTGTGCTCGCTGCCACCGCTGCTGCCGTAAGTTTGAGGCCCCTCTGCCTCGGTTGTGTTGCCTTTTAAATTGCTGTTGTACCGTTGTTTTTATTTGCTGTTGTCCTGTTTAGCCCCCTTTGCCCTTTTTGCCTTCTGTGCCCCGTCTTTGCCTTGCCTTGTGCCTCCTGCCTTTTTGCTTTCTGTGCCCCGCTCCTCGCCTGTTTTTCCCGCTGCTGCGTCCCCTGCGGCCCCGCCCCCCTGCTCGCCCAGTCGCCACGCTCCCGCCTCCCAGCTGCTCCTCCCTCCCACCTCCCCTTCTTATGGCGGCCGCACAGCGGGCGCGCCTAAGGCAAGCCTGTCTGCGCCCGTCCGCGCCTGGACCGCGCCCAGCGCCAGACCCCCTGGTCCCCGCAACCGCCACGACGACCACCGCCGTTAAGACACCAGCACCCTCCACGCACTCAACACCAGATGACTACACACCTGCTTCCAGGGCACCCCGAAGCGCACCCAAGGACCCTTCTCCTGCCGGAACTGCAGCTTCACCAGCCTCCGAGCCGCCAAACCACCCACAGAGACAGGATGCAACCACCTCAGATGCATCCTACTCAACACCCGCTCCGCACGCAAACATGCCGTTGAACTCTGGGACCTGCTCGACTCATCCTCCCCGGACGTCGCCTTCCTGACAGAGACCTGGTTGAACGCCTCCTCAGCACCCGACATCGCCATAGCCATCCCGGATGGCTACAAGATCACCCGCAGGGACCGCACCAACGGAGTAGGAGGAGGAATCGCCATCGTCCACAAGAACACCCTCAAGGTCTCGACCAGCACCGATGACACCCTCAGCACCGCCGAACACCTGCCCTTCCAGATCCACACTGACCCCAACACCACCCTCAGAGGAACTCTCGTCTACAGACCCCCTGGACCCCGGCCTCAGTTCAGCCACTCCATCGCCGACTCCATCAGCACGCACGCCCTCGCCTCCACAGACTACAACCTCCTCGGAGACCTGAACTTCCACCTCGAGAACAGCAACGACAGCAACTCCACCACCCTGATCGACAACCTCGCCAACCTCGGACTCAGACAGCTCGTCACGACACCCACCCACTCCGCTGGACACACGCTTGACCCCATCTTCTCAGCAAGCTCCCACGTCACCGTCAGCCACACCACCGAACTCCACTGGACCGACCATCGCTGCATCCACTTCACCTTCCAGAAACCCGCCACGCACCACCACACTCAACCGATCCCCCGCCGCAGCTGGAGCAAAGTCACCGAAGACCAGCTTAACACCACCCTCACCCGAAGCCCACCCGCCGACCCCACCGACCCGACACTGCCGCCCGCAACCTCAGTCAATGGATCGACGACTGCGCCAACACTCTCGCCCCGATCAAGAAACCCTCCAACGGACGCCCTGACAAGAAAGCCAGCTGGTTCACCACGGACCTCCAGGCCTCCAAGCAAAACTGCCGAAAACTCGAGAAGAAATGGCACCACGAACAGACACGGACAGCCATGCAGCCCACAAGAACGCCATCCGCAGACACCATCACCTCATCCGATCCGCCAAAAGGGCCTCCTTCAAAGATTGCCTCAACAACAACGCACACAACAGCAAAGAGCTCTTCAACATCGTGAACGAACTCTCCAACCCCAGCTCCAACACCAACGACATCCCACCATCGCAAGACCTGTGCGACTCCCTAGCCACCTTCTTCCATCGCAAGATCGCAGACATCCACGACAGCTTCAACAACGAGACCGTCCCGACAGCCACCGACACCTCAGACCCTCCGGCCAACATCCACATCGACCCCCTGCTCACCTGGACCAATGTGAACGACGACGACACCATCAAAATCATGAGCACCATCCACTCCAGTTCCCCGTCAGACCCTTGCCCGCACCACATCTTCAACAAAGCCAGCGCCACCATCGCACCCCATCTCCGCAAAGTCATCAACATCTCCTTCGAGACCGCAACCTTCCCGGAGAGCTGGAAGCACGCCGAGATCAACGCCTTACTCAAGAAACCCAACTTCCGACCCATCTCCCTGCTCCCGTTCCCGGCGAAGGTAATCGAGAAGATCGTCAACGGACATCTGACCCGCCACCTCAAGTAGAACAACATCCTGGACCCTTCCCAGTCCGGGTTCCGCAGCAACCACAGTACCGAGACCGCCCTCATCGCCGCCACCGACGACATCAGGGCCATACTGGACAACGGTGAAACGGCGGCCCTCATCCTTCTAGACCTCTCAGCCGCCTTCGACACAGTCTGCCACCGCACCCTACGCACCCGCCTCTACAACGCAGGGATCCGAAACAAGGCTCTGGTATGGACCACCTCCTTCCTCTCCGGCAGAACACAGAGGGTCCGCCTCCCGCCCTTCCGATCCGAAGCCTCCGAGATCATCTGCGGCGTACCCCAAGGATCATCCCTCAGCCCGACACTGTTCAACGTCTACATGGCACCTCTCGCCCACGTAGCCCGACTGCACAACCTCAACATCATCTCCTACGCCGACGACACCCAGCTGATCCTCTCCCTCACCAAGGACCCCGCCACCGCCAAAACCAACCTCCACGAAGGAATGAAAGCCGTCGCCGAGTGGATGAAGAACAGCCGACTGAAGCTGAACTCAGACAAGACGGAGGTCCTCATCCTCGGCTCCACCCCCTCAGCCTGGGACGACTCCTGGTGGCCGACCTCACTAGGAGCTGCACCGACGCCCACCGACCACGCACGCAACCTGGGCTTCATCCTCGACTCAACACTCTCCATGACCAAGCAAGTCAACGCCGTCTCATCCTCCTGTTTCAACACCCTCCGCATGCTCCGCAAGATCTACAGATGGATCCCCATCGAAACAAGAAGAACGGTGACCCAGGCCCTCGTCAGCAGCAGACTGGACTACGGAAACGCCCTCTACGCAGGAGCGTCAGCCAAACTCCTGAAACGACTACAACGCATACAGAACGCCTCTGCACGCCTGATCCTCGACATCCCTCGCCACAGCCACATCACACCCCACCTAAGAAACCTGCACTGGCTCCCCGTCAACAAGAGGATCACCTTCAAGCTCCTCACCCACGCACACAAGGCACTCCACAACACCGGACCAACATACCTCAACAGACGACTCACCTTCTACACCCCGAACTGCCAACTCCGCTCCGCCGACCTCGCACTCGCAACCATCCCCCGCATCCGAAGAGCAACCACCGGTGGCAGATCATTCTCCCACCTCGCCGCGAAGACCTGGAACACCCTCCCCACCCACCTACGGCAGACCCAGGGCCTACTTACCTTCAGGAGGCTACTCAAGACCTGGCTGTTCGAGCAGTAGCAGCACCCTACACCCCCCCCCCAGCGCCTTGAGACCCTCACGGGTATGTAGTGCGCTTTATAAATGCTCTGATTGATTGATTGATTGATTGATTGATTGATTGACCTATCATCCTTAGAGAGGTCTTTTCCCAGACATTTTGCCTTTTGCCTCCGGTATTTGCTGATTCTTTTTGTTGGCCATAGGGCTCTGAGCACTTTACCACTGCTGACCAGTGCTAAAGTGCATGTGCTTCTTCCCTAAGATGATAACATTGGTGTATACCTGATTGGCATATTTGTTGTACTAGTAAGTCCCTTGTAAAGTGGTATACCATATTCTCAGGGCCTGTACTTCAAATGCTACTAGTGGGGCTGCATCACTGATTGTGCCACCCACAGAAGTAGCCTATCAAACCTGTCTCTGGCCTGCCACTGCAGTGCCTGTGTGTGCAGTTTACTGCCATTTTGACTTAGCATTTAAAACTACTTGCCACTCCGTAAACTCCCCTTTTATACATATAAGTCACCCCTAAGGTGGGCCCTAAGTAACTCTAAGGGCAGGATGCCATGTCAGTAAAAAATAGAACATGTAGTGTTATGTTTTGCATGTCCTGGTAGTGACAAACAGCCTGCTTCATTTTTTACTACTGTGAGGGTTACCCCTCTCATAGGCCAGCATTGGTTATTCCTTAATACAGTTTTAAGCTGTAATTCCTGATCAGAGAGGAGTAGTGTTGGAAGTGGAGGTCCCTGTCGCTTACCGCCGCCACCAAATGCTGGAGGCGTGCGCCCTCGACCCCTCGCTTCAACGTTAGGCTAAGTAAGGACACCGTCTGAGATAGCCCTGCTCACCCCCTTAGTAGCTTGGCACGAGCAGCCAGGCTTATCTCCAAGGCACAAGTGTTCAGTATGTGCAACCACGCTCACAATAATCCCATGATGTCATCACAAATAGACTCCACACGAGTATTGATAAAAGAGTATAATCTTTATATAAGAAATTATACGATACGACCACACGATACAAAATCAACATATAAGAACGGGTAGTATTCTTTCCGGTGGGTTGGTAGGTTCTAATCCCAACCACCGCGTCTAACCAACAGTTAAGCTCTTCTCTAACCGTTTCCCAATAGGTTAGACCAGTCGTATTGCTAGAAACACACACGTTGCATAAGGAAACAATACTGCAATGCGTAACGATATTCTCTTATACTGTGCAACAGAGAAATAATGCCATACGTAGCGCCACAGTCATGTACTTTGCAATTGAAGGTATAATGCAATGCGTATCACCACCTGCATGCCCTGTACCAGGAAGAAACAAAGCAATGTGTCACGCTACAATACTGTGCGGTGCAATAAAGAAATAATACACCGCGCCACGTTATACTCAGATACTGTGCAGTGACGAAATCATACAATGCGCTACGTTACAATCAAATAATATGCATGGGAGAAATAACGCAGTGCGTAGCGCACCAAGCATAAAGTTCGTTAGGCACAAATGAGGTCAGGCGTCATACGACAGTTCGATAGTTCGTTAGCAGCAATAATGCAATTGTGTGATACGACAGTTTTACGTGCTCCAGTAACAGTGCCCCCGTTATGGATCAAATGATGACACACAAAGTACTGCTTCCCTCTCCGGCCCCAGTACTGCCCCATCCTGGGTCAGCAGGGGCCGGGATCCGAGCCGAAGCAACGGCTCGCGCAGCTGATTGAGCGGGAGGCCAAGAGAGTGTCCCTCCGGGCCCGCACCCCACCCCAGGTGTTGATCCACGTTACCTAGGGGGGCGCGATCCCACTCTCCTCCCCGACGTCAGCGACTTGGGCCTTGATCCAGAACTCCGTCACGGGTTTTGGCGGACTCGGGGCGGTGGCTCAGCTCTTCCGTGGCTGCCGGTCCGGGCCGCTACTGATGGACTCTGAGGGCCCCGATGACTTGGCCCTCACTTCGGCGGACTCGGTCCACACCGAGACCCGCCCTCAGCACTGTGGAGACTTTACTTCAGTTTGGTGCACAACCTAACCCGGCACTCCTCACCAGCACCTCAGGTTGTACTTCGACTCGCACACCGCACGTCTGAGACTTGCCTCTTCTCTGGTGCTCACGACAATCCGGCGCTCTTCACCAACGCTCCGCTTGCACCTCAACACGCACCCTGCGCGTTCGAGCCTCGCCTCTTCTCCCGGTGCACACGATGTCCAGGCGCTCTTCCTCACGCCCTGGCTGCACCATGACACGCACTCCTGCGTGTCCGAGTCTCACCTCTTCTCCCGGTGCACACGATGTCCAGGCGCTCTTCCTCACGCCCTGGCTGCACCACGACACGCACTCTTGCACGTCGGAGACTCACTTCTTCTTCTTTTGGTGCCTACGAGGCCCAGGCGCTCCTCACCAACACCCGGGCTGCACCACGACACGCACCCAGCGCGTCCGAGACTCACTTTATCCGCTGGTGCACACGCTGTCCAGGCGCTCCTCACCAATGCCCTGACTGCACCATGACACGCACACTGCGCGTCCGAGTCTCGCTGCTTCCTTTGGTGCACACGAGGCCCAGGCGCTCTTCACTAGCACCCGGGCAGCACCATGACACGCACACTTGCGCGTCCGAGCCTCGCCTCGTCTCCCTGTGCACTCCACGACCAGATTCTCCTCACCAACGCCTTGGCCTGCACCACGACACGCACTCTGCGCGTCTTAGACTTAACTTACTCCTGCGTGCCCACGATCACACGGCACAACTTCTGAGGGTCTCAAGCGGCACAAAGCACGTGCACACCGCGTTGCTTGGGACTTCTCCGGAAACTTTTATGATCCTGTATTTCCAAACAGGGAGCCAGCTCACCTCGGGCCCTTGGGGTTACAAGACACAGCACAAAGCACAGTCTTCTTCAAGCAGGGGGACCCAGCGCCTCCAAGCACAGTCCCAACAGCCTCTTCCTTAGTTAGAACAGCAACCTGCAGACCAGCCCCAGATCACGAAGCAAGGATTGGTCTATCCACCACAGTCTCTTCAGTTGTTCCTTCTTTAGCAGAGGTTCCTCTTGACCACAGAATGGGTCCAAGCCTTTTCAGTCTCAATCCATATCTGTTTCATTCCAACGTTCAGGGTTTTCAGCTCTCCTAGTTATACCCCTTACTGTCTTTGAAGTTTGTATGTGCTCAGGGGTCCCTGACCCCTCCCTAAATCAGTTCTGGGTGTCTCCCTCCCAGTGTCACCTCTCTCCCTTTGATACTGGGGGTCTGGATCCTTAATCACTCAGCAGGAGATGGGTCAATTGGTTTATAGCACCAGCCCAGACCTTTTCACCTCCCGGGCTTCTCCTCCCCCTACTCTCCAGATGCAGGGCAGCCTGGTGCCATCTCAACCCCTCCCTGGGTCAAGACCTCTCCCAGCTCCTCTCACCTTTCAATTCCAGACAGACAATCCACATTTTAGAGACACACAGAAATGCTCAGAGCACAAAACTCAGCCACTTCTAAAAGAGTGTTTTACAAACACACAGTGACAAAACTACCCTTACAGAAAGATGCATTATGACACTGAGTTCACACATACCAAACTTCACCTCTCCATTATAAACTGATAGGAAACTAGGCTAACAAATACAACACCTAGCCTCCCCCATTCTGTCCTATGGGCAGAATTGCTTTTCAGCAGTGAAAAACGAAATGGAGAGTTTTTCACTGCCAGAACACAACACACACCTCAGTTTATGTTCTGCCTTTTACCGACACTGCACCCTGCCCAGGGGTTACCTGAGACCTACCACAGGGGTACCCCATGTGTATGTAAAAGGGAAAGTCAGGCCTGACAAGTGGTTGCACTTGTCAGGACAACATGCTAACTTAGCATTCTGCGCACAGGCCCTACACTGAAGGCCTGAGTTCCCTTCTCTGCGCGCCCTTGCATTACTAGCCCTTGCACACACAGTGCACATCACTAGGGACTTTTACTAGTAAGGCAAACATACCAATCATGGCCAACCAATCACCATACATTTTACACAGGGAACTCCTGTACTTTGACACTGATCAGCAGTGGCAAAGTACCCAAAGCATCTAAATTGGCATCTCTAGGCCAGGAAAACGGTCTAGGGGGAAAGCAAAAAGTTTAGGGAACTTTAACCAAAAAGGTCAAGTCCTACAAGTAGCTTTTTCATGTTTCATATCTTTGGAATGCTAATGAAAAATCCTCCTTACTGGTGAAGTTGGATTTAATATTACTGTTTTGTAAATGCCACTTTTAGAAAGTGGACATTTCTCTGCACTTACTGCTCTATGTGCCTAGCAGACTGTCTCCAGTACACATCTCGGGTGGGTGACAGCTACACTATGTGTATTCCTTCTAGACAGCCACAAACACAGGAAGGTGAGGCTCAACTGCCTTCTGAGCACTCATCTGCATTCTGATGGGTCTCCCTGGGCAGGGTGCAATGGGAGGGGCTGACACTTACACTTCAATAGGTAGTGTTGTGTCCACACACAAAACACTGATTTAACCCCCTGGTAGATAGTACTGGGTTGAAAGGGATCCTTTTGCACTTCAGAGAGCTGCTTTAAAGTCACCCCTTAAATCAAAGGCACTTTTGGGTATAAGTACTGGGTCACTGACCCCCTAATATCGACACTTCTGGATCTTGAACTGAACCTCTGTCAGAAGAACTGCGGTACTGCTTAATGACTCAATTGGACTGCTTTTCTGGAAGGAATGCTTTTCTTGACCTTGCCAGGTAGGTCGCTCCCCCACCACACAGCTCCGCCTGTGTTGTCTGCCCGCTGCTTCTGCAGGTAAGATCGCCCCTCCGCTTGTGGCCCCGGTGCCCGTATTTCTTGCTTGTCTCCCCATTTTCCTTCTGTGCCCCTCGCTGCCCCATTTGCGTTGTGCCTGTAATTCTGTCTGTTTTTCTCCCCCATTTTCCTTTCTGTGCCCCTCGCTGCCCCATTTGCGTTGTGCCTGTAATTCTGTCTGTTTTTCTCCCCCATTTTCCTTTCTGTGCCCCTCGCTGCCCCATTTGCGTTGTGCCTGTAATTCTGTCTGTTTTTCTCCCCCATTTTCCTTTCTGTGCCCCTCGCTGCCCCATTTGCGTTGTGCCCGTAATTCTGTCTGTTTTTCTCCCCCATTTTCCTTTCTGTGCCCCTCGCTGCCCCATTTGCGTTGTGCCCGTAATTCTGTCTGTTTTTCTCCCCCATTTTCCTTTCTGTGCCCCTCGCTGCCCCATTTGCGTTGTGCCCGTAATTCTGTCTGTTTTTCTCCCCCATTTTCCTTTCTGTGCCCCTCGCTGCCCCATTTGCGTTGTGCCCGTAATTCTGTCTGTTTTTCTCCCCCATTTTCCTTCTGTGCCCCTCGCTGCCCCATTTGCGTTGTGCCCGTAATTCTGTCTGTTTTTCTCCCCCATTTTCCTTTCTGTGCCCCTCGCTGCCCCATTTGCGTTGTGCCCGTAATTCTGTCTGTTTTTCTCCCTCCATTTTCCTTTCTGTGCCCCTCGCTGCCCCATTTGCGTTGTGCCCGTAATTCTGTCTGTTTTTCTCCCCCATTTTCCTTTCTGTGCCCCTCGCTGCCCCATTTGCGTTGTGCCCGTAATTCTGTCTGTTTTTCTCCCCCCATTTTCCTTTCTGTGCCCCTCGCTGCCCCATTAGCGTTGTGCCCGTAATTCTGTCTGTTTTTCTCCCCCATTTTCCTTTCTGTGCCCCTCGCTGCCCCATTTGCGTTGTGCCCGTAATTCTGTCTGTTTTTCTCCCCCATTTTCCTTTCTGTGCCCCTCGCTGCCCCATTTGCGTTGTGCCCGTAATTCTGTCTGTTTTTCTCCCCCATTTTCCTTTCTGTGCCCCTCGCTGCCCCATTTGCGTTGTGCCCGTAATTCTGTCTGTTTTTCTCCCCCATTTTCCTTTCTGTGCCCCTCGCTGCCCCATTTGCGTTGTGCCCGTAATTCTGTCTGTTTTTCTCCCCCATTTTCCTTTCTGTGCCCCTCGCTGCCCCATTTGCGTTGTGCCCGTAATTCTGTCTGTTTTTCTCCCCCATTTTCCTTTCTGTGCCCCTTGCTGCCCCATTTGCGTTGTGCCTGTAATCCTGTCTGTTTTTCTCCCCCCATTTTCCTTTCTGTGCCCCTCGCTGCCCCATTTGCGTTGTGCCCGTATTTTTTGTCTGTTTTCTCTCCCCTTGTACTTTTGTGCCCCCGCTGCCTCTCGCCATTCCCGCCGCTGCGTCCCCTGCGGCCCCGCCCCCCTGACTGCCCATTCGCTGCCCCTGCCTCCCGCCTCCCAGCTGCTCCTCCCTCCCACCTCCCCATAAATGGCGGCCGCTGCGCGGCCGCGCCTAAGGCAAGCCCGTCTGCGCCCGTCCGCGACTGGACCGCGCCCAGCGCCAGAACCCCTGGATCCCACCGATGCAACACTACTCGACGGACCTACGACGCCGCCACCCTCACCGCACTCAATGCCGGCCGGAACCCTGCCTGCTACCGAGCCTCACCGAGACGCACCCACGGACCCTTCACCTGCCAAACCTGCCGATTCACCTGCCCCCGGACGTGCACCACCTCCGCCAAGTCGAGCACCAGCAGCAACCACCTGAAATGCATCCTGTTGAACACCCGCTCCGTCCACAGGCACGCCGTGGAACTCTGGGACCTGCTCGACGCAACAGCACCGGACATCGCCTTCCTCACCGAAACCTGGATGAACGCCTCCTCAGCGCCCGACATCGCCATAGCCATCCCGGACGAATACAAGATCACCCGGAGGGACCGCGTCAACCAGACGGGAGGAGGCATTGCCATCGTACACAAGAACACCATCCGCATCTCGACTAACTCCGACGAGACCTTCACCGCCGCCGAACACCTACACTTCCAGATACACACTGACCCCAAGACCACCCTCCGAGGCACCCTCATCTACAGACCCCCGGGACCACGCACACTATTCAGCGAAGACATCGCAGACTTCATCAGCCCGCACGCCATGCCCTCCGCCGACTACATCCTCCTAGGGGACCTCAACTTCCACCTGGAGAACAACAACGACAGAAACACCACCGCCCTGCTGGACAACCTCACCAACCTCGGACTCAAGCAACTGGTGAACACGCCCACCCACTACGCCGGCCACACGCTTGACCCCGTCTTCTCTTCCAGCAAGCACATCTCCTTCAGCCACGCCACCGGACTCCACTGGACCGACCACAGCTGCGTCCACTTCAGCTTCAGAAAGACTGCGACCCACCACCACCCGCAACAGGCTCCCCGCCGGAGCTGGAGCAAGATCACCGCCGAGCAGCTCACCGCCTCCCTCAGCCAGAACACACCCACCAACACAACAGACCCAAACGAAGCAGCCAGCAACCTCGCCAAGTGGCTGACCGCCTGCGCCGACGACCTCGCACCACTAAAAACCCTCCCAGCAGACCCGGAAGCAAGAAAACCCCTTGGTTCACCAACGAACTCAAGGAATTTAAGAAGAACTGCCGCACTCTCGAGAAAACCTGGCGACTCGACCAGACCACAGACAACAGGACCGCCCTCAAGCACGCCACCCGCAAACACCACCAGCTGATCCGTGCCACCAAGAAGTCGGCACTCAAAGAACGACTGGACAACAACGCCCACGACAGCAAGGAACTTTTCAGCATCGTCAAAGAGTTCTCCAACCCCAGCGCCGGAAACAACGACATCACCCCCTCGCAAGACCTCTGCAACTCACTCACCGCGTTCTTCCACCGCAAGATCACCGACATACATAACAGCTTCGACGCACAAACCACGCACCCTACCGCCGAACCAACGCCCGCCACCACCACCCTCTGCAACTGGACCCCGATCAGCACCGAAGACACCACCCGCACGATGAACTCCATCCACTCCGGATCACCAACCGACCCCTGCCCACACCACGTCTTCAACAAAGCCGACGCCACCATCGCACCCCATCTCCGGGACATCATCAACTCCTCCTTCCACACCGCCACCTTCCCGGAGAGCTGGAAGGACGCCGAGCTTACCGCCCTCCTGAAGAAACCAACGGCGGACCCCACCGACCTCAAGAACTACCGTCCCATCTCGCTCCTTCCGTTTCCGGCCAAAGTCATCGAGAAGACCGTCAACAGACAGCTTGCCGCCTTCCTCGAGACGAATGGATCCCTCGACCCCTCGCAGTCCGGGTTTCGGGCCAACCACAGCACCGAGACCGCCCCTTATCGCAGCCACCGACGACATCAGAACCCTAACCGACAACGGGGAAACAGCAGCCCTCATCCTCTTGGACCTCTCCGCGGCGTTCGACACCGTCTGCCACCGCACCCTAGTGAAGCGCCTCAGCAACATCGGAATCCGAGAGAAAGCACTGGAATGGATCATCTCGTTCCTCGCCGGAAGAACCCAGAGAGTCCGCCTCCCCCGTTCAGATCCGAGGCCACCGAAGTCATCTGCGGCGTTCCACAAGGATCTTCACTCAGTCCAACCCTCTTCAACGTCTACATGAGCCCCTCGCAGCCATCGCACGCCAACACAACCTCAACATCATCTCCTACGCCGACGACACCCAGCTGATCCTCTCCCTCACCAACGACCCCACCACCGCCAGAGCCAACCTACACGACGGGATGAGAGACGTCGCCGACTGGATGAGGAACAGCCGCCTTAAACTGAACTCAGACAAGACGGAAGTCCTCATCCTGGGCTCATCACCCTCCGCCTGGGACGACTCCTGGTGGCCCCCGGCCCTGGGCACCGCGCCCAAGCCAACGGACCACGCACGCAACCTGGGCTTCATCCTGGACTCCTCCCTGTCGATGACCAGACAAGTCAACGCCGTCTCATCTTCGTGCTTCAACACCCTGCGCATGCTCCGCAAGATCTTCAGATGGATCCCCACTGAAACCAGGAAGACCGTCACCCAGGCACTCGTCACCAGCCGACTGGACTATGGGAACACCCTACACGCCGGAACCACAGCCAAACTTCAAAAAAGACTCCAGCGCATCCAGAACGCCTCCGCACGACTCATCCTGGACATCCCCCGACACAGCCACATCACCGGACACCTGAAAGACCTGCACTGGCTCCCCGTCAGCAAGAGAATCACGTTCAGACTCCTCACCCACGCACACAAGGCCCTCCACGACCTGGGCCCAAAGTACCTCAACGACCGCATGACCTTCTACACGCCCACCCGCCAGCTACGATCAACCAGCCACGCCCTCGCCACCGTACCACGCATCCGCAGAACCACCGCCGGAGGAAGATCCTTCTCCTACCTGGCAGCCAAGACCTGGAACTCCCTCCCCACTCACCTTCGGCGAACCCAGGACCATCTCTCCTTCAGGAAGCAGCTCAAGACCTGGCTGTTCGAGCAGTAACTTACCCCCTCCCCCAGCGCCTTGAGACCCTCCCGGGTGAGTAGCGCGCTCTATAAATGCCGTGATTGATTGATTGATTGCTTGTTGCCCTGCTGCTCTCTGACTCTGCTGAAGGAGAGCGGGACTCTGCCTTCCTTCTAAGTGATCTCCAGGCGCTTGCTGACTTGCCTCCTGTTTTCTGAAGTCTCAAGGACGCAAAAAACTTTCTGTAATTCCACTGGTGCTGCTGGATTCTGCCATCTGTGAGTCCTACTCTTGCCTGAGGTGCTCTTTCCAGTTCTGGGCCTCAGAAGTGGGTTCTGCAGCTGTTTTTCTCAAATCCGACTCATTGTCACCACTGCGCTGATTGGAACCGTCACATTGATCTTCGACGCTGGGGCTGTTCGACGACAGCGGTTCTACAGCCTGAACTGCCCGATGACGATGCTCTACCCGGCTCGACGAAGACGCATTTCCTGCATCTCAGCGAAGCTTGACGACGACGACGCAGCGACCTGACTGCGTGGAAAAGATCGACAAGTAGTGCCCTCAGCGTCAACGCTTTGTTCCATCCACGGTACTTTCTCAGTGGGCCCTGCTTGGGTCTTGTAGCCAGCATGCCCTCAATTGCGATTGGCCTGAACTTTGGATTTGCACCAGTCCCTCGTGACCTCAAGTAACCTTTTGACCACTAGTTATTTCTAAGCACTGTTTTTGTGCTTAATCTTTACAAATTTATATCTCAACTTCTGCTGATTGGATGTTTGTCTTTTTGGTCTTATTGTACTCAGATAAATATTCTCTATTCTTCTAAAATTGTGTGGAGTCTTTTTGTGGTGTATTCATTGTGTTACTGTGTGTGTGTGTGTTGCACAAATACTTTACACATTGCCTCTTTAGCCCGACTGCTCTGTGCCAAGCTACCAGAGGGTGAGCACAGGTTATCTTTTAAGGTGTATCTAGCTTATCCTGACTAGAGTGGCGGTTCCTGCCTGGCCTGCGTGCATACCGCAGCCAACCGGGAATCCCATTTCTAACAATGAGTAATTGCACTTTGTTGTGCTATTTGCACATTAGATTAGTATTTGTCAGCATTCTTTGCTTGTTTTATTTTTTATGCTGTGCAGGACTTTATTGTTAGGTACATCAGATTGGAATAAGTGTTGCTATGTTTTATATATTTTAATGACAGCATGGCTCTTATCATCCGCCCAAGCTGTTTTACCTTAATGGAAACCACCTTGAACACCATAGGAATTTATGGCTATTGTTACCTTGGGTTAGACCTGTCAGTCTTAGGGTGGTCTTCCGCTAAACTTTTTGCCTTACTCCTCTGTATTTTTCTAATTTCTTTTTTGTTGGCCTTAGGATTCTTTGCACTTTACCACTGCTAACCAGTGCTAAAGTGCATGTGCTCAGTCCTTAAAGCATAGTAACGTTGGCTTATCCCCAATTGACATATTTAATTTTACTTATAAATCCCTAGCAAAGTGGTACTGCATGTACCCGGGGCATGTCAATTAAATGCTATTACTGGGCCTGCAGCACTTGTTGTGCCACCCACTTAAGTATTCTTGGAAACCTGTCTCAGGCTTGTAATTGCAGCCCATGTGTACAGTTTTAAACTGCCATCTCAACCTGGCAAAACCTTCCTTTTAATACATATAAGTCATCCCTAGGGTAGGCCCTAAACAGCCCAAAGGGCAGGGTGCAATGTATTTAAAAAGTAGGAAATATACTTTTAAGTTTTACATGTGCTGATAGTGAAAAACTCGTACATTCGTTTTTTCACTATTGCAAGGCCTGCCTCTCCCATAGGATAACATTGGGGTTACATTATTACATATAATAAGGATAACTTCCAAGTGGGAACAGGTAAAGATTTCATGTTTGGTGTCTTTGGAATTGTAATGAAAAATCTTCTTTGATGGTAACTTTAGATTTTGAATTGCAGTTTTGAAAATGCCACTTTCAGAAAGTTGGCATTTTCCTGCCCTAGCCATTTAATGCATGCAGCCTGTCTATGGGTTACAAGACAAGGTGTAGCTGGCAGTTGTTCTTTGTGTATTCCTCCCAGACCGCCACGCACAATAGAGAGCTTAGGTGGGCCTGAATGGGTCATTATTGGCAGGATGGGAGGGTGCAGTTGGGCACAGCCCCACTTACACCTGAATAGGCTGTGTCCTGACTTTACACAAAGGATTGCATACCCCCTGTAGTTAGTCTAGAGCCAGGGCAGGGGAGGGAGGAAACTGAAGCACTTCAAAGAGAATCCTCTAGATGTTTTTTCCACTTCTAAGAAGGCACTAAGAATAAATATTGGACCTCAGACACCAACTCTTTAGTACACTTCTGGACATATGGAAGAGTCTGCCAGGAAGAAGGACTGCTGTGCTGCTGAAAAGACTGACACTGCTGGACCTCTGCCCTGCTGACCTGCTGCCTCGCTGCCTCGCTACCTCTTTCCTGGGTGAGAAGAAATAGAACCTGCAGCCTGTACCCAGGACCACCAGAGTGACTCCAAGGGTTAGTCGCTTGAACCAGCACCTGGACGCTGCAACTGTGAGTCCTATGCTGCCAAGTGCTGGGTGGACTTTCCCATTACGAGGACTTCGCATCTCTGCTGCAGCCTCATCTGAACTGCTGCTGCGCAACACATCCTCGACACAGGACCTCACATTGCCAACCCCTCGTCGACAGCATCCTCGACAACGATGCAGGACTCCGCAACACAAGCCTCGCAGCTTCTTCTGAAGTAGCCGGTGCGCAACACATCCTCTACACAGGACTTTGCATTACAGGCCCACTTGTCAACAGTCTCCTCGACAACAACACAGAGCCTCACAACGCATCCTCACAGCTCCCTAGAACCGATGCTGTGTGACACATCTCCGATCCAGACCTTGCATTGCTTCGGCTGCGCAACGCATCATCTACATGGGACCATAAACGCTACACAACCAGGATTTAAGGTACTTTTGTTCAGAGGGCCTAAGTGGGTCCCTGTAGCTGGCCCGCACTCCCTCAAGGTCGGCCTGAACTTGTGAGTTTTTCCCAGTCCGACACAAGCAGATATCCAGTTGGCATGATCGCGGGTAGCTACATTACAGACGGATGAACGGTACTCTGTTTAGTCTTGAAAAGTTGGTTTGAATTTTGAGTTATATCGTAGTCACTGCGGATTAGATGGTGAAATATATTGTCAAATTGGAACCAAATTGGTGTTGCTTTATGGAACTACTCATTCTTATTGAGCCCTGAGGAAGTTGTGGCAAAAGGAGCCTGACGAAACACCCTTTGGCTAGAGGAAAATAAGAAATTAAAAGACTGATACTTGAAAAATACGTATGAGAGTTCCTTTGTGAAATTTCACCTGCTCATCAGGAATCCATTCTTATCCACCAATTTGCTATTGACATCCAGCAGCAAGTTTCATGCTGTGGTAATGATCAATTTCCTTTAGCAACTTGAAGGATTTCAGGATCTGTTGAACAGTAGCAGGAGTTTGGGAGAAGTCTGAACAGGTCATTCAGGAGTCATTCACACCTGGAACAAAAAGAGGACATCAGTTTGCTTGGAGGAAATGGCTGGGTTGGTTTGTAGAACAAAGCTTGAATCCTGTTATGGTGCCACTGTTTGAGACAGTGAATTGTTTGTCTATTCACATAGAAGGAGGTTTGATGTGGATTAATAATACCTGAGTTTGCAAATAGGGAGCTGTTAGCCAGCACACTTTGGTATATCATTCATTGAAAAATACACGTTTAGTAAGACATTTTAAAAATAAGTATTTGGATGTGCAGGACAGATAAAAGTCATCCGTTTGTGTTAGACTTGGCATCTTTTGGCGTGTTTCCCCTGAGTTTTTGCTTTCTGACCTCCTGGTTTTGACTCTGTTTGTGCTGGCTTAGTGTTTCTGCGCACTTTTCTCACTGCTGATCAGTGGTAAAGTGCAAGTGCTCCTGTGGTAAAATGTGTTATGGATTGGTGCTTCCATGATTGGCCTATTTGATTTATGTGTCAGTCCCTAGTAAAGTGCACTGCGTGTGTCAGGGCCTGTAAATCAAATGCTGTTGGTGGGCTGCAGCACTGGATTGTGCCACCCACACAAACAGCCCGTAAATGTGACTCTGGCCTGCCATTGCAGAGCCTGTGCGCAGTCTGGTACTGCCATGTCGACTTGGCAAGTACACCCACTTGCCAGGCCCTAACCTTCCCTTTTCTTACATGTCAGCCACCCCTAAGGTAGGCCCAAGGTACCCCTGTGGGCAGGGTGCAGTGTATGTGAAAGGTAGGACATGCCCTGGTGTGTATGACATGTCCTGATAGTGAATTACTGCCAATTTCGTTTTCACTATTGCAAGGCTACCTGTTCCCCATAGGACAAAATGGGAAGTTTGTTTATAACATCTTATAAACATAACTGGCCCCGGGAACTAGGTAGAAAGATAAAGTTTACTATGCCTGAACTCAGAATCTAAAGATGCATCTTTTAGTGAAGGTGATTTTTACATTCTGTGTTTAAAACTACCACTTTTAGAAAGTAGGTATTTTCTTGCTCAGTCATTTCGTGTGCCTCTGCTGGAATGTGGATTGCCTGTCTGGGTTTTGGATGACAGAAGGCTGGGGAGCAGGAGTGGCTCCAGATAGTCTAGGTGGGTCAGGAAAGGGCTGAATAGACCTGGGCTGCAACTGGGGAAGGGGGAGGAGATTTCCTTGCACCTCAAAGGGCCTGGTCTGCCTCTGACAATGCCGTCTCCACCTCCTGACAGGAAGTCACACCATAGAAGGCAGAACTAGTTCTGGCTGGGCACAGACACTCTCTGCCTAAAAGGATCAAAGGATTTTGGGATATAAATATTGGGGCCCAGACCCCTGAACTTTAGAACTCTTTTGGACCAAGAAGACTGCTAAGAAGAAGAGCTGGAGAAGCTGTGAGGAGGAACTACCACATTGCTGTGTGCTTTGCTGTGTTGGCCTGCAGTGGCTGCTTCTGTCTTGGGCAGTGAAAGGATTGGACCGGACTTTCTGCAATCTACTTTTGTGAGTTTCTCCAAGGGCTTGAGATAGAGCTTTCCCCCTGTTCAAGAAGTCTCAGGAACAGCAAAGACTTCAAGTTCTTCTGCCCTCAGCACTGGGGACTGTGTGTTTTGTGCTGCAACAGAAGAAAAAGCAACCTGACGCCGTCTACGACGCCGCTGCCGACTCCGTGTCCTGAAGGCACCGCAGAGGGCACCGCCGCAACACCGCACCGGGACCCTGGTCTCACCGATGATGCCTGCTGACGCCGCCACCGAGCCGCTGCTCGCACCGCGACCTGTGGGCACCGCACTCCGCACCGCCTCGCTTCACGACGACGCCTTGGTATCTCCGACGACGACGCTCCACGCCGAAATCGACGCTGCTGCTTGCACCGTGACCTGCCAGCACCGCGACGAGCACCGCCATCACTTCGCACCGCGACCCTGGTCTCACCGATGACACCATCTGTCGCCGCCACTGAGCCGCTGCTCGCACCGCGACCTGAGGGCACCGCACCGCTGCACTTTGCACTGCAGCACCCGACCCCTGCCGACGCCAGCGCTCCTGACTTCAACAGAGAGGAGATCGATCTGCAACGCGTGTGACTTCGAGGGCCCCGACGACTCCTGCACCGACCTCCGGAACCGACGCCTGCGGACGCCGTGCTTTCGGAAGCTCAACGCGAGGTCGCCAATGCCTTGCATTTCTAAAAGGTACTGTTTGCGGGTCTTCCCGACACCGAAGCTGGCCCGCGACGCCGCGGTCAGCCAGAACTGTTTGGATTTGTTTGCTCAGGACGCCATGATAGCCCCGGACGGAGCTATCGACATCAAGGAACTGTTTTTAAAGCATATTTTGATAACTGAAGATTTTTAAGTACTGTATTGTGGATTTTTATCGTTTTTGGTCTTGTCTTAAATATATAAAAATATTGGATATTTTTCTAAACTGGTGTGGTGTCCTTTTGTAGTGCTTACACTGTATTACTGTTGGTTATGTGCAAATGCTTTACACACTGCCTCTAAGATAAGCCTGACTGCTCGTGCCAAGCTACCAAGGGGGTGAGCAGGGGTTATTTTAGGAGTGTAACTCCCTTACCCTGACTAGGAAGAAGGGTCCCTATTTGGACAAAGGTGCAAGCCATTGCCAACTAGAGACCCCCATTTCTAACAGTTTGTTCCAGTGGTGGCCAGCTAATAAGGCATTAAATTTTAAACAATTTTTTAAAAACATTATTGCTTTATGTGATAAATTGGGTTGTTGGTTGAGTGGGTTGTTAACCCTGCTCAAGCAGCAGCCCAAGGCGAACCACAAAAGTCACCAAATTAACCTGTGCATAACCCTCTGGTAGTTTGGCTGCCAGGCCTAACTTAGAAGCAATGTGTAAAGTATTTATGCAGCACACAAACAGTAATAAAGGAAAAACACCGTACAATAAAAATCCCACACCAATTTAGAAGAATAGAGTACATTTCAAAAAAGTATTTGACACCACAACAACAAAAATCCAATCAGTAGAACTGAAGTTATGAATCTTTAAAGTTTAAGGTAAAAACTAGCGCCTAAAAGATCAAAGCTCCAACTGCAGACACGTAGTCGTGCGAGTCTGGTCAAAGTTAAAAAATATGGCCAATCGTGATGGAGCGAGAGCGGATACAAGCAGTGGATTCGGCCCGGTCAGTACTTACAATTGAACTTAAAAGAAATTTGAAGAAAAAGTCTCTGAGAAGGTAGAAGTTCTGAGGGGCAAGGCTGCAGGCGGTGTACAAGGAGGAGACATAGTCGTCATCGGGGAGCTGCTGGATGAAGTCGCAGTGAAGATTTCTACGTTCAGACTTAGTCTGTTTTTGGAAGTCGCAAATCTCCAGTGGGACGAAGCTAGAGGCTGTAGCCAACGAGAGTTCCATGAGGCTGGATACCCCTTTGGCAAAGGATCAGTGAACAGGATTTGCGGCTGCAGAGCAGAACATTGTGGTAGCTGCCACGAAGTCATGCTGACTGGCTATGCACCTTGTTCAATAGACAAGCAGGTTGGTCCTGGACTCCTTTCTGTTCTTAGAACAGTTCTTAGCCAAAAAGTTCCTAAGTCCCTAGTTTTGGATTTTGGCTAACTGGGCATGTGTAACACCACCATCAAGCACCCAGGACTGGAGGGGCACCAATTGGGGGGTTAGGACTCACTCAGTTTGGGTCCAGGTGTGGGTTCAAGATGATTAGAGCCTTTTCTATCCCTGAGGCTCTGTTCAGGAGGCCAGTCAACTAGCCCTTGTAGTCACTCAGATATTCCTGGGTTCAAGAAGTGAAGCAGGGCTCAAGCAGCAGATCAAACCTTTGAGGGTTCAAGTCAGGCTTTGGGCAGCAAAGCAGGCCTTCCAGGTGCAGCAAAGCAGTTTTGTGAAGTACACAGCAGGCCACAGCAGTAGGCAGTCCTCTAGGAGTCCTTCCGCACGTCCAGAAAGGGACCTGAAGAGTGGGTCTGCGGGTCCTATTTTATACCTGGTACCTTCTTTGAAGTAAGCGAAGTTTCTAGAGAATTCCCTTTGAAGTGCTTGAAGTTTCCTGCATTCACTGCCCTGGCTCCAAGCTGGCTGCATGTGCAATGCAGGGGTGACAAGTCCTTTGTGTAAAGGTGGGGCACAGCCTAATCATTTGCAAGTGGGGCTTTGCCCGCCCCACATTTTGCCAGTGATGGCCCATCTAGGCACACCTAATCCCTCTATTGTGTGGCTGTCTCGGAGGAATAAACAAAGTCCAGTTACAACCAGTCATGTGACCAAGGAACAGGCTGCAGGCACCAAATAGTTAGGGCAGGAAAATTCCAACATTCTAAAAGTAAAAAGAACAGATGGATGGGATGCCGAATAAATCAAGCATTCACCCCCAATCACAGATGTGGGTTAAATCCACAGTTTTTTGGTTCACCAAGCCATTCCAGTTTGGACCCAGCCATATGCAAATCAGTCTAGATCCTGCTCCCCATGGGAACAGTCCAGCCCGAACTGCCAAACCAGGTCCTCCCTGGACCAGAAGCAAGCATCCTGGGACCGGTTTCAGGGTATCACCCCTCATCAGCCAGGCTAGCTTGAATCCGGTGGCATAGTGAGCACAGGACCCAAGTCTGGGCATACCCTTCCCACTTTGGCCGACAAATGCAAAAAGAACAGATGATGGACGGAATGCTGAACAAATCAATCATTCACCCCCATGCATCCTTATATGCAGTGAAGCGACACATTGCTGAACTCCACACGCGTCAGGTCACATTGTGAATTTTATAGATTTGGCACCGAAATGACTATAACTTGCCCCATTTAAGAATAAATACACACGCCATAAGGCCTGTGGGATTCTTGCTTTTGATTGTAACTCATGAAGTTTACCTTGAGAAATTTTGTGACTATTCTTAAATGTAATGTTGAAACGCTAGGCCTAAATTTCTTTTAAGTTTCTGTCTGTATTTTAGGTGCCATTGTTTAATGAAATGTTAGCCTTTATTTTCCCATAATAAGTAGTTTTATACTGCAATGCTGGCTACGTCATCAAAAGCAAATGTCCTGGGCTTTTTAAACTATTTTGTACACTGTAAATAAACGGTTTTGATTAACCCTCCATAAAATAAATCATTAAATTTGCCATCCTTCCTTCCGTCACCACCTTGGGGTTTTCACCTGCATCGGCACAGGTTGCTTGTACAGCAGCTGCCTGGACATCATCTGTCAGGGTGTTCTTTCCGTTGTACGAGCATGGAACAGTCTTCCGTGCACAGTGCAGGCAGAAGGCCCAGCCACGGAAGCCCATTTTGCATATTCTCCAGCATAAGACAGGACCTCCGACCCCATAGATGAGTGGCTCCTCGCTGTAGTTAAAAGTTCAGCCCCATTAGGCTTTGGCCTATGCCCACTGTGACCTTCCGAAAAGAAATAGTCTCTGTGGCAACATATTAGACTCATACTGAATTTACATTGAGCAGCATACCTGCCCGCTGCTCATTGCCTTTGCGGGTGAAGGTCTTATTTTGTTGGTGTTTAACCAATAATGTTGGTGATGCCCTCAGATTGGGGGTGACTTGACAGGTATTCTTCATGTGCTACATTTCCCCAGGGAGTGGGAAGAACGTGATTGTATCAAAGAGACACAGCTTACTTTTTCCACCCAGGCCACCCTTATACAGTTTTGTAGTGTTCTGTTGTTGCAGTATACGTTTCAGTGAGGGTTGAAGGAGGATTGAGATATGTTAAACCTTGATACTATGATTCTTAACGCACTTCTTTTGATGATTTTTCCAACTAGAGGAGGATGAAGGGATTGCTTAAAGAAAGAAGTATACAGAGGTTCCACTTTTTAAGTACGAGCCGGACCACATTTTTAGGTCGAGCCTAGGCAGCGCACATGCGCTGTCTGCAAGACCTGTTGTATTCAACAAAACCACTTTATTCCCACCGGCTACTTACCATTGGTTCACTCCTTCGTAGCGCTTCTTTGCTGCATCCTAAGTCGTTCACGCAGCTGATACCTCACATCCGGTCAAGGCTTAGGAGCACCGGCCAAGCACAGTCTTCTTACGCTTACTTTCTTTATCTGTTGTTTAGCAAACTTTTTAAAAAAAAGTTTGCTTTACGCCCGTTGTTGCTTCCACCCTCCCATCAACCTCCAGCACAAATGCAGCATTTCCATTAATCAGACGGCGCGCCCGTCGCTGCTTCCACTCACCCTCCGACACAAATGCAGCGGAGTGCAAACATCAAGGTATGACCAGATTTACCAACGGCATACTGCATACCCCTCTCTACCCAATGGCCCGGGACACCACACTAAATACCTGCTGTGAGTCACTGTGGCAGGTCTACTAACTCATTCTATTCCCTCCCTCTGCACAAACAAGTATCTGTGTTAGGATCGAAATCTTCAGGCGTCCCCCGCTTCTACCATCAGGCGGCACAGCTGTACCGCATGGTCGCTATTGTGTCCCCTGTAGAAACAGCGCTAGTCAACTGTGTCTTGAGGTATTTATCCTCTGATTGTGCCCCGTACACCATAAAACTAGAGAGCAGACTTTTACAATAACCAGCAAATTAAGTGGGTGTGTTTTGAAAGCAACATCTCTCACAAATTCTTAAAAACCACGGTGTTGACATGTGCACCAGAAATTAGGCAAAAAAATCATTAATTTTAGTTTTTTAATATAATAATGTTATTTACAATTTAACTACATGCAGTTTTGAAACCCAGTACTGCCATTTCTTTCATGGAAGTTCCTAAAAAATAATAAACCAAAAATCTCCAGTGTAGTGCAAAATATTCTTAACGTTCTGAATACAATGCAAGGCAGTGCTACATTTTGCTTTTTCTTGTTCGGCGGGGTCCTCATAACATTGAAGTAGTTTGTGTTCAAGATGGCCGCA
Organism: Calotriton arnoldi; assembly: GCA_963921515.1. Classification (NCBI taxonomy): domain Eukaryota; kingdom Metazoa; phylum Chordata; class Amphibia; order Caudata; family Salamandridae; genus Calotriton; species Calotriton arnoldi. Next base: position 379,342 of record CAWUFW010010112.1, read on the forward strand.
CTTCTCCATAGACTCATATGCCCACATTTGTCAGTTCACCTAGGGATGGTCAGATCAGGGGCTGAACCTTGACCCTTCCTGACGCACGTTGTAAACAGTCATGCCCACAGTTGCCCACGCTGTCATATTAACAGGATGAAGGTAAAGGTGCTGTGCCGAAATCCAGACGATTATATCAGGGAGACGAAATCTATGCTTAGCTTGATGTGTCACCAGACATGTATTTTACTGCTTCTGTCATTACATCCAAATATATAATACAGCAAGTAACATTACACTTACAACAAGCCAGTACTATTGACTTTGTCAATGGTTGTTAGTTGCATAACATAAATAAGCAACAACCATGGCTTCGTAGAATAGCATATTAAAAATCCTGGGAATATCCACTTTTTGAGCAGGCACAGTTTATATGCAATAAAACTCACAAGGGGACAAATATGGGCCCCGGAGATATTGTTCTCTACATGAGCAACAACCACCGCTTCAGCACCAAGCTATGAAGTTCTCTGTTACTTGCAAATGTTGTTATTTAACACAGTTTATTTCGAGGGTTGATAATGCCAATGTCACCGAGCAGTATAAACCCCTGTTTAACCATGGCAGGATGTGGTTCCATTCTTTCCCATCTGCACATGGCGCTTGTTTCCATCATTATTCCGCTTTATCGCAGAGATATGGAGTCATTTCCTACTCTTTACCACTAGCTTATGGTGGTATCAACCATAATTTATTCCATGAATGGATGACATGTTCGCCACAACCGCTTCACTGCCACGAAATGAAGTTCTTTTCTCTGCTGATTTTGTATAGTGTTAGCTTCAATAATTTATTCGGCAGATGCAGTGCTTTAAATGGGCCGGTTCTCACCTGTACTAAGTACCGGCACTTCTTAATTTTCTGCGCTTGAGTACCGGAACTTCTTCTTGTCCCAAATAGAGTACCGGTACTCATGGGGCAGCAAGCCAACTCAGTGCAATTTGGCATGTAAAAAAAGAAGCGTGACACAGCTGGCAAGTCGGTCCGTTTTCGTGAAGCACTCGAGTGCTAATCTCCCATTACAATGTGCTAATTGAGCAATGCCCGTATGCATTCTTTCAGAGCTGGCAGGGAGTTTGGGAGGGACCGAGTCACACTGTGATTATTCACACAGTGTCCACTAAGGCTCTGTGGAGACAATAGACTGTAGGTGTGCGAGAAGGGCCTGCTAACAGGCACATCTCGTGGCTCGGGGAAACCTAAGAGAAGGCTTCCTGCCGGCATAGCAGAGTAGGGCAGCACGTGATTGGAGCGAGATCGAGGAGGAAGGTTGTGATCGTGACATTGTAGCACAGAGGGGGGAGATCAAGGTTTAGTAATGTGGACATCAGCGAATATGCGTTTCTAAAACACATGAACTAAATACCCTGTCTATGTGCACGAGTGCTTCTATGTCCCTGTGCATGTTCTTGTATGAGTGAGTGTTGTCAGCAGTGTGCATATCTGCACACCAATTAAATCTCAATCAAATTAAATGGTGCCTCTGGCCCCGTCCCTTAGCACTGCCCGTAGCCCGCCCCCATAGCCCTGCCCCCCTAACCCCACCCCCTAGTCCACATCTCAGGTGAGTACCTGCACTTATTTTTTTCCATTTAAAGCACTGGGCAGATGGATTAGGGTATCGTCAGAGAGCCACACCAACCTCCTCACCACAGCGATAAAGTGGCTTTCTTTTCTCTGACACCTTCATAGGGCCTTATTTGCCATCACTTATTCCAAGGAGCAGCAAAAATCGCTTCATCATCGCGATATGGAATGCTTTTCTATTCCACATTCCTCAACGCAAAGGAGCGGCAACAATAGTTTTAGCTTTTTCCCCGCAAATGGCCCTCCTACAGAATTTCCCTTCGTCCCACACGAGCTTTCCTTCCTTTTCACACAACCTCTCCGACTAATTTCTCTAATTTCCTTCGCCTATTTTCCTTCTTTCCGTGCACCTTTTACTCATTTACCCGCAATTTGTGTCCTGTCCATTTCCTCCCCCCTTTCAATCAGATTTCCCTTTCTCACAGATTTCATGCTTTCCTCTCAGAGATTTCCACTGCAAATTCACACTTAACTGCAAATTTTCTTTCACTCGCTGTCAGCGAAAGCTAGTGTAAATAAAAACAAGCATTGGCTAATGCAGTAGGTTTCATCTAAGTGAGATCTATTGGCTTTGTCAATGTGTTTTTTCTTACATATTGCACAGCAGTGCAGTCTGCTGTGCAATATGGCTCAAAATAACAAGCATTTGCAGTGCAATAAGTCTCGCATTAATAAACGTTTGAGCTATTGGCGTTGCATTATTATTAGCAAAGCCAATAGCTCAAACTTTCAGTAATGCAAGACCAATTGCATTGCAAATGCTTGTTTTTTTAACTAGTGATCTTGTCCTTGAATTCTTTTTTTCTGCCTTTGTATGTACCATAAAGGAGGATGAGTCACAATTTTTTGTCTGTGTGACTTTAACAAATACCACAGTTGTATTTCCACATCCTCTGAAAAAATAAATTTTTATAGTTTACTTCTTAAGGATTAATTGACTATAGAAAAACCTTTTTCTGGAAAAATTATGGATTTGAGATACTCCGTGTAGGTAAGAAATGCACATTGCACATGGGATAAAGTACATTTTAAGGATATTGGAAGTCACTGAGGAATTCTGCGACCTTATAGAAGTACCGTCATAATGTCTTGGAACTCCGAGGTGATTTGCAATATCCTTATAATGTATGACAGGGGGTACTTTATTCCATATATATATATATATATATATATATATATATATATATATATATATATATATATATATATATATATATTCACTGAAAAAACCATAGGTTTCAGACACGTTATAGTTAGAAATTAGCATTTAAAAAACCTTTGAAATTCACTGAAAAAACCATAGGTTTTAGGGACAGTTATAGTTAGTTGGACATTGCACTCGTACAAAACCCGTGAAATTCCCCCGTTATAGTTAGTTCAGGTAACTATAACTCGCGCCCCGCAATGCACTGCTGATGACGTCACATATTACATCACTCATGACATGGTCAGTGACATCACTGATGACATCTCAAATGACATCACTGATGACATCACTGATGACATCATCCATGTGATAATTTGATGCATCTTCTCACACCCTAATATAACTTTTGATACACCCACTGTAAATTACAGACTGCCACTGTCAAAACCATAGACACTCCAACACCAATTTCTATATACACACTCACTGATTCTTAGGTCTACACACACACATCTACTCACTCACCCGTACAGTCACTCATACTTATAGTCACTCAGTACAGGACTATTATATGCACTCATACACCTATATAAACACTCACACACCGCCACTCATCCATAGAGGTACTCACACACCTAGTCAGTCATGCAAAAAATGAAGCACACACCCATTTACTCACCTATACAGTTATACACACACCAACTCACTTACTCATACAAATACTAGCACATTCTTCAGTGATGTCATCAGTGATGTCACTGACCATGTCATGAGTGATGTAATATGTGACGTCATCAGCAGTGCATTGCGGGGGCGCGAGTTATAGTTACCTGAACTAACTATAACGGGGGAATTTCACGGGTTTTGTACGAGTGCAATGTCCAACTAACTATAACTGTCCCTAAAACCTATGGTTTTTTCAGTGAATTTCAAAGGTTTTTTAAATGCTAATTTCTAACTTTAACGTGTCTGAAACCTATGGTTTTTTCAGTGAATTTCAAAGGTTTTTTAAATGCTAATTTCTAACTATAACGTGCCTGAAACCTATGGTTTTTTAAGTGATTTTCAAAGGTTTTTTAAATGCTAATTTCGAACAATAACATGCCCCGCCCCCTCCCTTCACCACTGTGCAAACGCGCCCCCTGGCGCGTTTTGAGAAGGGGAAGTAATTCCCCTTGAATACTGGGGGTCCCTGGGGGCCAACTAGCCCACCAGGAACCTCCAGTATGCGCCAGGGAGCTGCGTTGCAGAGAGGTGTTCAGAGGCCATGCCCCTTTTTACACCTCTCTGCAACGCAGCTCTGTGGCGCTTTCTGGACGTACCTGATGGGCTAGTTGGCCCCCAGGGACCCTCAGGATTGAAGAGGATTTAATTCCCCATCTTAAAACGCGCCACGGGGCCTGTTTGCACACATGTCACCTGAAGCCCCGCCCCCTCCCTTCACCACTGTGCAAACGCGCCATGGCACGTTTTAAGTTGGGGGATTAAGTCCCCTTGAATACTGAGGGTCCCTGGAGTCCAACTAGCCCACCATGTATCTCCAAAAAGCGCCACAGAACTGCGTTGCAGAGAGGTGTAAAAAGGGGCGTGGCCTCTGTACACCTCTCTGCAACTCAGCTCCCTGGCGCATACTGGAGGTTCCTGGTGGGCTAGTTGGCCCCCAGGGACCCCCAGTATTCAAGGGGAATTACTTCCCCTTCTCAAAACGCGCCAGGGGGCGCGTTTGCAGACTGCTGCAGGGAGGGGGCGGGGCCTCCGGCATGATGCCGGTCTTTTTTTTTTCTCTGTCTTTTTTTTTTTTATTGGAGGGGGGCTGCGTGGCCCCCCTTCCCTCGGCCACTTTTGGCCCCGGGGACCCCATTCCCCTGGGCCTCAGCATGTTCTTTTTTTTTTTTGTAAAATAAAAAAAACGGGAAGGGTGCCGCGTGGCCCCCCTTCCCTGGGCCTCTATTGGCCCCGGGGACCCCATACCCCGGGGCATGGCCACTGTTTTTTTTTTATACAATATTCGGAGGGGGGCTGCATGGCCCCCCTCAGGCTATTTCAGGCCCCGGGGACCCCATCCCCCGGGGCCGGCCTTTGACTTTTTTTTAATTCCTTTTTTTGGGAGGGGGGCTGCGTGGCCCCCCTCCCGGGCCACTAATGGCCCCAGGGACCCCATCCCCCGGGGCCTGGCCACTGGTTGGGGACCGTGGGGGGGTCCCCAATCCCCGCACGGTCCCACCGGCTCCCCGCGTCCTGCGGGAGCCGGCATTGCTTTTCCATAAGGGGAGCTGCTGACATGCAGCTCCCCTTATGGAAAAGCAATCTGCTTTGCTTCATTGAAGTGAGAGCAGGTTTCCCTGCTCTCGCTTCAATGAAGCAAAGCAAGTTTGCAATGACATGGCGGGAGCCGCGAGGCTCCCATCCTGCCATTGCAAACAGCAGTGTCCCGGGGGTAGGCACCCCGGGACACTGCAAGAGCCGGCCCTGGGGGGTGGCGGTCCCAAGGGCCACCACAGGCTCCAGGAGGGGGGCCGCGCGGCCCCCCTCCCTTCAATTGCACAGCCCCGGGGAGGTGGTGGTCCCTGGGGAGTGGGGGGGCTGGAGCCCCCCACACAGGTTATTAAAATTTAAAAAAAGAAGCCCCGGGGGTGGCGGTCCCTGGGGCTGCGGGAGGGCGAATAGCCCTCCCGCACCATTTTTTATTTAAAGTCCCGGGGGGTGGCGGTCCCCGGGGCTTGGGGGGCTTTAGAGGCCCACCCCATAAACTATAAACCCACCGCCCACATGCCCCCGGGACTTGGCCCACCCGGGGGCAAAATAGCAAATTCTTTTTTTACGGCGGGATCCGCGCACCCTAAGCGCATCCCTCTGATTTTTTTTTTAAAAAAAAATGCTTTTTTCTGCCCGGGGGGCCTTGTGGGACCCCCTGAGCAGACCTAGGGGGTCAGGGTGTTTCTACCCTGCCCCCTTTGTGCGTTTTGCGCACTTGTTTCTTTTTTTTTTCTCGGCAGGATCTGCGCACCCTAAGCGCATCCCGCCGATTTAAAAAAATAAAAATGCTTTTTCTGCCCAGGGGTCCTTGTGGGACCCCTGAGCAGACCTAGGGGTCAGGGTATTTCTACCCTGCCCCCTTTGTGCGTTTTGCGCACTTGTTTCTGTGCCTCGGTTCTACCGAGGCATAAAATGGCTGCCAACACTTCCTGATTTGGAGTTTTGACAGCCACTTGACAGCCAATTAGCATGCAGCTCGTGATCGGGAGGGTACGCGGACCCTACTCGGCCATAGATATATATGTGACTTTACTTTTGATTTTCTCAGGAACTACTGAACGGATATACACCATTTAAGCAAAAGGCACGACACTGAACCAAGGGCTACCTATTTGCCAAAGTTGGTGTAATTCCGTTCAGCAGTTCGGGCTGTAGCTGCAACTAAAGGTTCCTATGAAAAATTGCATGGGGAAAACGCGTTTTGGGACCCCCCTTTTTTCTCGGCCCCCGCTTGACGAATCACCACGAGACTTTCAGGATAGGAGCGGACCGGAGCGCCCCAACAAGTTTGAAAATTTCGCGAAGATTCGTCAACCGGCGCCAAAGTTATTTCAAATAGAAGGTTGCAGATTTCCTATGGAAAATAGGTCCTAACTATAACTATCTACTGGCGACCGCCAGTAGATAATATATATATATATATATATATATATATATATTTATATATATATATATATATATATTTATATATATATTACCTACTGGCGGTCGGCAGTAGGTAGTTATAGTTAGGACCTATTTTCCATAGGAAAAGCATTTGTTGTTTTCCTAATAACTTTGGCGTCGTTTGACGAATCTTTGCGAAATTTTCAAAACTAGTGGGGTGCTCCGGTCAGCTCCTGTCTTGAAAGTTTCGGGGTGATTTGCAAAGCGGGGGCCGAGAAAAAAGGGGGGTCCCAAAACGCATTTTCCCTATGTTATTTTCCATAGGAAACTTTAGACACGGCTATAGCCCGAACTGCTGAACGGAATTATACCAAATCTGGCAAAAAGGTAGCCCTTGGTTCAGAAAGAGTCCTTTTTGTTAAATGGTGTAAATCCGTTCAGTAGTTCCTGAGAAATTCAAAAAATAGAGGTCGGAAAATCAATTTCCCATAAGAAACATTAGACAAGGCTACAGCCTGAACTGCTGAACGGAATTACACCAAATTTGGCAAAAAGGTAGTGCTTGGTTCAGAAAGCGACCTTTTTTTAAATGGTGTAAATCCGTTCCGTAGTTGCTGAGAAATTCAAAAAATAAAAGTTTCGATATCTAGGGACGCGGTGGGTTCGCGAACCCTCCCGACCACGAGCTTCTCTGTGATTGGCTGCCAACACTCCAAACCAGGAAGTGTTGGCAGCCATCTTGTGACTCGGTAGAACCGAGTCACAAGAAAACAGTAGAAAAAACGTTAAAAAACAAGAAAAGGGGGCAGGGTAGAAACACCCTGACCCCCTAGGCCTGCTCAGGGGGTACCACAAGGATCCCCAGGGCCAAAAAAAGCATTGTTTTAATTAAAATTTTGGCGGAATTCGTGCTGGGGTCGCAAATCCCGCCGAATGAGGCGGGCTCCCGCGCTTCATTTAAATGAGGCCCCCGGGTGGGCCAGGTCCCGCGGGCATTGCGCAATATAAAATTTATAATTGCGGGGGCCCGTGGGGGCAATCGCAGCCCCAGGGACTGCCACCTCCCGCAGGAGGCGGGGAGCCGGCAGGGACCGTGGGGGAATTGGGGCTCCACCCACGGTCTCCAACAGAGAGGCCAGGCCTCGGGGGATGGGGTCCCCGGGGCCAGGAGTGGCCTGGGAGGGGGGCCACGCAACCCCCACTCCCCCCAAAAAATAAATACAAAAATAAAATAAAAAAGGAAAGGCCGGCCCCGGGGAATTAATTCCCCTTCAATCCTGAGGGTCCCTGCGGGCCAACTAGCCCACCAGGCACCTCCAGTATGCGCCACAGGGCTGCATTGCAGAGAGGTGGTCCTAGGCCACGCCCCTTTTATCAGCTCTCTGCAACGCAGCTCTGTGGCGCTTACTGAAGGTACCTGGTGGGCTAGTTGGACCCCAGGGACCCTCAGGATTCAAGGGGACTTAATCCCCCAACTTAAAACGCGCCACGGGGCGCATTTGCACACTTGTCACATCAGGCCCTACCCCCTCCCACCACCACTGTACATCAGGAATTGTGGTGTGTTCTAAGGTGATTTTACCCTGTGAAAAACCTTCTGTTTGGATATCATGAATCATGTTTGAGAGAAAACTATTTTCACATGCTTGTCCCATACAGTTTTGGAAGGTGCTCCAGAAGCTAAAATGAGAGCATATTTTCTGTAAATTCACATTATCTTTCTCAGTCATGTGAGAATGAAGTCTGACATTCTCAGTAAAACATGTACATCCAACAAGGGCAGAGACTGTCAGTTGATTCCTTTGTGTTCTACTGCAGCTTCCCAGAGTGTTCTAAAGAACAACTAGAGTGCTAACAGTCTTACTTATGACAAAATTATGGCACACCTGAAGTCATCTTGATTGGAATAAACTGGTAACTCTTAAAACATTTAATTTAAAAAGGAACAAAATGAGGGGGTTCATTTTGTCATAGAAATTATGGTTAGTGCTGTAGAAAGAAAAATTAGGACATGTTTTAAGTGAGATCTCAAATATCTTCCTGTTATATTTCAACAGGAGCAGCCTGTCAGTTGATGCCTTTGTGTTCTACTGCAGCTTCCCAGAGTGTTCTAAAGAACAACTAGAGCACTAACAGTCTTACTTATGACAAAATTATGGCACACCTGAAGCCATCTTGATTGGAATAAACTGGTAACTCTTAAAACATTTAATTTAAAAAGGAACAAAATGAGGGGGTTCATTTTGTCATAGAAATTATGGTTAGTGCTGTACAGTGAACCGGATTTTGTAACACCCGTTTTTACTTACTGATTTTAATTAATTCTCACTGTATTGTATTAGGAAAGAGGATTTACTGTTTTTATGTACACTTTTATGATCTATGTTTCTAAATCAGATCAAATAAAGTTTAATGAATTCTATGGCAGGACGAAGGCGAGGATTATGCATATCTTTCCTCACTTTATTTGCATAGCAGTTCAAAGAAAACGTAACACAACAATCATTAAACAAAACACTACACAACCCATGAACCATTAGGGGGGTAGTCTCCAAGGCAACTATAGTCCAATCATATCACAGTCCATCGTATATAATATCGTGACGTCCCTTCCGCTTCCTCTTTCTTCACTGCTCGTCAGTTGAGTGCATTCCTTACATTCTTGGCTTAATCTGACGTTGTTGCTGTTTGTATAGCGGTTTCTTTTGCACGTTATTAGCATTATTGCCTTAGTATTGTTTCATATTCCCTGCGCAGCAGGCTCTTGCCCGAGCGTGTTCTCCCCCTCGCAGTTTTTCCCGCTGTGTGCTCTGCGCCCGGTGAGATCCTGTCAGGCACGTCTGGTCCGAGCGAGGCAGCTCCGTCGAGCGCTCCCGCTAGTCTTTACGCGCGTTTGGGAATCCGGTCACTACTTTAGTGTCCGCTTGATTCCCGAGCAACCCTCGCCTAATTTTGACACTGCTACGCGGTGATTTCCCCACACGGCCACGTTAGTGACCAGCGCCACCTGGTGGTGGTAATTGGTATTGCGCCTCAGTCTATTCTTATAACAGCTTCGGGGAAAGCCCAGCTGTTGGAGCACCTGCGAGGGGGCTGCCTCAAGGATTTTAAGGGCATTTGTTCTGTGCTCACACCCTCTGCTATCATGTCTTCTCCAGAAGAACATTTTTACTCCTCCTACCAGGAAGTGGAGGAGGAATGGCCCCCCAAGTTCTCCCTCCAGCAGTGGACCAAGCCCTCTCTCTGGCTATTTCTAGGGCGCTGGCTCCTCTTAGGGATCAGGTTGATAAGCTGGCGAAAAGCATCCCTGGGGTGTTCAGTGACCCAGATCTGGTGGTGGCGGGTCCCAGTTGCTCCCAGATGGGGAATAAAAGGGCCGTTAAGCATAACGCGGGGCACTTGGAAGGATTTGATAAACTTACGGAGACCTTCCTCAAGAGTGCGCGAACGCTAAAACATGCACCCTGCTGGGAGGAGGAGGGGCCCGGAGAAAATTGCGACACTGTCACCACTATTGTAGACCCCGACGGCGGGTTTCCCTTAGAGGGAGAGGATGTATCGGAGGACGATTTCTACTCCGATGAGGATAAGGACTCGGGGCGTCCCTGGCGTCCAGAGTCCCACTCCTCTCAGTCCCCGGTTGGGGACGGGGTCCACTCGGACATGTTCGAGCCTACCCAAATTTACCATCCTAGGTCGGCGGAGTGGACACCTGACGCCAAAGTGGCAGAGTATGTGGTGGGGAAAATCCATCAACCCCTTGAAAGGGAGGTCAGGAATAGGATGAGGGGAGAATGCCCCAGGCCCTCACTGAAGGGGAAGGTGGCACACACGCCTGAAATTGATGAGAAACTATGTACCTTTTTCTCCAAGTATATGAGGGATCCCAAGAAAGGAATTGATAGGTCTTGGACGTGGTAGGGCCCTTGACCCAAATTATTCAATTGACGGAGCGTTCCAAAGAGTCAGGATCCCCTTTGTCCACGGATATTGTGGCTGGTTGGGCGCACTACCCTAAACCCTAAAACACTACCCCCTCCACTACCCAAACACCACTGCACTACCCTAAACCCTAAAACACTACCCCCAGCACGACACCCTACACTACCCAAACATAACTGTACTACCCTAAACCCTAAAACACTACCACCAGCACGACTCCCTACACTACCCAAACACCACTGCACTACCCTAAACCCTAAATCTACCCACAGCACAACCCCCTACACTACACAAACACCACTGCACTACCCTAAACCCTAAAACACTACCCCCAGCACGACCCCTTCACTACACAAACACCACTGCACTGCCTTAAACCCTAAAACACTACCCCAGCACGACCCCCTACACTACACAAACACCACTGCACTACCATAAATCTACCCCCAGCATGACCCCTATACTACACAAACACCACTGCACTACCCTAAACCCTAAAACACTACCCCCAGCACGACCCCCTTCACTACCTAAACACAACTGCACTACCCTAAACCCAAAAACACTACCCCCAGCACGACCCCCTTCACAACCCAAACACAACTGCACTACCCTAAACCCAAAAACACTACCCCCAGCACGACCCCCTACACTACACAAACACCACTGCACTACCCTAAACCCTAAAACACTAGAACCCAGCACGACCCCCTACAGTACACAAACACCACTGCACTACCCTAAACCCTAAAACACTACCCCCTACACTACACAAACACCACTGCACTACCCTAAACCCTAAAACACTACCCCCAGCACGACCCCCTACACTACACAAACACCACTGCAGTACCCTAAACCCTAAATCTACCCACAGCACAACCCCCTACACTACACAAACACCACTGCACTACCCTAAACCCTAAAACACTACCCCCAGCACGACCCCTTCACTACACAAACACCACTGCACTACCCTAAACCCTAAATCTACCCCAGCACGACCCCCTACACTACCCAAACATCAACTGACAGGCTGCTCCTGTTGAAATATAACAGGAAGATATTTGAGATCTCACTTAAAACATGTCCTTATTTTTCTTTCTACAGCACTAACCATAATTTCTATGGCAAAATGAACCCCCTCATTTTGTTCCTTTTTAAATTAAATGTTTTAAGTGTTACCAGTTTATTTCAATCAAGATGGCTTCAGGTGTGCCATACTTTTGTCATAAGTAAGACTGTTAGCGCTCTAGTTGTTCTTTAGAACACTCTGGGTAGCTGCAGTTGAACACAAAGGCATCAACTGACAGGCTGCTCCTGTTGAAATATAACAGGAAGATATTTGAGATCTCACTTAAAACATGTCCTAATTTTTCTTTCTACAGCACTAACCATAATTTCTATGACAAAATGAACCCCCTCATTTTGTTCCTTTTTAAATTAAATGTTTTAAGAGTTACCAGTTTATTCCAATCAAGATGGCTTCAGGTGTGCCATAATGTTGTCATAAGTAAGACTGTTAGCACTCTAGTTGTTCTTTAGAACACTCTGGGAAGCTGCAGTAGAACACAAAGGAATCAACTGACAGTCTCTGCCCTTGTTGGATGTACATGTTTTACTGAGAATGTCAGACTTCATTCTCACATGACTGAGAAAGATAATGTGAATTTACAGAAAATATGCTCTCATTTTAGCTTCTGGAGCACCTTCCAAAACTGTATGGGACAAGCATGTGAAAATAGTTTTCTCTCAAACATGATTCATGATATCCCAGCAGAAGGTTTTTCACAGGGTAAAATCACCTTAGAACACACCACAATTCCTGAAATTAGTATGGTACCATCAACAAATGAATTCTAATGTAACTAAAGTCTGTTATCACCCTTTATAGTTCTCCTTTTGGTAACCCTCAAAATCTTCGATTCACTACAATGCATTTCAATGGGGTACTATCATTTATATTGGTCCCAAGATGGCTGCCAGCAATTCCAGGATGAAGTGCTGACAGCCAATCAGATCTCATGATGACATGTGTGGTTAGGCTCCGCCCAGATATCAATATGTTATGTTATGTTATATACACTTATAGCGCGCACAGATACTCAGCAGAGTGTCCCGGCGCGTACTTGAGAAAAGAAACAGAGGCCAGAGCATCAGCTAGAAGAGAAGAGTTTTTAGCTTTTTCTTAAAGATCGCCGGGTCCTGGATACCTCGCAGTTCTAGGGGCAGAGCAATCCATGCTAAGGCAGCTTTCCGCACAAAGGAGCTCCCTCCAAGCCTTTGGCGGTTAAACCTAGGGGTCTGCATTAAAAGTTGGGAGGAGGAACGCAACTATCTTACTGGAGTATAAAAAGCAAATCTCTTCTGTAGAAAAATAGGGCCCAGGCCATAGAGAGCTCTATGGGCAATGGTCAAAGTTTTACATTTTATTCGGGACTCAACAGGGAGCCAGTGCAAAGAGCGCAAATGAGCGCGTACACTACACCTGCCAGACAGACCCAGCAGTAGTCTGGCAGCAGAGTTTTGAACTACCTGAATTTTATTCAAGAGGTAACCAGGGATGCCCACATAAAGTGCGTTGGCATAGTCCAGGCGGGACAAAATCAAGGCACGAACAACAGTTTCTTTGGCTGGTCTAGGAAGGAGAGGGAGAAACTTCCTCAAAGCTTTCAGGGTGCCAAAACAAGACCCAGCCAACTTTTTAACCTTTTTCAAATTTCTCAGGAACTACTGAACGGATTTACACCATTTAACAAAAAGGGTTCTTTCTGAACCAAGAACTACCTCTTTGCCAAATTTGGTGTACTTCCGTTCAGCAGTTCGGGCTGTAGCCGTGTCTAAAGTTTCCTATGGAAAATTGCATGGGGAAAACACGTTTTGGGACCCCCCTTTTTTCTCAGCCCCCGCTTGCCGAATCACCCCGAAACTTTCAGGATAGGAGCAGACCGGAGTGCCCCACGAGTTTTGAAAATGTCGCGAAGATTCATCAACCGGCGCCAAAGTTATTGGAAATAGAATGTTGTGAATTTCCTATGGAAAATAGGTCCTAACTATAACTACCTACTGGCGACCGCCAGTAGGTAATATATATATATATATATATATATATATATATTTATAATGTTGTAAATATCATGTTATCATGGTGGTAGTTTTTAATAAAGTATCATTGTATAATCATCATATTGTGACTTTTTTATTCATTATTAGTAGGAGAAAAAAACCCTTAAACCTTCTCTGGTTTCTTAGGCCATGCTTCTTTCCTACGATATAATTCCACTGCTGACTTTAAACATGGCCTGTCTTGGTCGAGTTTGTGTCCATCACTGCAGATGATGCAGGTATTAATGATTTTATCCAAACAGTGTTTCTTCATTGCCAGAAAGTTCCACCTGCCTTTCTTTCCTACTCCCTTCTCACCTTTACCAGCTGGTTAAAAATACGAACCTAGGGCTTCACTGAGAAGGTGGCAAATTGACACTTTTTCTGTGTTTTTAAACACGGATCGAGTGCTGCCGCACAAATGTAATTACTTTTTCTAACATAATCGCTCCCTCAATGAATCCCTTTTATGTCCATATGCATCACAGCTAGAAAAGTGGATTTAAAGTCAGTTTTATTATCGTTTATTTTTCTTCTGTGTGCCGAGCCTTGGCGATGGGCCAGGGAGGTAAAAGTTCTGAAGAGGGAGTGATGGGCACTGCCTTCAGTGCGCATGACGGTTTGGCCGGCCATCTAAGGCCGGCCACACGGTCATGCGCACTGAAGCTCTCTCTAACCCAGCTGTGTTGACCGGTTGGAGAGAGCAAGCACAGGCTCCCAGTCTGTCTGGGAGCGCACATTGCGGCACTACGGCCAATCCTGAAGCTGCTCTCATGCATAGAGCAGCTTCAGGATTGGCCACAGGGCAGTCTGGGAGCCTGTGCCTGTCTGCAGTTTTGCCAGAAGATTGCAACGCTGGAGGGTGGCAGGTAAGTTCTTTTTCTCTGTCACCCCCATCCACCCGCCTGTTTTCCCTGACACGAGCCGCTCCTGATTATACATATATACACCCCGGGCACGCTTCTTTATTTTTAACAAAGGTTATTTCTCAACCTTTTTAGGGCCACGCCACCACTATGCTGAGTGGAACCGAATAGTGAGTGCAATTGACTTAAATTATTCGTTTGGTAGAATACACAAGTCGCCATGCTTAAAAAACCTGTGTTTTGATTGGTCCAGGACTGCATTCTTTATGGAGGAATGATTGATAGGAAACAGCAATAACAACGACAGCTGAACCACGCGTTGCGTTTGCAACACAGTCTGAACAACAAATTCGCCTTAACCACGCATTCCTTTACCACGCAGGTCATTTCAACAACATGTCTTAGGTAAAGTGACGTTGGACTTTAAAGTCCAACGCTTTCTCTCCTGTTGCGCAGACTGGAGTTGGAATAGTAAATTATACTGTTCCAAAGTCCACTGCTTTCCCTAAGGCAAGTCGTTGTAAAGACTTGCATGGAATAGGAATGCCTGGTTAAGACGCATTCGTTGGTCCGACCTCGTTGTTAAGGCACTCGTGGTTTAGCCATGTGTGGATCTCTCATACAACTATGATAGATATACCTGGAACTACGGCTAATAGTGATTTCCTTCCTTTTTCCCTCTTGTGGAATGTTTTTATCCAAGTAGGACAACTATTTGAAGCTATAATCTTCCCTCCCGTTGTTAACATAGCAATTCTAGATTACTTCATAAGGGAGTGGGCTTCCCTGAGGAATTTAGGAAAATGACTTTCGTCCTCTGCTCTTAAACCACATTTCTATTAAACTTATCTATGTTTGTTACTGCAACAACAGTGAAGGCTTTGTAACAGCATAGCTGCTCTAACCTAAGCCAACATATAGACTGACTCCATGTAATATTCCCTTATATGCCCACATGCTTGGCACATTCATCATACGACTGTGGTTGCCCTAATTATGCATGTATACCCCTATTGTGTTTTCCAATTTAAAACCTGCTGTGCTGGCTAGCTTTTGAGCATAAGTTGGGAGTCATCAGAGCAGAGCACACTTGTATAAGTGAAGCCCAAATAAATGTATCCTTTTGGATTAATATAGTAGCTTGCAGTCTTAAAAGCCTACACCATACGTGGACTGAGTTTGTGTCTTCTAATGAGGAAGGGCGGTTTATAGCAGGATTCCTGGCAATTAACGAGTTTGGCCATGTTGACAACAGCATTTGTGTTTTCTTGTGGAATTTCTCGTCCCAAGAGTTGCTGGGAGTTTCAAGCTCACCTCCAGTCCTTTCTTTCTTACCATAGCCAACTTGAATGGCCACATACGGAAGTGATTCCCCCTCGAATATGTAAGAAACAGACTTTTGTTATTTGTTCTTGAAACACAATTATATTAACCATACTTGATTTTACCAGAACACTGGGTAAGGCTTTGCAGCAGAGTTGCAGCACACAGTTAAATGTCCTGTGCAACTTCAATTCCTGATGAGTCATCATGGGTGCTAGTCACATTGCCTTGCCCACCTAACTCTCTCTCACACACACAGCCACACACTCACAATCTTTCTCTTTTTCTATTGCTATATTCATCAGATGTCTGTCTGCCAGCCCCCAATGGGAATATTGGGAGAGACTCTTGTAATTTCTTGCGATCTTTCTGCATAAACCTGTGCTTTTTTTTTTTTGCTTTTTTTTTTTTACTTTATTTTTCCCTCCATTTATTATCAACAACAAACATATGGTTCCATCGTTACAATCGTCCATGATACATAGACACCTATGAATTAGAAACCCATCCATGTCACATTGTAATGACCGAAAGTGTCTTGCCAAATTATAAACTCAACATAGTGTGCATCACCATATCCAAATAACAATTCTCAACCACTCGTCCCACAGCACCAAATGACTTTTCAATTTTATCAAAGCGGCAGGTCCCCTCCCTCCATCCGCTATCGTCTCTATCCCAGAGTGCTCGACAGCGCTGACTTAGCGTGTAGGTGGGGGTATTCATTACGCAGTGCCATGTCGAGCATGTCCGATCTATCAATGTGTAGTCAGATTGGCCTATCCAATACCCGTGGGTACTATCCCTGAAGTAGACTGGGAGGCGGGAGGAATGCTTAGGGTGTCTATATATGCCTTATATGGGCCCCAGATATCTTTGGGGCGCGCTGTGCTGGGGAGCAGGCTAGAGTAGATCTCACTGTTTATATTGCAGTGCGCTAAGCTATTCAGCCATCCTTGTGCCGTAGGGGAAACCTGGTTGCCCCAATATAATGCTACCTCCCGTTTTGCCAAGAGGAGGCCAAGGGATGCTAATTTCCGGACTGCTTTAGGAAAATTAACCGTGTAGCCCAGCAATGCCACTTCCGGAATAGGAACCAATGTAAGCCCAAGAATGTCCCCTAACGTTTTGTGCACCTGGATCCAATACGGGTGTATGCGGGGGCATGTCCAGGCCAAGTGTACGAAATCGGCTTGCTGTGCGCCGCATTTCCGGCACGTGTGGGGTCGCTCAGGGTCAATTTTATGCAATGTTGCCGGTGTCATATAGGTTCTGCGAAGAAATTTATAATGTAATAGTTTATGGCGACTATTCAGTGAAACATCCTTTGTTACCTTGCAGCAGGTGGACCACTGGTCGTCCGAGATGGGATGACCCAGATCAGACTCCCACTCCGTACGTAGCTTGTCGTCTGCGATCGGTATCTGTGCTACGCATAGTTTATACAGTTTGGAAATGACGTGCGTCCCGCTCTCACTCTCAATGAGTAGAGTCAGTGGCGTAAATGAGTCAGGCTCCAGCGGAAAGCCAGGGATCGTGGCTCTTAAGGCTGAGTGCAGTCTCCGAAGAACAAATTTATCCATGAACGTGGCCGCCCGGAAGCGGGCGTCCTCCGTAGCTGAAAATACATGCCCGCCCGGATATAGATCGCCTATTTTAACAATGTCAAATTTAGTCAAAGTGCGTTGCACAATTTTCTCACCTGTGATGGGAAGCCAACGGGCATTCGGAAGCGGAAGGGCCGATGAGTATAAAACTGAATTGCCCGCGTAGCGGGAGAGCCTGCTCCACGCCCAGCTGGTCGTCGAGACCGTTTGTATGTCGACTGAACTCCTGGGTACGCCCTGGGTAGGACCTCCGCCAGTCGCTCAGGCAGGACAAAGTCCGCCTCCGGGCGCAAAAATGGAATCCGCGCGTCTGGGTGGTACCAGGCATAGGCGTATCCACACTGAGCCACCAAGTAATATAAATAAAAATCCGGCACTCCAAGTCCGCCTCTCTCATATGGTAAGGTAAGTACCTTCCACCGCACACGCGGCCGTCTGCCTCCCCATACCAATCTGATAAGATGGGATCGAAGTGTTGCGAAGAAGCTCTGGGTGAGAGGCATGGGGATATTATTAAAAAGATATAAAAATTTGGGTAGGACCATCATCTTAATTATAGCGATTCTTCCTGCCATGGATAGCGGTAGTCGTAGCCATTTCTCCACTTGTGTCTGCAGCTTGTCAACCGCTTGTCCATAATTAAGGGCCATAATCTGGTCCTGGTTCAAGTGTATGTGGATACCCAGATATTTAACCGAATCCGAGCACCATTCCAATGGAAACTCACAGTCCCAAGGGGTCGTATTAGCGGTCAAGGGAAAAATGGTCGATTTGTGCCAGTTAATACCTAATCCAGAGTGCCTCCCAAAGCGGAGGATTTCCCGGATGAGCGGGGCAAGATTCAGATGTGGTTCTCTGACATAGAGGATGGTGTCATCGGCATATAATGAAACTAAGAGGGGGCCCGTATTGAACTGCAGCCCCTATGGAGATGTCGTTCCTGGAAGTGTCGTATTAAAGGGTCCATGGCAAGGATGAACAAAAGAGGTGATAGAGGACATCCCTGACGCGTACCTCTGGTTAATGCAAAAGGGGCAGATAGAGTGCCATTTATGCGCAACCGTGCCGTAGGACGACTATATAATAAGCCCGTAGTGGCTATAAAGCCAGCTGGCATGCCCATACGACGCATTATGGCGAGGAGAAAGAGCCACTCAAGTGTGTCGAAGGCCTTTTCAGTGTCCAGAAGAATAGCCGCCGCAGGAGTGCCGGGATCTATTCTATGCAATACTGCGAACAAGGTACGCAGATTTAATGAGGTCGAGCGATGGGGGACAAAGCCTGATTGGGCCGGAGCAATAATAAACTCCATTAACTGCGACAACCTGTTAGCCACAATTTTAGCGAGTATTTTATAATCTATGTTTAAGAGTGATAGCGGTCTGTATGATCCGCAGAGAGATGGGTCTTTACCAGGCTTTGGGATAAGAATAATTACTGCTTCATTTAACGTAGGAGGTAGGGTTTGTTTTTCCAGGGCCTCAGCATACACCTCGATCAATTTCGGTGCTAGAAGGTCTGCGAAGGTCTTATAAAACTCCCCGGTAAAACCGTCGAGGCCAGGGGCCGACGAGCCACGCATAGCTCTAATAGCCCCACGTACCTCTTCCTCAGTGATGGGTTCTGCCATAAATTCCTGCATGTTTTTTTCCAGGAACACTAAGGCAATTTCGGACAAATATTCCTCCTGCGCTGTTGTGTCGCTGCTGTGTCTGGATGTGTATAACGTCTCGTAGAACGAGAGGAATTCGTCTCTAATATCCGTGGATGTCGTTAACAGCGTCCCGTCCTTGTCGCAAATCTCTGTGATATATGCTGTGCTATAGGGTGGCTTGAGGATCTGAGCCAGTGTGCGGCCTGGGCGATCTCCCTCACCGTATCTACGGGCTGTTTGATATTTGCCTAGATAAAGGATCTCACGATCCGCAGTCTCCCTGTATTCGGCAAGGAGGACCAGCCTCCTGCCTTGTAGAGAGTCCGGGGGAGCGCGCAACGCCTCGGCGTCCAGCGCAGCCAGCTCTCCCTCTAATCTTGCTAATGTTGTGCGTAGTGCTTTAAGTACCCCAGCATGTTTGGAAATGCATACTCCACGGATGTAGGCTTTGAATCCCTCCCACAACACGGCCCAGGAATCTACCGAGCCAGTGTTAATGATGAAGTAGTCCTCAATTGCCTCCCGTATCTCATGACAGAAAAGGTCATCCAGGAGAGCACGACCGGGAAAGCGCCATTGCCTTTCAAACCCCTCGGGGCGCGGGACTCGGAGACATAGTTGGATCGGGGAATGGTCCGAATATGTTCTAGGAAGTGTCTTCAACACCTGATACCAGGAAGACACATCCGGGGAAATCAACCAGTAATCGATTCTGGTCCACGTGTTCTGTTGACCTGAAAAATGTGTGTAATTAGTAACGGTAGGATTGCGCCTGCGCCAAATGTCTATCAGGGAGAACTGGTCACAGAGGTCCCGGAGTGCGCGCCGCGCTCTAGGCTTGGTATCTGGAGTGGTGGATGTGCTATCCAGGTCTATATTCAAAAGAAGATTGAAATCCCCACCTATTATAAGTGTCGCGGGTTCTAGTTTAGAAAGTTGGGTGTGCAGTGCATGAAAAAACTCCGGGGAGTCCGTATTGGGGGCGTAGACGCAAACCAGAGTGATCCTATGACCCATCACGGACCCCACCACAATAGTATACCGACCCTCCTTATCCCTGATGACCAATCTGCAGTGGAAGGGGATTCTCTTATGTATGAGCACTGCCGTGCCTCTCGCATAGTTACTGAAATTAGCAAAGTACCTATGGGCTCCCCAGCTTGCGGCAAAACGTGCTGCATCTGTAACTGGCAAATGTGTTTCTTGCAGAAATGCTATGTCAATATTATGTCTTTGCAAGTAGTGTACCACCTGCCTTCGTTTACGTTGATTGTTAAGACCTCTGACATTCCATGACAACAGGGACAAATTAGAGGGGCCTGCAATTAAACCTGGCAGCGCCATCCGTGAGCTGTAAGACGTCTGGAGAGAACGAATATTATGTTGAGAACACTAACCTCATACCATGGACAACAAAAACCATAATCAATATTGAGAACAATTAGCCCCACCCCAACCCCCTCCCACCACCCAGCCCCACCGCAAAAAGGCAAGGCCTACCCCATCCTGAAAACCAATGGTTGAATACCAAGCAACTGTACAGCAGCAGAGTTCTACTATGAACAAATACATTCGAAACATTCAAAACAAACCCAAGGTATCCACCTAGGGGGTGGCAACGCCACGATAGTCAACCGACTGTGAAAAATATACGCAATCAAACACAATATGTCCCCAAATATTTCAAAATACAAATTAGGAAGGAGGAGACAAATACATATCGGCATCACCCAGCACCGGAGCCAGAGAACAGTTCCAGACTTGCGACGGATCCACTATGTGGAGGGGATGGGCCGCCCCTGTCGTCTCGCGGCTGATCATTGTTATTTTTGTAGGTGCGACAGAATTCTTGGACCTCATTTGGATTATCAAAAAACCGCACCCGGCCCCCAGCCTCCACCCTAAGCCGTGCAGGATATAACATGCCGTATTTCAGGCCAAGATTTCGGAGGGTGGCTTTTACCCCCGTAAATTTGCGTCTGGCCTCCTGCACCATCATCGTGAAGTCCGGATAAAGAGCAATCTTGGAGCCCTGCCAGGTAGTGTCCCCACGTTCCCTGGCCAAGCGAAGTGCCGTGTCCCTATCGCGGAAGTTCATGATCCGAGCTATCAGTGGGCGAGGAGGGAGGCCCGGCTTAGGTCTTGGTCCCAGGGTGCGGTGGGCCCTCTCCACCACAAAGCCAGATGTAAAAGATTCCCTTCCAAACATGTCCGCCAGCAGAGTTTCTACGAAGGTATCCAGGCGGCCCGTCGCTGTGGACTCCGGCACCCCTAGGATACGCACATTGTTGCGGCGACTGCGCGCTTCAAGATCTTCATTTTTGCTGACCACTTCCTTCAGGACGCGCTCCATTCTGTCCAGTCGTTTAGTTGCTTGCGCGGTTCCATCTTCAATGTCGGATATCCTCGCCTCCGCCACATCTAGACGCCTGTCATGTGCCTGGATCTTCGTGCCCATGGATTCTAGCGTCTTGTCGAGGGCGTCAAAGCGACTATCTAAAGATCTGAATCCGGCCCTCATCTCCTGTAGCCACTCCACTGGAGGGGCCAAGGCCGCCGCGTCGCCAGCAGGGCTCACGGTACTCTTCGCCATATCAGGGCCTCTCTCTGTCGTGTTATCCGTGAGCTTTTCAAAGGGGAGTGTCCGTTGTTTCGGGTCTTTGCGACCCATGCCGTCGCGACACGTCCAGATGCCGACCAACCGCCGCTGTTGTTCCTCGACTACTGCTGGCTGCGCTATGAATGTCGGGGTCTAGAGGTAGCTACTGGACATCTATCCAGTCAGAAGCGATGCAGTGGCTCTATATGCCCCAGCTATACTTTCGATACGCAAGCCGTCTCCTCCTAGCCACTGTGTCACGATCTGGTCTCGGACGCTAGTCAGCGCGGCGCTGGCGTATAGTCGCCGCGTGGGGTGTGGCAGCCCCGTGTTAAGGCCGCGATCTGCAGACACGGCAAGATCGTTTGCGCCGCTCAAAGGCCGGGGCACAGCAAGCACCAGGAGCCCCCGAGCTCCTGAAGCAGTAGGGCCCGATGTCACTGCCGGCTACTGCTCAGCGTATGCCACTATGAATGCAGCCCTGTAGATGGGGGGCCTCGTGGGAGAAACACCGGGCGCCGGGGGCAATCGGCAGCCCCAGGCTCACCTCCACCCCATAAATCCCGCGCCGCCTCCGTCCCAGCCACCTCTGCCTCCGGCACACACCCGCCCGTGGAGGCTATGGGGGTCAGAAGGCAGCGCGGCCGCAATCCTGCATCAGCGCCTGGCCGGCACCGTCATGTCCCTGGAGCGGCGCTGAATATGGAAGTGCGGGGGGCCGAGACCACCAGACCGGCACCCGGGCACTCACCGCAGTATTAGACCCCGCTCCAGGCAGAAGGCAGCTCCGATGTCTGCGGGGGAGCACTTGCCCGATCCTGCCTCGTCAGGCCGCCATTTTGTCCTCCGTCTCCCCACGGGTGTATCTCGCCTCGGGGCTTTCCTGCGTCTCTCGCAGCGCCGCTATGGCCCACACCTCATTCCGCGGTTGTTTATAGGTGCACCGACACCTTCGTCCCCCTCATCTCAGCGCTGGAAATTGGGGAAAGCGCATTTGCCGTCGGTCAACCAGCGGAGCTTCAACACCGCGCGGCCATCTTAGCCCGCGGCTTGGCCACGCCCCCACCTGTGCTTTTCATAGAGTGAAAGTCTGCTCTGTCCAGTCTGCCCATTCTCCCTGGTTCCATCACAAAAGTAACAAAATCAAGAGTGAGTTATAAGAATGTTCATCAACAAGAAAGTAGGGGAATGAGAAAAGTAGTAAATCATTGAATTCAACGAGTGATCCAAGGAGACAGTCAAAGAGGGAGCCCAAGTTAAAGTCAGTCAAAAACAGTGTGCCAATGAGGAAGTGAAAAAATAAGGGAGTCAACAGAAGAGTGGGTCAGAAAAATCCAGCAAGTGAGGTAATCAAAAAGAGGTGAGTCAGTGATAATTTGTGTTAGTGAGAAAGTTAGCAATATTGTGTTAATGACTCACAAGTGAGTCATAAGAATGTGCGACAGTAAGAAAGTGAGTCACTTGTAAAGTGTCATCAGTGAAGTGAGTCAGAAATTAAGCCAATATTTGCGGCAAAGAGAGAGTGAATTAAGGAGGCAACAGAAAACGTGGAAACAAGAAATTGAGGCAATGATAAAGTGAGTGAATTAATGATGAAGGTTCAGTGAATAAATGAGTGAGTTAAAAAGATTAGTAATTGAATGAGTTAAAGAGAAATTGAGTCAACTCGTGAGTGGAAAAAGAAATTAAGTCAAGGAGAAAATAAGGGAATCATGAACTAATAAAAGAGTGAACCTGGAATGACCAAATGAATAGGTTGTTAATGAGAAAAACAAAGAGTATGTGTGATATAGTCAATGCGTCAACAGTAAGTGAAACAACGAGTGGATGAGTGAATGTTTGAGAAGCTAAATTAGTCAAAAATGTATTTTTGCAACCAAATTCCTAAAGTCTGCAATGGCCGGAGATATTGGCGTATCCCTTGGGTGACATCACCCCAAGTGATCTCAAATGATGCAGGGATAATTCTCATGTAATCTACAGTTAAAGCCTGGCAATAACATGTTCTCAAAACCTGACGATATATGATAACCTGGTCAAAGAGAGTGGAGAAAAAACAACGTTATGGCCTAATTTAAAAGAAACCCGGATATCTGTCTTTTAGATATGTTTTGGTGCATAAGGAAGGATTAACGTCCAGGGCAAGCAATCACCAGCTCAGCACCATATCTTCTGCCTTGTCCAGCACCACTAGTTTGTCATACCATGGACTGATGTTGATTGTACTTTTCTGAATTGAAGAATGCTACAGTTTCCTAAACAATCTTTCATTGTTTAAAGAGGTGTATGGTCAATAGGGAATAATTTGTTTTTTAGGTTATTTTCTCCAATCTTACCCACTTGTATGTTCCTGAGTCCATCCTTATTTTTAGAGCAATTGCACCAGGAACATTATATAACAGTGACCACAAAAGGCTGGTGCTACCGAATCAGTGGTGCAACGAAACTTGATGCCCCTCCTTGCAAGTTACATGGAGGGGGTCCCCCATGCTCCGGACCCATTCAAGCCAGCCGCACATGCACAGTGCCGGAGGGGTTCCCCTGTAGCTCGGGGGCTCCCCCGCACCTCGGGGCTGCGGGGGCTATCGTTACGGCACTGCACTGAATGAACATCGAGTCAATGTGGATTAAATAGAAAAGCTAAGCAAATACCTTGATATCACTGTGTCCCAGCTAGTGAAAGTGTGACACAATAATGACTCTCTGCCAGTGCTTAATTTGAGCCAGTGGTAGATGGTGGAGGCCACCGCCATACATTTTTGGAGACCGGCATTTAATTTTTGGCATCAGACTTTTTCCGAGAGAAAGAGAAACACTATAGAATGGTCACAAAAGGATAAACCAGGACCCTGCATGAGATTGACTAAGGGGCAGGGTGCGTCTGGTAGTGTATTAAATGGGCATGAGATGGATTCAGGCTACTTGGCGCACCAACATTTAATTGCACCAGTGGTAGGCATATGAGCAGAGCTTTGGGCACTGGCACTCGTTCTTTTACAAATTAACCACTGCTCACTACATATTTTCACACCTGAGATAGTTGTTGGCCTTATTTAAAGATGTCCCCCGAGTAGTGAAACTGTCAGTTTATAATGACAACACTGTGGGCTTCATGGAGAGTGATGTACCATAGAATAGTTATATCATTGTAGCCTGAACTGAGTAGCAGCCACATTAAGGCTCCACTGAAGGCCTCAATGGGCATCACCAGCAATCTTATGAAAACTCTATGGTTTGACTAGTAAAGCTATTACATAAGTATAATACCCCATTGGCCTTGGTAATGCTGCTGTGACACACTGTTGACATCACTATGGCCTATTTAGGGCAGCTGTAGTAGGATAAACACTTTACTACAACCTTGCACCATGATGGTGTCACTAACTGGGATTAGGAGGTTTACAATGGATTAGTTCAAGAAATTTCGACAGTACAAATAAAAAAATATATTGTCCTGAAACTTGGAAAAAACAAATACTTTTCGGCTAAAAAAAAAGGATGGGTTTAAATCTCTATTGAATTGTAGTTAGCTTAGAAATTCTCTAAGACCCACGTTACAAGGTGGTTGATGATTTTTATATCTATGTTAATGCTTGTTACTACAAATATTGGAATTATGAGTTTTGCAGTTTTTATTGGACCCAGTACAGGGTGCGATAAAAAACATATCCCCGGGTAAATTTCGGCAAGTCGAACCTGCTAATAATTATAGGGTAAAAATGCAAGGTAAATTCCAGGACATGTGGATTTTGTTGCGGTAAGCACCAAAAATATGCATGTTGTTTCACATTCAAGAGGAACAACTCCTAATAGGTGCTATTTATCACACTCAGTAAAAAACATGGTATTGCTATTTATCAGGTACAATAAAAATTGCACCTAATATGCTTGGTGAGGTCATAATGAGGGCCTTAGAGGGGTAAAGGAAAACCTATGGTCTCTGAATCATGCCTGTTGCCCTTAACAAAAGACAGACAGGAGATAATATTTTAACTAATTTACATAGTTTTGATTTATACTTACAGTTTCAAATAAACTTAATCAAATTCAGGGTTGTGCTTGCAGGGTTTTGTGTCATTAGATTCAGAAGGGTACATTCAAAGGTTCTGGTGTGTGCTAAATCAGACACACATTTCTCATATTAGGATTTGTGCTAATTAAGATTCACATTTATACTTAGTCATGTTCAGAGCTGAGCAAACACATGTTCATGCTTAGAAATGTTCAGTTTAAGCTTAGGTTCAGGTGTGTACCTTTTCATGTTCAAGTATGAGCTCAGTCACATTCATATGTCATATTGTCATTTTCAGATTTTTGCTTAGTCATATTCAAATTTGTCACATAAAGATTTATCCTTAGTCAAGTTCACATTTCAGCATATCCTGTTCAAGCAGATTTTTGACTGGTGCTATGCCACCCATAATCCTTAAGCATTTGCATTTACCAAGTGACAATAAACATTGCGTAAAGTGAGACATTCATTAGGATGATTGTTTTTCTTTTCTTTTTTAATCGCTTTTCTCGCAACGCTGGATGGACTGGTTTCAGTGTCAACGTGCTCCAATCGCTGAAACATGGATGGGGCTCTTGGCTACAAAATAGTCACTTTCTCTTTAAGGTTTCATGTACAACATATATGTTTAAACAGAACCCCTTCTCTCAGTCCCTCCTCATTTACACAGAAAAATCACAATATTAAATATACAAATCTGATAAAATACTTAACAGGAAAAAAATTAGATTGCAACCACAAAAAAATATTTAATAATAACCTTTTTCAGTTTTTCTTTGTTTTAATATAAAATAGCAAGAAAACATTCTCGAACTGTGATAATACACATCCTTTCACGACTCCAGGATTACCCAATCCTTAGTGCAAAGGCCAAAAGACCCTTGTATTGAATAAAATAAAAAAATCTGTTTATATCCCATCACTGATTAAGGTAAAAGATTGCACTTTAAAGTTGAAAAAATGTCATAAAATTGTAAAGGGACCAAAAAATTCCAGGTCATCAAAGAAAATCAGAGCCATTCCAAAAATGTTAGCTGCCACCACAGTTTTTGGGTGTTGTAGTGCTTGCTTTGTCTTGCTTACTTTCAAGCCTGAAGCGTAAAAGTGCATTGTGGGAGCGAAGCGGTCACTTCTCAGTTTTAGAGATCTATTTTTACATTAGTTTTAAAAATGTATGAATTGCAGACCATAGAACAGTTACGTGTTGAAATGATCTGCTATTAGATTTCATTTACAAATTGTCTATCACTTTCCTAATTATTTATTCATATTGGATCTTTCTTGGAATTTTGGAAAATGGAATGTTCTGCTGTGGATCAAATACTTGTTTGGAAAGGCGATTTTCCCAGGAGAAATATTTTGAAAAATAATAGTCTCTGCTACGTTTGCCTTTAACAACTAATCACACCATGTATTTTTACAAGTTTAGGAACTGAAAATATCCACCGTTAACTATTAACATGGAAATAAATCAGACTAGAAATTGTTAGTATACCAGCCCTGATTCTTAGTTGTCACTTGCTGTTTGACCAATTTGGTTATTATCAAAAAGCTTTGGAAGAGCTTTCACAGAACTTTCATTCCATTAGTAAATGTTCTCATTAAACTGCATTCTTGGATTTATCTAGTTAGGATGTGATCTTTGAGTATTGAGGGTACAGTCTGGACTTCTTTAATACGATGCCATTAATCACTTCGTAAATAGTCAAAATGAACTTTACCTCTTTGGTTAGCCAGTGTGTGACTGTGTAATATTAGGGTGCTCTTAGGGTTCACTTTTGCTGGGGTACTGTGTAGGCCATACTACAACCTCAAAGACTTTTTAGGTGAGCAACAGGAGCAGGGGACCCATTATTGGGAAGATGAGTTTTGCTACTTGCTGAACTTACATTTTATTATTGACTTTTAGTTTATGACACTTAATTGAGTTTGCATTCAATCACTGATTGATCACTGAATGCATGTGAGCATTCTGTATCAAAGTGGTTTATGGGACTTGGCGAGCTAGAAAGCTACCCTTCAAATCAGCCCCTCCAACAGTCCTTGTATTCTAGTTCTTGCTGATCCTGCATGCTGTGTGGTCCGTTGCCCGAAACCTAGCCGTCATTTTGCCATCCCCTATCAGAAGATACAATGGACCTTCATGACTCGCAGATGATCATTTATTCACTGTTGAGAACAGTGTTTTTTCCTGGCACTGTAGTCTGTCATGTGGTACTCCCAGCAAGTGTGTTCTCGAGTTGGCTCTCTTATTACACTTTGGAGAAGATAGCGTCTAATGAGAGTAACACTTTTGAATGGCGGCAGAAAAATAGGTCTATGGGACGGGGGATTCTATTTCCAGGAGCATCAATGTTTTATGCAAACATTAGGCTCACTGGTAAGTGGTTCTTCGCATGGTTCATTTTTGTGCCCCTGACTACTCTCCTTCATTTACTTATAAGATGCAGGGATCCTGCATCCTCCAGTTACCGATTAAATGAAGGACATGACCATCAGTATGAAGAGGTGAAAGAGTGTTGATAGTATCTTCAGTGTGTAAGGTAAAGGGAGAAGTCAGTGATGTTTACATTTCATTGTCTGTAATAAAGTGTATACATCTGTTTTTCACCTCCTTCTTAAACCCTAGTTTCCCCTGCTGTCCCTACACGCTGCCTCCCAGACAAGCCTGCTTCCAGCTCTCAGTCTTAATCAGAACCACCCCACACTATTGCAGAATTTGCACACAGCTAATTATATCAATGCACTTCACTCTGCACCATTGTTTGCATCTGATTCACTGTTAGTACACTTGGGATCCACACATTACTGTGCCAGTGTCCCTCTACTTGAAGCACCTCCTTTGCTAGTATTAGAGAAATCCCAACAGCTCTGTGACAGCACCCCAGTTAGCACCAATAGACACTCACGCTGTCTTATTATTCCAGAATCTGTACTTTAGCCCTGACTGGCAGTACACCAGATATTTCAGTTTGGGATCATCACTGCTCTGCAAATAAAGTCAAACCTGGCTTTCATTACAACATGCCTTTCCTTTCCTTGGTCCCACAAGGCTGCGCTAATGCCCTCCATCCATTACCTTTCACATTACCTACTGTTTCATGACAGTGGTGGACGGCAGCTTCTTCTGCCCTGCCAAGACTCAACGCAATACAAGAAATGCTACAGGATATCTTCGAGAAGATGAACTGAAAAGGAGACTACCGAGTTTACATAATATATTCATCCAGGAATGAATCTGTGTAGGTGGCAAATGCAAAGAAAAGCATTGTGTTTTCTTAATCTCGATATTTGTATTATTTTCAGAAAGATTTAGCGTTCACGTGCGGATGAAGGGGATGAATCTCAGTCAGGGGGATTATTGCAGTTTCATTGGGAATTGGGTTGTTTTTTATAGTTTATCTAGAAACTTTACCTTGAGGAGGACACTGTAAGGTTTCTGCAGAGTAGAATGAATTGGATATCACAGAACTAACAGGAGCATAGGCCCCAAATGTCCATAACATTAAATAAATAAATAATACTGGCAAACACTGGTTCTGATTTTTATCTTGCACCAGTGACAAGTCTCAGAGGCTTGACTTCTAAGTTCAGTTTTACAGCTGACCAATCAGGGTATATGAAGAGTCACTCATTTGTCCACAGGTACAAAGTGCAAACTGGTGAAGTAAGGACTTAAACTCACTCTTCGTAAATGCAAGGCTTGGCTTTCTTTCAAGGCCCACAAGCTAATGCTAACTTTTACACCCACAAACATAATAGAGTATGGAGAGGAGGATTTCAACGCTAGTGGCAGCTTTGTTATTGTTTATTGCCACCATTACCCTGCACACAGAAGTCATATGGTAATAAAGCAGAGGTGGCAAAGCTGGAAAATAGATTTTTGAAAAGCAGACGACAGAAATGAGACACGCAGCAGGGAAGCAAAGCAGATCATACAGAAACGTTGAAAATAATGATTCTTGAAAGAGACAGAGGAGTGCATTTACATGATTTGTATAACATCCAACTCTAACATTTAAAATATGAATTTGGATATTGGAATTTTAAGATCGAAAGATCAATCCTCTCTAGTTTTGCTCTCCCACTTATGCTCCTCTAGGGCTAGGTCTCTGCTGGATTTTCAAACGAACCAAGGAGTGTATGATCAATTCTGATTAGTATGTTCGCTATATGCTAATTTTTCCCATGTGGATATCCTGAAAAGCCATCCCTAGATCAAATTTATTATCTTATTGGTGCAAATGTAGACCAATTAGCTCACTCCTTTCAGAATCTTGCTTTCGTCTTTCTCCTACAATGTGAAAAAAGAGCTAAGTCAGAAGTAAAGTCTCAAGCCTTCAATGGTTTTTGTACCTCTTGCTTGTACCTGCTTGCCTCACTGTCTTTTAAGACAATTCCATTCCACCTCGGTTCACTTCAAAATTATGAAACAACTTGTTTACTTCAGACCAACAAACTTCCAGCTTTAAAACATGGGCCTAAGTCCTGTAACAAAACCTAAACATTAGAAGTCTTTTCAGGATGGAGGCCTACAAAATTACATTTGAAAGTCCCGACTCACCTTTTAGTTTTAGGAGACTACCATGTGATCCTTCGGGCCTGACTATATAAAAGTGATTGTATCTGTACAAATTAAAGTCTGGGAATTTTATTTGCAGTATTTAAAATTTAAAAAAAACATATTTTTGAAGCATCATTGCTTTTACTTGCTGCCAATAATATCTATTTAGTTTGTCTCATGTCAGTCCTTTTTGACCTCATACAATTTGCAAAAAATGACTTTAATTAAATCTCAATATTTATTGATCTTGACTGAGGACCAGACGTACGACCTGTTTTTGCATGCGCAAACGGGTTTGCGAACCCGTTTGTGCATGCAAAAACATCATGGGCCATGTACAAAGCCTATTTAGCGAGTTGCAATTTATTTGCAACTCGCTAAATAAGTTTTGCGACTCGCTATTTGGAAGGGGCGTTCCCTTCCAAATAGCGAGTCTCAAAACCATGTACTAATGTTTTGCGACCGCAATTGCTGTCGCAAAACACTCGTAATTACCACCTACTTCAAGTAGGTGGTAATGCATCGCAAATGGGAAGGGGTCCCCAGGGGACCCCTTCCCCTTGCAAATGCATGCAAAAATATTTTTAAGGGCAGGCAGTGGTCCAAGGGACCACTGCCTGCTCTAAAAATAAAACGAAAACGTTTCATATTTTTTTTTTTAAATGCATCCCGTTTTTCTTTAAGGAAAACGGGCTGCATTTAAAAAAAAACTGCTTTATTTAAAAGCAGTCCCAGACATGGTGGTCTGCGGAGCCCAGAATGCCACCATCCCTGGGAGGGCCTGTCATTCCCAATGGACTCGCAAATTGCGAGAGGCTCATTAATATTAATGAGCCTCGCAATTTGCGACCCCATTGGGAATCGCAAACAGTGTTAAACACACTGTTGTACATTTTATTTTGCGACTCGCAATTAGTCGCAAATTGCGAGGCGCAAATTAAAATGGTCGTACATCTGGCCCTAAATCTCTTTATATCTATATGTGACATAGGCTTCATAAGGACTAGAACAGACGGATAAGTCTGCATCATTTGTTGTATATTTTTCTGTTAGTTTTTAATAGTGGTATTTTGTAACAATTTAATTGAAGTAGCAAACGCAAGGGTCGTTCTTGCTGACTATCGTGGGTGAACTACACCATGGCATTACTAAACAGGGCAAATGTTATAATAAATTGTCTACCTCTTAACCATCTTAGATCCCATGAGGCTTAGAGCATGAGTTAATGTTTCTTAGAAAACCACAAATATCAGGGGAGTCATTGTTACCCCTTTCTAATGCAATGTATTAAAACTACTGGTAGGTTCCTCCTGTTGTTGATGACAATGTAAGGAGTCACTTTTATATATAGTGCTATGATAGTTTTGGTTTTTTATATTGCGCAACTTCTCTACTACTTTGTTACGCACATGAAATTCCGCTCCACCCTGTCGAAAGCTTTTCTGCATCCAATCTAACACAAAGAGATAGTAGACATGTAATGGCCTCGTTGAGGGGTGGGAAGGGGTGTGGGGTAGGGGGTTACAGACACTTTGAAACATAATTACTTTTGAAAGAGATTGAGAAGCATGTTTCAGACTTGAATTTCTTTTGTACTAAGCATGTCGCTGGTGAACAGAATGCATCCTTTGAGTATTTACTTTAGAATTAAAAACCCAAAGGTCAAATGACTCTATAGCTGCCCTCATGCTAATATGAAACTTGAGCCTAAATTGATACCTGGAAAGCTTTGAAAAACACAGTTTCAGTGTCAAGCAATATTGGACATTTCTAGTCATTACATTTCTTTTACTTGGTTCCGGCTGATCTCTTTGAAATTCTAAGAATTTTAGAAACACTTATGAATGCCAAGCAAGCTTCGAAATAGCAAGCACAGTGACATTCTGAATAATATTCAATAAATGCTGTGTCCCCCCTACTTCCCATTATGAGAAAATGCTATTGAAATATAAGCCCACAGAATGGTACTGGTAGGTATGCAGGTAATACAAAATTAAAAAAGCAGGATGTTCGAGGAATTCAGAAGGAAGAGCAGGCAACACCTACATTTGAACATATGATGCGTTTGTTAGTTGTAGAGCACCTTTAAAAAGCTCTTGCACATTTTTTCTTTGATTAATATTCAAGTGTGTTTAATCTTTTACTTCTATTAAATATGGTCTTTGTCTTGTAAATATTCAAAAAACTATCCTACCAATCCAAGCTCAGTTTAATCATCACTTTGTGATGTACGGTTTTAATTGTGCCAATTTCACTCCATTAGAAATAAAATGAAATGCCATCACTTGAGAGCACACTTTGTTTTATTTAGGGGCATTAAGCCACTGTCAACAGTGTGTCCCTCTTTCAGGTATTGATACTGTGTTAAGATGAAGTTAGACATCATTCCTAAACCAATCCTAGAAATGATCTCTCCGGAAAGAGTTCCCACTCACTACAAATGCTTGTGAAACGATTCACAATCCTGAAAATAATACTTTAAGCTTCAGAGAAAAGAAATCCCAAACCAGAACTTATTGGTTCACCTGTAATGGCCATGTTTATTTCTGAAGTTTGAAGGTAGGACAGGGGAGCAAACTACTATGTCATGTCTTGTAGGCAGTATATTTTGCTTTCCAGGAGGAGAGGTTAGCTGTGTGATTTTATAAATTTCAATCGAAAACCATATTCCTGAAACATACTGCAGGAAGGTGAACAGAAATGTTAATCCATTTTGACAAATATGTAAGAAGTCCCCTTGAATTGGGGATTCTCATTTTTTTCTAGATTCACAGAAGCCGTTCATTGAACAAGAAGGCACGAGATGCTTTTGTGACCATTGGGGTAGATGTGTCCAAAGAAAAGTAAACCTGTTCATCTGAAAGCTTTTACCAACTTCTTGCCCTCAACCGTTTGCTGCCACAGAACCAAAGCAAGCACAGAGCAAGGCGTGGGCGTCTGTGCTGACTTCACAAATCCCAGCTGCCGCCTCATTGCATTCTAGCATAGTTGCTGCTGGGTGTCCATATTTGTTTTGTGGTCTGTCCAAAACAGAAGAATTTTAAAAAAAAAGTCATTTGTAGAAAATAATTTAAAAAAATGTACAGACCTCGGGCTTTAGTATGTGCACAAAAGAAGATAGGAGAAAGCTAATAAGCTGGTGGCTGTGTTCGGGTCCCAAGAGGATGTTGATTTTATAGGTGCTGGGCGTGGCTGAAGTACTATTATTGGTGTTTTTAAACGTTTTTGTTTTTGTGTTTTTTGCGTCCCCAGAATTGGAGTAATTTCCGAACGTAAGGATCTACGGGTGTTTTTTACACTTGCCCTGAAACAGAAAAGAAAGAAAGGTGGGTGTAAGCAGACATGGCAAATCAAGGGCACGAAAAGGGCGGGATGGGTGAGATGCTTGGAGGATGAAGTGGAAGGTATGGTGCTGATGACGCAAAGATGAGAGGGCTTTATTTTACAGTCATGATCAAGAGGATTCTGTGATGGTGTTCAGTAGAGGCACAGATTGGTCAATTAAATATTCTGCATACACATGTTCAAATAAAACCACTATATGTTTGGCAAACTAAGAACATCTTTCCAATAAAAGAGACCTCTGAACTGACATCCTCTGCAGACTGAAAGCAGTGCAATGGAGGAGCAGGAGTCTATGAAAAAATAATAATGCAGAATTGTGAAGCATTTTGGCTTGGATTAAGAGATGAAAACGTGAACTGAGTACGCACAGAGGGATGTTTTGAAAGGTTTGTATTTTGTATGTAAATTTACCTTACTTTTATCCCTCTGGTCTGTTGTCTTCCCAGGATCCCCAGTCTGCGCCATCTTGTCTACATTTCCCTTACTTTGCCTAGTGTATTATCCTTAAACGCATCTTTTCATGGCGACCCATCTCAAGGCTGTTGTGGTAGTAAAATACAGCAGTTATCAGGGTTCACCGGGCCCTCGGGCTCTAGACCCCGGTGCCACTGCACCTGCTACGCCCCTGCTGCTGCCAGTGAGACGGAGTGAAACCATGGGCTGTTGTGGCCTTCAGTACTTAATGACTGGACAGGAGGGAAGAATTAAAGCTGTGGTCCTGCTACCTTGGTATGCAAAATCTCTCAAAAGCCCCTGTTTTTCCCCATTTCATTTCATGTTACAGCCTACATCTTGAACAAAGATGATGAGAAAATGGAAAGGGAGCAGAGGAGAGAAAGGGAGAATTTGCCTTTCCCTACAGTTGCAGTGTTCAATTGAAATTAGCATGACACTAAGAGATTTATATACCCCGTGTTAGTGTGGATACTTGTATGATAAGGTTTGAGTTACATTCTGGGGAGACAATAGTGATAATGGCACGTCAGTGTTTACTCTATGTACTTGGGAATCTTGTCAGGATCTGTAATATGATGCCTAATTCTACTCATTAAGGCCTCAGCCTGTAAATTTAGTAACTTGGGGTATTAAGTTACCTGCACCACTTCTAGCATCTCATAAAGCAGTCCTTGTATCCTGATCTCTGACAACGAGCCTGCCGACCCATGCACAGACCACTGGCACAGGCTGGCAGATTGAGCATAGCTATGGCAATATTTGAACAGCACCTGTGGCAGCTTGCATTCATTCGCAAGTAGCACTATTGTATATTTTCAGCAGAACCCTAAAATATAATTCCAAAGATGAAAAATAGTCTCCGAGCACTCAAAGAACCAAGGTTGAGTTTGTGGTATCAACAGTTTGTTCTTTATTTCCACATCTGCTTTTCAACTTCGCCCTCGCCAACACATGTTTCGTTTAAGCTGACAGCGTTGCAGCAGACTTCTTCAGGGCTACAATTGTAAATGTTACATAGTTTTAGGGAGGGTCTAGATCCCATCACCTGGGTCTAAGACCCAAAGATACTGTGTGCTCGAAAGATAAGTGTGAGTAATCACAGTCTTGTGTACTACCCTGTATTCGTGATATTCCTAGCATGTGCTGGCAACACCTTGGTTTTTAATGACTTAATGCTGATGTTTATATTGGAATTAACTGGCACAGGAACAGTGTTAGCCTTTGTGAACAGAACTGGCCAGAAATTAGCAAAGTACATAAAGTGGTGTTATTTTTCCTGGCATAGTGCTTTCATTGCCATTTCTTCAGGCGGTGCTTCGAGTAGGGGTGGATTCTCCTGTGGACAAATATATTTGCTTGCTGTGCCGGAGTGTTTTTTATGAGGTTTAGTTTTTACACATGCCAGAGGCATGGTTTGCTGCATGGAGAAATGGAATTCCTGAGCACTGTGGCAGACTCTGATGTATTGGATATTTCATTTCTTCCTCTCTAGAAGTCCTCAGAAATGTATGGATTTTTAGCCAATATACCTAAGAGCTAGTGCTGCAAATTCCACTCAGTCCTTCCAAAATGTTCTTGAGGGGAGTAATTGGCCCACAGTCAAAGTTCTTTTTGAGACATCTTGTTCACCATATTCATTTAGGTTGGCCAATGGTTGGTTGGTGTACATTTACATTTTTTTATTTTGAAAGGGGCTAGGGGGCTTACTTACAAACCCCTTGCACCGCTGGTGTGTCACTTTTAATATGGGAAAAAGTGACGTACCGGCGGCACAGGGGGCTTGCAAATAAGGCCTTAAGTTTGATTCTCAGTCCAGCTATAAGATTGGAGAGGAGGACAGCTATGAAGGGCTTACTTATGTATGTTTTTCTCTAACAGCATTTTTTACTGTAAAGAATGCAATTAACTTTTGAGTATAGGGCCCGACCCACACTATTTGTTAACAAATGTTATAATTTATCAAGCAGGCCACAACCGCACTTGTGAAAGTTTATCATTTTAACTTGTTATGGCCCTAAGTTTATGCTGTTAAAATCAGAAGTCTACTAGTCCATCGATGAAGGGAACCGTACCAGAAAATTTTGTATCTCATTCAGGTGAAAACAACTTCATGTTTGACGTTCAAAAATTGAACTAATGATTCATTATTTTTATGTTTTTAACACCTTCACTGCCTTTTGCCTGTTAATGAAGTGGGCGTTTGCCGTAGAGGAAAATATCTTTCTGTTAAGGGTTGCTGCGTCTCTCAGAGCTACTTGAAAAATTTACTTCCGAGGAGGTTAGAGATTTAGAGTGTTGTTGGTGTTCTAGATATGCCCTGTAGGAAGAAGCAGCTCTCCACAAAAGACAGGGAACTACCTACTCTACTGGGATGTTCACATGTATTTAATGTGTGAGGCATAGTGGCTTCATGTTCTACCACTAAATGTGAGCTGCTATTTTTGATGCTCAGACTTCAATGAGGTGAAAGCAGAATTGGTTTGCCTTCTACAAATATACAGACACATTTCAGCTTTGCAGACACCCAGTCATTTTGGCCTTGATAGTTGGACTTTAAATAGAGATTTTAAAATGCCACTGTGATCAAGAGGATACTCTTTTACATAAGTCTCCACATGTACTTGTAAGCCATGGCTGAACTATTTCAATAAATTCTTGGTCTGTTCTAAGCCGTATGCCCAACTCGGTTGTTCACTAGTTTTAAATCCATGCATTTTTTTTAACAATACCCTACTCCCTTATATAACACTGTGTCCCAAGTCACTGCTCTTCTCCTTGCCAATAGACATGAGCATAAACAAAGAAGGGGAGTTAGCTATACTTTAAACATCACCCTGTAATTTGAAAAGGCAGTTCTTCGCCATTGGCATATTTGCAGATATCTCTAACCACTGTTGATGTTTTTAGAATGTTTCTATTCTACTGCCAAATGACTTAAAAACAAAAGATCCTCTTTTTCCACACAGAATTACTTCTAGGATGTATCCACTGAAAATCTACTGCTCTTAGGGTCCATCAACATGTGGATAGGATTTTAAAATCAACATGCTGCAATGTTTATAATATATTTTCCCCACTGTAATGTCTAAAAAGATTTGAAGAAACTAGTACAACACTACGATTTATTTAGATCTAGTTTTCTAGAAAGGACTGATCATGCCCCTTTAATTTATGCACTTATAGTCTGGTCAGAGCAAAACCTGACTCCCTAGTTCTTAACAAAAGAGAGCCTTGTTACCTCATAACATGTGTAAATTCTATCTCCCCAGGATTACACCTAAAGGGTCTTCAAACAACCAAACATTAATGCTTATAAACGTTGGCCAAAACACCTCAATACATGCCTTTCTATATTGAAATATCTCACTAACACTTTAGAAATAGTTACATGGAAGGCACCAGAATCTGAAAGCAAAGGGCAGGATGTCTCATAGACTCTTCCTAAACATTTACGGCAAAAACTGAAACCTGGCCAAAAATAACCACAAAATATTTAAATTTGAACTACCCTCGTGTGCAAACTACATTAGCAAGGCGGTTCATTGTCCACAATAATTTTAAATTAATCCTCCCACAGAGATTACCCAGATGTAGCCAAAATATCTTCTCTGGATCATTGTAACTAACTATCTGAATTATATCTAATGATAATAAAAATCACAAGAAACAGAAGTCTAGTAAAAGAAAACTGCACCCACTCTACTATGTACCCACTTGCATTACCCCCCCAACTCACAAAAGCTTACATTAGGCAGAAGAGACACTGTTTATTCACCAAACTCCTGTGTTTATTCACCAAACTCCTAAATCATGAAAGTACCCCACAACTTTGAAATCATTGTAGGTCGTTCAAAACTATGTCCTTACCATAGCCATTAACACGTCTGCAGTGATTTACGCCTCTAGTAAACATAGCTTGACTCTTCAAAAACAGCTACAATCAGACCTTACCCGTCGAAGCTCCAAGTGAATCCTACCCTAGTTGAGAACTACAGTTTTATTACTATTTTACTGATATTACCACATATATATTTGAATGTTATCAATTTTTATTATATTATTATGGATCTTAAAAACTATGATGAGGCTTGAATTAGCTAGAATTAATTCCTCAAAATGAATTTGAACGTGTTTTATTATATCTCTATTTTAAATGTTTTATATTGTACTTTTTATGGTTTATTCAACAGAAATAAAGGAAACATGAGATTTGAACAAGGATTATTCATCTAATTCTTTTCACTATCAATTCCCCTTCCAGACCCCTCCCTCATTCTTTTAAGAAACCTAAACAGTTAACCAGAAATATCAAACAAGTCCCAATTCTTGAACTTGAATCCAAGATTCGTGATCAACTACAGCATCCCCCCCTCTCGTCTTCCGCTGAAGAGCTCACTTCACACTACAACTCATCGATCTCGGATGTTCTCGATCAAATGACCCACCTAAACTAAAACAAATAAGATCTTCAAATTCAAAAACATGGTTGAATTCCGATCTCAACAGAGAAAGAAGAAAACTCATACAAGCAGAAAGGACATGGAGACAAAACCCCTCAACTAATCACCTAGCACTACTTAGAATTTCAAGGTTGGCATACAAAAAACACATCTTTAGAGAAAAAGCCTCCTTCTTCCGCAACCAACTGGACCCTGCAAAAACAGACCAAGGGAGCTTTTTAACATTGTTAATCAACAAACTACGTCATCACCCCCTCTTGTTATAATCGCCACAAACGAACGGTGTGAAGAAATTGCTAGCTTTTTCGCTGACAAAGTCACCAAAATTGAGCAATCCTTCTTACAAGTCTCCTCTACTCCCCCGTCCTTAACACCCTCGCCATCCCACCTCCCCTCGCGGCAGCTCCACCTCCACCTCCAGTTCCCATTGCTGACCAAACGACCACAAAAGGAACTAACGGCGTCCTGAGTCTCTCCAAACTGAAAAACAATGCCAACTGGTCGGACTTCAAACCCTTAACTGAAAAGGAAGTTTTCAATATAATCATGAATCTAAAGCCATCTGCCCACACCAAGGATCCCCTCCCATCCTCAATGGTGAAAAATCTCAACCACATCATCGCCCCGTTTTGGACTCTTATCAGCAACACATTTCTCACCACGGGTTGTGTACCGGTCTCTCTCCAACTAGGACAAATCACACTCATTCCCAAAAATCCCAGGGCTGACCCTAACGATCTCAATAACCTCAGACCTATCTCCAACCTCCCTTTCCTTGCCAAGACCTAGGAAAAATGTGTCTTACAACAACTTAATCATCATATACAAAAATTCTCTCTCCTTGACACCTTCCAATCTGGGTTTAGGAAAGGCTATAGTGCTGAAACGGCCATGCTGAATATATCTGATGACATTCACAGATCCTTAGACGAGGGTGACGCTTGCCTACTTATCCTACTTGACCTATCGGCGGCATTCGATACTGTTAATCACCTAGCCCTTCTTGAATCTTTGAAGTTGCGTTTCGGTATGAATGGCACCGTATTAAAATGGTTCACATCCTTCCTTCAACACCGAGCGCAACAAATCAAAATCAACTCATGCCTGTCAAAACCCACTCGGATCAATCTTGGCGTGCCTCAGGGCTCTATTCTTTCCCCCTACCTTTTCAATCTCTTCATGGAACCTCTTACGGTCATCCTAAAACAAGCAGAGATCAAATATCACCTATATGCTGATGACACTCAACTTTACTACAAAATCAAATCACCCAATGACATTCTTCATCTTAACGACACACTGAACAAGTAACAATTCTGGTTTTACGCTAATCACGTAAAGCTAAACTCCATCAAAACAGAAGTAATTCTTTTCTCCCCCAAAAGTAACCACCTTCCAATCCACAAATGGCTCAACGACCTCAATGCTTTAAATTGCTCTCTTACTCTATCCAACTCCGTAAAATCCCTTAGCTTCTTCCTGGACAACAACATGTCAATGAAAGAGCACATCAAGAATACAGCAAAAGGAGCACTGTGCTCACTCAAAAACATCAAGAAACTTAAACCATTTATTCCCGCCGATGATTTCAAGATTGTGGTGCAGTCTTTGGTCATCTCCAAACTAGACTATGGTAATGCCATTCTCACTGGGATGCCAAAAACTCACCTCGCCCCCCTCAGAACAGTCCTTAACATGGCAGCCCAGCTCATCTCAGACGTTAAACGGTTTGAACACCTCACTCCTGCACCCAAGAGCCTCAACTGGCTTCCCATTGAAGGAAGATGTACCTACAAGACTGCATGTATCATCCACAAAGCCCTTCACTCTCATACACCCAACTACTTAGAAAACAAGCTGTCTAAAGCTGGAACCACTAGATCATTGAGAAGCTCCAATGCACTTCTGCTCCTACCTCCCTATCAAAATAAGTCAGCAACCAAGTTGCGCTCTTTCTCCGGAAATGCCCCTAGCATATGGAACTCACTACCGTATGACATTCAATGCAACCTTTCCTTCCCTTACTTCAAGAGAAACCTGAAACTCCTCCTCCTCAACAAATACTTTAACTCCTAGTTTACGGAACTAGGTTAATTATCGACTGATCAGATCTTGACACTCTGTCTTAAGCGGCTGTTTATGTGCTTAAGCTGTCTATTGTTCCTCTCGAACTGTATCTCTAGTTGTTGGTTACTCTACTATCACCTTTCATGTGTACCAGTATCCATTGAACTCTCACCTCATATGTTCTTTATGTGACTGACTGTATTCTATCTCGATCATGTGAAGCGCTCTGACACCTTCGGGTCTAGCTAGCGCTATATAAAACTTATATAAATAAATAAATAAAATTATTTCTTTGTTTAAGATCCTTTGTAATATTGTAAAGTCCAAAACAGCCGAAAGACCTCCTAAAGGAAGCACCATGAAATCATAAACTTCAATTTCAATTGGCTGACCAGATTAAATAAAAAATATTTCCATATTTAAAGCCTTCGAAGCACCCTGCATGGGCTGTCATTCAGTATTTTTGGCTTAAGTGTATTCCTAAATCTCTGCATCGCTCCCTGTGTGGTCATTTGACTCCTATATATATCCCAATGGCTGTTCTGATGTTCAGCTTGCTCTCAGAGTTTAAAACCATAAATTATTGTGATTAAGCCTATCACCATAACCAACTATTGGCTTACATTTGCTGTCCGTGTGAACCTCTTTACTTATAACAGGTCATGAAGGAAATATATAGACTTTAAAAAAGGTGGTTAGATGTTATGTATGGTATTTTATGACCTCCTTTAAAAAAACATTCTAATGTTCCTTACCAGCTATAGAACTATTTTATAAAATTAAGCCCCGTCCATCCTGTACAATTAAGGATTTTGGCCAGGCTACAGTACGTAACAAGCTATGCTGCGTGTCTAATTTAACTTCTTGGCCTTCACTAGAATATAGGTTTCACTATCCAGTTTGCTTTGGCTCCCAGCAGCCTCAGATACAAACCACCATTATACCTTTGCACACTGAACAAAAAAATAGTGTGGGCCGTCTCTGTCAACACAATTGCTACTTCAAGCCACTGAAGGGGAATCACAAGCAAAAAATTAAAAGGAATAACTTCTTTTTAGAGTGTACTCTTCTTTTAGGGTCACCCCTTTCATATACATCTGTGGCATGGAGGGAGCATTATACACTTACCCCTTCTGCCCCCCCCCCAGTGCTCCCACACCTCCTGCCCTACCTCCGGCCTCTTCCTAGAGCACTGGCAAATAGGAGCTTATTTGTCCCCAGAATGGGGATTCTGCATGTCGATTTGGACCTGGTAGTTCCTGGTATGCATGTTGTTTCCAATCCAGAGACAAAAACTGGAAATAGCCAGGTTTAGTCCTGGGCATGCCAGCAAGAATCATCATTTCCAGCCACACAGAATCCCCACACCTAAATATGGCCCACTCATAACCAGGGACCAAGTGTGTTTTTCGTTTTGGAATATCAGAAGTCAGGGGAATGTGGCTTGATCATAGAACAAGAGGATTTATTTAGGTTTTGTGGAAGAACCATGAACTTTGGAGAGGGGGTTGACAGCAAAACAGTTGTTTTCATGGTGGGGATAAGAAAGCCTTAATAGGGGATGCAAATAGTTGCAGGAGACATCACATATTGTTTTATGTTATGAGTGTGTGTCCCACTGCTCTCCTATTCACCTTCCTTCGTTTGTGTTTGGTGGGGGGGAGAGCGAGGGAGAGAGGGTTTCAGGAAATTCTCTCCACATTTTGGATTCTTTCATTATACACAACTTGTATGCCTTTCATGCCTGGATTCCTATCTGAACAGACAATAGGCCCTTTGTTCTTGTTGTCAATAATACATGTAGAACTACTCTGGAACACAGCTTCTTTGTCGATAGCGAACAGTCCACAATTTCATATGTGGTATACATACCATATCTCATTGTGACAATAATTGCCACTAGACAAAGAGGATCAACCACAAATGATTTATGCTACTGCAAACTTAACGTGCAAAGTTTTGGGAGTAACTGAATTTTGTGATCCTACTTCATACTACTTATCATAAGCTGAAAAGTTAAAAAGATAAGCATTCTTTCAAGGTTAACCTTTCTAGCAAAGAATACATAAAGGCTTGCTCTACTTGGAACCACTGGTATCTATATGCCCGGAAAGCATACTTCAAACCATTGACTGTAGTGTGGCTCTGGTTTCCTATATTTCCTTCTGGAGTCACATCATAACATTCAGCAGCAGTTTTCTGCCATATCTAAGTCCTCCCAATAACGTCTGTTAAGGAAAATCTTATATTGGTGAAGAATATCCAGTCAATAGTGTTGGCTCTGTGATTTTTCCTAATTGGGCCAAAGGAATTGTATGCTGTTAGGATATCCTAAAACACCCTATTCTCAGCCAAATGCACAGGCTGGCTATCTCTTCCAGCTCCTTTTCATAGCTTTCTTGGCTTATGGCATGTAGTTTGTGGTCCACCAGGATCCTAGTGTTTCAAATCTGGGGTTGTATCTATACCCCAAATGCCACAGCTGAAAGAAAATAAAACAGCTTTTTATTTTGTTTAGTCCTATAAGCGCACAATGATTGCTTGCTTATAGAGCGACTGCTTAAAGATTTACACACTCCCTAAAGATCGATAAAAAACTTCTGGAAGAAATTGATCCCAAACAATCTCTTTAAACAATATGCAAAATGGTGGGTTATAGTTATCTAAAAGAGAGTTGTCCAATACAGGTACCGTATCATGCATAGAGCCATACATCCATTTTTATGCTTCAGACTTCTAAAGTTAATACATATAACTTGGTATTTCTCTGAATTAATGCATGAAATGCAGACAGTGCAAGTCGGAAACAGTGAGCATGGATTATCTTTCTCTGTTTGTGGCTTGTGCTGTTGAAAGTTTATTTACTCAGAAAATTTCCAAGTAAATTTTTTTAACTTTAAACAAAAAAAATATAGGCATGCAGTTCTGCCCTGGTCCAATGCACCTGCTTATGATTTGACGGCAGCAAGAGTTATCTATACTTGCCTCATTCTTGCTGTCAGGAAGGAACAGTGGGATAATTCCATTGTATAAAAGGAAAGTGAATGTGATAGGCTTATTAGTTGTAAAAATGTGGATGTATTTCAAGAAGCTGTTGTGGAAAACATTCAAAATTTACTTGAGTAAGCATAAATTCTTGTCCCATTACAAGTATGTTTGAGTTTGGAACTGTTAAACGCAGACAACGTGCTCATCCTGGTTGATTTATTTCATAATAATGCAGATGTGAAGAAAGGCTTGCTGTTCACAGCTTCTGTTGACTTCAGCCAATTGAGTGGAGGTCTGTTTTGAAAGAAGCTGAGGCTGGTTCGTATGAATTAGTACCTGGGCATTCTAACCCGAATGCCC
The DNA here is from genome assembly GCA_963921515.1 of Calotriton arnoldi. NCBI lineage: Eukaryota > Metazoa > Chordata > Amphibia > Caudata > Salamandridae > Calotriton > Calotriton arnoldi. The sequence goes on from CAWUFW010010112.1 coordinate 423,105, forward strand.
AGGTTTTTAGCTTTCAGAATGTTAAGTGACTGGAAATGTTGAGCCAAGCTGGTGTACAACAGAAATGTTTTCTTGACCGTATTCATTTTAAACCATGGGTACTCGCAAACGTTTCCCCGGGGGTAACAAATATTGTCTGTGGCATGCTCAAGGATCGCACCTATGCCAGCAGGGCAAGAGTTGGGGTAATGAAAGGTGGGCGTAGGGAGACGTGAAGCAGATGCATTGTGTGGACAACAAACCAAGCCACGTGACTCCTGTGTGCCACCAACTCTCTATTCTCATGCACCAAGAATTAAAGTCAAAGCATTAACTTCTAATGTATAACATGAGCGGAAAAGAGATACTCATCTGGTGGCTGAATTGCAAAATGTGAAACCAGAAAACCTTTATTTATGACTGTTTCCCAGCTTTCTGAATGTTCTTGATCTGCCAAGTGAACAGCAGTCCAGAGCTGCTGGTCACCAGGGGGCCGCAATTAAAGGTCAGGAGGGCTGCATGCGGCCCCCGGGTTGTACGTTGAGTATCTCTGTTTTAAACTGTATATAAACAACCCGATGGTAGCTCTGCAGGGAGTTACGTTTGATATCCCTAGGGCGAGCGACAGCTAGATGCTGTTGTATGCTGATGACTGCTGGTAGCAAGAATAGATAATCCAGTTCAAGCCTTATTAACAACAAGATCTCAGTGTACTCTAAAAGTAGTGAATTATCGTAAATCCATTGATGTTAAAGAGTATGTTATATGGCCCTCAGTTTGCTTCATGAAATAAAGCTTTTTTTATCGAAGGTAAACAACTTTCCATTTTGGGGGCAACTGTGTCAGCATCTGCAAATTTCACTTCAACACATTGATTTGTTAGCAATAACTCAGAGATCTTTGAATGGAACTGGAGGGTTCACAGAGAAATAGCAAGCAAGAAAGCTTACCCACAGGAGCAGATGATTCAGGTCAAGTTGGGAACACGCATGCACTATGTGGCAGAGAGATGGACATTAACCACAAGTGTAAGGATGGTGCATTGAGAGGCCACCCATCCATTTAAAAATGCAATGCGTTATGTGCAAAGTAATTTGTTCAATAAAACAAGACTCATTTGCTGATGAATTGTCCATCTCCCCTTTCTCTGAAACCCTTGCAGCTACACACTTATAAATCTGGATATTCAGATGCTAACAAAAGCAATGAACTAGGAGATGGGCGTTCTTTGTCTATGCTGTCAGACGCGAGAATATTCTCCCTCAAAACTTAAAACCATTGTTGCCTCTGGAACAATTAAAGAAGGAAGCTAAGACCCACTGGCAACTGTAGAAACCATGTAACTAGCCTTACTGACATCACAAACGGTACTACTTTTGAGTCTTGGGTTTTATGCACAAATATACAAGCATAATGAGAGCATTTCCTCTCACAGAGAGGGAATTCTAAGCACGTATAATGAGTGGGAAATACTTTAAGCAGTTGAGCTAAAGTTTCATTCCAATGGGGAGAACAGGTCCCATTGCTGTATGGGTGGACTTGAATTGATAGGGGCATAGATGTGGCCAGCATTATTGCGGATCACATCACAAGTAATGCAACAGTCTCTAACCAAGGAGTCTCTTTAATAAATGTCTCTGAGCCTGAAAGTGAATGTCTGTTAAATTAACAAAATAACTATTACATCTTGTTGTAAGAAAAGAAGAAACAGCTATGATTTCCTCTCGAAATGTTTAAATATCATGAACATGTTCTTTCATTGTATTTATTAGCTGCCCAGATGCATTGTGGAATGAATACATTATGTAAAGTATGTAAATTCGATAGTAACTCTCCATTATCTTGGCTAATTTCCAAACCTTGGTCCACTTGGTACAGGGCTGTTACGGTAAAATATTACAGTAGCAAACTACCTGTTATCTCATTATGTTATCCTTTATCTTTCCCTTTATTTGGATTAGAACTGGGATGAGTATTAGGATTAATACTGGGATTGGGATGAAAACTGAGTTTTCAATTAGAATTAGGATTTGAGAATAGGATTAGAGTATAGGGAATGAAAACTGAGTTAAAGAAGAATTCAAACCTTAATATTTAAATCTCAAGGTGGTGGTACTGGTCTGCAAAAGTCTCCTTGAAGAATTTGATAAGATGTGCATGGAGTCCTACAGTATATTTCCAGTGAGCAACAAACTGCTTTTGTAGTGTTCTGCTCAACAGGGGTGTGCAAAATGGAACCATCCACCCTGATAAACAAAGCAATGGAACTAACTGTGCCCTGTTTTACGCTTTCTAAGATCCACCAAAGGGCAGCTGCCAGGGTGAGAGCTTTCAAATATGACCTGCTAAAATATATGTTTTGGTAATTTTAGTATTTTTGACAATCTGATTCACTGTTTTGACCATTTGTGCATGTCTAATGGGGTGAGAACATAATTTAAAAGTCCCATGCAGAGCATGCCTTGGACAGGAGACCAGACTTGTACCACATATGTTTCTATGCTCCTTCCCCCATTTTAGAAGAAGTAAGATAAACAGCGCTATGTACAAAATATTTTCCTTTAATACTTTATTTATTTACTCCTCCAAAGTTTTGCTTGAAAAATATTTTCCTTTGGATTTAGCTTATGTTAACCGTTTTGTAGTACTATTCTATTCCCAGGCATGTGTGCCTACTGTGCAGCTTCTTTCATGTTTCACAGTAAAATCCCGATATAAAATATTTAGCTTATTTGAAAGGGGTCTGCGGGAAAGTCCTGCTGCAACATATTTTTCTTATTATGTAGCTTATTTTAACTGGTTTTGCATGAAAAAGTTGAAAAAGTATTGCCCCAAATATTTTGGGTACTATGTAGCTTATAATTACACATATTTAGCTCTATAAAATGTACGAAAAATATTTAGCTTAGTATGCAAATTATTTTGTTTAAAGTTATTCGGATCAACACGACAGAAATGCCATTTTTAATGTAGCCAGATAACTGTGGTAATCGACTTTTCAAATTTTTAAATAAAACTCTTGACTCCATTGTCTAGCAAGGTTAGAAAATTTCAGGGGTCATTTTTGCTTCTAAAATGCATAACTACTAAGCTCTTTGAGCGCATGAGAGGAAGAGGACTTTAAAAGCATTGTCTTCACCAGAGCTTAATTTATTGCCCATGATTGAAGGTGGTGGACACCAGCACTTATTTCTGGAGATTAAGACTTAGTTTTCATCATCAGACTGATCCGAAGCAAGAGACAGAAAGGCAGAAAAGGGGGAAAGAACAAGGAAGAGAAAGATAGGAAAACAGCAACAATGGGAGAAAGCATGGATGAAAAATAACCCACAAGGCTGAGATAAGAAGACATGATGCATACAGTGTTGAAAGAAAGACAAGAGGTGAAGCCAAAATTAGTCAGTCTTAGTAGTCTGCAACCACAACATTTGGCAGCACCAGGGGTGGACTTCTAAGAAAATCTATGGGCTCCTGCAACTCTACCTGCCATTCTTACCCTTATGGGATCTGTGTTATTTAGAAACCTTGTAGCGATGGGCACATCAAAGACTCCCTCAGGCTTTGAAAAAATACACCTACAGACTGACTGTAAAGGACAATTGCAGCATTGAGTAAAGCACTTTATATCAATAATGACCTATGTTAAACATTTGTCTCGATTAAGAGAATAATTTTCTTATTGGCATGGGTATTTTATAGTACCAACATAAACTGAAGTGGTTTTCAAGGCCCTCAAACGTCAGGAGAACACAGGGCCTCTCTGAAACTCTAGGTTCTCAGAAGTGGAGTGGGATGATTCCCAATATGCCAATGCCTCTCATAGACCAACTGGCTTTGGCATAGAGAGCCACAGACAAGCCTGGCATTTGTTTGACTCCGTGGCAGCCATTCCAACCTTTCATTCGTATTGTTCTTCTAGGAACTCGCATGAGTCCTGTCTTGAGAGCTCATCTGAAAAACGTACAAGCCAAATAGACTTGCTGATCTGAGAGACTACTTCAAAGCTTTGTTGTGGCAATGGCGGGAACTTGTCACCCTTGCTATTCATATTTGTGTAAGGTGCTAGTGGAGTGTCTTGCAAGAAGATCAGAGGTTACTTACAAGGCAGTTTTTATTATGTTTATGGTATGACTATTTTTGCTATGAAATAAAATATGCCTAATGCCCCCAAAATGCTGTTTTCATATTGGTGCGAGCCATACCAGGAGACATTAGCATAACCCTAATGCAGGCATGATCTGCACGGCTAACTGTGCAGCAACACAGTTTTGTCACAAATAACAGCCTTTATGCAATCGCCTTCTCTGATGACCAAAAATGTATCCGTTCGACATGCACTTATCTCTAATAGATTTCCAGGGCTATGGACAAGCGTATATCTCAAATGACAAAAGAAACACTACATTAGTTAAACTAGCCTTCATCTCTTATGAAAATTCCAACTTTTAAACTAGGCCCATCTTTGACCAGAGGTCTTCCTTTTTCAATTTATAGATAAGCCTCATTCTCTAGTGACCAACATGCCCAGTCACAGGCATGTCCCCTCTCTGACAACCAAGCCCACATCATAGCCAACCCCTATCTTTGATCTGTTAGATCAAAAAAGATTCTGGTTTTGGTAAGAAATCCTATTTTATTGCTGAATTTCCAACGTTTTACAATGTCCCCAACTCCCATTTCAAAATGTTGCCCCTTAAATAAGTCATCTCTAACAGTTAAAGCCCAATGCACTGGATACACTTGTAGCACTGATGCCCTAAATGGTACCCTTTAGAGAAGCTTCTATCTCGTTTAGCTAAAGCTCAGACGTTTGGAAAATAAAATACCCCAAGAAACCAATACTCCAGCAAATGGTAAAGTTGCTATCTTTGAGGGCAAAATACCCTGTCAGTAGACTAGCCCATCTCTAATAACCACTAGATCTCCAATGACTAAAATTCTGTCCTTTGGATTAGCTTCCATAGCTGATGGTCATTACTCTAACATCTGAGCTATGTTCTGCCTGTAATCACTTTGCTAAGAAACTCCTTTCCAATTGCAAAATATCTGACATTTTGACAAGTTCTCTCTCTGATGGTCAAGGCATTTTCCTTTGTATAAGCCATCTGTGATACTGAAAGCTCCATCTTTGCACCACTACATTACTGCTTCACAGATTTCTACTGTCTAAATAGGTTCCTTTTTCTAATGGTCAGTGTTCTAGACTTTGGGGAAAAAATAACGCATAGTGAACAATAGCAGAGCCTTTAGTAAGGTCCCTCTCTATGATAACCAGCGATGTCCCAAGACCCTTCTTGCGTGGTCACAAATACCCGCTGGGCAGTCTTGCTTCTCTAATGGTCATATCGTAGATCTTTGGAAAAACTTTCACCACTCTTGACCCGATGGACAGCCTTTTGGCAGGCCCTATCTCTGAAGATGAAAGCTGTAGTCTGTGAACAGTCATTCATCTCTGGTGGCATATGTTCAACCCTTTCCATACGTTCCAATTTATGAAGACCACCATTTCAGTCTTTTGGCAAGTCAGCTACCTATGATGGCAAAAACTTTATACCTTTTGGACAAACCATCTCTGATAATTAACACTCTACCCTCTAAGCAAACACTGACTGCTGATACCCATATTGCTTACTTTGGGCAGGGTCTGATCCCTTAGCTCCAATGTTCAAGCCTTTGTACTAGTTCCTTCCCCTAGTCATACTGCCTGGCTTTGGGTATATCACTGACTCTAATGACAAAAGATCCAATCATTGAAAAAGCTCCCATCTCTAATCATCAGAGTTACAGCACTGAGCATTGGCCCAATTCTGATGGTGTTCATAGCTCCAATCGTTGAATAATCCTTCATCTTTAAATATCAGATCCAAGTTGTGAAGCAAACCTCTAACTTGTATCGGAAAAACACGAGATTATGCACAACATCCTATCTCTGATGGTCAGCCTCTAGCCTTTAGGCAACCCCTCATTTCAGGCGGTTAAAAGTGCAGCCTCTGGGAGATCACTTTTCTCTAACTGGTAAATTCACAACTGCTAAGCAGATGCTCATCCTCACGGCAGAACCCCCTATCTGTGAAGAATCCCCCCAAGATGGTCACAAGTCCTGCCTTTAGATGCATGTCTTATTGTTAAAAGTCCATTTATACACACTCTCTAACCTCTGAGAACCAAAGAATAAAGGGAATAGACTTCTTTCTGGGATCATGATCTCTGATGGGACTGTTGGTAAAAAGTGAGACTCCATTTAGAGCTGGATGGAAACAAAGATATCTGTGTTTCGTCTGCATAAATATGATCCGGAGAATATCAGCTTATCCGGTGGCATGGCTATTGTAAAACTGGCAGTCTTTGTTGAAATCAGAAAGTGTAGAGAAGGAAGGAACCTACCCAACCCTCATGGCATTGTGAAAGAAAGAATAAACCTTGTCCAGTTCTGAGAGAAACTCCCCAAACTTCTGCAACTCTTAAGGTGTCCAGCATCACAACTTTGATTAATGCGCTCGTTATTAAGCTGGGATCTAATCATAACCAGTGACTGTAAATCGCCAAGGACACAATCAAGAAGTGTAGTGCCTTGTAGCTTTTTGCTATATTTATGCCATATATTTGTTGGTTTACCCTCAGTAGGTTTGAGGTCCCATTCCCTGTGATCTTTGTCTAAAATAGTCTGCACAGACATACCTTTAAGAACTAACCTTTCCCAAAACAGAGGTTTCATAGTTGCTTGCTGAGACTTGTATGGTTTGAAGTAACTCTATACCTGTCAAATGCTAGAGAGTTGTTAGATGACCAGCCTTCTCCCTTTCTAAAATACACCTCCTCCGCTTAATGGCACGAGTCTCTAAACTGGAAAGAAGATAAAGCCTCTGTCCCACAACATTTTGAGAAACCTGTTAGTGAATTTGGGTTATTGGTGTAAACCACTCTATTTAAGCTTTGGAACATCTGGAAAATTTAGCAACGGTGGTTCTACAGGTGGCAGCTGGCATTAGCATTGTGAATTGCACTATAAATACTTGCACTTATAGGTACTTCAAATTCTATGCACCTGAGGCTTCAGAGATGTTTATTTAGGACGGGTATAGAGCCACTGCCTGATGCTACCTTGAGGAGTGTGTTAGACCACTGTCAGTATTCTCTGAGGGCAGATGTGTTTACCGGGCAGATGTGTTTACAGGGCTGGCTGGTTCTTGGCCATGACATGCCTTTAGTTAGAGAAGCCATTGATGTTTTAGAGACCCACCATGTCCAGGGCTGATGCTCCCGGTAAACACTTCTGGGAAATGCTCCTGTGGGCTGCAGTGGCCCAGATATGTGTAACCAAGATTTAGTGAGAGCCTAAGCTCGGTGCCAACTTGATGGACTTGTAGTGCACCGTAGATATTATAGGATTGACAATATCCGCAAGTGCTCAGTAACCACAGGCCTTTTTGTCAAGTAGAGACTGCAAACGCCAGAAGAAGCATATGAAGCTCTGGGTAGTTACCTTATCTGGGCTGGACCTACTGCCATCTACAGGTGCTTCAAGGGAAACACTGTTGCTGGTTCTAGTGGTCCACATGTAAGCACTCTGCCATTTTACAAGAAGAATGTGAAGAAACTTCACTTCTCAAAATACACCAGTTGCTCTTCAAGGTTGGACATTCCCTAATTCCTGTTTGTGTGGTTTATGTCAGCAGAGTATTTTTTTAAAGCATGAGGTTGTTTTAGAACTATGAGCTCTCTTTCAAAAGACAAACTAAAATATACATTGTTTGTAAAGTGATGCGTCCAAAGACCATAATGTGAATGTGCATTAGACAGAGGGCAGCGCATGGAGGCAGCAATGGTAGGGAAAGGCATATTCCAAGAAAGATCTATGAAAAATTTGTTTCTTTGAAGACTTCTTTTCAACAACTGGGACAAAATAATTTATATGGTTATATATATTATATGATATTCCACATTTAAAAAAAGATTTTCCCACACCAGAACACTGAAGCTTCCTGTTTAGACCAGGCACAGGTGTACCAACAAATTCGCCTGTGCCTGGACAGACTTTAGGAAGCCGTCAGTGGTTGTAGCTTTGGAGTGGCTCATTATACACTTAAAAATGTCCCTTGGCAAAACACACACTGGCCTGACAGTCACTTTTATCACCAGCCTCAGGTGGGGATTGGTGATTTTTAAGACTCATCCTCGTCTTATTTCTATTTACAATGTGCGATCTCCCTAGCTTTTTCGTCTCTTCTCTCTTTAGCTGTTTTAATGGCTGTTTTACTTTCTGTAAAGCACAGAGTTTTGTTTTTACCACACCATAAAAATACTGTATATATCAGAAAGACTTAAACAAAGGAAGTCCTGTGTTCTTTGCGATTCCTGCAGTGGGATCAGTGTAGACTCCCTAGATTCCTTTTAGATAGGGTCCTCACTGCAGGAACAAGATGTTAGCCCCTTCTCTCCCTAAGAAGTCAGAGGTGTCTCTGTGTAAGGCGGTGGCGAACAGAAAATATGTTAAATCGGCGAGCTAAACTCTATGCTTTGCATAAACATAAGAACATTATATAGCAGAACATCCCATTAAAACAGCAGGAAATCAGAGAAAATATGTAGGTGGGCCAAACCTGAAATAAAATAAAAAGACTAGACTGGCCCTTTAAGGACCCAGCGCACATGTTTTGCACCTGCTATAAAATGCAAAGCCCCATCCCTGGATTCAACTGGACTTGCACAGGAAAGTCACACTGTCATTTGGAGGTAAAAATAAATAAATAAATGAATATGTGAGAGGGGGAGTTCCTTTTGATGTCATTACCATACCTCCCCATCCTGGCTCCTCCCGCCCGACCTCCATTATTCCTCACAAAGGTGCCTCTTTGTTGATTTGTGTCACGCCCCCACCCTTCCCTCCCCCTCCCCACCTCCCCTCACCGCACCGCCTTGTGCCGGCCGCCGCAGCATCCGCAATGCTCACCGCACCAGTGGCATGCCCTCAAGGGCAGGTAGCAGCACATACAGGGCACCACCAGGGACAGTGCAATGAGGGCCATCCACCGGACACAGAAGTGCGGGTGTCCCAGGTCACAGGAGCAAGGGTCCGAAAACTCCCCCTCCGAGTCTGACATGCAGTGATAGAGCATACTCTCAGCACACCACATACAGGTGAACTGGTAGACACAGTCGCTGATGGGGTCCGGAGCGTCCTGGCATTGGCCTCGACCATTCTCCTCGTTGCTAAAAACGTCCCTGCAATACACACAGCGGGATGGCACTGCATCTTCTTCCACCTGCTGTTGCTCCTTGAGGCTTTTCAACTTGGGGGAGGGGGCCCCATGGATCTTGCATGAAGGTGAGCCTCCCTTAGGATCTCGAAGAGGGCCCTCTGGACCAGCTGCCGCTGCTGGGAAGCGGTACTCGTTCTCCTTTGCCTTGCCCCCCTTCTCAAAGTGAACACACATGTCTATCTTGTCAGGGTCTGGCTCGCGCTTCTGCACCACGGCCCGACGGTAGTCCTCGTAACCCTTTGACACCCAGAGGTCCTTGCACGGGTTGATACTCTCCAGTTCCTCCTCGTCATGGAAGGTCAAGTGCTGCAGAGGTTGTTGACCCTGCAGAAATCAGAACAGAGTTATTACTTGAACTCCTCACTCTCAAATTCATCAACCTCTTTGAGGCAGAGGCTAGGCTTGATGCAATCCCCTGTTCGTATGGGTTTGTAACACTCAGGCTGGGCTACTTTTCTGGAGCCTTTTTAACTCAACTGTTTGTGTTAACTAATGTTACGCATAAGGAGGTGGATGGTCATATAGATCCATGTCACATAGAGACTATTTTCCCATTCCTGGACTGTAATTTAACAACTCAAGTAATTATTAAAGATATAATCTTGTTCCATGCCATTGGAACCTATTTGACTTAAGTACCAGATTGTAATGTGTTGGTTGCTTTACCCAAAGCAACCACTTCTTCAGTTTCTGTGACACTTTGTGCTTTCAAATCTTGAAACCACTGGCTTTATCTTCACCTGTCTTCACCTTTATTTCTCTCTCATTTTCACTTATTCAAATTGTCTCTTACCAAAGGCGTCTCCCGCATATCTTCAAGTGCGCAGTCATTATACCACTCCTTAGAAAAACAACAGCTGACACTTCCTGTTCCTCTCACATATCCCGCATATACTCTCACAATCTAGTTGACACTCTAGCCTGGTTCTTGGGCTCTCCCCTCCAAATGGACCCTCTGTCACATGTTTCTAACTGCATTACTTCTTCTTACACCACCAGCCGTCGGTCAATTATACTTCTCCTGGATCTGTTGACACTTTACATTCTACTCAATGTTTTTGTGCCCAAAGACAATCTGACACCATCCTCAAAAGTTTCTCCCAACTCTTCAGCCATTGTATCTGTCTTCTGTTGCTCAGCCCTGTCCACATTCATACCTCCTTAGGTGGGTGGCTCCCAAGTTTCTGTCTAAAGTCATTTTCTTTTCTCCATCCTCATGTGGGGTATAATTTCTCCAATTTCTGTTACCACATGTATGCCAATGAAAACCCAATGTTTTCTTCTCATCTTTCACACCTCAGCTTCCCACTCAAATCTCTAACTACTATCAGACATTGTATTGGCCCTGTGATCCCTAATGCTCAACTTGTCAAGAAAATACATTATCTATTGCCCATCTGAAACAATCCTACCTCCCCTGCGTCCTGGTGGCCCTCACAGTTTTGGCCGGGAGCAGTTTCCCCTACCAGGCTATATCCTGGTCAGGCAACATGCCTAGTGTGGAAGTATTAATCAACAAGCAGCCAAGCGCAAGGTGGTCATTAGTCTCCACTTCACCAATCACAATTCATCTAGTTAACCAAAATGGAAAGACACCATCTTGTTGCCTCTTTCTTTGCTTCTAAACCAGCTGTCAAGATAAGTTGTCCCACATTTTGTTTTCTTCTGTTTTACTAAAGTTTAAAGCGCCATTCCTTGGTAATGCCATATTAATTTTATGTAGCAGGATTGTGCTGATGGTGCCGTGCGGTGGCTAACTACTCCCCTGGTGCTCCCTCCTTGTTCATTGAGAGCCACAGGCAAGCAGAACTGCATGTAGTTGCACATGGTTCACCTTTGTTGGTTTTGTCTTTTTATCAACATTTGCTCACCACATATAGCATGGTTGTGTGGAACGAATGTGAGGGGAGGGAGGCCCATGCTTGTAGAGTTACAAAAATGACAAGTGCGGTCTTACTTTTATCTCCATGCCTGCGGACCCGCTGAAATGCCAACAGCTGTGGAGTTTTGAATCCTCTGACCTTGCATCTGCAATAATCTGAGCATCATTCAGGCCCCAAAAGACAACAGTGATTTTATGGTATATTGTTCTTTGGCAGGCATTAGGACACCAGTAGACAAGTTGTAGAAAACTGATGACTATTTTGGGCATTTTTCAAGTGCTCCTCAGTTACACCCCTGCTGGTAGAGTCTTAAGGGGTTGCAACTATCATATTACATGCTGGTCCTTAGGAGCTAAAACCAACTGCCTCCACTGCAAATATCTATAACTCTTTGTCATTTTGGAAAGGTCCTGGGTCTGCAGCCTAAAACAATAGTCAGGGGCTTCCCCCTCCCCCATCTATCCATTTTTGGAAGGAGATCCTCTTGTCTCACCGGCAAATCTGATAGTAATGGCTGAGTCTGAGCCATTTATCTCAAATAATGTGTTCAATACTGCAAAGAGGACTCATCAGAGTATTATTTGGAAGAAGGGCTTGTGGAGGCCCTCAATAACTCAGTTCAATACTCAGTTAAAAGGGCTCTGGCGCAAATCTGATAAATGGCTTATCGCAGGCTTATTTGCATTATCAAGGATACAGTGCTGTAGAACCCATTCAAGACCTATCCAACTCTGCAAATCCAACCAGGCAGATGATTCAGATGACCGCTCAGACCCTTCTCAGGGGACTCTCCTCCCAGAATCAGGGAAACGCAAAAGAGTTTGGGACATAGACCGGGTGGCATACAATGCCAGAAGCCAATTAAGCCTGTTGTTTGAGTCAAATGACATAGTTCATCTGAGGTCTGCGGATTGGGTACCTTTGACAGCTGTGGTAGAATGTGTAAAAGCACACTTTATGAAAAGCTTCGAGAAGGAGGTCCACAATCAACTCCAATGGAATGTCCCAGACAAGTTCTTTCAACGAAAGTGGTGGACACACCGGTACCCAAATATGATAACCTTCTTAAGGAAAATTTCACGGCACCCTAAAAAAGGTATCAACAGGTCTTGGCAGGCATGGCATGATAAATTACTAGACCTCTCAGGACCCTCACCAAGATAATAGAATTAACCTTTCAGGCAAAAAAGACAAGATCTTAGATTGATCTAGATGTTTTGGCATGATAGACTCAAAGGGACAAATGGCAGTTGGGTAATGCAAATTGTGCCATCACTGCAGAGAGGTGCTGCTCCATCATAATGTGAATTGATCCCAGATTGAAGGATCTGGCTTCGACTGAAGCGGGTCCAGTAGCAAATGGCCTTCTCTCTAGGGGGACTTTTAGTAAAGGACCTAAAACAAATTGTGAATACTTTCACAGAGGTGGACAAGGCACAATTGTCTACACGGAGGGTCGTTCAACCTGGCCTTTTTGACAGGGCTCGATGAAGCAGGGGACGTTGGTCAGGTCGCATGTTAATTCAAGTCTCCCAGAGAGACTTTTTGTCCTGAAAATGAGGTCGCTGATTCAACAAGCTCCAGGGAATGAGCCTTCTTCCCTTCCAGGTCCAGAGGCAACCATACTAGATACAGTGGAGGTAACTATCGAAAAAGCTTCGCACTCAACAGTGAAACTGGATTTACAGGTAAAAATACTTTCAGTCTCTCAGGTGGTTTTGAGGGCCAGAGTCCGACTTTTTTCTGCGCAACTGGGATATAGCGCAAGACGGTTGGGTCATGGAAATGGTTCAGTGTTTCAAACTAGAGTTTTATGGTACCCCAGTCAATAGTTTGCTCCCATTCAGTTGAGTTTTTCCTTTCAAGTGCAAACTTTTTTTGATTCAGAAATTCAAGAGCATTTGCTCAAGGAAGCAATATGCCAATCCACTGGGATTGTGCAGCAACATATTTCTTGTACAGAAAAACGAGGAGGTTAAAGGCTAGTATTAAATATCAGGGACATCAATGGCTGGATTCTTTAGAGGCATTTCAAGATGGAGGGTTTGTATCTACTGAGTGATCTTCTAAAAGAGCTAGATTGGATAGTCAGCTTGGACCCCAAGGATGCCTATTTAACCATCCTTATTTTCACGCCACACAGAAGGTTCCTTCAGTTGCAATGCAGAGATCAGTGGTACGAATTCTCAGGTCTTTCCTTTGGCCTCTTATCTGCTACCTAGTGTTTCACCACAGTAATGAAGCCTGTGGTGGAAGAGTTGAAAGCCAAAGGGATTCAACTAATTGCCTGTATGGACAATCTAATTATCATGGCGCAAAAGCCGAATCAGGTTATGCTTTACTTGTCTTGGGCGATCCATCCCTTGTATGAGTTGGGGTTCATAATCAACAAAAAGTACTCATGATGACTCCAGCACAATAGACAGAGGTTCTGGGGTTCCAGTTGGATTCTCTCAAAGCCAAGCTACAGTTAACCACACAGAAAATGAAAGACATCAAAAAGGAACTCAGAGCAGCTTTAACCAAGCGGACCCCGGCTTTGAGGCTAGTAGCATGGATTGTTGGCCTCTTTACTTCTTTCTTGGTTTCTTCAATACGGGAGGTTTTTCGGGGCCTTCTACGCTACAGAGCCTTATGGAGCTTGAAGATTTGGCCTCTTCACAAAGGGTAGTTGTGTGTGAATACGATCACCCTGTCGACAGAGGCCAGAGTATCTTGGTGGCTGGAAGATATGGAAGCCTGGAACAACCGTGCCACATTTAGGTACCAACCAGAAGTCATCATAGAGTTTGATCTCAGCCAGAGGGCCTGGGGAGCAACATGTGGCTTGGTTTCCACAGGAGGCTGTTGGCCAATAGCAGAGCTGATGATTCACATCAGTTGCCTGGAAATCCTATTGGACTCATTTGCCATAAAAACCCTACCTCCCTGGAAGGCAAATAGTTGCACACTTCTTCGGATGAACAACATCTCAGCAGTTCATTACATCAGCATGTTAGACAGTGCATAGTTGAGAATGTTAGTGGAAATAGCCAAGGACTTCTGGCATTTCTGTCTACAGCATCAGATTTCAGTTTTGGCAGAATACATTCCAAGAAAAAGGAATGTGATAGAGAAATGGAATTCCAGACATCTGACTGATGCCAGCAATTGGAAGTTACACACATAAGTGTTCCAAATGTCGTATCACAATTGGGATCCTTTTGTGCTCAACCTCTTTGCATCTCAGTTGAACAGCCAACTGGAAGAGTTCTCCAGTTGGTGACCAGACGCAGCGGTAAAGGCACTGGACGTGTTTTTTCAAAATTGGAATGGAAATCTTTAACATGCCTTTCCACCGTTCATGATGATCCCTCAAGTGCCTGCCCAAGCGAGGAGACTAAAAGTAGACTTGGTTCTGCAGACTCCAATATGTAAGGCACAACCGTGGTTCTCACTGCTTCTAGAGATGTCTCAGGATCGGCCAATCAGGCTTCCTTCATTCACAGAGATTCTGCAGGGTCCAGGTGGACTAATGCACCCATTGAAACTGACAGACCAACTAAGGATCGTGGCTTAGTAGTGTTTTTGGGAGACATTGGCAAATGCCAGGAATTTTACAACAAGCTGCCCTGTACATCAAACAGGCTTAGTCCAGCAATATCCATTGACAACATTTTGCTTCCTATAAGAGACGGCTGTGTTGGTGCAACAAACGGAGTGTGGAAACCTTGGGGACAGATTTCCACTTAGTAATAAACTTCCTATCTCAGTTGTCCACAGACAGATTGGCTTACAGGTCAGTAGGGCAGTAAATAATTATAGATCTGCTATATTGGCAGGTTAGGCCCCAATGAAAGGGAGGCCTTTTGGCAAGCACCCATTAGTGTGGACATTGATGTGAAGGATTAGGTTTTCAAATACTCCCAAATCAAGATGTTCCATTTTGTGGGGTGTGAATGTAGTGTTGACGTTTCTGGAGAGATGGCCAGACAATTTAGATCTGTCTAGGAAACAATTGTCAGCTAAACTATGTTGACGAGTGTCAGATGTGAGAGCATTGGATTTAATAGGGAGAGAATCGTCTCCAGGTGGAGTTCTTTTCCATATATCCAGATAAACAGAGACTTATTCTAGGTTTGTATCATATCCTTCCCTCACAGACAACCATAAGTTGTGTATGGTTCAGTGCTTAAATGCATATGAAGAAGTAAGATCAGACAATACGGGTCAATAACTCATTGCCTTGCAGAAGTCATTCAAGCCAGTGACACTACCTACTCTTTCCAGGTGAGTAAAATGGCTTATGTCTGAAGCGGGTATAGATATTAGCAAATTTGCGGCACGTTCAACCAGAGGTGCTATGGCCTCAAAGGCTTATAAGTTAACTTCTAGGTTGGAAGAAATTATGAGAGAAGTAGATTGGTCTTTAGATTCAAATTTTAAAAAGTTTTATTGTAAACATATTGTAGATGTTGCTTCTTTCTTTTGTTGTGGCTAAGCTTTTAACAAGCATAATCTGAGCCTCTGGTCCAGACATATAATAAAAACTTTTCTAGCTGACTCGTCATGAACTTTCAATTCTATTAAGGACATGGAGGCAACAGAGGGAAGGATTATCCTACTGATGCATGATTATGGATATGATTACCGTTTACACTTACATTTGTTTGCATTAAGATTCCTCTTTTCCCCACCCATATTTATTGAGGTAATTAACAAACACATAGGTTACTTCTCATGTTTCTGTTTGAGGGAACAAACAGAAGCGGGAATGAGGACGGTGGCTGATCTACGGAACGAACACTAGCAGGAATATGTCTACGGACTAAGAATAAATACACAGACTTGTTCTGCAGTTGAAGTTGTGGATGTATGTTAATGGACTGGCAAGTAAAACAAATTAGCAGAGAAAGAAGAAGCAAGATGGTGTCTCGATATTTTGATTAACGAGATACTGGTGATTGGTGGACTGGAATATGATGTAATGCATGTGGTTCATTTTTTTTCCATTGGCTGCTGTAAATTTTCAGTAAAGAAACAGAAGCATAACGCTAGCCACCATGTCTTTTATAGAATTGAAATTTCTTGACGCATCAGCTAGAAAATGTTTTCTTCATGTTTCCCTTTCTCTCCTTAGTGACATTTTTTTTCATGCTGCTCTTCTCCTTTTCTCTATATGGTTTTGGAGAAGTGCAGCACGGCACCCTTGTTTTGATAATGTGGGACGCAACACAACCTGAGAGTCTGTCTGTTTTTTATGGCCTTTGCATCCCAGCTCCCTTTTCTGGTGTGTTTCAATTTTTTCCCTAAACTGAGACTTTGTATTTATTTTATTTTTACATACCTCATGTTTCTTCTTTTTGTTATAATCGCCTACACCTGCCACGTTGTCTAATCCTGCAGTGCATTGCAGGCGGTGAAATTACCAGCGTGGCGATATGCTAGGCAAAAGGCCTGCATACCTATCAGAACAAAACGTACATTCTGACCTTTGTACTAGTATGTAGGTGCACTATAATACAAACTAACATTTGCCTGTGACAAAATCTAGGTGTGCTGCACAACAGTGTTTTATACCGAGCCATGGTTAATGAGAAGTGAATGCTTAAAGGTGCACACCAGACAGCCAAGGACATGCACCTGACAGAGCATATGCTAGTAGTAAGGGAGTTTTATCCCAACATCAATGCAACATATTTTACATAACTACAGCGGGTCACCAATGCAAACATGCAGAGAGTTTGATGGTGCACAAAAACTGTAAACCTCATGTGGCGGCAGTGAAACAAAAAGCATTCTTTTAGAAGAGGCTTCTCCAACGAGTAGCTCGTGAGCTACTGGTAGCTCTCCTACTACCTGTAAGTAGCTCTCCTGTGTGCATCCCAGGTTCCTAAATTAGAACCTTTTGCTTTGTTGAATAAACATATATGTGCCAGAGTTGTGTATTCAAGACGAATATGTGCGTATTTTCAGAACTCATAAGCTGATGTACGAAGAACAATAAGCTGAATTTTCAAAATATATTTAAAGCGGATTTTTGAGCGATACATCGTGTGGGGAAACTTATTACTAATATTATTACTTTCATGCCATGGCACTGCAGCTGTGGCTAAAATCTATCACCTATGTAGAGGTATTCCAAAATGACAAAGCCTTTCCTTACATTACTGCTGGCAACACCGCCTGATGCAATAAGGTGATCGCTGCTGGTAATCTTGCATACGGTGAACACTAATGTAATCTGGTCTGATGTTGTCACTATTACAACACTAATAACATTAGTAGCTTGAGAGGATTTTCATTTAACATAAGTAGCTCTTATTACACAAAAGGTTGGAGACCCCTGCAACACAGCAACATCCATCCTCTCCTACCCACATATAAATTAAACATCTACAGCTGCTGGCCTTTTTCACAAAGAGAAAAACGCCTTTCTCTTCTACTCTCCTTGAATATGATACAACTAAGTCACCTTTCACCACCCCAGCCTTTAGATTATATACTTTACAATGATAGGCTACAGCAGTGGCGGCTCGCCGAGGGAGTGCTGCGGGGCGGGGGAGGGGCAGGGTGGGTGGTAGTAAACTCCGGCATACGGCGGTAAGGAGTTCAGTAAATAAATAAATAAATAAAACAATTTACATTGCGCGCGCTGCATCGCCGAGTTGGCGCTGCAGCGCGCGCAATGTAAATTGTTTTATTTATTTATTTATTTACTGAACTCCGTACCGCCATATGCCAGAGTTTACTACCCCCCACCCTGCCCCTCCCCCGCCCACCGCCCCGCAGCACTCCCTCGGCGAGCCGCCACTGGGCTACAGTGAGACAGTAGTTCTCTGTGCAGTTTAACACAGCAAATAATGTTAGTTGCACCAGTCTGTGCAAACACTGTGGTGTGTGCTAAATTGCTATCTAGGTGAAGTTTAGATGTGAATAACATATTTGGTGGTATATTCCACTAGGCTGGTAGAGTTGTTTAGTACAAGTGAAAGCACTTTGCCTAGTTGTGTTGACTTTTCATTCTTTTACTGATAAGAGGACACCCCACAATGTTTTTAACCACAAACCACATTTTGTTAACCGTAATTACAAACCAACTGTAGAAACAGTCAAATCAACCTGTTATACTAAACAAAAGAATTGTTTTTCTCTATCTTGAAAGATATTAAAGAATCTAGGCCCTGATGTACTCTTCAAATTAGCAAACTAGGTTATGCAATATGCACACCAACTGGTTTCCACATGGGAATGCAATTTGCGATGCGACCTATGTACTAATAGGTTGCATCGCATATTGCATATCTGCACAGAATATCACAAATCAGCCTGCCTAATTAATACTAAGTAGTACGGTCCCAATTTATGACCACCTGCAAGTGACTGTAAATGCAGGTAAGGAGACCTGCAAGGGACAGCAGACCAACAGTCTTGCATTTACATTCCAAAAACTGAAACTTTTTAAAAAGCAGCCTGTGCCGGTTAAAGAGACTGATGTTGCTTTAAAAAAGACATCAGGGAGATTAGGCTCTGCTCCTGCCGAGGCTGTCGTCACAGTTCCTAAAATTGAAGATGTTGAGGTGTTGGTATCTGATCAATGGTTTGTTTCTGCAATTGCGGTCACAAATTAGTGACATACTCCTGTCTAATATATCAAAGAAGGGGACAGAAGGGCTTTTACTAGCTCCAGCATACATGCCCGGGACAATAATCAAAGAAGAGGGTATGCAGTTCCTATAGGGGTAAAGGGACAAGGAGGGAGAGATACACACTAATTCCTTGTGGAGACAGAAATGTCCCACAGAAAAGGGTGGGAGGGGAATTCCTCCCTTTGGAACTAGGGCCCTCACACACCCAGCCAGATAGGTGTCATGCTTCATCATTGGGTCTCCTCCTCGTCGGGTCGGCGCTGCAATACCCGACTGGCACCCAATGAGGGGCTCTTTAGCAGAGATATTTTGTTCCTGCCGTTTGGTGCAGTGGGGGTGAAGGGCCTAGAAAGTGTAGATGTGGTGTAGTGGTGAAAGGAAGTGAATAAAACAGGTCAGTTAGTCCTAAAAATACCTTTATTCTGGTAGGCTGACTGCCTGATTAAAACTGTGGAGTGGCGGCTATCTAAGAACAATGTGTCTCAGTAACTACGCTCTACTCTCAAGAGGTCAACATGCTTCTTGCCTATTGTGTCTGGAGGATCAGAGGCAATTCTTCAGGACCATGTAAAATTACTATCTACACAGGGTGGTGAGGTGGACGACCTACCTCCCACGTCGTAAACCTGTAGGACAGTACCCACAGATGTTGAGGAACCTAGATAAAAATAAAGAAGAACAAACAGTGGCAATTGATAAAAACAGAACATTAGTTGTAACAGTGTACCTCTCTCTCTCGTCTCTGTTACACAAATTAGTGACCCAACTGTGTGCAAATCGTGATAAAAATCGTCACACAACAGGTGCCAAAAGTGCAGCTATCAAATGGTTGAAACATAGTGAGGAAGCGTGTGCACAATTTACATCGCGCTCTCTCTTTTAAAAGAACAGTAACCAAGAATTAAAAGGTGTGTAGGGCATCTGAGCTCACCTATACGCTCTAGTAGCCTCGCCTCCACAGTATCCGGCGGAATGAATGACACCAAAAGTTAGTGTCCTGGGGAAAATGAGGCACAAAGTAGTTCAGTGATTAACTGATAACATAGAGTCTCCTACAACGCTGAAGACAGTAGCAGGCTATAGGTAAGGGGTAGAGGCGGCGGCGTACCTGTCCAGGTGCATGCGGCCCCCCAATTTGCGGGATAAGGCCCTTCGTATGCCCGAGCAACTTTCTAACATGTAGCCCCACCGCGCCGCCCGCCAGGCAGTGAATGAATGTAAAAACTGGCCAAGTGAGCGGTGCGGGGTCGCGTTGCCGTGCTCAACAATGGCTATGCGAGTGACCGGCTCAAAGTTGAGCGCGTGCATCTGCCTCTGATGCCTAAAAGCCTCATGGCCCACAATTACGGCATAGCTCTGGACACTGCGGGTCGAGGTAGCTCGTTGTTAAAAGAATAACTCACCAGCACTCCAATGGATGCGCACCAGGAGACCTACCCCTCGCCGCCGGAACCGGGTGGTACACTGCTGCCGTGGGGAGGCGCAGATATACACACTCTGGTTCACGTGCGGTAGAGGGGCGGGGACTCAATCGCCTGTCAGCTGTGGCTGATCGCTGACTGCGGTAGCCCGAAGATGGTGTGCAGAATGTGGCGGCCATCTTGTAATGTGCAAGAAGCGTGTATAACCAAGAGGCCCATTGGTAGGGTGTACAGATTAACGGCCACTCGTTATAAGTTAAGGATCATGACTAAGTCGACTGTCAGATGTAAATAATTCCCGACAATAGCCCGGGAACGGTACATAAAAGTATGGCGGCCATCTTGTAGTGTGTTATATCACTGATGGTGTAGCCATTTGCATGTTAGAGATTACCCGCAACTGATCTTAAATAGTGGCGGCCATGCTGTAGTATGTTAAATGTCGTCGGGATTACTCATCCCGGTGTGGCATGACCCAAGTAATGTTGCTCAGTCAAGGTATAAGGAGCAGTGTGTAACCCGGTGCAGGGGAAGTCGAACAGATCATAATGGGGACATGTGAGTTCATAGATGGCATTCATTTCTTTGCTAGAAGTACTAAGGGGTACATGTCTACTTAAATAAGAGTCAAGTACTAGCTAATGACCCCCAGGGGATGTCATCATTCAGTCCCAATTGGTCAGTGGACAATCTGTGAACCCATCTCTGTTCAATTCTAAATAGCCCGCTCTGTGTGATCTGTGGGTGGGCTTCCAGGATCAACCAGTGAAGTGATTCTGGAGAGTGTTTGGAGTCCCTGAAATGTGTGTACATTTTAGTTGTCACTCTTTGGCAACGGATGTTGCTTTTGTGCTCCGTTATGCGAGTCTTCACCATTCGCATGGTCATTCCTATATATTTCATGCCGCAAGGGCAGGTGACCATATAGATGCAGTGTGTCGTATTGAAATTGGTATGCTTGTTTAGTTTCCATTTGAAATTGTCAGAAAGGATCACTTCTTTCACAGGTGACGTGAGCCGACACACAGCGCACGAACCACAGGGGTAATGGCCCGTGACTGGGGGTAAATCCCAAAGGGATCTCTGCTCAATAGTTTTGTGGAGTTTGGGTCTAGTGTGCACCAGGATATCCTTTAAGTTTTGGGTTTGTTTAAAGGCGAACCTAGGCATAGGCAATTGTAATTTGCTGGTCCCCAGAATAGCCCAGTGTTTTTTGACAATGTTCTTGATACGGTTAGAATCTGGAGTGAATGATGTTACACATGTGAGGGTGTCAGAGGTTTCTTTTGTGTGCACTTCCAGAAGGGCTTCCCGGGGGTTATTCCTTGCTCTTTTCATGGAGTTAGTGACCTGCCGTTCAGGATACTCCCGTTGCCTGAGGTTGGTAGCCAAGCATTGGGCCTCTGTTTTGTAGTCGGTTGTTGAACTACAGTTCCGTCTAATGCGAAGGAACAGTCAGAAGGGCAGATTGTCTTTGAGTGCTCTCGGATGATGTCTCCTGTGCAATAGCAGACTGTTACGGTCCGTTGGCTTCTTATACAGGGTGGTGCTCAGTAGACCCTCTCTAAGTCTGATGTTCAGATCCAAGAATGGTATATTGATATCTGAAACTGTGTGGGTGAATTTGAGGTATTCATTCTGGTTGTTAATCCACTCAACAAACTCTTCACATGTGGAAAGATCGCCTTTCCAAAAGATGAGGATGTCATCAATGAAGCGCCTCCATAACCTAAGGTTGTTGGTATATGGATTGCTGGTGTTCCTGATGACATCCTCCTCAAAGGCCGCCATGTAAAGGCAGGCAACACTAGGGGCAAAAGTGCTGCCCATTGAAGTGCCCTGGCATTGATGGTAGAGTTGCTTTTTAAACTCGAAAAAGTTTTCAGTCAGAGCCAGGGTGGCGCACTCCATGATGAAGGAGATAGGCGTGGGTGAGGTCCATTCGGCCTTTTCAAGGGCTGTTTCAATGACTGCTAGGGTGGCTCATTGGGGAATATTGGTATATAGGGCCTCAACGTCTAAAGTGACGAGGAGGTCAATTTCGTCACTACCCTGTACTTCTTCAATGATGCGAAGGATGTCTGTTGTGTCTCGCACGAAGGAGGGTGTTTACCTCACTAAGGGTTGGAGACAATGATCGCAGAATTTTGACAAAGGCTCAAGCAGTGAGCCTATACCTGAGACTATTGGGCGACCAGGTATTGGAGTTGTACCTTTGTGTATCTTTGGCAGAGTGTAAAAATAGGGTATCTTAGGTTCTTTAGTAATCAGAAAATCTGCCTCTTTTTTGGTGATCCAGCCGTTGGTTTCAGCTTCGAAAACCATGACAGAGATCATGGTGGCCAGTCGTGGGGTAGGATTATCTGTGATCGGGGTGTAGTATCTCGTATTTTGGAGTTGCCGATGGCATTCTAAGTCATAATCCTTGGTCGACTGAATCACAGTTGCCCCACACTTATCGGCCTGTTTGATGGTTATACTGGTGTCATCAGCAAAGGCTCTGGCAACAGCCAGTTCAGCTGTAGAAAGGTTATGAAAAGGGGTTTTCCTGGGGGGTAATGCCAAGTCCTTGAGTACTGCTTGTTCAAAGGCTAGTATCTCAACAGGAACCATGCTGCTGCTGGGTGTAAAGGTGGAAGGGTTCCTTAACCCTGTATCCTCTTGATCTATCAGAGGTTTGTCATAGAAATAGGATTTCAGGCGAATTTTCCTGAAAAAATTCTGTAATTCACAGTTATCTCTGAATTTGTCAACCCTGGGAGTGGGGACAAAGCCAAGACCTTTTTCTAGGACTGCCCTTTCTGTCTCGGTAAGTGACCTGTGTGAGAGGTTCACCACTAGTTCCTCTTTCCTCTTTCCTTGGTCTTGCTCCTTGTCTCTATGTTGTGGGGTGGTTGCTCTTGCCACTGCACTTGCTTCGGCATTCCTCTTCTTCGCCCTTTTCCTCTGCCCCAACCTCTGTCTAAAAAAGAGGGGTTGCTGTTATGGAAGAATTGAGGTTGTCCCCGATGGTACATGGGGAATTGCCATCTACACTTTCTAGGCCCTTCACCCCCACTGCACCAAACGGCAGGAACAAAAGATCTCCGCTAAAGAGCCCCTCATTGGGTGCCCGTAGGGTATTGCAGCGCCGACCCGACGAGGAGCAGACCCAATGATGAAGCATGACACCTAGCTGGCTGGGTGTGTGAGGGTCATAGTACCGAAGGGAGGAATCCCCCTCCCGCCCTTTTCTGTGGGACATTTCTGTCTCCACGAGGAATTAGTGTGTATCTCTCCCTCCTTGTCCCTTTACCCCTATAGGACCTGCATACCCTCTTCTTTGATTATACTCCTGTCTAATTCATAAACAGGAGGAGGACTCCTCTTTCCTACCCCCTCCTTTCCTGACTCATAAAAGGGCTTTTGTAAATAGGAAAAAAGTATTTTGCAATCCCAAATCCTGTGATTTTGCGAATCCTAGGCTTTGAGGCCACAAAATTTCTTTGAACATCAGGTCCATACTCTCTCTAACCACAGAGAGGGATAAAAAGAGTGTTATAGTCAAATTGTAGATTATTTTACTGGAAAGATCACCTCACTTACATGCACTTGAATGTTCCGTAGGAAATTAATCCAATTTCTGAACTAGCTATACATAACAAATACACTATATCCCATCTAATGTCTTCGTTTAGTCTTCTCAATGAGGAAGACTTTGCTCAAATAATAAAATTATACACAGCATCAGAATCCCTAGAAAACGTATTACTTGCTAAACTTCATAAAGAGCTTCTGTTAATGGGCAATACCCTGTACATCTATTGATCAATGCATCATTAGGCATAGGGAAAATCTTTAAAGACTTCAAGACTGCTATTGCTACTCCTATCATTAAGCAAGCTACGCTAGACCCAGCAGTCCTTGCTAATTACAGGCTGATACCCCAACATCCACATGTCTCTAAACTTCTGGAGGCAACCGTCGATAGTCAACTACAGGAGTATGTCTTGGTGAATGCTCTTCTTCATCCATTACAAGTCGGTTTTCAATCAGGATGCAGGACAGAAACAGTGCTCGAAGCAACTGTAGATGATCTGCATTTGATGTCAAATTCTGGGATACCAGTAGCTCTTATATTATTCAGTGTCTCAGCGGATTAAGACACCTTAGACAACCGGATTTTGTAAACAACCGGGATCTCGGTATCCAAAGCATAGTCCTGGACTGGCTCAATGATTTCCTTTCATCTCCTTCATAAAAACTCACTGCACCTTCTTTTATCTCTAAATCACAACAGATTATGGAATAGGTTGCTTTGATCCAGTCATTCGGCTAATTGTTTTTTATGTTGGCGATGACACTCAGATTGTACTGAAGCTATCTAAGGACTTAGGCGGCAGTGCGGGTAAACTGTTCAACTATCTACAGCAAGTTGAAAGATCGATGAACCACAACCAATTGAAGCTTAATGGAGATAAAACACAAATATTAGTTCTTTGTGTACCATTAACATTCTGGCAGCCTCTGTTCTGGCCACCACAGCTGATGATCTTGCCTTAAACCAGTCCCTTGAGGAACAACCTGGGAGTTAAACTAGAGTAGCCTGAATCTTGCAGCCCAAGTCAGCGCAGTAGTGAGAGCTGTATATCTTTGTGTACGGAAGAAGATTATTCACCTCTTATCTTTTTCACGCAAAATAATAATCATGAATACCATAATTTCTGCACTTTTTGATTACAGCAATGCACTTAGTCCTCCAAGCTAATTATGTTTTGAGACTCCAGCTAATTCAGAACACTGCAGCAGGGATGATGTCGGTGTTTTTCAGGGACGAACATATAACTCCTGCATTAGCATCATTACATTGACTTCCCATTAAAGAAAGAATTCTCTTTAAATCTATGTGCCTTGTCAATCAGACATTGTGCAGTAACCAAAACAACTCCTCTTCCAAATTGGCTTTAATGGTACCAGTCTGTGTATACCCGTATATCACCCGACCAATGTGGCCTACAAGTGCCTAAGATTAAAAGAGGTAAAATCAGAGGTAGGACTTTGTCAGTGGCAGCAGCGGTACTGTGGAATGGCTTGTCAATAGCCTCCAAGAAAGACAATAATCTTTTTAGCTTTAGGAATGCCTTAAAAACTTGGCTTTTCCCACTACAATAATTTGGTCTAAATAATTTGGTCTTCATTTCTTAATGTTGCCTGTTGTTAGCACCAGTTAACCTTTGAGTGATATCATGCTTTATAAAACACATGGTGCAAATACAAATACTCTTACACATTGAGTTGTGCCACTCTCTAGGCCCTCACTCTCCACTGGAAAATACACTTCTCTCATCTGACCAGAACTAATGAACCATTTGGCTAAAACAACACCGGACAATAAAAATCCCCCACACGTTTAAATGGACTGCCCATGTTGGTGATCTGAGTGCGCACAAGCAACCAGTTAGTGGCAAGCTGTTATTTTATAACACTTAACAATAAAGCTGTATTAAACGAAGAAAAAATGACTTATCTTATGGAAAGCTAATGAGTTTTTGGTGGGTTCTAGTATTAATTATTTACCAGTTACCTCCATACTGAAAGTAACTTTCTCTAGGATAATAAATAACATTAATGGAGTGTGCAATATTGTGTAAAAAAATATTATGTGAAATCTGACAGCCAACATTTCTGTAAAATACACGGCTACATTCAGGAGGTGACACAGCAGTGCCTGTCGTGATTTACTCCCTGCGATTTTATGCACACCACTGGGGCCTAAAGGTGAGACTATTCTGTGTTGGAGTAAACTCCCCAGCCTTTGGGCTATATCTGTGTACTAACCTTCAGCCTTTTTGACAATAATCTGAACTTTAATTGTGATTCAGTTTGGGATAGCGGACTGCCAGAATGATGTTAATTCCAGAGACTACGTATCCCAGAAACCCTGACCTTGTGGCATATCCAAGTACTGATTTTCAACTTCCTGAAAAATATTCAGGGCTAGGATTGCATTACCGACCCCTAGTGAATATTGTGTGGGTTCTTATGCTTTTCATGCTAGCGACTACATTTCCTGGAATCCTCTGCTCACAGTTTTCTCTCCACCCTTGCAAGAATAGGTGGAGGAATCAGCACACATGAGCCTGGCATATGAACTACTTTAATCCCTCTGCTTCAGTCAAACGCTGGTCATCGATGTCGTTTTTAGGTCGAGTCTGGGCAACGCATGCGCTGCGAAGCATGCTGTATTCAGGTAGGGACTTGAAGCTCCGCCCACTCTTCATCCATATTTTTCATTGGCTTGTGTCATTGTCCACTGTAAATTGTAGCTGTTCATTGGTCAATAGGCTTAGTAATTTCTCCTTAGTACCACCTTGTCTCATTTTGTAACCTCCCATGGCGACACCCCGTGTTACGTGTGTTGTTACTCGGTAGGCTTTAATTACAGCCTCCGAGCAGTATTTTCTCAAATAGCTTTGTCCTGCCTGCTGTTCCAGGCAGGACACGCTCTCTTCTAACGCTTTTTTAAACATTTTATAGCACGAATACATTTGCAATGCAATAGGTCTCACATTTGCAAGAGTTTAAGCTATTAGCATTGTAAATGACAATATCTTTTATTTATCTGTTTTAAAAACAACACATAAGTAAAAGGCATTGTCATTTACAATGCCAATAGCTCAAACTCTCGTAAATGCGAGACTTATTGCATGGCACATGCTTATTTTGTTTGGCTGACCCTCTGTTTCCAGAAATTCCTGAGCTATAGAAAACCATTGTTTCCTGAACCTACACTGTGTATCCTTAATTCTTCAATTAGTACTGTCATTGTGGTCAATTCTTGTTTCCTGAACATGTAGTGTTTATCAGACTATCCTTAATTCTTATCTTCCACTTGTTTCAGTAGTCACTCTTTTCCCATTACTTGTTTTCCTTCCTTTGCTTCCCAGTTTCCCAATGTGCTGTATTGTTTGTTTCTTTTAAGTGTATGTGTCTTCCCGTCTTTCCTTTTAAGCACTATTCCATTGTAGCTGCAAATTAAACCCCCCACTCTTGTTGTTACTGCTTTACATGTGTCATTGCTAGAATTCATGGGCATCTAGCTCGCCAGCTAGGTAATCAAATCAAAACATGATTTATAAAGCATGTCTAATCACATGGGAGGGTATCCAGGCGCCAAGGGTCTTGCTTTTTCAGGTGGGTTCTGTTGAACAGCCAGGTTTTGGTTGCCTTCTGGAATTCTAGGAGAGAGGTGGTGGTCCAGAGGTGCAGTGGGAAGTTGTTCCAGGATTTAGCCACGAGGTAGGGGATGGAGCTTCCTCCACTGTTGCTTCAGCAGATGCAGGAGTGTGAGTGAGGGAGAGGGGGGCAGAGTGCAGGTGTCTGGAGGGCTGGTGGGAGTTCAGGCGGTGGTTGATGTAGGCTGGTCCTTGGTTGTGCAGAGCTTTGTAGGTGTGAATCAGCATTTTGAATTGACATCTCTTCTGCCTGGGGAGCCAGTGGAGTTTCTTGAGGTGTGGGGTGATGTGGGTCCATTTTGGGAAGCCGAGGATGAGTCTGGCTGCGGAGTTCTGTATGGCATGCAGTCTCTTCAGGAGGTGAGCGGTGATTCTTGTGTAGAGTGCGTTGCTGTAGTACAGGTGGTTAGTGATGAGGGCTTGAGTGGTGGTGCATCTAGTGTTGATGGGGAGCCATTTGAAGATTTTCCAGAGCATGCAAAGAGTGAGGAAGAAGGCAGAGGAGACTGCCTTAATCTGGGTTTTCCTAGTGAGTTTGTTGTCCAGGATAATGCCGAGGTTACAAGCATGGTCTGTTGGTGTGGGCGACGGTCCTAGTTCCGAGGGCCACCAGGAGTCATTCCACGGGTAGGTGTTGTTGCCGGAAATCATCACTTCTGTTTTGTCCATGTTGAGTTTCAGGCGGTTGTTTTTCATCAAGTCGGCGCCGCTCATCATACAGCTGTGAAAGTTGGCTCTCGTGGTGGTGGGGTCTTCTGAGAGCGAGAGAATGAGCTGGGTGTTGTTTGCATAGTAGAATATAATGTTTAACCATGGGCTCTGACAATGTTAGCCAAGGGAGTCATGTAGGTGTTAAACAGAGTGGAGCTGAGGGACAAGCTTTGAGGAACGCCACAGATGATGTTCTTGAGTTCTGAGATGACCGGTGGTAGGCTGACTCTCTGGGTTCTTTCGGTGAGGAAGGATGTGATCCACTTGAGGGTGTCTCCTTAGATTCCAATGAGATATAGTCTTTAGATCAGGGTGTGATGGGATATGGTGTTGAATGCTGCTGAGAGGACGAGGATCATCAGGGCCGCTGTTTCTCCCCGGTTGAGGAGGTTTCTGATGTCGTCAGTGGAAGCGATCAAGGCGGTTTTGGTGCTGTGGTTGGTGTGGAATCGAGGTTATGAAGTGTCAGAAGATGGTTGTTCTCCAAGTGTTCTAGAGTTAGCAGTTGATGGCTTTTTCGAGGACTTTGGCGGGGAAGGGGAGCAGAGAGATGGGATGGTAGTTTTTTAGTTCGCTGGGGTTGGCGGACGGTTTCTTGAGAATGGGTTTGACTTCTGCATGTTTCCATTCTTCGTGGAAGATGGCCGTGGTGATGGAGGCGCTGAAGAGGGTGATGAGCTCACTGCTGATCTTCTTGCCTTCTGCTGATCTTCTTGCACCCAAGGTTGAAAATGTGGTGAGGAAAGGGGTCCGGCGGGGCTCCTAAATGTGTGGGGTTCATGATTGCTGTGTTGTCCTGTGTGGTAAGCTGGCCCGAGTTGGTGAGTCGGTGGTCGAGGCTTGCTTCTGTGGGAGTGATGTGGCTGAAGAGGTTGGAGGGGGTGGGCTGGGGTTCAATGTTCTTGTAGATGGTGGAGATCTTGTCTTGGAAGAAGTCTGCCAGGGTGTTGCAAAGTTCCTGGGAAGGGGTGATGATGTTTTCGGTGGCTGAGGGGTTGGAGAACTCTCTGATGATGTTGAAGAGTTCTTTGCTGTGGTTGGAGCTGGCTTCGAAGCGGTCCACCAGGGCATTCTTTTAAGTCTCCTTCAGGAGCTGGTGTTAGTGGAGTTTTCAGTTAACTGTGAGTATTGTCTCTATATATCCTTTTATAACATCCTTGAAGTTATCTGACTCACTGACACTGCCCTTGTATGTATGTCCAACTTGTGAATTTTTTGCATACAGTATATTTAACAGCAGTTGTGGGTAAGGAACTTACTGAGCTTCATCTTTACTGTGTGAAGCACTTGAGCATTTTAACTCACATCCCTTTTACTATTGCTATTGTTATCTGCATGTCTGCCATGTCTTTAATGTTAAGTATGGATGTTAGTTATTCTTAAAACTGAATTGACTTCAGTGTCTGTTCTTCAAGAGCGTTGGCTTTCTTTTAAACCTTGTCCAGGGCCTTCTCATTGGATCCTCCTTCTTTTCCGATTCCCAGTGTGATATTGAGTAGCTCTGTTACCAATATTATTTTCCTTTGATCTCCCTTGTCACATGACCCTTTCTTTTTTTGTCCTCATTCTGCCAACTCTCTTGCTGGCGATGCTCTTATAACGATTGCCAGTGCCTGGTGAAGAGCCATTCCATGCAAGAAAAACAGCTGTTTCCATTTCCAACCTCTTCCCGGGAAACCCCGAAACAGAGGGAGCCAGGACCGACAGCAATTTGGCTTAATCATCGGACCTGCTTGATCGCTGACTCCACTCCACCAGCAACATCCATACTTTCTCCTGGCTTCTAGGATCACAGGCAATATCTAGCTGACTTGTAGAGATTACATTTTTCAAATAGTCAGAAAAGCAAGGTGGACTCCCAGATTTCCATAACCTGCAAATTTCCCGCCTTGCCAAAAGTATTGCATAGAAAATAAACTTGGAAGTCACTGTCTTGGTTTGTGCTGGCCCATCTTGACAAAGCCCAAAAAATAAAAGTTAGTCAGGAGATTGGGAGTCTTTTGGTCAGGTGGGCAAATCTACCTCTAAACATTTATGGACGGGTTAATCTTATCAAAATGATTGTTCTTCCAAAAATTACTTTTTTTTAATACAATACCCTTTGCCTTCCATAAAGAAGATATAGGAAAGCTTCAGGGGAAGATTGGTAGTTTTATTTGGTCCTCCAAGGGGACTAGGATATCATGGAAGAAGTTGAGAAGGAAGTTGGAACGGGGGGGGTTGGCCCTTCTGGATTTGGTTGCATATTGTCATGCATTTCAATTCAAGAATGTTCGTATGCTGGCTAGCAGGGTGGACAGGTCTCCCCTGGGTCTACTCTTCGTGGCAATGCTAAGTGTGGAGCGGCAAGGGCAGAGCCACTTTCTTTTTAAGTATGGAGACCCGAGGTTTTTCAAGAAAGTCAGATTGAAGACCCTGCAGAGAGCTTTAAGAACCTGGGTGTACTTTCGGAAAAAGCTTGGAGTTTCTTACTATTCGTCCCGGGCCCCGATTTGGGATTCACTGGGAACTCCTGAATGTCTGAGAGATCAACTTAGTTTGCCACTGAAATCTGCGGGGTTACTCCACTGGGGAGATCTTAAAATGGCATCCAGCCTAGTGAGCTGGGAAGTCTTGAGTAACTGCACCAGGGGTCAACTAACTTGGTTTAAATATTATCAGCTCTCTTCCTGGTGGGAAACACAGACCTGGGCAGATGAGGGTGAGGATGCATGGCTGGATCAGGCAATGAGAGTAGGTCCGCTAAAAAAGGAAGTCTCTCGGTGGTACTGGGTTCTGGTGAAGGCCGAAGACAACTCTGTTTCAGACATTTCTAAGTTGTGGGCAGACGAACTTGAGGGTGAAGATCTAAACGAGGTTTGGAATGACTCTTTTGCTATTTTTCGGGCAGTGGTGAAACCTGCCTCGTTCAAGCGTAACCATCTTTTTACTACTTATAGAGTCTACTGGTCTCCAGCTAAGCTGTCAAGAGTTACAGGAAACCAGTACGTATGCCCGAGATGCTTGTCTCCATCGGCAGACGATATGCACATGTTTATGGTGTGTCCGAAGATCTTTTGTTACTGGACTAAGATTTGTAAGATCCTTGCGGAGGTAACAGGGCAACAAGTCAAGGTAAGCCCTTGTCACATGACCCTTGACACTCCCTTCACAATGTGGTCTAAGCTTGATATGGACAGAGTCAACAGTAAATGCTTTGGGTCGCTTTGGACTGCAAACCATCTATAGCCACCTTGTTTCCTCTGTATGTCTCCCAATCTCTGTCCTTGGTCCTCTCTTCTCGCTCTACCCCATGCCCCTCTAGGTTATAATGACCTCTGCATTGGCCTCTAACCATGTCTAGTTCTGTTGAATAACATGCACAATTTGGCCCTGTGATGAAGGAATTCTCCTTAATACATTAAAGCTTGTTCTGGAATTTTTTAATACTGGACATGGAAATAACAATTTGAATAATAAATTACTTAATTTTAATCTAGCAAATGCTGACAAATTATTCATTTATGGAATAAGAAGCTGTGAATGTGACAAATTGCATTAGCCAAATCGCGGCACTCCAATTTGGCTGTGCACCCAGTGACACACTCCGAAAGAGGAGTATGCTATATTTCAATTAGTGTTATTCTTTGACTGGAAGGAATTGCTGGTAAAGCAAGACCCCCAAGTTAGTATGTCTTACCATGCAATAACAGTGATTAATACGGTGTGTATACTTACAAATTGCTTTCAAGTTTCGAATAAAGTGTGCTATGTCATCCCATAGCTAGGGCCCCTCTGCTGTTTAATGTAATCATGCACACTCCAAGGGCAACTGGTATGTCAGTAAATTGAGTGATACAGTTGACTCATGCCAGCCAATTCATGGGTACTGGCCTGTGAGGAAATATTTCAATTTCATTATAAACATATTTGGCTTAACGCAGTAAACTCTGTGAGAGATCTAAAGATCTTTTGTTTTAACATGAAAGTGCATGGACAACGCTTTGCTCTGCGCTACACTTTACTTATAAATCTCCCTGAACAAAAGAATGATACAGTATAAATCTGTGAACTTACCTTCCACAGGTCAACACCATAGCAGAATAGCAGTTTCACTCTGGATGCTACAAAAATCCAAGTCTTTCTAAACAAGTAGGCCAGATTTCCTAAAGAAGGTGATCTGGCTCTATACATAGATACATCAGACATAAATCTAGGACTGCAATACCAAATCAGGAATGATCTGGGTGAGCCCATTACCAGAGAACGAGCAAATAGGTTAACAATGTGACGATGATTATTCTCATGGGAGAACAAACTGGGCATGCGGAGAATGATGAAATAGCTGTTAGTCCGGTAAATCCTTTTGGGATTGTTACTCAGAGCAGTAGTCATTTGTGATTGATCAATTTTATCTGGGCTACAAAGCAAAACTATTGTGAAACTGTAAATGCTACCAACTGCAGTTGCGATACTGTTACTTGGGCAGAAGTGGGATTCGTACCACTACAAACTTGGCTCTCAGGATCTTAGAGAGTAATTGTAAAGATGATGCTTATTGTCCACAGGTGTGTCAGTGGTCATTGTTGCATATAATATGAGAGAAAGTAAAAAAAATAAAAGGCATTAGTGTAACCTGATAACCACCACTAAGGTATTCTTCTAAGCTCCCAGAACTAAGTAAGCATCTAGACAAGAGGGAAAATGCTAAATCACAGGAGCCGATTGTAAGCTACTAATGTACGGAACAATCTCCCCACTTTCATAATGGGGAAACCCAACCACCATAGTGTGACTAGGCACTCTAACTCCAATTCTTTTGGTCTAGCTTGCAGTATCCTCCACCATGGGTCTACTCCCTGCTGCTGTTGTCAGGCTACCTCTCCCTTTCTCTCCTGCCTCTCGGCTTTATGTTAGCAATATTTGGCTCTGATCCTCATGAAAATATCTTTTTAAAACCAATTAATTCTACTATAACATCAATTAATGTATGTTTTACAGGTTCCAGGTGATTAAGTAAATGGATATTGGATATTGAGCCATACTCAGGGGCGTAGCTTCGGGGGGTGTTTGGGGTGTTCCAATCCCCGTATTCAATGTAAATTTTGATAAATAGTTGGGTACACGTGCTTTCAGTTGGGTATGGCGAGGTGTCTGTCAGATTTCACCAGGAATTTTTACATACACACAGACCAAAACTCACACACACTCTCTCTCCCCCCGTTTTAAAAGTCCTCAAAAATGTTGGTTATTTTACAAAATATTGTGTTTTCTCTTGCCTAGCACCCCTTCCAATCCGCATTCATCTCGCCTTCCACTGCCCCTTAGACCTCTTTAATGCACCCTGCTTGTCGTACAATGTATTTCAACAATATATGGCAGCGTAATTGTTGGAAGATCTGACACTTAAATCCCCCCCCCCCCAAATCTTACTGACCAAGCTACACCCCTGGCCATATGTCTGGAGCCTGTGGTAAAAAGAGAGTAATTTTTGGTTTGTGTGACACAGGTCCCCAACATCACAAAGGACCAAGTTTGTTGTTCTATGGGCTGAACTCAGTGAGATGCTGTGTGGATCTGCTTGATTAACAGACACGTATTTAGCCTCAAGGAGTATAAATTGTACATTCTGTTGACCCCTATAAGTTAGGTCTGGGTACCCCAAATGTCATTATTCTGCAACATCCATCATCTGCATTTCAGAGCTGGTGCTAACCTGTATTCAAGTGGGCTCACACCCCAGTCTGGAGTGTAGGAATATTTGTGTGGATATGAATCAGTCTCATCTACTTAAGTAATTTAATAAGTACCTAAGCCTGGTTATCAGTGTCTGGGAATCTTATTTACAATTTTTACTTTCAGACAGGCCCAAAAAAACTCTTTATAGGCTGTGTGAAGTAATCAAATCAACGCATAAGTCACTTACTCACATGGGAAAAGCATATATTCACTCTCATTTGTACAGGTTCTTGTGGCTCACCTTCACACGTGAGGTATCACTGATGTTCTTTTTCACCAGCACAGAGAGCAGGACACCCACCCGGAGGTTACCCAAAAGGGTCTGGCTACTATTGTAGGCAGTGGTCAATCAGTAATGAAAGACAAAGAATCTTGTGAGCTGGTGTTTGTTCAACCCTCATAAGGGTCAGCCTAAATCTAAGCTCGCTTAGAACTTCTGATTGAGACACAAACTGCATGCAGACCGAGGGCCAATGTCAGGAATAGGGGCTACCCCTGCACACTGCAGCAGGGTTGCACCCATTGTCCTAAGTCACTCACTGAGATTAGTGGTAAGCAACGCCCACTTTGCTACATAACAAAAGTCAATAGCGGGGGCAGATTCCTCAGATTTCTTTCCATCTTCTGCACTATTGTACCTCCTGAAGGTGGTACCAGGATTGCCCCAGGAAACCTGAATACTGATTGCCTGGACTCTGCCTAATGGCAGTCCAAGCAATCCTTAGGTCCCTCAAGGTTTCCATGAGAGACCACACAGCTGTTCCTGAAGGGAGATCTTCTTTCAACGCTTCCCCGCACACCAGGGTGACAGTGCCAAGGCTGCCTGATTGGCAGCTCACCTTCGACCTCCTTATTTAGTTCTGCAGATTACCTTGAACTCATTTCTCAAATCTATCACAGCATTCATACTTGCAATGCAACCACTCCCCTGGAGGAGCACATCCAGTCATTTCTCTGCAGGCACCAGCACGTTGGAGGGGGATATACAAAAAATGTATCGCTCTATGAGGAAGAGGCATTTTTCACATATGTTGAAAATTTAGGAGTCAAAAGTGCCTCCAACTCTACGGTGTGCGACTTGTTTTAGGACATATCACTAATACTTTTTTTTGAATAAAATCAAAGGAGCTGTCTGAAAAGAACTGTTGACATTACAGAAGAGCTATCTCGTGCAAGCATTCCACCTACAAGCCGGCCTAAGTATTTATCGCAGGGCTCTTAGGGCAATTGCCTTCTGGGTCTGTTGGATTCACCGATTCCTTAAGAGACTATGGGCCTAATGTACAAAGATTCCTAATAATAAATCGTAAATTGCATCAAATAACCATTTGCTATGTCCTATTAGGAATCTACTAAAATGGATTTAGTAGAAGTGCGTGTAATTCGCCTTCCGACTTCTTTTGAATGCGTTGGTATTTTCTGAACCAACCTACGCATTAATAGGTTGGTTCAAAAAATACCGATTCGTAGTGGGTCGCAAGTCGACCTACCTTATAAATACGAATGAGATAGGTCGCAAATTGATACCCACTATGATTGATTAGCAGTGGCGGCTCACCGAGGGAGTGCTGCGGGCGGTGGGGCGAGGCGGGGGTAGTAAACTCCGGCATACTGCGCAAGGGAGTTAAGTAAACAAATAAATACATAAAACAATTTACATTGCGTGCGCTGCAACGCCGAGTTGGTGTTGCAGCGCACGCAATGTAATTTGTTTTATGTATTTATTTGTTTACTTAACTCCCTTGCGCCGTATGCCAGAGTTTACTACCCCCCACCCTGCCCCTCCGCTCCCACGCCCCGCCCCACCGCCCCACAGCACTCCCTCGGCAAGCCGCCACTGTTGATTAGAGTCATAGGCATGGTGACCTGCTGAAATCAGCAGACAGAAATGTCTGTAATTGCTTTTAAATAAAGCAATCGTTTTTTTTTTAATGCATCCCTTTTTTCCAAAAAGGAAAACAATATGTGTTTAGAAATAAAATGAATCATTTTGTGAACATTTTTTAGGAGCAGGTAGTTCTCCATGGGACATTCACAAAGGGGAAGATGACTTCTTCCAATTTGCTAATGGTAACCACCAATTTGGATTTGGTGGTAAAATATTAATGTTATGCAACTGGATTTCGATTGCAGAACATTAATGCATAAGTTAAAGAATAGGTATTTGGAAGGGACACCCTTTACACGCCCCTTCCAAATACAAAAGCCATTTTGCTGTCACATTTTAAACTTTGGGACTGTAAAATCGCTTTGTACATCAGGCCCTTATTTAGGCACCATCTCTTATATGGTTCAGGGCATCTGTTTAGATTTTCTCAAACTTTAAAGTTCGCATCTGTACAACTGAATATTGCCTATTTAAAAATGATAAATTGGATTACTGTCACTCAGATGAAACTTGAAATTAAGGCTGATTATGCAAAAACAAGCGATTTATCCTTTGTTGCACACTGCACAAATCTGAAATCATGCACAATAATTGCTTAACCTACTGCTCTGAAAGGAAAACAGTGTTATGATTCTCTTTGCAAAATTACCTATGACAACATTTTAACTTCATTTTAAGAAGTAGACATTTGACACTGAAATGTACCACCGCTTGGGGGGAGGAGAAGCAACTCCACAAAGGTATTTGTCCTCTCTGCTACTGTGGTGTACAAGATATGAATCCTGTTTTGTTTCTTTGTTCCATGTTACAAAAAGCACAATTTTTGTTTCTTAAGAAAAATTTCTCCACTAGAAATAACGGACTGCATAAGCAACGTTGGACTTATTTATGGCTCTGCTTACTTTTACAGACTGTTATTGTGTTTTTTTTTTTTACATCTATTTATATTGTAATATTAATCATTTTTTATGTGTTGTGCTATTGTTGTTGTCTATGGTGGTATTTGTAATAAGTCTCTCATGGTTGTGTGTCCTAAGTTCTTTTCAACTCTGTTATTTTTTTGTTAGCATGATGTCATCTTCCGGAGAAGGGCGGAAACCTTTGTGAAACTAATCCTGTGCACTCTGATCTTATGTGAGGTAACAGAACTGGAGATAGATGCATCTTAAAAATATCTTATACAAAAATGGATTCATAAAACTATGGGGCATATTATCTAAAAAGTGCGCTAAACATCGCAAAGCGTGTTTAACGAGCACTTTTTTATCGCCGGCTATCGTCGGAATAATTTGCCATGCTAACGCTGTATTAGCGACATTTAGTGCTATGGCGATAATTATTCCAGCCATAGCGGTGTTTTCCATGAAACATCGCTGGTTTTCCAGCGATGTTTCATGGAAAACGGCGATAACCTTGCTGATACGACCCTGTGGTCGTATCAGCATAATCCACCCCCATGTTAGATATGGCTAACACCTACTAATTGCAGGTGTTAAATAAATGGCGATGACCCCGGTTAGCGCGACTTTTCACGTCGCTAACTGGGGCCATGGCCACCTTGCTAATAGGCGATAGGCCTGTTAGCGGGTGTTTCCCAGGTTTGTTCGTCGGAACGCCCACTTTGCATGTCATTAGCGATAAATATCGCTGACATGCAAAGCGGTAAAAACACGGACGCTAATGCCCGAAAACTGTCTCTAACTGCTGTTAGAGACAGTTTGCTGATAGGGCGATAAGAATATCGCCGCTTTAGCAGCAAAAAGTGCCGCTAAAGCGGCGATAGTGCCCTTGCTAATATGCCCCTATATTTCCAGAAATGAGATATTAGTAGAGCCTCACACAAAGGATAATCATGAGGGAAATGTTGCAGTGGAGCAGGCACTGATTATTGCTGTGATCATTAGCAAGGGCTCCCATTTGGCAATTTTTCCTTTGTCTGCCTCTCCTTCAGCCTACTCTAACCTATTAAAATCTAACTATGTTCTGTGTTTTCTCAGCATTTCAGGTAGTTATTATAGATTGCAGTACCACTTTTCCTCAGTTCACTTTCTTCATATATTCAGCATAAATGCTGCAAACAGATCTGGTCTGAGGTGCTACCTGGCCCAGGTGTTGGAGCATCTTACCTGCGCAGGAGGGGTGGCCGCCTGGACTGCACTAAACCCGAAATCTTCTGAGACCGGTGACCGCACGTAGCAGCTGGACGAAGACTCACTGGTTACTATGGTGATGTGTTTTGGTAACATCTCCTTCCGGCTGTTTGAGGATGACTCACTGTCTGTATGCATCTGAGGACATTTCAGAGAGAGATACATAAAACAGTGCATCATAATATTAAAGAAATTAGTAGAGGAAAGAGAGTGAGAGGGAGGCTGGAAGAGCTTGTAGGTGATGTTGGATAAGTCGGCCAACAACAAACTAGAATTCTATAGAAAAAATGTACAATTAAAACAACGTGCAGCCTAAAAATAAGAGTATATTGTATCCATTTAGCAACTCCCACCTACCTCCTACAAGGACATCCACTGTGCATCGATTTATCACATAGGCATGGGGACTGCTATTAAGCCGAGGGGGGGGGGGTCTTTTAGGACGGAGTAGAGATCCAGCTGGGAGCAGCCATTGTCTAATAATGATCAGCTATTGGCTACACAAAATTACCTATTGGGAGGATGTAAGAACTTTCTGCAAAAAAATAAGTGATTTTGTTTTAGAAAAATCTGGGTAGAATTCTTCTCTTGTTGGGTAGGAGTAAATTCTAGTCTTTAGAAATTGTTGGTCGGCTGGGAGGATGTGTGATCAAGAAAGGATGTATTTCTGTTCTCTAGTTGGAAAGAAGTGAGTTTTTTTGACAGATTTTGCTCTATTTGTAAACAGTAGTTTTACTAATTTGTGACAACTGTTGTTTAGATAGGAGAAAGTGTGGTATATTTGAGGAGCAGTGTAGTATGTAGGAATTGTGGCTTAGTTTAGAGGTGTTGCCATCTATTTTGGAATAATTGTGGCCTAACTAAAAAGAACAGTAATTTAGTTGTGAAGAACTGAGAACGCAGAAATATGCATTTGCTAGAAGAATATAAGTAATCGCAGTCCTCCTGGAAGGATATACATTTAACTGAAATATCTGTAGTCCAAACAGGTAGATATACTTTAATTGACAAGAGTATTGCCCTAGTACAAAAGAAGTGTGACCTAATTTGCATAGTTGCTGTTTAGTTAGAAGACATGTTTGACTCTGTATGAAATGGCAGCTGTTTGTGGAGAACTGCCATGGAGCTGGGAAGAATTTGTTTCTTGTTGGCGATAGGTGTGTTGGAGGTGGAGCAAACTGCATTTTAGTCTTGAGGAATTTTAGTGAAATTGCCACCTTGTTAGAAACATCCTCACAAAAAAATTTAAAGGAAAGGTTCCAACAGAAGCCAACCAGAAATAGTGCTCCTTACTGTACGAAGACCAATGAAATGTTGGGCATTCTCAAGGTTAAACGTGTGGAGGTACAGTCATCACCCAACGATATTTTCAGAACCCAAGTCAGAGGAAGTCTGTCCAATCCATGGGTCTGACTAGTATTCTCGAGATTTAGGTCCAAAGCTGTTTCTGGAACTACCTCAACCATACACCATCCTGCCTGACCTTACACCATGTGGTATTTTAGAAGCCATTTGAGAAATGAAATTAATCTGGAGCAGGTAGGCAGTATTCAGTAGTGTACGTATCATAAAATGTCTCATTGGAGGCTGCATATGTACAGGCATGTTTATGAGGCATGACCAATGTATGTGAAAAATTGGATAATGATTTCAGGGGCAAAGTGGACAAAGGTAGGGGCAACCTATGCAGTTCTAGTAGCAGTTTTGTAACACAGCTACACCTGTGCCCGCACTTTAAGGATTTTATACATAAGACCTGTAGAATGTACATGCTGGGCATAGCTCTTAGTTACATCTTACTGACTATAACTTAGTGCCAAGAATCTCTCCAGGAGAAAGTGTGCTAAAAAAAGGGAGATGATAAATAAGAAAATAAAACATAATTTTCCTCTGCTTTGCCTTAAGCAGCTGTTCTAACACAAATGTGATCGTCTTGCGCTCGTCTGGCTTACGGTTCAGACAAGGATGTAAATTCATCAAAAAAGCATTGTCAAGAGATATAGCACATACCCTTCACCCCCAAATCCTCTGATATGTGGTTGAGGGATGTAAGTTAGAAAAGGGAGTAGAAACTACAGAAAGCAATCATGGTACTTAGAGTCCTGTTTAAATTCTGTTCCTTCTGCTGCGTTCCTGGCCCTCAAGACCAGGGGTCGAAAAGACAGAGCCAGCGGTGGGAAACGTCAAGAGCAATATAGCAATTGAGCAATTTTGAGATGTAGCAATTGCTATCCATTAACATCCAAGACTTGAACCAATTTTAATGTTGTCCTACATTTTTATCTATTTATTTCCCTTTATTGCTATGTTGCAGTCAAGTTCTGGTCAGATTACAGAATAGCCTGGGGAGAATGTTCCAAGAATGTACTTTGCGACCAACGCCATGAACTTACAGCGATGATGTCGTCCAGCCCGTCCGCATCATCCTGAGAAGAGGAGGATGAGGAGGTTGATAGGGAACCTGTGCAAGAGAGAGAAAGACGAGAAACATATCACTTCATCACACATCAGATGTAACAACTTCTCAAGGCGTTCAACCTCACTGCCTCAACATTGTTCCACTGAATTATTACCAGCAGTTATCTGGCTCAGCTCTAGCAGACGCATACATGGCATTTGCCCGGCCTAGCACTACATTCACCAGTACAGCTCCCACATGAACAATACCAACATTCACCTAGAATAACTTAAGCAAGCAGTTGCCAGAATTCATACAACGGAGTTCCACAACACCAACTGCCTGCATTTGTCCATCACATTTTCAATCATTATTTCGGGATGGCATAAGTGGCTTGTGCTTAGACGTCATGTGAATACCAGTGCAGATTCTTATGTGAATAGAGTCTTTTTTAGCATGCCATTTAAAAACGTACATCTTAGAAATGGAGTTCTCAAGAGTGCTTAGTTTAAAAGAAATAAAAACATAATTTTAAGAATCGCTTCAGTTTTTGGATTTAGCTCTGACGAGAAGCAGCATTATCTGTCATTCAGAGCTCATGTAATCAAGGAAAAACCATATTCACTCCAGCCAACGCAGGTCGGTCATTGGTTGGTCAGCAGTAGTGCAACTTTGCACGTGTGAAAGAATGTATTATTACTTGTCAGCCTTTCTCTTGGGAACTTGTTTACATTTCCTTTTCATAAGCTTATACATTTGACCGCAGGAGTCTCGAAAGCCATCTTTCTGGGGAGGTTGCTCCTTCCCATCAGTTCCGTGCACATAGGCTCCAATTCTAGCTCCACTTACGCATCCAGATAGAAGAACCATTGCTTGTCCTTACGCCTGTTCCCCTTGGTTGTGAGAGGAACACACCACAAGTTTCATCCCCTGCAATCCAACAGCCAAGCTCCCGCCATCATAAAGTCACAGAGGTGCATACTAGAATGAGGCACTGCCCCTGTAGCAGTGTGGATTCAATAGCAGATACCTTGTACCTTGCATTTGCCTTGTACGTTCGCAAAGCGTTTAGATGTGGAACAGGTATAGATGTGTTCTGTGTCTCATTTTTAGGCAATTGAACTGTTAGCATTCTTTCATATTTGTCAACTTGCTATTATCTAAACTAGAATTTGTCTGGTGCTCTGCATATGTCTTGAAAAAAGAGCAATAAGATGTGTTTAAAGAGCGCATCAAGTTTGCTCTGGGGGGTGAACAGCACCACCTTAGTTCGCTTAAGCAGCTCACCCTTCTTTCCTCTATATCTGTGATCAGCAGTACAATTGAATCGGCCCATTTCGACTTCTGTTGCAGCCTTACTTTGTTCTCCTATGCCTTCCTTGTTCTTACCTTCTGTTGCTTGACCTTCCTTGATCTTACTTCTTTCTGTGAATGGCTTTGAGCCCATGGGCCTCAGGAGGCAGCAGAACATGCTGTTGGATGTTCAAAGTCTTTGCATCTATGGGACTCATGTATGATTGTGGTCCACAGAATGAACCGGCCACTCCTAAATATTCACAGCTTGGCTGACCACACCACAGATGGAACCAGCTCACTAACAATAACACACAGCTGAAGTCTCTAGCCCTAGAGCAGACTCCTACCAAATTGCTTTAAAGCACAAACACCACTCCAAAAAAACAGAGAAACAGGAACACTTCGATAAATATGAGGTATAGGAACAGCAAACTATAAACAACAATGCCATTAGGCAAAATGACTAGGAGTATAAAGACAAAACTTCCCGTATAGTGCAGTCAGCTGTACCTCTCTGTCCAATTTTGTGTGTTTCAGGATTCTCTTGTGCTTTTTTCCTTGGTGACCATGCACCCTTGAAAATAATTGGTGGTCTCTCTACCTGCTTCCATTGTTCCCGTGCTAGAGTGCCAGTTCCATCTACTTGCAGCCACCTGTCCCATGAATTCACCCACTCCTCCACCCACTCACTTTCTCCTTGAACCTTCACCAGTTTACCTTCACACACTTACTCTTTACCCATCCACTTGAAGCATTCCCACTCAGGTTCAGACAATGATACACATTCACCCATCGTTGCCCTCATTCAGCCATCCTCAGACTCACTCATCCACACAACCACACATTCACACACACACACACACCCATGACAAGTGTATTCACAATAAAGAGCTGGACCTTTGACTATGCCAAAACACTTGACACTTGTTTCAGAAGGCAGTCAACAGCTGATAAGCCAACAGGCGGATATGGAGTGGGCTTGGGAGGCGGGCACCAACTACTCCATGAAATAGACACTTCAGCCTGCAGAAGGGGCACCTCGAACTACACGCACATTAAACTTTGTCATGTAGAAGGGGTGACAGCTGTTTGACAAAATGAAGACTCAGCATGGCTAAAAGGCAATTACTGTTCCAAGAACTTGAGGCTTTTGTCAACAGAAACTACTGTAGAAACTGTAGACCCCGGCCTGCGAAAGCTTCACTGTTGCTCCAGGATCTATAGACCACAGCCTATAGACTAGACAGCTAAGGCCCCAAGAACTACAGACCTCCAGCACATCCTTTAAAAGAGGCCTCTAAGATTTCATGAACTACAGACTGGTGCTTGAATTGGGCACTCCAAAACGTGTAGAGAGTATTCTGCGGAAGAAGATACACTACATTCTAAAAAGCATATTCCACAAGATGCAGGAATAAATACACACTGCACAAGGACTGTGTGACTTGAGCCCGCATGAGGAGGATATTGTTGCATTTAAAAGCATGGACCCAGCCTCGAAGGAGGAGACACTAGTACATTTCATGCAGGAATAAGGAGACATACATTGATCTGAGCAATACAGACATCAGCAAGCTACATGATGACACACTCTGCCCTCTGCCCACATAGCCCTCTGACTGCAGAAGGAGAGATGCGCTGCTTCGCCTATAGCCCTCCGCCTGCAGAAGGAGAGATGTACTGCTAAGCCTTTAGCCCTCTGCCTGTAGAAGGAGAGATGCACTGCTATGCCTATAGCCCTCAGCCTGCAGAAGGAGAGATGCACTGCTTCACAGTCTGCAGGACTGAGCATGCACTGCTCCCAGAAGCATTGACCACTTGAGGCCATGTGCCTGCAGGTGGTACTGGGGCACCTGTAGGTACTGTCCCCACCTTCAGCGAGCTCCTCCACGGCAGACTGCACACTCCTCTCGAACGTCACTGCATCAGCAGGGCTTTGGAACGTCAGGCCAAATTTGCTGTCATCCACCTTCCAGTGGTGAAAGATGGGGTTCACCTTGTTGTAGACCAGGTCCTTCTTTAGTACGCACTCCAGGATGGTCTGTAAACAAGAGAAGGTAGTGTAAGCTTCACAAAAAATGGACATCAAATAGAATCCAGCAAATGGTGTTCATCTTAACTTGGGAAGGAATTTGAATGCAATACGTGGGGGGAGAAACTGAGATCCACCGACAGAGGGACAAACTGACCTTCTACTTCAGGAAACATATGGGATATTTATCCGCTAAGATAGAAACGTTGATAAACTGCTTTTGGAAGAAAGGGGAGTCTGCTCCACTCTAGAATTGCCAGAGTTCCACTACATAAATTAAGCATAAATATAATTATTGCACCTTGTCTCAGGGCGGGGGATGGCAGAATTTAACCCATTTAATATATTCAGTCAGGCTGTGTCCCAGCTTCTCATGAAAAGTATTTAAGTGCATCCCTACTTACGTGGCAAGTCAGAACACTGAATCCCTCAATCCCCCAAACTCCATTTAGAACCAGAAATAATATACTTTCTAGAGAAAACTGAACTTGAAGCCTTCATTTAGCCACACCCATTTCACCACCTTTTGAGGTCTCTGCAATTTTTCTTCATAA
Organism: Calotriton arnoldi; assembly: GCA_963921515.1. Lineage (NCBI taxonomy): Eukaryota > Metazoa > Chordata > Amphibia > Caudata > Salamandridae > Calotriton > Calotriton arnoldi. The sequence continues at coordinate 467,237 of CAWUFW010010112.1, forward strand.
TCTCCCTTAGATTTTGCGGGAGGCGTTTTAAATCAGTGGTGTCGAATAAAGGCCCAGAACGGGCCAATCCATGCCAGATATTCAGAATAACTACTGAATTGTAAATATAATCCAATTAGATTAACAGTATGTATATGTTCAGTTAATCTGGCATGGATCCAACCCTCTAGTCTAGAACATATGTTGGACATGCGTAATTTACACAGATACACAAATGTGAAAAAACTGAGGCTATATAAGGACTGATGGGCCAGCTTATTCTGCCCATTTCCCTGTTTTTATGAACTACTTAATTTCAGTTCATCATTGGCTCTCCTTTTGGATTTCTGTATGTCATCAATATGTGAAGTGACCCCGGAACTCATAATAGGCAATTACATTCGTTTAGCTCCCTTTATGTGAAGAACTTCCTGACCTGCCCCAATCAAACCGTCTATTTCCCTTCACGCCAGAACCTCCACCTGTTGAAACATGCTTGCCTCACATACTATACTCCAGGTTTTTAATTTATTTAACATATATGCCTTTCCACTCTTCTTCTCAAAACTACACAAATAAGACCACTATATTGTCGAATTTCATTCATATAATGACTCCTTCCTCATCTGCCAATGTGCTTAATGGTCAATTTGGTCTTAACCTAGCATGGCCCTCAAGAAGTGTAGAAGAAGTTCTCATGTATCCTTTCTTCACACCAAAGCCCCCCCCCCCCCCCTTTTACAGGCAGCAATCCCTTAGTATCCAAGATACCTTAGCTGTCCTATCACAATTTGAAAAATTCCACCCGAAAAGCTTACACATGTCTCAAATGGCTGCTTTTTTGCACAATTCTGTCAATCAAATTTAGGTTGCGCATTCACAAAATGGATGCATCGGTATATGAGATCCACCTAAAGTAATGAAGCAACATGTGCCTATCGCCCCTTTGAAATGTGTCAGAGAATAGCAAGGAACGAGTAAGTTGGTGGCTGTTCGTTATTCGTTTTCAGCGGTTCGGTTTTTTGTATCGTGAGCCATTCAGTACCTGTGAGGATTTGAGTGTATTATGTGGTATGGCTGTGCATCCTTACCATGTAAAACAGCCTTGGGTCTAGTCAGGTTTGTTTGTAAAACTTTAAGGTCAACTCTGGGTAGCTATGGGCTCAAGCAGCAAAGCTTAAACAAAGGAAGTAGTGTAAAGCACTTAACAGTACAAAATCAAAAATAAGAAAGCCACACAACACAAAAGAAATCTGGCACCAATTTATAGAAATTGATTCTTTTTTATGAATTTTTAGAGACCAAGATGAGCAAAATCTACAAATGATTTCCGGAGATACAGATTTTTAAAGAAAACTTAAATCTTAGTATGACCGCAACCAAGCACAAATAACTGTAAAGTTTGCAAACTTTTAAACAGTTTGTAAGAGTTGTGTTCGACTACCCTGGTCCGATATTGGAGACCAAATCCGACAGCATGGAGGTCTGAGGGACCAATAATAAGTATTTGGACAATTACCTGGCCACCAAAGCGTTTTCCAGTTCAGTTCTAAACTTTACAATGCAACCGCCATTGACTTAGAGTGGTCCTGATGCTGAGGATGCAGGAGATGGAAGATGCACAAGGATTCTCTGGATGCTGTGCGTTTAATGGGGGTGCCTTTGAAGTTATTTCTCAGTCCATGGGTCAATGGGGTGACTTTGGCCACAGAAGTCGGGCCACTCTAAGTCCTCTTTGAGACAGTAGAAGGCCAGCTGTGGCTGGGCTACTGGTCTCCGTCCATAGCGGTCCCAGCGATATCCCTTAGTGGAGGCTGGTGTCCCTTTTGAGAGACCAATCTGGACTCAGAAGATACTCCCAGGTCCAGCTGACTTGGGTGCAACTTTTAGCTGTCAAGGATCAGTCTCTTGCAGTACCAAGTGGCAGTCAGCTACAATTTTTCTGAAGTGGCTACTGACTTGCCAGAGTGGGCTACTTCATCTTTGATGACCCTGATGCTGGTTCCAGGGGGTCAGCCGAATGACCCTTGAAGTAACTTCTTTCGCGTGGGGCTTGAAAGCGACTTTTCCCAAAGCCAGGGGCCACAGGTACAGTCCCCTCTTCGCTAGCCCAAGGTGCAGCAGGTGCAGTCCAGGAGACAGTGCAGCCTCTCATTACCAAGTCCAGGGGTCAACAAGCTCTTCCTTCTTCATGATCTGAAGTTGAGGGTGCCAGGGGTGCCATATGTATGCCCAGAAAAGGCCCTGGGGGGATGATGCGGTCACTAGCCAATGGGCTACCATGTCCCCTCCCTCTTGATAATGGCTTTTCGGCTATGTGTGACATCTAGCAATCCCAGAGTGCACTATTCTGCTCACTCTCAAGAAGTCTTAACCCTTCCTTGGATGTTAGGAGTTTGGTAGCCAACACTAGATGTGTGGCTACTTGTGGACTACACACCCACAGGAAAACCGGTTTGGGCACTAGTCTCACCCCTCTGTCCCCGCTGCCAGCCTGTCTACCTGAACAAATGGCAGCCCTTTAGGAGAGTGATCGCCATTTTCCCACCAAAGGAGGCTTCATCTTTGAAACTCACCTTTTGGGCTAACACCCTGAGTAGCTTCCTGCAAAGGGGAGGTGACACCACTCCCTCTAGCAAGCTGCTATTGTTCCTAAGCCTGTGAGAAATTCACACTCCACCGCAGGAGGGCAGAAAGCTATCTGGTGGCCAGGAACCGTGTTAGGCCACTGGATAAACTGGGTCACAGAGTGGCAACTTTGTAAACATTGCATTTCTTTAATAGTGTCATTAAATTCAACTTGGTCATCAAGTCGGGTTTAATGCCACAATTAATTTAATACCTTACAGTACCCATCTAAGTAGTCCCATTCATTTGTTAGCCAGGGTGAGGGGTCAGCTGGTATCCCTGTGCTAGCCAATGGGGCTACTAACTCTGCCATAGCAAAACAACAATTTAGAAGTGTTGCTGTTAAGACATATATAAAAAAAATACATGTCCTACTTAATAATATACAGCTCCCTGCCTTAGGGGAGACTTACATATATTGTTAAGGGAAGTGGGGGCTTTGTCATTGGTTTGAATGGCAAAGTCAAATTAGCATTCTTACCACTGCCCTTCCTGTCTGCAGTGGCAGGCTGGGAGCTATTTTGTACTTTATCACACACAGGGTGGCACAATCAGTGCTGCAGCCCTGGGTGGACACTCCGCCTTACATGCCCTGGGTTCTATATACTAGAAACTTATAAGAAAGTCAGCCTCTGCCAATTATGGGGTAGCCAATTCGGCATACGGGGGGGGGGGTTTAGAACACTGGCCCTGAAGTCTGGTTATGAGGCCTCAGTGCACTCTCAGAGTCGATAAACCAGCAGAATGAGTCCAGAAATGGGAGGCCAAACATGCAAAAAGAGGCATTTCCTTTCAGTACCCCACACAAGCGTTGTGTGGAACTTACACTTTCAGTTTTAGTTTCAAAGGTGTAACCTTGTGTGAGAGACTTACTCAAGGCAACAGCTGAGCTCCCACTTTCCACAGTTCCTCTAATAGCTCTGTTTACTGAGGTCCAACTGTTTTGGTGAATTGCATTTTCACCATGGAGTCCTACCCATGGGTTTATCAAACTTGTGTTAATTTTGTCCAGGCTCCATCATAGGCCAGTATTGACCCAATTATGATCTTATATCATCCCGGTCGGATCTGCTTAACCGATGATTTGTATTTGTGTTCTTAATGAACATTGTAAGCTATTCCACCTTTAGCTGGTCCACTCCCTTTTCTATTGTTTTGTGTCTTTTTTTGTGTCCTGTCTTTTTATCATACAGTACAAAGTATGAAGATATCAGGAGGGGTGTTTCGTAAAAATAGGATGAATACATTATAAAAATAAAAGAATATTTGTTGTCAGCAGTTCCTGTAAACCATACAAAATTACAATACTAGCCTGATTTAAAATATATAGACCATATATAGACTGCATGTTCTGACGTTAATCAGCAGGATTACTACCTGCCTATAGGGCAAATATTGAGGATTTAACTACTCTGTGGCAGTACCCTCATGATCTAAGATGAGACAGTATAACAAAACTCACATGCCAAATCCCATATAAATGTTCACTGGTGTACCATCCAGAACTCGACAAAATTAACCAGATAAGTCCTCACTAACGACTGGAACAGGTCTACTATACCCTCCCCTTTTTCTGATGACCTCCCCATGCATCATAAAAAGCAGCTGGATCTCTCCACTTCCTCCTCTCACCGTTTGGATGCTATTCGGTTTGGGGGTACCCCAAAGATCCTCTTCTGGTTATAGACCTCCAGTAACCACCGCCCCAATTTTATAAAGCTCCGCCGGGGTTCCCAGCCCAAAATTCATAACTTTGTACCTGGTTGCATCGAATCTTGGTCACCACTTCCCAGGATGCTCCTGGAGTTTCCTTTCTAAGTGCTCCACCCCCTTTAGAACATGAATAGTGCAGTACACTGGCTGAGTACTGTGAATGCCTATTCATGTGATGCTGCAGTGGCATACTAATGATGTGGGATGATGTGTGTTTATTTGCAAAAGCCTTCTACCCCCCGGTGGGGCGTGTAATTCTCATTTACCTACTTTAAAGGAATATATTGAAGGCAATGCTTTTCAATGGAATTACGCGTGATGCTACATTCATTACAGGGGCTTTTTGCGCCACCCACCCACTATTATCAGCTACAATATACTTTGGTTAAGTATTTCCTAAAAGGACTTCAATCCTGTTTGCAGCAACTACAAAAAATGGACTGGGCTTTGTGTTCTGAGAAGTAATTCATGCAACTGAATTAATTTAATTAAAGAGAATGGACTGGTCTTCTGAGGTTGACCCCTTAACTTGCATTATTTTCCTCACCAGCTCTTTTGTATTATAGTTCTGAGGACCTTTTGCTGTCAAGCAATGTTTCACAATTTCAAGCCGTTTCCGTTATGTGAGCCTTATTTTGTGTGTCTTCTTCCAGCTACCATGTGAAGTAACACGGTTGTCTGTTATTGTTGATAAGGATCCATACGGCTGTGTGTTTCTCAATCAATCAATCAGGTTGCTTGTAAAGCACGACTAATCACCCGTTAGGGTCTCAAGGCGCTGCATGTGTGTGACCGCAGGTGTTGCCTCTCATTGCCATGGTGGCACATCTGGGCCATGATGTGTGTGTCCTGGGTTCTTCTGTTAACATGTGCTGGTGCCCTTGCGGAGAACCACACTGAGCGTGTCTTGAGGCATGGGTGTCTTCTGCGATTCATGGTGTTAATGAAACTATCAGTGTTGAAACTGAGTGCACCAGGGTTGTGTGCGCAAGAGACAGACATGTGAGGCAGGGTCGGATTGGTAAGGAGGGCACTCGGGCAATGGCTGAGGGGCCGGTATCGAAGTTCCAGCTGTGGGCTGCATTTTTTGCAGCCTGGGGGCCGATTTGAGCTGTGTCTGGTGTGTTCAGTGGGGCCCTGAGTGGCCTTTCTCGAGGCAGATGGGCGTCCATTACCTCCCTTTTATCAACGGGCAGAGGTGTCACTCCCTTTCTCTCGCTGGGCCGGCCAATTAATGTGTGCATACTGAGTGGGGGCAGGGGGCCTGAGCAGAAGTGGCCTCACTTGTTTTCAGGTGTATATAAAACTTCGCTGAAGCAGTGTTTTGCGGAAAGGCAATATGCAAATGTGGGCCACTTTTTTTTAGCGTGCCCGGGCCGATTTCTAATCCCAATCCAACCCTAATTGGAGTCGCAGTGTTGTTGTGGCATGCCTAGGTTGTGGTGGAGTCAAGTGAACTGTGGTCACATGAATTCCTGCATTTTTGTGTAATCAGACTTTGTGACTGACTGTTGTGTGACTTCAGAAAAGTAAATAAGTGTATCAATTAAGCTATAATGGAGAAGGAGGGGAAATACCTGATACCCTGCTCGCCTATGCAAGCCCCTAGTTTTGGTCACACTTAGCCAAATGGTATACTGGGCAAGTGCTAGCCTCCTCACAGAGCCGGGAGGGGGTTGTTTTGAAATATGTAGGCCTTTGTCGGTCAATTTTTATGTGTTTGGGCCTGAAACATTGAAGAATGTGTAACATATGTTAAATGCTGGTGTCTGCAATGGACATTGTATGGGCATTGAAGTCAGGTTATCAGTTGCACTGCCAGAGTGTATGGTGGCATAGGGAGTCACATGCAGAATGTATTAGAGGTTATCATGTTGCCTCAACAAGTAGCAGGGGTGGTTCTTGCGCACCCTGTGGTAGTGTTTAACTTCAGTTTGTACGCAAAAGCAAACATTAATGAAAATAAACAAGCTAAACATTTCATGAAAACAAAAAAAATGTTTTTGAGTAGCCTTGTACCCCAACCATAGCTGCTATATTGCCCATATTTAGATCTAAGTATTTGTCCCAATGAAAATGTTCCTCCTGTGTTCTGAAGATCCACCTTTTCTTCTATAAATGTTCTTGTACTTTTTTGTGCTTAAACCCAAAAGCCTGTTCTGAGCTTACTGTCTGATCGCGTAGCCGCTCCCCTCGAATTAGGTACCGCCGCAGCTGCTGCCCGTCTTCAGCCCGCTTGGCCTTGCAGATCATGACGTGGCTCAGGCCGCCCCCACCCATGGGCACCCAGCCCCCGCTCGAATCGTCCCGAGTCATCACCACTGCTCGAACCCGGACCATGTAACTGAAATGAAATAAAAGCCTCTTTAATCATTTTGTAGGTCACCGCCATCCACCCAATGAATAGACAACAACAAATTATATTTCAATTACATGTACTTTACATTTTTATTTTGAGTTTTTCTAAATGACCTGCTGCTTAACGAGTCATTTTAAAACATTTAATAGTGTGTGTTTGGCAAACCGCTGTGTAGAAATTTGGGGAAATAGCACAAATTCTAACCATAACTCTATACAATTCAAATGGGCAGCCTAAACGAGGAAGCAGAAACTTACATTAAGCAGAACAGCAACAAAAAATGATTGTACCCCATAAATGCCGAAGGCCTGTTCTTGGCCACTCGGTAGTCCATTTTGAACTGAAGAAACTGTTTTTGGTCATTATTTTAAGAAGGTACATGAGTTAGGTTCTTTTTTTTTTTTTTAGATACCACTGTACACGTAGAAATCTGTTTTTTGTTACGCTCCGGCTACCTCATAGCCAATTCTGGACACTTTTTGCAAAAGCGCTGTCTAGGAAATTGTGAAAGTATAACAAATTGAAAGTTGGATAACATTTAAATGTGTATCGTAAGAGGGGTAGCAGAGCAGAAATGTATATTGACTGTGAAAATCAACTGAGAGCAGAAGGTGGGTTTTTAGAAGGGTGCGAAAAGCTTGAGGAACAATGACCAGAGGAGAAAAACATGGAAAAATTGACAAAGAGGGTGGTGAGCATGGCTCCAGAAATAAAGTGTGAGAAGCAGAGTGGATGGGAAGGATGAGATATAAAGAGTAGTCTGGGTGGGAAAGTTGAAAGTTGAAAGGGGTAAGCCTTTGAATACATTTAATTATGAAGTTGAGAAATGGTTCTGGAGTCATGAACAAAAGGGGAGCCAGCACAAGGCAGGATCAAGTGAGGGGTGATGTAGGCAAAAAAGAGCAGTTTAAAGAAGACGTTAGTGATCCATTAATCCATGACATTGGAGGACATGTCCTTGTGAAAGAGTAGAAAAGCAATTAAGGAGAGAGAAAATTTAGAGTAAAAAGCTGACGTTTTGTGGTATGGACATTGAGAACGACAAACCGAAGTAAGCTCATCTTTTCTAATTTAATTAATTGGCTATTTAATGTAAGAAAGCTATTGTTTTATTCCTAAATATCAAATGCTGACGCGCTGTTTGTACTCAAACATGCAACCAATTTACTACAATATTTATATTTAAAACAGTTTATAAAAATCTATTTTATATTTTTCGTTACAGAATGACAATTTATTGGGAACAATACATAGAATTTTGTGTAAATATTTTCATTAGACTCACACTCTTACAAGCACACAAACCTAAGCACGCATTCCTCATAAAGACCCTTTTGGTTTATATTGATCTACACCACATGATTCCATTATTTTCACTGTCATATACATAGTATCCACAGCGGCCTTTCTTTAAAACGTTGATGCTGTGTTTCGGTATATTCAATTTAATTTCAACCTTCTTCAGGACAAAATACATACAAAAACATTTACATACACAATGCTACTAAGAGCATTTAGCAGTGTAGTCATCTCTTTCCAATGTTCTACAACTAACAAAAGTCGCTTTTTTCCAGAATAATATTCAATTGTTCCTATTCTTGTATCATTGTGTCAAATATTGCACCCAGATTTTGTGCAGAGGATGATAGTTCTACGGATAAGGTTGAAAGAAAATCGAAATGGAAAAATTAAATCATAGATTGAGAGGTGGTAATAGAGATTTTCGAGTTGAGAAACATCAAATGAGAAAATATATATGAATTCACTGAAAATCAGGTAGAGTTGTGCAGTGAGTGAGGAGAGGAACAGAAAGGAATCTATGTAGCACAGAAAGGAATCTATGTAGCACAGATTGTCTGCTTTGAACATCACAAGACTGACCAAAATATATTATGATAGAGGCCGGAGAAGAGAATTATTTGGAGAAGAACAGAATCCGAGTGGGACAACATACTAAACAGGAAGGGGAACAGTATACCAACCAATAGACAAATCGGTAACGCTCACAGAGTAGAAAGAAAATCAATAAAGAACAGAACTAGAGATGCCTTGCATTTGAAGGCTTTGAAGCGTATAGTAGTCACAGTCTTAAGGTCTGCACATAAATGAAAAAAGTAAATAAGGTGGAACATTTGGAGTAGCAGGAGCGTGTCGGATGGGTTTTTATGAAAAAACGAGCAGTGTTTTTTAATTACGTCCCTGCCTCTATTGCTGCTTTTCACGCTGTTCCAACATCTCCCTTTTTAGGTCGAGCCTCCGCAGCGCATGCGCTGCTCTGTGAGGCATGCTGTATTGAGGTATGAAATAGAAGCTCTGCCCATTTCCCGCCCTTCTTTTCAATTGGCTCCTGTTATTGTTGCTTTTGATTGATAAATGGGCTAGTAGTCCCTCCTTGGTACCACCTTATCTGCATTTGTAACCTCCCATAAGGACTGGACTTTTTGCTTATGTTGTTACACAGTCTGCTTTATCTGGTCTGTGAGCACTATTTTCTTTAATGATCTTCCACTATTCCACCAATGACATCCTTTCCTACAAGGCAGCACGCCACCCACTTTTATATTTTTAATGGTAATGGCTACGAGTCCGCTTTAATTATAGCGGCTGCGCTTATTTATTTAATTATTTTGCAGCGCGGTCCGCTTTAACTATAGTGACCACGCTTATTTATTTATTTAATTTGCAGCGCGGTCCACTTTTACTATAGCGGATGCGCTTTTTTATTTATTTAATTTTCTAGTGCCGTCTGCTTTAACTTTAGCGACCGCGCTACAGAACCTTTGCTTATTTATTTTTTATTTTTTTGGGTGCAAGTGCCCCATACCGCGCTTTCACTTTAATGTTGGCCGTGCCCTTTTCTTTAGACGCTGCTCACTGTAACCTGAATACGGTGAGCAGCGTCTACAGAAAGGGGCACGGCCACCATTAAAGTGGTCTCGCATTTCGAGAGTTTGAGCTATTGCCATTATAAATAAGAATGACTTTTATATGTATGTTGGTTTTAAAAACACATAAATAAAAGGCATTGTCATTTACAATGCCAATAGCTTAAACTCTCGCAAATGCGAGACCTATTGCATTGAAAATGCTTGTTCATTGTCTGCGATGGAGGCAGTAATGCAGGCATGGATGTGGCATTGCGGGTGGCTGGCTTTCACGATGGAACTCACAGTTGCAACCTGGTCACAGGGCATTCAACCAGTGCAGTAAGCTCAAGGAATGCTGTGCTAGGGGCAGTGCATGGTTAACTTGCAAGGGGCATCCCCCCAAACCGTTAGACAGAAATGTGGCAAAACTGTGAAACAGATGTGTGGCAGAAGAAAATCAGAGAGGTATTCAAACCCTTGGTGTGTTGTTACTAAACTGTAGGAGAACATGTCAGCTAAGCATAAGGGAGACTTGAGCATTGCCGAAGAGAGAGATGCGACTAAATCAAGAGAGATATGTTACCACACCTCGCGAGGACGGTTAGTAAACCAAAAGAGAGCCATGGGAACAACACAAGAGTTGGACATGGCAATAAAAATGTGGCCAAACAGTACCAGAGACATGCAAACAATCTATTTGCAACATAGCGACACACTTTGAGAGAGGCTTGAGATGAAGCCTTAATAGAGATAGGTAAGCAATGCATAAGAGACATTTACTCAAACTATAAGCCAGGCATGTGAACTAACTGTAAAAGAGATGTGACCAAATCATACAAGATACATGAAAGTGAAACTCGAGAGCGACGTGTCCAAGCCCCGAGAGAGACAGGAGAACGAAGCATAAAAGCCATGTACACAAGCCTTAAAAGAGGCACTAGCCAAACCGAAAGAGGGACATGTAACCAACTATGAAAGACGTCTTACTAATCTATAAGGGGCACATATCCAAACTATAGGAGATATGATCAATCCATATGAGACGTGAATAAACCATTAGATAGACATGTGACCAAAGCGTAAGGAAGACAAGTCACCAAATCATAGGATAGACACCGGGCCAGGTAAAATATATTTGCACCTAAATCATAACTGAGACATGGCCAGCCGGTATGAAATATACACACCCGAAGCATGACACATGTAAATACACCAGTAAAGAAACTTATAACTAAATCATGAGAGTGATGTACGAACAATCTGTAAGATAGACACGTGACAAGATGATAAGAGAGATTTGCAACCAAATTATAATAGAAACATGTGACCAAACCACAAGAAATGTATGCGACCGAACCATGACATATACAAATAGACCAGTAAAGAAACTTGTGGCAAAATAATAAGAGAAAAATGAAGAAAACTGTAAGAGAATCATGTACTCAAAGCAGGAGGGACATGTAAGCATCCTTTAAGTGAGGCGTGTGACCAAAGCACAAGAGGGACATGTGAGCAAATCATAAGAGCAACGTGACCAAGCCATACACTAAATAAAATCAAACCGTGGGAGAGAAATGTGACTAAGTCAAAAGGAAGACTGGTTACAACAGCAAAAGAGACATGTAAGCAAACTGTACGAGAGACACTTGACTACATCAGGAGAGAAGTGTGGCTGAACCATAAAACAGACGTGGCCCAACCACTCGGGCGGCATGCTAACAAACCGAAGGAGGGACATGAGCAAAAGAGCTCAGGAGCGTCGCTTTCAATGGCGCAGCAGGTGCAGTGGCACCGAGTCTCAGGAGCTTGAGGGGCATGCTAATAATTGCTGTATTTCGCTAGACAACCAGCAGACGATAGGCGCATTTTCCTTTCCTACGTTCTTGCCAGCGTCTCCACTGAAATAGACCACTGTGGCTACCTCGTAAGTGAGACCGGTGACCCTGCCATGGCAGAGGAGTGTGCCCAGGCCGCATCGGTCACCTGAGTTGAAACAAAGGCTCTGGCTCGTTCTGCTATATATGTACGTTTACATCAAACATGCCAAAAGAGCATTTTACACCTGCAGAATCCTATCGGCCTCAAACGGCTCAGCAGAGCTCTCGCTGTTGCTAGGGAATTGTTAAATGCAGTGTTATCTACTGCGGCTCTGTTCAGCCTCAATCGTGGTGTCAGGACACTGCGGATCTGCGTAGTGGGAAGATTCAGAGATTCTGGCGCGATGCAGTCTCTTTTCTCCTCACACCGACTTTGGTGCCCGGGGGGTTCGGACCCTCCACCTGACTGTTTTCAGAAGGAACGTCAATGCCCATCCGCAATCATGTAGAATCTTCAACATTTATTTCCTAGCTTCAGTAACTATTCTGAACAGTAGGCAGGTTGTAGGTTGTAATTCCTGGACTGTAGGGCCTAAAACAATTATAATGAAAGCCTGAAGGCCGCCATCAATCCTCCATCTTAGCCAAATGTTCCATTAAAGCCTAACCGCAGCCATGAGCCTAAGCAACAAGTTACTCACCCATGGACCTGGGTAGTGGACACTCCATCTAACTGCAAGTGCCTCACCTTTTGAATCTCTCCCATAGCAGACTGGATCCCAAAAACTCTGCAATAACTCCTGCATACCGGCAGGCAGGGCCGGACTGGCCGTAGCGGGCACCAGGCGTTTCCCTGGTGGGCCTGAGGGGTGGGGGCTGGTGTTGCAGCCGTGGGGGCTGGTTTTTTTCACTGGGGACCAGTTTTGCAGTAGTACTGCAATATCGCCCCCCTGTAACAAAATAAAAGAGGCAGCGGTGCTGGCAAGTAGAGCTTCTCAATGCCACAACCCCCCCCCCCCCTCCCCACCCCCCAGGGCTGGTCGAGTGGAATTGCCAGGGCGGGTTTCTCTTCCCAGTCCGGTGGGACCAGCAGGTGGCACCTTCCGTCCCCGTCCTGCCTTCAGATGGGATGATACAGAGTCGCATATAGATGCTACCCCTGCACACATAGAAATCTTCCCTGCCTTCCAACTTTGCGTAACAGATTTGTATGCCAGCTGACTAGGCAAAAAAGGTATTCTGCCTTCTTCCGGTGGCAGATGAATGTTGTAGCGGAAGCTAAAGCAGCTTGGTGGTGGCTGCAGTAGGCAACAAGGAGGACGAGGACTGCTGCATCTCCTGGTGTCTATGCCTTTGCCCCCTCCTCTTCCTCTACAGGCACAAAGGGGCTGGGCTGGTTTCTGGACAGGTTGTGATGGCTGCCGCTGATGGTAGGAAAGTAGGAGAGGAGTTGGCCTAATGGCTAGGGCGGTCAACATCAAATCTAGGGAACCACGTTCGAGTCTCGGCAAGGACGCGCAACATCCTGTGATTCTGGGCAAATCACTTAATCTCCCGTGACTAACAAAAATGAATGTGTCCTCATGTAACGCAACTGGTGCTCGTGTAAAGCGCTCTGATACCCGATGCCCTCGGTTCAAGTTCGCACTATATAAAACTCTGTAAAAAAAAAAAAAAAAAGTTCTCTTGAGCAGCCTTGGAATTTTTCTACTGCTGGTGAAACTGGCAGACAGAAGAAAGCAGAGCCAAAGAGCATGTCATAGCTCTACTGTCTCTAAACCATTTCAGTCTCAAAGCTGCTTTTTCACCAGAGTCTGGAACCATCAAAAGGTATGTCCATGAGGGAAGCTTACACATCTCTTGAAAAGCTCGTAGCATGCATCCAAGCGTGGGGCCAATTAGGAAAGCTACTGTCCATGGCTTGGATCAAGCAATCTGTAGTATCCTGGCCGGCCCTCAGGATGCATTTAGCTGGATCCTGGCCATCATGTACAGTATGACAAAGGATTTCCCGAAATCCTCACTGAGGGTTTCCAGTATCTCACTTGCCATGTCCCAGAGGGCATGCGAGTAGCAGCCCAGGAGGCACATAACATTCAAGGACCAAAAAGCTAGAATGATGGAGGAAAATACTCTTTTGCCCAAATCATCAATCTTTTTGGATTCCCTATCCAGTGAAGCAGTAGGGAAGGCATCAGGATTCTACTTGCTCATGGCTGTCTGCATAATGAGACTCTCCGGAGTCGGATGCTACTATAGAAACAATGGGTTCCCTGGAGCCAGTCTTTAGTATCAAGCAATCCAGCGCCTCAAGTGGGATGAAACTAAGTTCGGACTACGCCACTGTTGGAAAGTGGATTATTAGTAGTGGAAAATGTCTATCTACCACTGGCAATAAGGCCACTACCACAATATAGGGCTCAGAAAATTATTATCATGCTCAACCCTTGGTAGCTTGGCTGCGAGCAGGTAGGCTTAACTTCAAAGACAGGTATGTAAAGCATTTAAAAACACCAATTCAGTAAATAATTAACACACAACACACAATAAAAATCCAACACCAATTTATAAAAATAGGCAATATTTTTATCTTTAAAATGACACCAAAACGAAAAAAATCCAATATAGGGAACCAGAGATATGAATTTTTAAATATTTAGCACTATATAGAAACCTATAGTGCCTATTGGGACAGTTGGTCGCGCTAGACCGGGACAAAGTCAAAGTTTCAGGCCAACCACGATGGAGCCTTGCACGGCTACCCCTCGCGGTAGGTCCTGGTCAAAGTTTTTACCTTCTGACTTAGAAACTTTTCTGGAGCTGTCCTTCCTGGGGTCCCTCGAAGCTCTCAGCCAGTCCAGATTCGGTGAGGGTTCACCGGCTTGCCTTGCGATGAGCTCCAGGTCAAACTTACGGAAGTCAGACCTCCGGAGCTTTCCAGCGGGATGAACCACAGATACAGGCTGGCTCACGGTTGAAGGTGGGCGGCTTGACTTTCGCGGTTGGTCCCAGTCACCTTTCCTACACTCGGACAGAAACTTTTATGGAGTTTTTTCTTCACGGGTCCCTCAATGCTCTTCACCAGGGCGGATTCGGTGACGGTTCGCCGGCTTGGGTTTCAGCCAACTCCCGGTCAAACTCTGGAAGTCAGATCTCCAAAGCTTTTCAGTGGGACGAACCTGTACGGCAGGCCAGCTCGCGGTTGAGGGTCACCGGCCTGGCTGGCCAGGTCGAGTTGGTCCACATATGGAGCTTTTTTCCAAAGTTGCTCCAAACCTCTGGAGCTTCTTCCTGAAGTTACCTTGAGGGTCCCAAAGTGTCCAAAACTTACTCTAAGGGTCTGGAAGCTCCAAGATGGTCCCTGAAAGTTTGGGACTTCAGTTCCAACGATCCACTTTGACAAAACCCTTACAAATCTACTGGTAGTACTTCCGGCTGCTGATTCTTGGTGGTGATGGTCCAGGTGAACTCTGTTAACCTGTAGCTTGCAGGGAGTCCACTCTTTAGTCCTTTTGAAGCAAGTTGGTCCACAGGGCTGTAGTTCCAGATTGTGCAGCAGGCACAGTCCTTAGAGAGCAGGGCCCGGTTGGTGCAAATCAAACTTCCCGGCATGGGCCCTCCTTTTTGTTTTAAGCAGCAGATGTGAGAGGCTCTGCCCCTCTCAGATACTTATTTGGGGTTCTCTGGGGCAAGCAGGAGGGCACTCCTGTTCAATGAGGTGCAGGGCAATACCCCAGATAATGACCATATCCTCCAAAGTGTGGCACCATTGTCTCCCAGAGAGCACCATTTCTCCAAAATTCAAAATGGCAGATTTTTCAGCCGAGAGGCAAGAGCTGGCTTAACCAACCTCCAGGATGGTTCATCTCCATATTCTCCCTACCCCTGGCAATGGCACATTCCTTTCTTAAGCCTGCCATCAGGCTGGTTTCAAGGAGTAGGGGTGTAAATGAAACTGGCTTCTCCTTCCTGTCTCCTCCTTCTATTGAAGATTATTATTTACTACCCCTCCCCCTCCTCTGGCATTCCTATTTAGCAGAACTCTTCTTCTCCCAGAATGGCTATCTAACCCCAGGGGCTACTTATCACCTCATCAAAGCAACCTGGCTAATCCACTTAACTCTGACCAATCAGGGCAGGTCACTGGAAGGTTGAATTTTGTCTTACAGACAAGAACATCTTATAACTTCTTGTCTGTACATTTTAGGATAAATTCAACAATATCATATTGTTGGATTTATCAATACCATTCTAGTAAGTCCTTGAATTATATTTTCATGATTCTCCTGGAGGGAATTATTAGTTAATAACTTCTTGCCATGATAAACTATGTGACTGGGGAAAATGAACTGGGCAATTTCTCTAACATCAGGGCTTAAAAAACATATTTTATAAGGACCCTGCCTATATCTACAGGACCCCCCACCCTTGGAACACCTAGGGGAGACTTTAGGAGTTCTGAATATGGAAATAGCAAATACTCACTCCACAGTGCTCCTAGCACATAAGTTGATTTTGGGAAGCACATTACAATAATGTGGGAAACAGACACATGCAATTTCACTAACCCCAGGGCATATAAAGCCTATTTTATAAGGGTCCTCCTTATAAGTACCTGACCCCCCCAACTCTGGAACACCTAGAGGAGACCGTGGGGGTAACAAATATGCCTAAATATTGCACTTTATTAATTCTTTAGTGCCCCAAACACCAAAGTGAGTTTGGGCACTGTTAGAACTGGGGGTCTCTAGTTGGCAGAGGTAGGTACCTTTGTCCAAATAGGGACCCTTGCTTCTAGTCAGGGTAAGGGGGATACACACTTTAGATAACCCCTGCTCACCCCCTCGGTAGCTTGGCACGAGCAGACAGGCTTATCCCAAAGGCAATGTGTAAAGTATTTGTACCAACACTCACAGTAACATAGTGAAAACACCACAAATGGACACTACACCAGTTTAGAAAAATAAAGTATCTTTACTAAACTTAAACAAGACCAAAACGACAAAAATCCAACATATAAAACTCAGTAAAATGTCTTTTAAAAAGGGTGTTGCAAAAATAAGCTGTAGAAATCAAATAGCACCAACTGGGGCTATCACGACGTCAGGACAGTATAAAATCCAAAGTACGGCGCCGCCAGCGAGGATCGCGGCGTCGGGCGCGGAGTCACACAGACCCCCAACAACAGTACCTTGAAAAATGAAGTCGGTGACGATGCACGGCGTCGGCGAAGAACGATGTCGTCTCCGGTGATGATGCGACGTCGGCGGTTCTTGCGAGTCACCCTCGGCGGTTATCGGCACCGCGCTAACAGGAGGCCGTCACTTGGCGAAGACACGAAGTCGATGCGAGCACTGGCGTCGGTCACGGCCGATCGCTGCCGGTGTCGGTGGGCGTCGGAGCTGCGGAGCAGGCCGGGCGCAGCGTCGTCACTTCACGAGCGGCTCCCACGGGCCTCGATGCAGGTTGCGGCGTCACAGCGGCGGCGTCGACGGCGTAGGAAAACAGATTTTCTTCCTCTTCTTACTCTTGTTCAGCTCCCAACAGCAGAAAGGCCTCACACACAGTTACAGGCCCTCCTGGCAGACTGGAACTCCCAGCAAGGAAGTTCAGGGAGGCTGGAGGTGAAGTCCTTTTGTGCCTAGGACTTCAGAAACAGGAGGCCAGCTCTACTCAGGCCCTTGGAGACTTTTCTTCAGAGGGACACAGCACACATCAAAGTCCTTCTTCAAGCAGGGGGACACAGCACACAGCAAGTCCCTTAGTCCTCTCCTCAGTGGAAACAGCAAACTGCAGGCCAACCCCAGACACACAGCAAGGGCAGTACTTCTCCTGAGTCTCTTCAGCTGATCTTCTTTGGCAGGGATTCCTCTTGATCACGAAGTAGTCTAAAGTTCAGGGGTTTCAGCTCTAGTATTTATACCCCAAAAGTCTTTGTTCTCCATGTGTGAGGGGTCCTGGACCCAGTCCAAACCAGTTCAGGGTGCATTCTGCCAGGGCACCTCTCTTTCCTTTGTGAATGTGGGCCAGGGTCATCAGACACACTGCAGGAGGTGGAGCCAGCATTGTGGAAGGCAGGCACAGCCCTATTCAGACCCAGGTGCTCTCCTCCCACCACTCTACATGTAGATAGGTCTATTCAGCCTAGTGCTGACTCACCCAGCCTCCTGCAGCCACCCCCAGCCCCTGTCACTCACAAACCAGACAGTCAATTCACAAACAGGCAGAGGCACACAGAAAGGTTGAACAAGAAAATAGCCACTTTCTAAAAGTGCTATTTCCAAACTTAGAATTTAAAAACCATCTTCACTAAAAGATGTGTAATTAAATTCTGAGTTCAGGGGTACTAGATTCCAACTTTCTATCTTGCTGCTATGGGAAGATATGCAGGTAACCATGTTGCACAGCATTCCCCATGTTAACCTATGGGCAAGATAGCCTTTCAATAGTGAAAAACGAAATTGGCAGTATTTCACTATTAGGACATGTTACCCACACTAGTACATGTCCTACCTTTCACATACACTGCACCCTGCCCAGGGAGGTACATTGGGCCTACCATAGGGGTGTCCAATGTGTAAGAAAAGGGAAGGGTAGGCCTGGCAAGTGTGTACACTGGCCAGGACAACATGGCAGTTCACAAACTGCGCACAGGCACTGTGGTGGCAGGCCTGAGACACCATCTTAGGGCTACTCCTGTGGGTGGCACAATCAGTGCTGCATGCCCACTAGTAGCATTTGAATCACCAGCCCTGGCACACTTAGTGCACATTACTAGGGACTTATTGGTAAAGCAAATATACCAATCATGGATAGCCAATCAAAATAACAATTTAACCAGGGAGCACTTGCACTTTGGCACTGATCAGCAGTGGCAAAGTGCCCAAAGCATCTTAACCAGCAAAAACGAATTCCAGCACAGTGTCAAAAATACAGGAGGTAGAGGCAAAAAGTCAGGGGAAACCACGCCAAGGATGCCAGGTCTAACACGTGTCCCCTCCAGCTGAAAAGTGGGGAGAACTACCCACCCCTGGGGAGTTCTCATCACTAAGGCGGAAGAACCTGGACAGACCATCAGCATTGGCGTGTTCTGTACCAGGGCGGTGTTCCACCGTAAAGTCCATTCCCTGGAGGGAGATGGACCACCTCAACAGTTTTGGGTTCTCACCCCTCAACTGCATTAACCATCTGAGGGGCCTGTGGTCTGACTGAACCCGGAAGTGAGTCCCAAACAAGTAGGGCCTTAGCTTCTTCAGTGCCCAGACCATAGCAAAAGCTTCCCTTTCAATTGCACTCCACCTCTGTTCTCTGGGAAGTAGCCTCCTGCTAAGGAAAGCTACGGGTTGGTCCAAGCCCTCGTCGCTCAGTTGTGAGAGTACTGCTCCCACTCCATGCTCTGAAGCATCTGTCTGCACCACAAACTCTTTGGAGAAATCAGGCGCCTTGAGCACGGGTGCTGTGCACATGGCAGCTTTCAGGGCATCAAACACGGTCTGACAGGCATCGGTCCAGATCACCTTCCTGGGCTGCTTCCTTGAAGTCAGCTCTGTCAAGGGGGCAACAATGGTGCCATACCCCTTGACAAACAGTCTGTAATACCCGGTGAGACCTAAGAAGGCTCTCACCTCTGTCTGGGTCTTGGGGGGCTCCCAAGCTAGAATGGTATCAATCTTCACTTGGAGGGGCGCCACCTGGCCGCTCCCTACCTGGTGTCCCAAGTACACCACAGATCCCTGCCCTATCTGGCACTTACTGGCCTTGATAGTGAGGCCTGCCCTTTGCAGAGCCTTCAACACTTCGCATAGGTGTTGCAAATGTTCTTCCCAACTGGAGCTGAACACAGCAATGTCATCCAGGTATGCGGCGCTGAATTCCTCCAGCCCGGACAGTACCTGGTTGACCAGTCTCTGGAAGGTGGCAGGGGCGTTCTTCAACCCAAAGGGCATGACACGGAACTGGAAGTGCCCCTCTGGCGTTGAAAACGCTGACCTCTCCTTGGCCCCCTCAGTTAAGGCAATCTGCCAGTACCCAGAAGTTAAATCAAACGTACTGAGGTACTGGGCAGCGCCTAACCGATCCACGAGCTCATCAGCTCTGGGGATGGGGTGTGCGTCAGTCTTGGTGACTGCATTGAGCCCACGGTAGTCCACACAAAACCTGAGTTCTGGAGTGGCACCGGGTGCAGCAGCTTTTGGTACTAAGACCACTGGGCTAGCCCATGGGCTGCTTGAGGGCTCAATCACCCCTAGCGCCAACATCTTGGAAACTTCTTCCTTGATGCTGGCCCTGACCTTGTCAGCTACCCTGTAAAATGTCTGCTTCACAGGTAGGCTGTCCCCAGTGTCCACATCATGGACGCACCAATTGGTGACTCCTGGTGTCAGGGAGAACAGGGAGGCGAACTGACCCAACACATGGCGACAGTCCCTCTGCTGGGGTCAGTGTGGGAGAGAGGTTTACCCCATCCACTGACCCATCTTGCTCCTCTGCTGACAGGAGGTCAGGAAGAGGATCACTTTCCTCCTCCATCCCATCATCTGTGGCAAGGAGCATTGTCACATCAGACCTCTCAAAGTGTGGCTTGAGGCGGTTCACGTGTAGGACCCTCAAAGGGTTCCTGGGAGACTGCAAGTCAACCAGATAGGTTACATCGCTCTTGCGCTCCATCACCTCATATGGCCCAGTCCACTTGTCTTGGAGCACACAAGGCTCCACTGGTGCCATCACCCACACCTTCTGCCCAGGTTGAAATTCGACCAGAGTGGCATTCTGGTCGTACCATCTTTTCATTTCTTCCTGGCTAACTTCCAGGTTCGCCTGAGCGAGTTTCCTGAAGCGTTGAGTCTGGTTGCGGAAGGCCAGCACATAGCTGAACACATCCTGGGGGGTCTTACCAGGGGATTTCTCCCAACCCTCTTTCACCAGACTGAGAGGTCCTCTAACAGGGTGGCCATACAGGAGTTCAAAGGGACTGAACCCTAAGGACTTCTGAGGCACCTCCCTATAGGCAAACAACAGGCATGGTAAGAAGACATCCCACTTCCGTCTCATGGGCTCCGCTAGGCCCATTATCATGCCTTTCAGGGTTCGGTTGAATCTCTCAACCAACCCATTCCCTTGAGGATGGTAAGGAGTGGTAAACTTGTAAGTTACCCCACACTCCTCCCACAAAGACTTCATGTACTTCGAGATGAAGTTGGTACCCCGGTCGGAGACCACCTCTCTGGGGAACCCCACACGGGAAAAGATCCCCATCAATGCACGGCCCACCACGGGGGCAGTGATTGTCCGGAGAGGGACAACTTCCGGGTTCCGGGTGGCATGGTCCACCAAGATAAACTTGTTGCCTAAGGCTGTCTTGGGTTCCAGAGGCCCCACAATGTCGATGCCCACCCGCTCGAAAGGGGTGCTCACCACGGGAAAGGGTTGGAGGGGAGCCTTACACTTCCCTCCACTCTTGCCACTTGCCTGGCAAGTCTGGCAAGTCCTACAGTGTGTACCAACGCGCGTCTTCATCTGGGGCCAGTAAAAGTGGGTGACAAGCCGTTGGTAGGTCTTGTCATGCCCCAGATGACCTGCGAGAGGCACGTCATGAGCCAGACCCATTAGGAAGGTCCTGAAGCGCTCGGGTACCACCAGCACATGGGCTGCACCGGGCTCAGTGACCTTAGGCTCACTATAGAGTAACCCATCCTCCCAGTAAATGAGATGATTCTTGGACTCGCCACCTGCTGCCTGGTCTGCGGCCTGTTTCCGCATACCAATGAGGGAAGGGCAGTCTCTCTGCACCTTGCAGAACTCCTCCCTGGAGGGACCTCCTTCTTGCTGCCAATGGGTCAGCTCAGGCAGGTCTCCCAGTTCGGCTATCTGTTCCCCTGTAGGTTCCAGGGCATCCCCCTCAGGTTCTGCCTCCTCCTGGACTGTGGGAATTGTGGGGGCTGGTTTCCCACGCCCCCTGCCCTTCCTCTTCCTGGCAGGTACCTGGGCCACTGTTTCAGGCTCCAGGTTCGCTTGGTTACCCCTACTGGCTGCCATTGACCGAGTGGTCACACAAACCCACTCAGGCAGACCCAACATCTCCAAATGAGCCTGGCGTTCCACCTCCCTCCATGGGGAACTCTCCAGGTCATTTCCTAGCAGACAGTCTACAGGCATGGATGGACTAACAATGCCCTTCAAGGAACCTGAGACCCCCCCCACTCAAAGGGAACTTGCGCCACTTTGCAGAGGTGCACAGAGTTGTCTGCTGCAACTACAGGGTGAAGTGCATTGGGAATGACCTGCTCTTCAGACACCCACTGACACCTCACGGATGTCACACTGGCTCCTGTGTCTCTTAGAGCCTCCACCCTCCTCCCATTGATGGTCACCCACTGCCTGTACTTTTTAGTGTTCTCAGGCAAGTAGGACTCCTGGACCATCTCTCGGTCTCCTAAAGAGACAAGGGTCATCACTGCCTGCTCCTCCTCCCCACTGGAAACTAATTCCTCTCCCAAAGCTACACTCACTAAACCCGGTGACGGAGCACCAGTGGGTGCTTGGGACTTCTTGGGGCACTTAGGGGCAATGTGGCCCTTCTCGTTACAGTTGTAACACCTGAGGGGACCTGGAAAGTTACTACGCCCGCCCTCAGGGGGCTGCGACGTCTTAGGCTGGGGGGGCTGGGACTCCTTTCCCTCTGCATTATTTTGGGGCCCTTTAGAGAACTCCTTTTGATTACCTTTGTCCCCCCCCCCACTCTTCTGCTGGGGACCCTGCCCACCTTTGGCTGTGGTACCCACAATCCCCTTGTGGACCCTGGTGCTGGTCCAGCGGTCCGCCTCCTTAGGAAGCTCACTAGGATTAGTTAGCTTACTATCCAAAAGATGCTGGCGCAGCTCTGGAACACATAGACTGCTCAAGTGCTCCCAACTAATTAGATGGCACAACCCCTCATAATCAGTAACTTTGCTGCCCTTCATCCAACCTTCCAATGCGCGTGTGTACATTCTCACACATTCAACCCAAGTGTCTGAATCATTCTTCTTTGAGTTCCTGAACCTCACTCTATACTGTTCTGGGGTGAGCCCATACTTGAGGCATAAAGCCTCCTTCATGTTGGCATAAGTCAGGGCACCCTCCTTCTCTAAAGGTGTCAAAACTGCGGTCCCTGACGCCTCAAAATGCTTCCACAGGCCCGCCCCCAGCTCTTTTCAGGCACCTCATGCATCCTCAAAGACACCTCATATGACTCAAACCATGCAAAAATATCCTGACCCTTCTGGAAATTCTGCACTATATCCTTGGGGATGTATACTTTACCCCCTTGCACTGGCTGTGCGCTGCCACCATTTGAGCTGGACTCCAATTGTTTGGCCTACAGGTCCAGCTCCCTCATGCTCAACTCATGAGCCAAAAGCAATTTCCTTTCCTCCAAGGCACGAGCTCCTTTGCCCTCTTCCAAGGCACGAGCCCTCTCCTCTGCCTTGTGCTGGATTTCTTTCTCCATTTCTAATTGCTTAATCTTGAGCGTCATGACTTCCAGCTCATATTCTCTGATCCTTTGGTTCTCTTCCCTCTCTTCCTGGGAGAGACTCCCTGCGGAATGGATGCTCGCAGCCCTGGGGGCTGCTCCTGGCACAGGCAAATCCTGTGGCCCAAACCCATTCCCCTGGTTATCTACCTCCTCATTTGTATCATCTTGTCCTGCAGCTCCTTTGGCCTCCCACCAGGCTTTTAAGGCCTTTTGTAGCTCACCCTTCCTAGCGCTACTCTTTGTGGGACATCCCAAATCTTTGCAGAATTGTTTAAGCTGGTCTACTTTGTAGGAATACAAATCCTCAATGTGGAACTCCAATTCTGCCTTTTCACTTGCTGCATTCCCCGTCTGCGACATGATGCTTTCTTTAAGAGTTACTCAAAAATAGAACCAAAAACCAAAAAGAACACAGTATGTGGTTGCGTAGTGGTCTGCAATAATCTAGTGATGTACACCAATTACTGTGGGTGAAGTACAAATACAAGTTCAAATCCTCACCGCTGACCACCAATGTTAGAACTGGGGGTCTCTAGTTGGCAGAGGTAGGTACCTTTGTCCAAATAGGGACCCTTGCTTCTAGTCAGGGTAAGGGGGATACACACTTTAGATAACCCCTGCTCACCCCCTCGGTAGGCTTATCCCAAAGGCAATGTGTAAAGTATTTGTACCAACACTCACAGTAACGTAGTGAAAACACCACAAATGGACACTACACCAGTTTAGAAAAATAAAGTATCTTTAATAAACTTAAACAAGACCAAAACGACAAAAATCCAACATACAAAACTCAGTAAAATGTCTTTTAAAAAGGTTGTTGCAAAAATAAGCTGTAGAAATCAAATAGCACCAACTGGGGCAATCACGACGTCAGGACAGTACAAAATCCAAAGTACGGCGCCGCCCGCGAGGATCGTGGCGTCGGGCGCGGAGTCACACAGACCCCCAACAGTACCTTGAAAAATGAAGTCGGTGACAATGCACGGCGTCGGCGAAGAACGATGTCGTCTCCGGTGATGATGCGACGTCGGCGGTTCTTGCGAGTCACCCTCGGCGGTTCTCGGCACCGCGATAACAGGAGGCCGGCACTTGGCGAAGACACGAAGTCGATGCGAGCGCTGGCGTCGGTCACGGCCAATCGCTGCCGGTGTCGGTGGGCGTCGTAGGGCGTCGGAGCTGCGGAGCAGGCCGGGCGCAGCGTCGTCACTTCACGAGCGGCTCCCCGGGCCTCGATGCAGGTCGCGGCGTCACAGCGGCGGCGTCGACGGCGTCGGAAAACAGATTTTCTTCCTCTTCTTACTCTTGTTCAGCTCCCAACAGCAGAAAGGCCTCACACACAGTTACAGGCCCTCCTGGCAGACTGGAACTCCCAGCAAGGAAGTTCAGGGAGGCTGGAGGTGAAGTCCTTTTGTGCCTAGGACTTCAGAAACAGGAGGCCAGCTCTACTCAGGCCCTTGGAGACTTTTCTTCAGAGGGACACAGCACACAGCAAAGTCCTTCTTCAAGCAGGGGGACACAGCACACAGCAAGTCCCTTAGTCCTCTCCTCAGTGGAAACAGCAAACTGCAGGCCAACCGCAGACACACAGCAAGGGCAGTACTTCTCCTGAGTCTCTTCAGCTGATCTTCTTTGGCAGGGATTCCTCTTGATCACGAAGTAGTCTAAAGTTAAGGGGTTTCAGCTCTAGTATTTATACCCCAAAAGTCTTTGTTCTCCATGTGTGAGGGGTCCTGGACCCAGTCCAAACCAGTTCCGGGTGCATTCTGCCAGGGCACCTCTCTTTCCTTTGTGAATGTGGGCCAGGGTCATCAGACACACCGCAGGAGGTGGAGCCAGCATTGTGGAAGGCAGGCACAGCCCTATTCAGACCCAGGTGCTCTCCTCCCACCAATCTACATGTAGATAGGTCTATTCAGCCTAGTGCTGACTCACCCAGCCTCCTGCAGCCACCCCCAGCCCCTGTCACTCACAAACCAGACAGTTAATTCACAAACAGGCAGAGGCACACAGAAAGGTTGAACAAGAAAATAGCCACTTTCTAAAAGTGCTATTTCCAAACTTAGAATTTAAAAACCATCTTCACTAAAAGATGTGTAATTAAATTCTGAGTTCAGGGGTACCAGATTCCAACTTTCTATCTTGCTGCTATGGGAAGATATGCAGGTAACCATGTTACACAGCATTCCCCATGTTAACCTATGGGCAAGATAGCCTTTCAATAGTGAAAAACGAAATTGGCAGTATTTCACTATTAGGACATGTTACCCACACTAGTACATGTCCTACCTTTCACATACACTGCACCCTGCCCAGGGGGGTACCTTGGGCCTACCATAGGGGTGTCCAATGTGTAAGAAAAGGGAAGGGTAGGCCTGGCAAGTGTGTACACTGGCCAGGACAACATGGCAGTTCACAAACTGCGCACAGGCACTGCGGTGGCAGGCCTGAGACACCATCTTAGGGCTACTCCTGTGGGTGGCACAATCAGTGCTGCATGCCCACTAGTAGCATTTGAATCACCAGCCCTGGCACACTTAGTGCACATTACTAGGGACTTATTGGTAAAGCAAATATACCAATCATGGATAGCCAATCACAATAACAATTTAACCAGGGAGCACTTGCACTTTGGCACTGATCAGCAGTGGCAAAGTGCCCAAAGCATCTAAACCAGGAAAAACAAATTCCAGCACAGTGTCAAAAATACAGGAGGTAGAGGCAAAAAGTCAGGGGAAACCACGCCAAGGATGCCAGGTCTAACAGGCACAATTTGCATTTTAAAAGCAGTCTTGCAGCACAGGGCTCCTTTTAAACTGACCTTGGGCCTCAGCAGTGCACATATACAAGTGCAGAAAGGCTGCTGGCCTCTAAACTGCCATGCCCTATTATATACAAGGGACTTAAAGCTAGTTTTGATCCCCCTGCTCTATGTTCTAGGGCCTTATAGGGGAGGTCAAGCCAATCATAGGGGTACCCTAACCCATAGTGTATACCCTAGTGTATGTAGGTGTTTTCACTGTATTCTAAGTGTCTTTTCAGCATAGCACTCGCCCTGGATCTGGTTAGGCAGAGTCCAGGGTCAGTTAGAGTCAGTTACCACCAGTAACAGTCAGGAAAAAATGGGGGTGCCCAGGGCACAGGATGACTTTGCAACAGCCACCATGAGGGACTCAGTTTGGGCTTCATTAAACGGCAGCAAGGAATTACAAGTTGAATGCCCAGGCTGTGAGTGTGCCTTAGTCTCCACTGTAGGCAATTGTAAGTCTAAGACCTCTGAGTACCAACAGCACAAAGGAGGCACATTCCTCAATTGGGGACCTGATGGGCAAATTCAATTCAAGCCCATCAACAGCATTGAAGTAAGAACCAAAAATGGTCTCAGAACACCTGTAACACACCCCTTCAAACTGTAAGGGTAAGGTTTGAAAGAATTTTTTAAAACACTGAAAAAGATGGAAGCATAGATCCAAGGAAGGGAGTGGAAAAACAGGAATTGACATCAGCCCGCCGCGGTGGAGCCTATATGTATCTCTGTGTCATCACATCTGGAGGCTAGGCAGGGTAATGATGGATGCCGACGGCAGCACCTGCAGGCGCATGGGATATTGCTCAGTTTTGCAGAACCAGTCTAGCATCTGGGAGATTCAAGATGTCAGGAATCTGCAGTTGGAAGTATCCATAAAAACGTAACATTACCCTATGTCTAACCCATAGTAAGGCCAAAGCCTAATGCTAGCTCATAAACTAACCTGTGCACTAACCTTATGGCTACCGCTAAACCAAAACCCTTACCCCAAGCCAACGTCTAATGCTAACCCTGAGACTAACACTAACCCTAAAGCTAACCCCGACTCAAAATATAATGCTAACCCTAAATCCTAAGCCTAAACCTTAGTCTTATGCAAACCCTCAGCCTACCCTAATACTAACCAAATTCTAGACTAGCCCTGAGCCGAGCATTGCTATAATTCTAGAACTAAACTTAAATCTAACTCTAACCATAAACCATGATTCTAAGGCAAATGCTACCCTTTCTTTTAAATGTCAGAACTTTTTGATAAAAAAAGACTTGGGTCTTGATTCTCAATATAGGGGAATATTCCGATCCTTGCACAAACAAGTTTCTGCACGGATCGAAATCTCGTGTTTTGGAATAAAAAGCACACCTCTTCAGATTGTCACTGACAAATTTCAGCAGGTTAAGCATTCCGAAAAGTGGCAGAGGGAACTGCACGGAAAAATGAAAATACATGTAAAAAGAGGTGCAAGCAACTCCTCTTCAGCTTTTAATTCCTCATTTTCCATCGGCAAACTTGTATAACAGAGGCATTTCCCCACACCAGTAAATACTCCTACCCAAGCAGTTTGTATTTTTTCTAGGTACTGCAAATAAGCCCTGAGTGCCTCAATGTATTTTCAACAAATATATTTCAGAATGAAAGTATATCACCTTTTAGTTTTCATATTTGTGTTTTAGGTGCTTTCTTTTTTTCTCTTACAACCCCCCTCCTCTGAGTCATTCACTGGCGTCCCTGGGCGCATGCCCCCAGTCAGCTGCTGTACTGCGGCGCGCGCTCAAGATGGCCCGTTTGTGCGGCCCGCGCCCCCAGCCGCTGGCGCCCGTTGCTGCCATGGAGAGTGGCTGGGGGGGCAGAGGCTGGAGCATCGCGTCCCTAACCGGCTCGGGTTTCCAGTGGCTGGGACCCCAACCTGCCGCAGAGAGACGACAAAGGAGATGCAAGGAGAACAAGCATTGGCATAGACAATAGGTCTCGCTTTTGGGACCTTATAAGTATTTAGTTATGCAGCACAATATCCGTGGTGCAACAACATCAACCGTTGCATGGCTAAACACTTATAAGGTCCCAAAGGCGAGACCTATTGGCTATGCCAATGCTTGGGGTGATGCTGGGGCTATAGAGAGATGCTGTGGTGAGAAGGCAGAGCTAGGAAGACGTCATGAGGCTGCGGGCTGATGTTGGGGCTGTAGAGAGATGCTGTAGTTGTGGAGAGAAGGCGGAGCTAGGAAGAGGTCCTCTGGCTGTGGAGTGATGCTGCAGCTGTGGAGAGAAGGCAGGTCTAGGAAGAGGTCATGTGGCTGTGGAGAGAAGGCGGAGCTAGGAAGAGGTCCTCAGGCTGTGGAGTGATCCTGGGGCTGTAGAGAGATGCTGCAGCTGTGGAAAGAAGGGGGGCTAGGAAGAAGTCATGTGGCTGTGGGGTCATGCTGGGGCTGTAGAGGGACGCTGCAGCTGTGGAAAGAAGGAGGGCTAGGAAGAAGTCATGTGGCTGTGGGGTCATGCTGTGGCTGTAGAGAGAAGCTGCAGCTGTGGAAAGAAGGAGGGGGTAGACATATTTCATGTGGCTGTGGGGTGATGCTGGGGCTATAGAGAGATGCTGTTGCGAGAAGGCGGGGCTAGGAAGAGGTCGTGTGGGGTGATGCTGGGGCTGTAGAGAGATGCTGTGGCGAAAAGGCGGGGTTAGGAAGAAGTCCTGTGGCTGTGGGGTGATGCTGGGGCTATAGAGAGATGCTGTTGCGAGAAGGCGGGGCTAGGAAGAAGTCCTGTGCCTGTGGGGTGATGCTGGGGCTATAGAGAGATGCTGTTGCGAGAAGGCGGGGCTAGGAAGAGGTCCTGTGGGTGTGGGGTGATGCTGGGGCTGTAGAGAGATGCTGTGGAGAGAAGGGAGGGCTAGGAAGAAGTCCTGTGGCTGTGGGGTGATGCTGGGGCTGTAGAGAGATGCTGCAGCAGTGGAGACAAGGGGGGGGGCTGGGAAGAGGTCCTGTGGCTGTGGGGAGATGCTGCAGCTGTGGAGAGAAGGTAAGGCCCGGTAGAGATCCGGTGGGTAGCTGTGGAGAGGAGTTAGGTTTAGGGAGCGGCCCTGTGGCTGTGGGGAGCGGCCCTGTGGCTGTTCGTCGCCCATAAGTGGGCGACAAACAGCTGTTGGGCATTGAAGAGCTGCCTAGACGGCAGGGATTAGGCAGGACTATAAACACAAGCAAGGGCTGTGGAAAGAAGGATGGAGCAGCGGCCGTGGAAACACAGGACAGTGCAGAAATGCGGCAGCTGTGGAAAGAAGGATGGAGCAGAGGCCGTAGAAACACAGGACAGTGGAGAAATGAGGCAGCTGTGGAAAGAAGGATGGCCGTGGAAACACAAGACAGTGGAGAAATGCGGCAGCTGTGGAGAAGTGTGAGAGTCAGCAAGACCCATCCCTGAGGTCTGTGCATTTCACATCCTCGTGAACGAATTATTTAAATTCAAGTTAAAAGTGGACGTTTCTGCAGATCTCGGCGTAAATAAAAGGAACAAGAAAGTCTTAAGATAAACTATAATGTTGTTTCTGAGGGCAGTTACAACAACATGCAGCCCCCTCGGCTGAGGGCAGTTACAAGAATACGCAGACCCCTCGGCTGAGGGCAGTTACAATAACATGCATCCTCCTCGGCTGAGGGCAGTTACAATAATATGCAGCCCCCTCGGCTGAGGGCAGTTACAATAATATTCAGCCCCTCGGCTGAGGGCAGTTACAATAATACGCTGCCCCCTCGGCTGAGGGCAGTTACACAACCCCCTCGGCTGCATATTATTGTAACTACAATCAGCAACATCTCTATAGTTGTTAAAACAACTTCTCACCTGACCTCCCCCGCAACCCGCTGTGTCGCCCCCCAAGAGTGAGCCCATCTTTGTGGTACAAAGCTTCTAGCAGGGAGGGGCCACCCCCACACCTGGGTTGACGCTATAAGAGTGGTCGCGGCTGAGAAGGTTTATATCATTGTGTGCATCCTCCAGCCCCCAGGCTCCCTCGGATTGACCCCTCGTGCCGCCCTCCGCAGCAAGGCACCCCCATCATGATGCCCTCGTGCCCGCGCTGTCCGGCCTTCCCTGGGCCGAACAACTGGGTCGAGGAGAGGCGCTATATGCAGGTCCCGCCTGAGTCCTTGCTTGGCCCAGAGTAGGATGCGCGGGTGCCAGCAGGTAAGACGACTTTTACCCCAATACTGCACCGAAAAAGTTTATCGGGCATGAGCTGATAGGGGTAACGTGGCCGCGTCCCCTAAAGGGATCTCAAAAGAGCAGCTCTAGTCAAAGGGCACATCTTGCCCTTCGGAAAGACCCACACAGCCATATTTTCCTAACTTCTTGCTAAGCCAGGTGTTTGGGGTTCAGACGGGGTCCAAAAGTCAATGTGTGTGGTTTTTGCAGTATATTTATTTTTCCAGTTTTTGTCAGATGCCAACTTCGACAAAGCCCGAGAGCAACATAGCGCTACCCTGCCGATAAGAGCACTATAA
Source organism: Calotriton arnoldi (assembly GCA_963921515.1). Lineage (NCBI taxonomy): Eukaryota > Metazoa > Chordata > Amphibia > Caudata > Salamandridae > Calotriton > Calotriton arnoldi. The sequence goes on from CAWUFW010010112.1 coordinate 497,409, forward strand.
CAAACGCTTTCAAGTAAACAGATTACAGAAACAAACAGAAAAAATCGCGTGCGCCTCGCGCGGCAGCAGGGGGAGGGGAGAGAGGAGGGGGGCCTGCGCCGGTTTCCCTTGCGGGAGCGAGCAGCAAGGCGCGATAATTGCTAACATATGGCGCCGCTGCTCCCTCCCGCAAGGGAATCGCCAAACGTGCACGCGTTGCCATTCAAAGCAATGCAACGCGTGCACGATTTTGCCTGAAAAAGGGAATCGATGGCTAAAGGTCTATTTCCTAGCAACGCATGCGCGCTGCGTAGGCGAGACCTAAAAACCCGAGGACACCATTGTACCTTATGGCGTGACCGCACCCTAGTGTCCTCAGACCAAGTGTGTAGCTGTGACATCCTCTCAGGAAAGAGCCCTCCCCAATTATAAGTTAGTATGGCCCCTATGGACATGCCAACAGACCCTCCCGATTTTTAAAGCAAAAAAGGGTTTTATTTTAGATGTTTACCGCCTAAAGTTGAATCGTTTTAATGTTAGCAAATGAGAAAAATAATTTCCACTGGCTTTTTTTTTCACTTTCTTCCACTTGCCTCTTTCAAAAGGTTGGGTGTATGAGAGTGCTCCCTGTGCTGATAAAATATGACCAGCTAGGTGAAAGCAGTAAGACCCCGTGTGCTGACAAAATATGGGCAGCTAGGACAAAGCAGCAAGAGCTGGAATACTCGTTTTGTTTTTGTTTGTTTGTAGCACTGCCTGTTATCCCTATGGCCTTCCAGTCACTACTTGTCGAGTGGATCCCGCCTCGTGACAGGAAAAAATAAGACAGTAAAAGTAAATAGACTGTAAACTCTCCATTACAGGCTTCATAAAGCATAGCCTACCTATAATCCTCCTTGAGTTTTTTTCCTTTCTCATGAGAGACAAAGAGGTAAGCATATGGGACCCATGCCGGGCTTGGGCCTCCGATGTTACACCACTGAACCAGTGGCGTAGCATTGGGCAGGGCCACAGGAGCGCAAAATTCTTAGGGCGCAAAAATTTTTTAAAGAAAAAAAAAGCATACTACTGATTTTTTTTCTTTTCAAATTTTGCGCCAGGAAGTGCTAACGGTCCACGGGTTAGGGGGCACAATACTTGCCTTGCCCCGGGTGCTGGCAAACCACGCTACGCTGCTGCCTGTGCATCAGACCAGCCGCAGTCCATGCAGGTAACAGCGGTGGGGCGGTGGGGCTGGGTAAGGGGGGATTTCGAGGGACGATGCAGAGGGAAAATTAATTATTTATTTAATTTCCCCTCGGCATCGTCCCTCGAAATCCCCCCTTCCCCGGCCCCACCGCCCCACCGCTGTTACCTGCATGGACCGCGGCTGCATCAGACCACACTGAGGAGCTGAAAGTGACCACCACTGGTAGTCTCCCAGATAAGAGTACATAACGTTCACCTACTTTAGTACCTTCCGAATAACAGGAACATACTGTACAGCGACTACTGATGATCCCAAATGTCTCAAATTTCCATGACATGTTTTCTGCAGCCAGCAGCACAATAATGTCCTCATATCTTTACCCCTGATGATTGCTCAGTACACATTCCTAAAGGAGATTGTGAGAGGATTGAGCATGGAGGAATTAGGGCAATGGACTAAAAAGAGCGATGTAGTAGAGAGAGAAAGAGAGAGAGAGAGAAATAAAGAGAGAGAGATGAAAAATAGAATAAGTGTTTTGTCCCTCATTCCTCTTCATTCCACTACACATGTAATCACAACATCAGACGACAGTGTGAGAGCACCACACTGCTTATCATGCACAACACCAAAATACTTTCCAAATAGGGCGGATTACAATCCAACATTTCCTCCAATCAAGCACATCCTAATTTGCTAGCTGTCCACTAGCGTGTTTTAGTGTATCATCAGGGGTATGAAGCGCTATATAAAGGCTACTACAAAACAGCACAAAAGAAGGAAGGGGTACCCCGAGTTCCATATTCAGCGTTTTCGAATTCAGAATGCTTGTCATGGGGAGACCATCTTTCCCGTCATAGGAAAACCATCAGTCCAGCCCTAGGGATAACATCTTTGGAGACTTGTGATTTCCGTTTACGAATCATTGTAATCTGGTATTTTATTCCAATTATTTCAGATAAAGGGAACTTAACTAAGACTACCAGTTCCAAAATGCATGTGTTCACTAAATTAAATCCCAGGGATGGAAATTTGGGGGCATATTTACAAGCCCTTATCGCCACAGGAACATCACTTTTAGTGACGTTCCTGTGGCCATAAACCCTTTGCCTTATTTACACTTAACGTGGCTTAACGCTGCCTTGTAAATAAGGCCCCCTTTCACGCTAAACTTAGTGTGAAAGGGGCGTGCAATGGGTGTTGTAGTGGGCGTTCCATTGATTTTGACGCTGCCCCCTATTTACAAAGGTGGCATAAATAAGAGGCAGCGCCAAAATTAAAATTAAGACCAGGGAAAACCTTGTCTTAACATGGCGAAATGAGGAGAAATGCTTTGTGCAGCACACATAGAGACAGCTAATTGCCATGAATGATTGTGTATGTGCAGGAAGGTGTCTATTCCTGCACATAAACAATCATTTAAAAAATGACGATTTGCAACTTCTATGTGTGCTGCACAAGCAGCGCACATAGAAGTTACAAATTGCCATTCTGGATTGTTTATGTAACATAGAAGTTACAAATCGCCATTCTGAATTGTTTATGTGCAGGAAGGGACACCTTCCTGCACATTAACATTCATTCCCTCAATGCAGGCACCCTTGCACTATGGTACAAGGGTGCTGTGCTGGCGCTAGGCAGCTGAATTTAGCGCCAACGCAGGGAGAAACGGAGGGGTGCACTGTATTATTGTAATAGGGCACATCCCTGGTTTCTAAAGAGACGGAGCGCGGCGTTAGCAATTTTGGAGCTAACCCGCGCACCGCCAATTTCTTATACATATGCCCCTTGGTGTCCCTCTGACGCAAAGCTAAATGGTCTCGTGATCAGAAGAGGAATTAGAATGGAGGCGATTAGGCCTCCTTTCAATGAGCAGTGCTTACATCTCACTGAAACCTAATTTTAGCCCAGCCTAAGCATCCCTCACTTTAATAACATCTCACTCCTTGGGACCAAGACACTTCTGGTTGGAATGCCATTTCCTCTCAGACACATGATCCCTGAAAGCTTGGGCATGATTATTCATGAGGCCTTTTTCACGTCATCTGTGATGCCATCTTGTTGTTAGGGCGCTTTTGTGACATCACACAGGTTTCCAGGAGGATGTCAGCATCCTTGGGTACAGCCACACTCTGAATCGTGCCCAGAAACAGGGAGAGACGAGCCGCCTGGTGGAAGAAAATGTGGCAGGGAAGCGAGAGGAAGGTAAGAGAGAGGACAGAGTGACTCTGTCAGTGAATGTATACAAGGCTAGTGCAGTCTTCCTCCGAGCAGACTGAATGTATGATTATAAACACGCCTTACTTATTTTTAATGTGTATAATTTGCGCCTACATCTACCAATCAGCCAAAAGATTTAAGAACTGAAAAAAAATCGTGTTCATTTTTTAGGAGAGTTCCAGCAAATTCAATTAATTTGTTCTTACGTTACCGTCGGGGCAAAATATTGGATTTTTTTTTTATGTATTTGTTTATTTTTAATATATTTTTGGCACAAACCAAACCCGAAGGTAGCGAGAACTGCATCTTCAACAACACAGAAGAAATAGGAGATACAAGTGGTAGGAAGGTTTTAAACTAATAAGGTTTTAGTTTATTTTTAAAAGAAAATATGCTTGGGATAGTCTTGGCTCGCCCTGCCCAGCCACAGGAAAAGGCTCTGTCCCCAGTTTGGAACATCTCGGTAAATGGTATTACTATTAGGGCCAGCTCTGTCATTTCTACGCGGTTCCTCCGGCACCATACAGATATTCGGGTTTATATAAATGTAAAGAAGGCGCGTGGTATTACTAACACACCACACCAGTGCTGGAAATGGAAAAATTCCAAAGGACTCCCATGAATTTGGTGGACAAGGGGTGGCAGAAGAAATGGGGCGGAGTCATGAGGAGAGGAGTCGGACAGTCAACCAAAGCATTTACTTTTTAAAAACTCTGTCCCCAATGGCAGTGGCAACAACGACACGTGATAATAAATGTGTTTACTTAATTGGCCACAAACTGCTTTCCAAAAGGCACCTGCTCTATTTATGCAAACAGCAAGTATAGCTGTGATGGTTAATACATTGGCTCTAAAGATTTGTATGCAATCTAGACACAGGTTTGACTTACCATGAAATAGCAGAGAACTTTTGTTGCCTGCTGTAAAGCACAGCGTGTAACATGCAGGTCAGAGATTTGTATTTTATATAGGCAGCTCAGTGGGTGACTGCTTTTGTTGCAGAGATACTTGTATTACCTGGCGGTCATAACTTACCCTCTTTTGTAATATAGCTTAGTTATGAACAGAATCAAGGACTTTTCTGTTTTTTTGCACAATATTTCTTTATTCTAAAGTTCCTAAAAAGGTTTCCTTCGACTAGTAATAAACACTTGTTAGTGTTATATACATGTGGCCTCATTTATGGCATTTTGCCATCGGACAGCGCAGCAAGGCACCCTGCTGCGCTGCCCTACGCCAAAGTGAAAGGGCAGGAATGCACCATATTTAAGCAATACGGTGCACCCCTGTCCTTTCTGCCTGCGCCGTTTCGGCAGTCTAGCGTCAACGGTAAGCACCCTTGCACCATAGTGCAAGGGTGCCTCCATTGCAGGCAGGATTGTTTTTGTGCAGGAAGGGGCCCCTTCCACCACAAAAACAATCCTGAGAGGTGTGTTCATCTTCCTATGTGTGCTGCTGTGCTTCACACATGGAAAGAGGAAAAAACAAGAAATGAAGTTATTTCTTCTCGTTACACCTCACCTCGAGAGGCGTATGGATTTGGCGCTTCCCCAGGTTTACATTATGGCAGCGTCAACTTCCATGGGTGTTGCGTCAGAAAACCCACCATAATGCTCATGGAACGCCTCCTAGGTGCAGAGTAAGGCGGCAGAGCGATTTGCACTGCGTCGCCTTACTCATGATTTATGAGATCCCTCAAAGCCATGCAGGGTGGCTTCATAAATCTTTATGATGAGAGCCCTGCGTCACGCATGTACCACTTTACGTGATGCAAATGTGACGCAGGGCTCTCATAAATAAGCCCCATGGTTTTTAGTTTAATTGCTCGTATAAACAGATACAGCTGACTGTCTTACAGTGCTCCTAAGTTTATGTATTATCTACTAGTGAAGTCACAACAAGCTGAGTGGCTTTATTTCCTAGATGCATTTGGTGTCAAGGAGTGCTGATGGCTCTTTATCCGAGGCAGTTGTAGTGGGCCAAGCTGGAACTGAAAATAAGAGACATTCCTCACCTGCTGCAAGTTGCAGCTCTGTTTGCAAACCACACAAAATTGTGGGCACTGCTGAATGTTTTGTGGTGTCAGTAAACTGCACTGGGACACATTCAGCATGTTTGCCTGGGGCTGGCCTCGAGCCTGGATCTTAGATCCAGTTCAATAATAGCTGCAGAGTCCAAGATCCGCCTCGATCCACCTCTTTTCCAGCACTGTATCTCAGTATAAATTCTGTAAAATAATTGCTTCAGAGCGAAATTATTTCCGGTAACTAGTCTCTTCATGTTGCTTTATGGTGGCACCAAAACGGCCTAAAAAGGGTCACAGATTGTTTTTAGTGGCAAGGGAGCACCCCAGGCGAAATTTGTTTTTTTGCTTTGACTGCGCTCCAAAAATCCTTGCACTGAAACTTCAGCTGACTCATGATTTTAGCAGCAGCAAGTGGAAGAGCGAGCTCGATTGATGTTCTGTGATCACATTTTGTTTTTTTCTTGTGAACCCGGCTGGTGTATGTAGGATAGTATTTAATGGTTTCAATTAAGACTGAGGGGCCGATTCCGATCTCGGCCGGTAGGGCACCGAATCGGATTCGGCTTAACCGGATCCGATTCGGAGCCCTATTTCCCGACCGAGTCGTACGTGCGTCCGGGCGAGCGAGTACGATGCGTGCGGTCGCGAAATCTCCGACCGACTCGTTCGCAGGACCCGACCGCTCTGACCGACTCGCACGGGGACGACGCGCACCGCGCAATGGAGACGTTCCCCGGCCGGGTAAGTACGATGCGCACCTCGACCGCTCCGACCGACTCGCGCAGTCCGGCTCCAAGGAGCTGTCGGAGCCGCACTTTGGGGGTCCGTGTCGGACCCCCCTGGAAGCTTAGGTGCGCGAGTCGCACACAGGGGGGACCCATGGGTCCCCCCTACACGTGCATGTACGGTGTGACCCGCATCGACGCGAACACGCTGTAGGGGGCGCCCTTGTTCGCGTCGTGCCCATTGAGTCAATGGGAGCCCGTGTACGCGTTGTGCGACTGGCTCCCATTGACTTCAAGGGGAGTCCGACCAAATCGAGTCCGATAGCATACGTGCGCATCGTACTCGTTCGGTCGGACTGCTAGGGTCCGATTCGGTCGGAAATCTCTCCGGGTCCGGCTCGGTCGGGGAGATTTCCGGCCTGAATCGGAATCGGCCCCTGAGTGTTTAATCTAGTGATTGTGGGTGTCCCACTGGGTCTCCAGAAGACCACCTGCCATACTAAGAGATTCCCCACTGCCAGGCGTGGCTTTCTCTGTCGAAAGTGCATCTTTCAGTGAGGCAGATGCACTTTCTGAAAAGGTGAATGCTGTGCGAATGCCATGCTTTTTCCAACTCAACACTTATTTTTTTGTTTTTCACAAACTCACAAAGCAGGAGTTTGATTGTGAAAAACAAAGAAATCAATGGCCCGGAGGTGCAGGATGTTTTATCCCTGTGCATTGAGGTCACTTTTTATTTTCCCTGCCTGTGGCTCTCATGGTGGACCCTAACAGGGAAAACATGCATCGGGAGGACTGCCCTAAGTAGGGCGACCCTGTGCCGCAAGATCACGGGTAGTCAAGCAGCAGTTCTCGTGCTCCTCATGGGGTGGAGGAACCACACGCATGGTGTGGTGGAAGACCCACCAATTTACTCAATTTTTCCCCTCCTGTCCGTTTCTAAATCACCCCCGGGTTTTTATTGAGCTCCAACCAAAAATTAGACCGAACCAATGAATTCTGCATTTCTACTGCCTAATGTCAATCACTTTAAAATTCAACATAAGATGTGTTTCAGTGGAGCAAAAAGTGAGAGTCACAATGCTTGGTATTGGAGCCCTGCTCAGCTAAAAAACAATAAAACAATGAGCCTTAAATTTGACAGTGAATTTGTTGCTAAGAGAACTAATAACCATGCTGGAAATTGGCCCTTGAAAACATTCAATCCTAATTCTCAGCTGCATTCATGACACACAGTTTTAACTTTCTGGAATTTTAATACTTAATCACGTGCTTCCACTCAATGCAAGTTGATCTTCTTTGACTAAAAAAACGGAGTGTCCAATATAAGGTCCAGAAGGCCAAATCCATTCCAGATTTTTAGGATATCCACTACCTATATGAATATCGCCCCTGTAGATTCATTATGTATAAATGCGTCTTATGTGGCTATTCACTAACTGTACGAATAATACAATTTTAAGATTATACATAAATTTACCCTATGTGGATATCCTAGAAATCAGGCTTGAATCTGGCCATCTTGGATCGACATTTAATAGTCATGAAATAAATCCCCAGCCTCATTTGGGAGATTTATGAGAATTCGTAGAAGACTGATTCTATTAATGGAATGGAACTCAGTGGATTCACCAACAAGATTTTGTGATTGCTCAATTCCTATAAGACTTAAATCAGACATTAAGAGCACCTACCTTTGTTAGCTAATTTATGCAAAACCAGGTCTCATGGTTCTAAAGATGAGGCATTGCCATTAGATTACATCTGTGGTGCCTGATGGACAGACCAATCTGCACATCGGGGGAAGGCTGTTTTCCCTGTTATGATGGAGTCGCAGGGCCCTTTCTGAGAAAGTGCTGGGATGCTGGGCCAACCCAGCTAAACAATTCTTGTTCCCAAAGTGTGCTCCAATGCCGCATATGCATGCACAATTGCCTCCAGCTCATACCACTCACTCCCCATGGAAATATATTCTCTTGTACATTATGTCTTGCAGGTACTGGGCAGAGGCTGGGTGTAGTCAGTTGCTGCTAGACTCTTTGGTGCAGGTGTGTTTATTGCTCCGGTTGCGAATGACTAAGTTAGTGTAGGTTGATTGTATCTTAGCCTTCTGCCTAAGATCAAGTGTAATATCGAACTGGATGATGCTTTTCCTTGACCGAGTTCTCCTCTCTCTAACTGGTTTTGCGTTGATCTACACTATGAAGTCAGGTGGAGTTTTCTCTGGTAAAGTCCACATTTCATTTTGAGGGTATTGGTGGTTGCACTCCCTGCTAGACTGCGATGAAATCCCGCATGATAGCTGTGCCTAACTTGCTGTCTTGTTGAGAAAGTGCTGTGTTTAGAACTTGCTGTCTCATTGAGATAGGGTTGTGTTTACATTGACTGTGTTTAAAAATGTCAGTGTAGGTAGCTGCAGGTGAGATGCTGTGGTAGCAGTTTGAAATGCTTCATGAGTTTGAGTGCAGGAACACATTGCTCACTCTTGATAATAAGCTGTGACATGGTAAGTTATTTAAAACCATTGAGTGGGTGAACAAAGGTAGCAACAATTTTCTTTTTGCATAGTATGTTGATGAGTAGCAGAAAGCTTCTTTCCCTGAATACTCAAATGGGCCCCAGCATGAGACTGAGAACCCTTCAGGTGCCCCACATTTTTTCAGTACTGGAGTCAAAACACCACCCAGGAAGCCACCATTTTTTGTAGAGCATGCTCAATATTTGCCAAGTACATGGGTTGTTGGAGATGTGGCCCTACCAGGAAACCCAGCCTGTTCAGTTAGGGACTTGTGATGCTTGTGGTGACATATGGTTACTGTTCCGTTTTAGACATTTTTACGAATCCAGGTGTGGATTGAAATTATACATTATTTAAACCACCTCACTTATTTAAACCACCTCACTGTTTCTTGGAGGTCTGGATGTCATCAATGCAGAAATGGAAGGGGAAGGCCAGAGAGTGGAACTTGGCAGTTAGAGGCCACAGGTAAATGTGAAACACACAGGGGCAGCAAGAACGTCAGGGACGGCCTTGTGAATGAGAGTTTTGAATGCCATAGGAAGACCCAGTGTTACCAGAAGACTGGGGCTAACACTGTCCAGGATGCGAACTGCCTTATCTATGGCATATTGGTTTCTATGTGCTGCAGCCTTGCAGAAAGCTTGCCTGAAAGTCATGTCAGTCTTCGTTGGTGTTGACGTGGGTCTGTAATTGAACGGAATCCGCCTTTTCAATGAAGGGTGTTCTGATGATTTGTTGATAGACCTGATCCAGTTTTTTGGGGGTGGGGTGGGGGGTGAAGGAGGAATGGGGTAGGAGTATCAGACCAAGATAAAAGTTGAAAGTTCTCTGTCTGAGTCAAGTGTTGATAATTTTGAGGATATGGAATATTGTTTCTTCTGTGAGAGATTTATGGACCACACCAGGGAGGATGTCTTCGTATGCGGTAGCACTTAATGTGCTCAGAGTGAAGACCAAACCTGTTCGCATGAAGGGCTTGAATGAGGTCTATCTAAGTATGTTACACTATGCTGGATGTGATATGTTGTTGGATTTTGTGGACGTTCTCAATTAAACATTTGCTTATGGCGGATCGGCAAGGGGAATGGGTGGTTCTGTGAGGTGGTTCACACAATAATTTAACAACTGTAAACAGGGATCTCTTCTTTTTGTTGACTTTTTGGTGCTTCTGCTCTCTGCTGTGAAGAATATAAACGTGAACATTTAATACGCATTTTTTAAACATTCAAGGACCATTTTTAGGTCTTGCTTATAGGGCTTTAGCTACTTGCCAACCTCATCTGATCAAAAATCCCAAATGAATATACATTGATATGAAGATCCGTGGAGGGGCTTTGTTCAGCCATCTTCATCCACTGGGCTGTTCAGCTGTCATTCATGTGTTTCCACCCACAACAGCAAACACCATGGGGCCCTGGATCAGAACATTCCAGGTATTGGTTGTCTTGCCCTGTGAGTGATGGCATTGTGCTTGATCACATATGCACATCCACCTAAAAAGAACCGTATTTCAGTGCCAGGGCTGCTGGAAGTATACTTTACTTTCCCAATTCATTTTCGTTTCCATTCTTTATCTTTCTTTTAGTCATTCTTGTGTGTTTAAACTATGCCTTCAGGTTACAGTAATTCAAAACCAATAGCACCATTTGGCTGCACCAATAAGAATCATCCTTAACCTTTGATGTGCTTTAAAAACTAAAAAGGGTTTCTATACCTGATCAAAGTGTACTTGACTTCTGGGAAGCAGCTGTACTGCTCTATTAAAATGATAGCAAGAGATTTTTTTTAACTTCAAATTTTTATTGCACGCATATGTATACCACGTTTAGGTGGCATAGTATATTTTATTTTTTTATTTTTGTGGCATATTAATCATTGCACCGGCTTACCAAGACCATGCCTACTGCCTTTGATTATTCATGTTTTCAAAATGCTAGCCCAGTTCTGGAGCCCGCTGTGCTGAAAACCGACCTGATGTCACTTGTTTAACAGGCAGCAAGTGTTGTCAGGCCTGGAGTGAGTCGTGGTATTGGTGTGCCTCTCTAAAGCCCCTTAATACTACCAGCCGACAACATTTGATCTTTCTGCTCTGAGGGATTAGTGCTGTTGACCCTAAGAACTTCTTGGTGCCTGAACCAGAATCCCACACAGTGAGGCAATACCTTGACATCTGGTTACCAGAGGACCTTTTTTAGCACACCTGTGGAGGAGCCACAATTAGATAATTATCTGTTGATTGAGTCTTGCATTTTGGTTCAAGACTGGGCCCCATGGCTGCAGATTTAGCTCTTCAAGTCTTCGAATAGGCTGGAGAGAAGGGAAAGGGCGGGTATAGCATTCTCCAATTTGAGTATCACTGTGTAATGTAGGTTGTGGCATCCATGTTCTGGGGTCCCTGAATAAGCTCCTCAATAAGTGGTTGTTTACTAAATTGCATCTGTTGTGGGGGATGGGAGGTCATGACCGTCTGGCACTGCCTGACAGAGGATAAATCAGACATCACTCGTATTTCCCAATAAGTCATGAGGCACGGCTTTAGCATATACACTAACCTATGGCCTACAGCTCTATGGCCTACAATAAACATAGTGGGGTTTGTTCTCTTCCTTCAGATAATGCTTCAATTTAAGTCCCTTAATTGCAAAAAAGATAAGGGAGGACGGTGCATTATGGTTTGCTGATGACTCAGGGGAAGGATGGTTATGGTTGTCTTGCTGTACATACTCAACACCCGATGCCAGACAAGATCCCTTTCTCTAATCATTGGTAGACACTTTGCAAGATTTATGGTAGAAAACTTGATTACTATGGGATACTTCCACTAAGTATGTGACCCCTCTGGGCAGGTCAAGTAGTACTTCACTTTGGAGCTTTTTTCCAAGGGCCTTGAGCATAAGTTTAAAGAGTTGGGCATTCAAGATGTGTGAACGCAGGCGCTTAGGGATCTGCAGCATTACACCTTTTTCTCCCATGTCCACCACACTTATTCTAGAGTTGATTGTGTGTTACTTAGTAACACTCTTGTGCCATCAGTGGATCAGGTCAAGATACACTCTGCTATCTTCTTGGACCATGAACCAGTGTGTCGTTCGAACTCAAAGTTGGCCCTGAAACCCCTTAGGTGTGAGAAATTGCAATTACACCCAGCATCATAAAGAAAACCAGACCTCAAAGCAGAAGTGTTCAGCGGCTGCTCCTCTGTTATAGCGGAGGAGTGACGTCCCACTGCATGGGAATGTAAAATAAAATGATAATAAAGCTATTAATAAAACTGCTTTATTATCATTTTATTTCACAATATGGAGCCGGACCCGAGTCTTGAGGGTGGGGCCATCCTCTGACAGCAGCTGGAGGAGTGGTGGATACAGGGCACTGCAAGTGCGCATGAAGGTTTGGCCGGCTGTCTTAGCCCTGCCAAACCGCCATGCACGCTTAGCTATCTCCATGCTGTTGCATGGAGAGCAGTATTGGCCGGTGTTGTGGCTGAGTGGCGGGGTGGGCGGGGAGACGAGGGGGTCAGAGATGGGGCATAGGGGTCGTGGGTAGGCAAAATAAAAAAAATAATAAAAAGAAAACTTACCTGCAGCCGGCCGCGTCCCGCTTTTCTGCTCCTCTTCTTGCAGACACAAGCTCCCAGACTGGCCTGCGGCCAATCCTGAAGCTGCTCTCATGCATGAGAGCAGCTTCCGGATTGGCCTGAACGCCCTCAATTTGCACTCAGACACAGACTGGGAGCCTGTGCCTGCTCTCTCCAACCCAGCAATGCAGCAATGCAGCTGAGTTGGAGAGAGCTTCAATGAGCATGACTGTTTGGCCGGCCTGAGACGGCCAGCCAACCGTCATGCGCAATGAAGGCAGTGCACTACCACTCTTCCTGTCTTCCTTCTGTCTCCGCCCCCAAGACTCGTCAGGACAGAAAAAATAAAACAATAATAAAACCAGTTTATTATCGTTTTAGTTTTCCTTTCTTGCTGTTTTTGGGGGGGCGACGCTCCGCCGCCTTAGTGGAGGAGCCGCTGCTGATGGAGAGCAGCAGGCACAGGCTCCCAGTCCGTGCTGGAGCATGAAACCAGCCTGCTCCGCCCAATCCTGGCGCTTCTCTCATGCTGGGTAATACCAGCATGAGAGCAGCATCTGGATTGGCACAGGGGAGTCTGGGAGCCTGTGCATCGGGAGCTGAGCACCGAGGCGGAGAGGCGCTGCCCCAACACTTTTCCCTGCTAGCATTCGCCACAGGAAGTGTTGTCCCATATTGAAGAATACTACACTTTGACTGAAGGAGGGGAAGTGGAAGGTATGGGGTCTAGAATGCCTTAATGACAGCTATGATGAAAAATGTATTTGGATTATGGTGAATCTTAAGAAACGTCTGGGTCGTAGAAGGGACGTATTTGAAGTGTAGTTGCAAAAAGCAGAACAGAAATAACAGGTAAACTTAACGGTATAGCTATTTACAAGGTGGATGCGATTCTACTACACCTCAAGTGAAAATTTTACAGTCGAGGTGAAAAGGTAGAGCCTCTTTTAGAGCTCGAATTAAGAAAGGAAGTTGGTGTAGTTGTGTCCCTGAGATCTTTTTTGTCATGGGGATTTCCCTGAGTACATAGAAAGCCAAATTTGAGGCTTTTCGAGGCTATAACATGTCTCTTTACTCAGAGACTACTCCCCGAGGAGACACACCCCTACGTCACTTGACAACGGAGCAATGTGAAATGCTTGAGTCCCAAATACCAGCTGAGGGAGTGACAAATGCAATGAAAAAGGTCAAAGTAGATATGGCCTCTGGACCTGATAGTGCCCTGGGTACCATTTAGAAAACTTTCTCAGGGAATTTGGCCTCTAAACTTTACTAGTCAACACATTTGCCAAAAACCAACAATGGTGGAAGCTAACATATCTCTCATCTCCAAACTAAGAAAAGACCACTGATTATGCGCTTCCAATCGACACATTAGACACAAAAATAATTATAAGGGTTCCCAAGGATCCATTTCTCCAAACTTCATTCATTAAGCAGATATGTGGTATGCTGTATATTACAATATCAAAGTAACCTTAAGGAAAAATTCATATTATCATTAAGCCTAGGTGCAGACAAATACAAAATGCAGGTAGATGTTTACATGTCCCACTAACATGTGCATACCATAAATAATATAAACACACAAAAGGTGATGAGATGATGCTTGCAATAAGTCTAACCACTGGCAGTCGTTCAGCCTAAAATTTCAACCCATCGTTCTTTTGCCCTCCATGCATTCTCAGATAAGACCCAGCCATATGCAAATCAGTCTTGACCCTGCTCCAATAGGAACAGTCCAGCCTGAACTGCCAACCCAGGTCCTTTGTGAACCAGAACAGAGGCAACCCAAGACCGGTTTTGTCCTGCTTGGGGCTCTTCAGTCGGGTGTAGCTTGGTTTCAGTGGCACAATGAGCAAGGGACCCACAACTGGGCGTACCCATGGCCATTTAGGGTGTTACATCAAAGACACAAAAGGTGATGGGAGGATGTTTGCAATAAATCTAACCACTGGCAATCATTCGGGGTAACAATTCAACCCATCATTCTTTTGCCCACCATCCCACTTCAGATTAGACTGAGCCAAATCAGGGTTAGGTCCCGTGCACAATGTGCCAATGGAACCAAGTTTTACCCGACTGATGAGCCCTAATAAAGGCAACACCTGTCTTGGGTTGCTTGCGCTATGGTTCACAGAGGACCTAGCCTTGCAGTTCGGACTGGAGTGGGTCCAAACTGAGTCCATTACTTGGAACGCATGCAACATGGTGTGCAAAATAACGATGGACTGGGATGTGTTCCGAGTAATTAAGAGTGGCTGAAATTAATTCAAGCATTTCAATCATCACTTTTTTTGTATACTTCAGTGTACCATAGATAACAAGTATTGGCAATGCCAATGGGTCTCACCTTTGTGACCTTTTGACTTTGTCAATGTTTTTTGCAGGTACTGTGCAGCATTGATAAAAAGTAAAATGCTTTGTACCAATGCACTGCATTGGCAAAAGGCACAATGACACTGCCACTGCTGGTGGCCACGTCATTCCCTAGCCTTGCCCATGCGTCACTACATATATGCGCACCTAGGGATTGACATGAGTACATTGTTCATGTTTTGAGTAAGGATGGTAGTAACTATTTGGATCGGTAAATAGAAAAATGTAACTGTAGCAGTGCAGCTACCGGGCCTTCCCAAAAAAAAAAATGAATTTTAAAAATGTAATTGGCTGCAAGAGGTTTGGGGAGCAGTGGAGAAGAGAGCATGGAGAGTGGTTGGGAGAAGCAACAGTGAGTGGGCAGGGGACAAGAAGGCAATGGAAGTGCTCGAGGCTGGGCCCAGGGGCCCCACACAAAATTTTAAAATGCAGGCAGGCCTGGGATAAGCAATGGTTGAGTCAGAGAAAGAGGGATGAGAGAACAACACATTCCGCATGAGGGGGCGGTTGTCTGGCAAAAGGAAGCAGCACAGGAGAGAGAGAGCAAGAAGACACATGCACTCTCATGGAGTGCTGAAAAAAATAAGAAAATTAGTAGTTCCGTAAATGTGAGCAGTGGAAGGATACAAGTCAGTCACCAAAAAGGATGGCAAAGAAGCTAGGCTCCAGTGAAGGGACAAACAGAAGAAAAGGAAGGCAAGCAATTGATATGAAGCAAGCAAATGAGAGTGACAATAAAGCCAACTAACGGGGATTAATGGGTGAACATTAAGTCCACTGTAAGGTTTCGGTATGGTCCACAAGTGGCTTTTGCCAAAAGACAGCAGAGGCTATTTATAGATGAAATCTAAAAGCTGCCTGGTAGGTGAGACCTATAAATGGGCACATTGACACATGCGTTGAAATAACTTTAAACAGTAACATATTATACTCAAATAACCATGTATGTCAAGCCTACTATTCAGGTAGGCACTAAAAGGTAGGCACATTTTCAAAATTCCACTTACAGACACAGCGACTATTCAAATAATGAATAATAGGCACAGGTAATGTTATATGGTACTTTACCCATTTTAAGAGTCTATAGTGTCCATGCAACTGCATTACTGATCGTAATTGATTCTGACCATGATATAACACAGATACATCAGTCTGAACAATATCCATAACAGATGAAACAATATTATCCAAGGTATAAATGCATGAAGACAGTGTGTTAATACTATTGTCGACCACTGCAAGGACTTTTTCCAAATTAGCTTTGTCAATTTGTCGCAGACGAAATGCTGCCTCCATCTGCGATAATTTCCATATATCATTGTACGCAGCATAGAAAAATCTTTTCGTCCTCGGGGTCCTAGAACCTAGAAGACAATCAGCCAAATTGATGTCATTCGACAATTGAGACAAGTGTTTTTTAACGGAGTACAACGTTGAGTGTTCCAACCACTATTGGCACAATTTACCCACCGAATATGTTGTGACTGAATGTGAGTGCGAAAAACGTGGATCCGGTCTAGCCTGTGTAAAACCAGGCATTATATTATAAAAACGCAGTTGGCATGAATTCGAACTGGTTTGCCACAGCAGCCAACCATTAGGGTCAACACCAGAAGCATTGAAAGTGCCATTTCGAAAAAGAGTTTGTAAAACCTCTATTGAATAATTTGTGTGTGTACGCCAATTATCATATTCCGCCAAAGATGGAATGGACGGATTATTTAAATTTTTGCAGTTGCTAGGCCCATTCAAGTAGTTTGATATACCGTATCATTTAAAAATAACATTTGAGCACGTATTAGGCAGGCACGATGCAAAGCTTCAGTTCCCTGAACCTGCCAATCCTTAGTGCCCCATACTGTTTTTAAATCAATGGTAGCACTCCAATGATCATAACCCTGCAAGGCCAATTCAGATCTTAAGGAATTGGAATAGATCAATTTAGTGTGGGTCAGGATAAACTTAGATTGCGACAAAAACTGTAATTTAAAGAAATAGGATTCAGGATTGGACATGTAATAATCCGTGAAATAGGTGAACTTATCCCTAAGTGTTTTAGAACTCCCCTGTAAAGGAGTTGGGCAATGTTCCCACTGCGTGTAATTAAAAACAAGACGTAACGTGTTTGTTTTGTGTAAGTAATGATGTCCATAATGTTGATAACAGAATAAATCAGCATAATTGGCCGAATTCAAGTACAAATCTTCAGCATCAAAAGCAGCATAATACTTTAAATCTGAAAACAATGAATGTCCAGCTTGTACATCCCAATCATCAGAATGTATGTCCGGTGTCACCACATCTCCTAAAGAAATGCGAAACACGTATGGTACATTGAGGACTTCCGTAGGACCATGGATTTCGTAAGCTACTTTATCCCAAACGATGCCATCTGTAACAGGGAAAGCTGAAATGTTCACAAGGGCCTGATCTCGTTTCATTATATGGGACGATGTATGAGGGGCCAGAATTCCATCGACCAATTTCACAGCAGAGCGTTCTGTTAGGTAATGACCATTGATGAGTAAGAAAAAGACAGTCACAAATCAAATTGACATGAAGAGGAAAATCAGGATGAGTACTAACCAGATGTAGGTCCAGGGTGGGACCAAGAAAGTCTTTTTAAACCAAGAGATGAAAATACTTATTTTTGTCGGTGAAAGTGCCAATGTAGAAGACGAGGAGGAAGAGTCACAGGAGAAGCTCAGACAGTCCCCAAAATATCCGCTTGCACTCATATTCATCAAAGGTGGATTGGTGACATCAGATTGGTTTTGACGTGGACTGATCAGCACTTCAGTGTGGGACTCCTCCGCAGGATAAGTATACTCGACCTCTGCAGTGGAACAGGGCGGTGTGGGGATAGGTAAAAGGTCAATAATTGTTTCCGTTTCACCCCCTGCCATACGAGGATGATTCGAAGTGGACGAATGCACCGGATTCATTGAGATAGAGTTCCATCAAACAGCAGGAGTTACACTATTCAGAATCGGCCAGACGGTGTAACTTGACATTGTCCACTGAAATATATCTGTTGTTTTTGCGACCAGGTAAGGGTGGGAGTATCACTGTACGAGTACCCTTAAATCCAAGAACCGGGACTGGTGCACGATAAGAGGGACCAAATTCTTTCTTGTTCTCCAGCTTTTCTCGTACCAAATCTCCAATCTTAGGAAGCCAGCCGGTGACCGGAATCAGCATCGATGTGTCACTGGAAGAGGGTAAATGTTCAGTTGCGTAGCTGTCACGGGTCTTTTGTAGGTCCTGTAACATAGTAGAATGATTATCTACGTCAAAGGTTGCGGCCGCCGCCACAACGTCTAGACCATCAAAGTCTGGCACAAACATTTTAATGCCAAAGAGCAGTTCGTAGGGGGTCCGCCCACCCAGAGATCTTCTAGGGAGATTATTAAGTGCACATTGAACTCCATACAAATTTATTTATTTGAAGAGTTTTATATAGCGCTAGCTAGACACGGAGGTATCAGAGTGCTTTACATGAATGTGGAGTAAAAAAACAGTTGAACATATTTACATCAGTTACCAGAGCATAAATAACACAAAAACAATTCCCATGGCGCATAGAGGGTGAGTGGGGAGGGGAATTGAGTCCAGAAGCTGGAAAACGGACCAAGTCAGGCAAACCGGCAATGGAAGATAGTACATCAGGGGACCTTCAAAGTCAAAGTCCACGAGCCCACAGTCCGGTGGGGTCACGGAATCACATCATCCGGGGCCAGACTTGCTCTCTGCGCCGGAGCACCATAGGTAGTGGAGAGGGCCAGAAGGAAGGGGCGAAAAGGGTGTCTCGCAGTGGCCATCCATATCGAAAGGGGGTGTAGGCGTCCCGAAGGAGGGGGGGTCAACTTGAAACAATAGACAAGCTGGCAACACCAAGACGAAGACCGGCGGCATACAGCGATCTTAGTAACCGGTCGAAGCCGTCAAGATGGAGTCACGGACCCATATACCTCCAGCACAAAATGGAGGGATAGCAGATCAACAAAAACCCAATCCAAAATCAATGAGGAAACCCACCTCAGGGAGCTGAACTGGATGGGGGAGGCAGCCACGGGATCGGTAGGGCGGAAGACAGGAGAACGCCGATCTCGCTCGGGTCATTACGAAAAACACTCAGGGACACAAAGGCAGCAGCGTCTTGGTTGTAACTTGCATGTTTGTCAAGGGACGTCGACTCGGGCGCCCAGGCAGCAGCCCCGGATGGGAGAGGCAGCTACGGGGTCGGGAGGGCAGAAGACAGGGAATCGCCGCACTCACTCGGAGTTCGCAAAGGAAAAAGCTCAGGGACATAGGGTAGCAGCGTCATGGCATTCGCCTTGCAGCTTTGTCAGGGGAGCACGACTCATGCGTCCAAGGAGCAGTCCCGGAAGGCGTAGCAGGATGCCAAGCAACCGTGTCAATGCCCGGAAGGTAGGTGACGGCCGGAGGGGTGATCCCCAGCCCATCTCCTCTCAGCTACATAGGCAGCTCAACCGAGCATCGGCCATGCTGCTTGGGATCCTCTAGCATCAGTCTATCCTGGATACTCGGTGGGTGCTGTAGCCGGTCTCAAAAATTCTCTCGTGGGTTGGAGAATAGCAGGCAAGCAGTCCACAGATCCTGGGCCAGCCATTTCCTGCCAGTACCTAAGACTCTAGCTGTCAAAGATTGCTTTAAGTCTTGGTTCATTCGCTCCACAATAGAGCTGCCCTCAGGCCTGTATGGAGACGAAAACTGCACCAGCACCCCCATCGACTTCATCGCATCCTTGTACGCCTTAGAGGTGAACGCCGGACCTTGGTCTGAATGGAAGGTGCAACAGGCAAACATCCCGACAAAAACACGCAAATCCCTGATGACATTTCGAGCGTCGGCACTGCGTTGTGGCCAAACCCAAAGGAATCTAGTGCACGAATCAACTGCAACAAAAATGTATTTATATGCAGTATCAGAAGACAATGGACCGCAGTGATCAAGATATACACAGCCAAATGGTTGATTAGAAATACATAGCTGTGTTTGTGGTGGATGTGAGAACGTACACGGTTTGATTTGCTAACAAATGTCGCAAGAAAGCACATAATTACGGGTTTGTTTATATAAACCACGCCACCAATAACGTTGCTGTAAAATCGAGACTGTCGCAGACACCCCGGCATGTGCAGAAGCCATGCCCTCGTGTGCGGCTCTGATCAAAGCAAGTCTGCGGTCCATGTTGGGAATCAGCCGATCCCCAACAGATGGAATCTTAGCACAAGGAACTTGTTCGGGAGATATATGATAAGAGTATTTCAAAGGGAAACCCTGAGAATAAGCAGTTCCCTCCCTCGTAGCAGCTACTGCTGCCAGAATATCATTATCTATTTTAGTCGTGGACCTTGTAACCGCTGCTACGGAACACGTGGCTACTGCAGATTTGGCCGCTTCGTCAGCCAAAGAATTACCAAGAGCATGTGCTCCCACACGCTGATGGCCAAGAGTATGGATAACGTGCGTGAGGGGCAGACGTTGTTTAAGGTCTGCCACTCGAACCCAAAGCGTTTTATGCTTGATTGCGCTGCCTTTAGAGTCTCGATGGTCATTTTGAGACCAAAAGAATAAGTTGTCATTAAAATATTGAACACAGTAGTAAGAATCGCATACAATAAGAGTATTCACATTAGGATCGGCAAACTCAAGGGCAAGAACAAGAGCATGCAAATCCGCCAATTGTGCTGTACAGTCCCCAAGTGCCTGAGTATGCACTATGGAAGACTTAAACTCTCCATTGACAATCGAACCAGCCACAATAGCGCAAGCCGCTGAATAAGCATGTTTGGAGCTGGTGGCCGGTTGAGCCGAGCCATCGGTATAAATGATACATTTGTACTCATCTAAAGGAAGCAACGAAAGCGGAGGAGAATGAACGTGTTCATACTGTAAAAACTCCTGTGTCTAAAGTGCAGGGTCAAAGATAAACGTGACATCAGATGATGTCAAAGAAGTAGCCCATTGTATCCAACGGGGATGTAGTGCCTTAGAGTTGGGAACACTTGCCTTAGTCACTGCCTCTAAAGCAGGGAAAGGCGTGACCATAAGAATGCGTTTACCTTGCGCTAGTGAGCGTTCTTTCAGAATCGCCATTTGGACCGCTGTCAAAATTTTCTCAACATTTGAAAAACGCATTTCTGCCGCCGTGTACAAATGTGATTTGTATGCAATTGGTACTGTGTCCCCCTCATTGAACGTCAAGTAGGTGAAACCCACCTTCCCCGGCACTATACGTATCACCAGGTTTGTGGTGTTATCACGCGTCAACAAGTTGTTAGTTGCAAGCATATCAGTTTGCAAAGATTGTAGGATAGTGCTATGTTCCGGAAGCCAGCTGGCAGAAGAATATGTAGGTTGTATCAACGCATAAAGCGGTTTGATATGCTGGGCATAATCGGGAATGTATGTCCTCCCGAAATTCAAAAATCCCAGCAAAGACTGAAGTTTCTTCAGCGTAGAGGGAGGTTGCAATTGTGCACATTTCTCCAGAAAGTGGGGGGCTAACCCTCTACCTTCATTATTGAGCTCATAGCCCAAAAAGAGCACCGCCAAATGAGCGATGTGTAATTTTGCAAAATTGAATTTGTATCCATAGTCGGCAAACGATAAAATGATGCGGTCGACTCGGACAAGATGCGGCATTAGTTTGTCGTCAGTCAGATAAATATCATCAACGTACAAGAACGCATCTGGATCTATGTCGTGCAACAAAAACACAACACGCGCAGCAAAAGCCCCGGGGCTGTTTTTATACCCCATAGGCAAGCGCGTACATTTTTCTGATTTCCGACGGCGGTGAATGCTGTCAAGTCACGGCTCTCAGGAGCCAGATTATGACTGTAGAAACCATTGGATATGTTCAGTGTAGTTTTATATTTTTTACAAACAAGGTTGTTCACCAGAGCTGTGTGTGTTTTGCACCGCAAAAGTGCGATAATGACTATTCAAATTTCGATAATCCAACACAATGCGATATGAACCGTCAGGTTTTGATACCGGAAAAAGAGGATTATTCATCGGTGATACACAGGATTCAATCGCTCCTTGATATTCCAACTGAGTTAGAATGTCACAAACGTGAGCCTTAGCCTCACGTCTGATCGGATACTTCGGTTGTAGTTGTGGCATAGACCGTAATAGTATCTCATGTGCCAGTGAATCAATATCCCAGCCTACCTGATTACGGTACACCACTGGGGCAAGGGCCAAAGCCCACTCAGCTGCGTAAGCCTTTGCATGTTCCTCAGGGACGTAACACGAAAAACTCGGAAGTATCACGTCCTCCCCTCTAGAAGCGGCTAGCACAAAGGGTGGAGGCCAATCTGCCTCCGCCAACAAAATGTCGTATGAGGAGGTGAGGTTTTCCCAGAAAACCGCTTTGATTGGACGCTGTATATCGCCTTCAATTTGGATGATAATCTCATAGAGTCTATCCGGGGGGGCAACCCGGGTATCTGCTGTTTCTACTGTAATGAATGTATCAGTTGCTGTCGCCTCCAGACAGGGACGCAGTGCCTCCCGCACTATGGTAACCTCCGCTGCGCTGTCGAGCAGAGTCACTGCCCATGTCCAGTCTAAGAGTCACGTTCTCACCGTCTGAGGCATACTTCGCTGTTAAAGCGGCAACTTTTTTCTTCTGATACGGGGCTCGAAAACGAGGCAGTTCCTCTTGTTTGGCATTAACGTCAAAATGTCAAGGTAGATCTTGTCCCTGTTGTTTGGTTGGACCTTTGGCACGATCCTGGCGTTCCCCACCACCGACTTGAGAGTCCGATGTGTCTTGTAAAGAACGAGGAGAGCGCTGATCAGGGACCTGAAATCTATCAGGAGTCTTAATTTTCGCGCGGTCGCGTAAGTCATAAGAATGCTCAGAAGACTCAGGTGTCGGTGAACCAGCAGGCGAACCTTGCTTCTGCTGTTGCTGCCCCTGTTTTTTATTTCTCCAGTTCTTTTTAGGAAAGAATGGGCACCCATCTTTATCAGTCTGGGCTTTTTGTTGAGTTTGAGATTGCGTCTGCGTTTGAGTAAAAGGCTTAACTCCCAGACTATTGCGGCCTAAGGTTTTAAAAGCCTTAGCAATAATCTTCGGTAATTCGTGCGGCTTGTCTGCATCTGCCACAGCCTCCAAGCGGTTAGCCACTTGTAAGCTTACAGCATCACCCTTAACGTTAGCAAGGATCATATCAGCAACCACGTCGAACACCCCAACCAGCCTCATCCCCAATTCCAGAGCCGCTTCGGCTCCGTGTTCATCCTGAACACGCTTTACCACGGAAGGGAGTACGGTCATGCAGGGGGTGCCGAAGCACATCGAATATACCACTGCAAACACTTTACCCCAAGTGTTACAAACAGCTAATTCGGGAACTAAGGGGCATATTAGCAAGACCCACGTTAAAATTATCGCCGTTTTAGCGGCAGGAAACTGCCGCTAAAACGGCGATAATGGGCTTGCTAATATGCGTTATGGAATTCCAATAGAAGTCCAGGTTAGATGCCCCTAAGTCTTTAGGTAAACTTATGGTTAGGATCCTGTGTTTCTCCACAGGAGTGGTATTCGGAAAAACAGCCTCAATTTGTCCAAATTTTTCAGCAAGCCAATAAGGAAATTCAACCTTATTCTGTGGACGCTTGCCCATCACTGAATTAGCCATAAGAGAACTGATGGTTTCACCACCAGGTCCAGCTGGTTGCGCAGCAACGCCAGGTGGCCCACCTGGAAGTTGCGCGACATGAACTGTATAACAGCTCAATGTATACGTATTAATGAAGTATGTAATACGTGGAGTTCTGCGATTGTAGCAGTTAGATAACGTGGGTGTGGGATATACCCAGCCAAAACGGGCCACGTGGCCCCATCTATCGATAAAGGGCCTAAAAGGACCGGCGTTATTGGGTGAGGAAGGGCGCCATTAAACCATATTTGGTGTAGCCAAGCCGTTAGCGGAACTTCGAGAGCCCTATAAGTCTGATAAATCTGAGGAAGGGCCGTGGCAGTATATTCGTGAAACAAATTATCTGCTCCATCTACCGCCGGAAAGGTGACCCAAGAATAAAACACCTCGAAGCGGTAAGCTGCATCCGCTTCTACAACAAAAATAAGCGCAACACCAGCATTAGGGACCCCATTTTGAGTCAAATAAGCTGTGACTGCAGCCCGATTAGGGGGTGCTATGGCAACCGCCGTAATGAATAACAAAGAAATAACAACCAAAGGCAGCAGCGCAATAACGGGTTAATAAGAAAGAGAAGGAACCTTTTAAAATTCAAGCTTGAAAGAACCTATAAAACATCAATATAGGAGGTTACACCGTCACAACCGTCTCCAGAAACAGATGTGAGGGGATTGTGGACAAGCACAAGCACTACTCAAGAGTCTCGCGGATAAGAACCAGACCAAACGTTGGCGGCGCCATGTTGCGGGGATTCTGCACCTACACAGAACTATGCGCAGGAAAACAGGACCTCGGTGTATAGGGGTGTACCAACCTACCACCTTAGTACCCAAAATCCCAAAACCGACTAGCTATAGTGTCTCATTCGTTCTCCTCCAAAAATCACGAAGCTACAAATGATTAGACAACCCAGAACACAACCCTCCCGACTCTCAGGAATCGAGGTAGCAAGACATACCCTTTCGCTCGCTCACTCACTCGTACTTGTCCACAATAAGAATGGTCAGAGTCACTGTTATAGTTCAAAATGTTTATTTTAACTATCGTGCTCTATAATGCAGTATACGAGCCACTACCAGCAGCAAAATGCATAGACTTAGAACAATTAGCATTGTTACAATTCCATAGAATATGAAGGGGGAAGTCATTATATATAGACAGTGGAAAAAGGACTATAAGGCCTATCTACCCTCCCCTTGATAAAGTGATGTTTATTATATAATAGAAGATCTCTGGGCTTTGTCAGCAGACCCCCTACCTTAGTGCCTAGATGGAAGCTTTACATCATAGGAACCGCATAGCTCTTCTCCCTGGAAAGGACCCTCTCCAAGTGTGTTTTAGAACAACATGCATCCCTGTAATATCAATGCACGAGCTTCCAGTAGCGCAGCTGTGTTAGCATGTTTTGTCTAGATGCTAGGGACTGACCAGAACAGAATAACAAGGGGCATTGTTTATCGACCTTGCACATCGTGTTCAGACCAAACTCCAAGAGCAGGCAGAGAACGCAGAAAGCAGACAGTTCTCATGTGAAAGGCAAAAACAGAGTCTTGCAAAATAAAGTCAAGTAGTAACGTGCGCAAAAGCAGCATCATGTCAGCCGTGCTCATGTCAATTAAGCAATGTTGACAATGACCCCAACGGCCATATAACAGTAATGCTTGAATATACGTAACCACATACAGACACATATACAATTCAAATAACCAATAAGAGACATGTACTACCCAATAACTACAAACAGGCATAGGGACATTTTAATTGTCTACCACCAGGAGCTTATTCTAAACAAATAACCACTAGCAGGCACATCCCAGCACAGGGTCGGATTGGCCTATAGGGGAATCAGGAAGTGCCTAATGGGCTTGTCTGACATGTCAGTATGTGGGCCGTTTTTTGTGGGTGTTTGTGGGCCTGTTTTATGGTCTGCTGGACCGTTTTTTAGGTTTCTCCTGCACAGCGCTTGCTCTGTGCTTGAGAAATCTATTGTTTTTAATATAAACTTAAAAGGGACTTACATCCCACCTCCTCTCTTTCTTGGCTTCTCATTGGTTCCTGTGCGTGCCACTTACCCTTTCTCCATTTCTATTGGCTGTAGCATATTTTCCTGCATTTACCAATGCTTATTCCTCCTCTCCTTCTCTTATCAGTTTCCCCTGGCTGAAATACTGTTAACATCTGCTTTGGTGGAACTATATTTTCATAAAGTTTCGCCTTTTACTCTTGCAGCATATTTATATAACAATTTATCACTCGAAGAGATTAAGTGATTTGCATAGAATCACAGGATGTTGCACAGCATCACCGAGACTTGAACCGGGATCCCCAACTCTCGAGTCAGCAGCTCTGGCCGCTCTGCCGCATCCTGTCCACTCCCTTGCTATCTGTCAGGGAGCTCTTTCCTGTTCCTGGAGGATGATTGATGAAAACTGCTTTTTATTCATTACATAGGTGAAACTGATGCATTACCAATACTTGTTTCTATTGATTTCCCTGATATTAAAACAAGAATTACCTGCAGCAATTTTAAATCTATGCAGCCTTCCATACCTTGCAAAACATTTATACAGCGTGTCTTTACAAGTTCAAAAATGCCCCAATTTTCAAACATGGGTCACTTTTTTAGCTATCTTATTCAGCAATGGGGGCTACTTTTATTTTGATGTCCGGACCTATTTTCTGTCCCAGTCCAACCCTATCCATGCACAACTCCCTGACAGGTGATGCAGGATCACATCCCCCAATAAATACATCTAATTGCACAGACAAAAAAAGTATAGAGAGCAGATGATTCACCACTCAAGAATCAGAATTTACTTCCCGCTACAAGGATGGCCGGCGCAAACACATATGCAACTATTCCCCACTCTACTTTGTTCCACTCAAGGCATAATTGAAGCAACACAAGAAGTGCTATTTCATACTCATCACACAAAAAATGTAACACTTCCCACATTTGCCTCAGTCAACAACTACACCTTTCCAACCCGACACAACAGTATAAAGCTCAAACGTTTTCTCCTCGGTCTCTGCACTTACTGCACCCCTTAACAGCAGTGACAGATGAAAGGATGAGAGCACCACTCTGGGCATCACACATGACACCAAAACATTTCCCGCGTAAGTGCAACATAGACCACACGCCCTGTCAGGGAGTTATAACATGCAAATTATATTCTGTTACATAATGTGATGCTACACCACAATGACATGTAACTTGTATTTGTATACTCTCGTCTGCTATTAATAATGCTTCTACTCAATAACCACTCACAGGTACATGCGTCATTCTAATAAGCAGGTGCTCCATTCAAGTAACAAAAAACAGATAAATGTACTAGTAAATTAACAATTAAAATTCGGAATAACGAAACATTAACAGGTATATGTACTATTGAGACAGACAATTACAGCCATATGCCCTCCCCTCTTCTATCCCTCCCCTATATTTTTTCAATCCAAATAACATACTCACATGTCCACCGCTCAAATTAATTTCATATTTCCCTATACTAATTCACCACTAATCCTTTTGGGGTTCTGGAGTAGCGTGCTACTCGCCGAAAAGCGCTTAGACACGCCTCTTCAGGGGTAGTAAGCGCTATATAAATGCAATTAAAATTACAATTACAATTTAAATGAATCAACAGGTATGGGTGCTGTTCAGGTAACCATAACATACACTGTTCCAGTAATCATTCATCGGTGCATTAACTATGAAAATAACCACAAACTGGCACCACTGAAATAAAACACTAAAGAATGTTTACTTAATTTTCAAGTTCATTGAGCGTGAATATTTAGAAAACACATCTCATGCAACCACACACATATGTACTAAAGAACCCCAACAGCATACCAATGCATTTATAAAAGTGTTTAATAAAATAAAAACCTAAAAAGAAATGAATCCACACCATATAACCTAATACCACTGTCCTGGTTGTATGGGAGCTGTGCCTATATGAAACAGGGCCAACTCCTGCTACTAAATTTTGACCATTACCCGCGGTGCAACCTACTTCTAAGCATTCTATAAATCTATCCCCTTGCTTTAGGCACGCCCCTTAAATTGGCGTATTGTAAAATCCACTGTCTGCTCACAGCATGAAAGGAACATAACTAGTATCACTGGCATCCCCCACAAGATCCAAGGTCCCCACTAAAGGGGAACCCCCCACCCCTTTGGGAAGAGGGGCATTATTGCCACGCCCATGCTACACAACATGTAAGAACATACCTATGGCAGCTTTTTTGCACTCAACCTCTCTAACCACTTCCAAAGACAATTTCTCACTGCAAAATGAACATAAAGGCACACAGCTTCAAGTGACTTGATGCTGTCGAAACAGCGCTGCTTTCATTTTCAAAACAGATGACAGTAATGAGAGTAAACTCTGCCTTCTTAACTAAGGTTTCTAATTAGGAATCTATGACACCCTCTCTGGTGGTCTCAAGGTCACCTGGGAGATTTCTCTGGACTATATCAAGGAGAGGGCGATGGCCTTGATTTAGCCCAGCCATTCAATAGAATTGTCTTCGATTTATGTATATCGCCATTCACTCCTTAACACACAGTGTCACAGGGGTTCCACTTGACTCTGGCCCAAAAATACCTACCTGTTCATTTTTCATCCAGCCTGGCCTCTGCCTTTCGAATGACAAGTGGGGTGCCAAATGCTAACCCCAAAAGATTAAGGAAGAACTATTCCACTGGGAGTAACTGCAGCTGCATTTTGTGGCCCGGCAGCTGCTGATAGTGTTGTAACGAATATCCAATGCTTCAATAAGTGGTTTGCGCCCTGGAATACTGATTACAGTGAAAGTCTCAACCTGCTGCCTGTTGCAATCTAGTATACATTTGCTGCCTGCACAATAAAAGACCAAGCAGCACAGACAGCATCCCCCGCCTGAAAAGAGTGAATTCTGAGATCTTAGGGCCTGATTTGGATGTCGGGCTGAAAGCCATCCGATAGACTGTCAGAGGCTTTCCGCCCGACATCGAGGGTTTCTGTCCAACCGCCGTATTATGATGACGGAGGCCAGAGGGAAACTCACGGGGGATTCCACTCCTCTTCTGAAGAGGAGCGGAATTGTAATCTCATGAATGGTGGCGGAGCCAGTCTCGGCTCCGCCGTCGGGATTCAATGTCAGTTTCCGACAGCCTTTCCTTGTCGGCCTTTCCGACATGGAAAGGTTGTCAGAAAGTGACTTTGGGGGCCCCTAGCAGGGACCCCTTCCCCCCCTGGATCTCTGCTATGGGGCCTGGGGGGCACCTAAGGTGCCCCCCTTAAACATCCCTGCACCGTGTGGCAGGCACCGTGAGGTGCCTGGCACACGGTGCAGGGATGTTTTCAAACATCCATTTTCCAATGGCAGCTTGTGCTGCGGGCCTTTTCTGGCCGCAGCACAAGCTGCCATTGCAAAATGGATGTTTCCGACTGCCCATAGGGCGGTCGCATCCAAATTGTGAGGTCGGAACCCCGACCTATGGTCGGGCGGTTCTAGACCGCTACAGTACATCTGCCCGACATCGTAATGAGGTCCTATATCTTGAGGAGGGCAAACCCCACACCTCCCATCTAATTAGCCGACACACTGCGGCCTCCTCCTGCTTTTCACAGAAAGACAAGAACCTGTGAATCACTTTCAAAGCAAATCACACAGTTGTACAACAAATCAGTGCTGGGATCAAGGGTGTAAATGTGCAGTATCCATGATTACAAAAATCCTGGCAAAATGAAGCCTGGGGGCAGCTAATCAGAGAGTTGGAGATAGTGTGCACGGACATCTGCAATGGCCTAGCAAATGGCAGGAATTAAACTTACTCGCTATTAAAACAGATTATACTAATAACAGCAAATGGACATGTGAATATGTAAATGCACCCTTCCGTATTTGTTATTCAAATGAACAATTATAGCCATGCATACTATTCAAATGGCAATTTAATCGCACATGTACTGTTGAAATGACCAACATATGGAACATAAGCTATGGAAATATCCCAGTAGCAAGCATGTGTACTATTCAGATAACCACAAACGAGGTATTATTACACAAAATGCCACTGAGAGACATGTCTAAAAATGAAATAACAAAGTACATGCAACAGTTCAAGTGTACTGTGCATGCAAGCTCTAACTTTTCAAATAGCAGTAACAGGTAAGCTTACAATAAAAGCCCAGGTGCCTGTACTATTCACATAACCGTTAAAAGACAGATGTAGTATGTAGTGACATGTAAATGATCATTTGAAGACCTGTTATTTAACTGAACAATTATAGGCGTGTCTAGTACTCAAATACCAATTTACTAGGACATATATGGTTCAAATGATCAATACGCACCTGGATACCCTCTCTGGTGATTAGTACACTATACAAATGAACATAACGTAACATAAACAATGGAAATACTCTAGCAGCAAACATGTGCTAATCAGAGACGCACGAACGAGATATTACAGAAAAAGCCACTAAGAGAAACGTTTAAAGCCGAAATAACAAAGCAAAGGCACAATTTGATATGTAATCTGCACAAACTTGCTAACTTTTCAAATAGCAAATAACAGATATGTTTATAATAAGAACCCAGCTGCATGTGCTACTCATGTAACCATTAAACCAGATATTTAGTATGTAGGGAGATGTAAATGACCAGTACTGGACGTCATTCATATGAACAATTGTAGGCATCATTTGTATTATTCAAATACCAATTTACGCACATTTACTAACACGTACTTTTCAAACGGCCTATAAAAACACAAAAACAATGGAAATACCTGAAAAGCAAACACGTGTACTAATTAGATAACCACGAACAAGCTATTACAGAAAAAGTCACTCAGACACACATCTATAACTGAAATATCAAAGTACAGGCACAAGTTTATGTATACTATGCATGTAAGCGCTAACTTTTCAAATAACCAGTAACAGTGTATACTGTTCACATATTCATTAAAACATACAGGTTACTTCTAAAGACCTAGGGGCAGATTTACAAGTTCTGGTGCATCCCTGCAAATCAGCAGGGATGCGCCAGAATAGATGCGACACGCAATTCTCTCCTTGCGCCACCACGGATGCGCCGCATTTACAATGCGGCGCATCGTGGTGCAAGGATAGGCCGATGCGTGTCGCATCCTGTGGCGTAAGGGCGGCGCATTGCTGGAGTCGTGTCGCAAGCGCGACGCGGCTCCAGCAATGCACAGGGGCCGCCCATACCTAACGTGGTGCATCACTCCTTACGTCTGCTTCAAGCAGGCGTAAGGGTTTGACGCAGCAGCGTCGTAAAAGTGACTCAGTGAAATCTTGTAGATTTCACTGCGTCACTTTTACGAGGCTTTCCTGCGACGGAACGCCCACATGAAACCTGACGCAGGTTTCATGTGGCGCAGGGCTTTACAACGTGACGCATCTCCCTAGATGCGTCACGTTGTAAATAAGGCGCAACGTGGCGCATGGTTTACGCCGCCGCTGCGTCACAGAAGTGACGCAACTGTGGCGCAAATGTGTCGCAAGGGGCTTGTAAATCTGCCCCCTACTGTCATGTACTGTGATGATAGTGTCTTAAAAAACATATCCATTTCCCTGCACATGTGCCATTCAAATAGCTACTAATAGGCACTTTTTAAAATCAAATAACCATATACAAAGATACATGCTTTTCGAATGCCAACGAGTGGTACTACCTGCTTACCATGTGGGTGCACCTGTTATTTAAATCTGCCTCAATTAATATTCAAAAACTGATTGAGCATTCACTATGGTCATATTACCACAGCCTAAACAATTCAGTATTAAAATATAACAAAGGCACATTTATTTTTAATTACTAACACATGGGAATTTATTGTATTATAATGCCCGCATATTGATCTAAGCATAAATTCATAAAGCAACAGGTAGAATAAAATTAGCACATCAAAACACAACAAACTGCTCAATACACGAGTGTTCAGACATACCATTCAGTGTCCACATAAAGGTGCACATTTCGTTTAATAACCATGTGCAGGCACACATAATGTTTGATAGCCATGTTTAGGGACATGGGATGCTAAACAACAACATGCGGCGCATGTTCCATGTACCATGCAGACAGGAGTACCATTCAATAAACATTTAAAGCATGACATGCCATCTGATAACCACATGGAGATCATTTTATCATTAAATCACCACTTTCGGGGACAATATGAAATCACCATGTGGGGGAGCGCATGTCATTTAACAATCACCTAGAAGCATACACACCTATTTAAATATCAACGTAGTCATATATAATATCTGGCAATCACGTAAAGCCTCACATACTACTCAATAACAAGATTTGTCGTCTAAAGGTGCGGGCTTATCTCTGTGCCAGTAGTGGGCACAACAGCCCATGCTGGCCTTCCTACATGCAGGGTGCCAATCTGGGGCAGTGGTTCCAGTGCATACACAGCCATGCTGTTCTTGATACAGGCAGAGGTTCAGGTGTGCATGTGCCTAGGTTGGAATCTTAGCGCTGGTTTCCATGGGGGGTGCACTCATTGATTCCCACTGCAGCAAAGGGTGGAAGCTGGCACGCTTGCACAGTGCAAACCCAGCGTTGACACGCAGCTATTTTTTTTGTGGGAGTGGCTCATGCTGTGCCTGCCAATGAGCACACTTGCTTTGCTCCCACCCTCAGCTTGGTAGTCTCTTTTCTGTCTTTGGTCACTGGGTGTTTTCCATTCCTCTGTCCTATGTGTTGATCCTCAGTTGAGTGTTTCTTGTTTAGTAGCTCTTCGCATTTTCAAACAGGTTTTGGTGGCTACACATATTTTTTCCTCCTAATAGTGCCATGCCACCAGACTCCTAAGACTGGTGCAGTGTCTCAGTTCTCAGATCCAATTTAAGGAACTTGCGCAACAGTGCCCAGATGGCACGCAGACACACACATCATTCAATAACCATGTATACCCTTAAATAACCATGAGCATATACATGTGCTATTCCATAATTACTATTATTTAATACGCACGTGTGGGTATGCATGCCTTACAATAATAATATGTTGAAACCACATGAAGACAAAGTAAATATTTAATAACCATAATCGGACACATGCTCTACTTGGTCACCATGAAATAACTCAGTACAAATATTCTTGTCATTCAATATCAACATACAAGCACACATGTTATTCAATGCCATGCGGTGGCACAGTTAAGACTCAATAACCATGCACAGATGCAAACACTAGTCAGGGATTCTGTATGCTGTAATATCTATATTCTGGCGTTGATATGATTTAACAACCATGTGCTGGCACAAACCTCATTTGATTGCCACCTGCGTACACACACCATTCAACAACCATGTGCAGGTTTGTCATTTAACAACCATGTAGGCATATGTGCTATTCAATAATGGACGGGCACCTTCCTGCACAAAAGCTATCCAGGGAGGCATATTCCTGTTTCGATGTGTGCTTCAGAATGCAGCACACATCGAAAGAGGAAGAAACGAGGAGAAATAGAGATATTTCTCCTTGCTACACCTCCCTTGGGAAAGTGTAAGATTTTGGCACATCCCCAGGTTTACAAGTTCTTGTAAATCTGGGGATGTGTCAAAATCCAGGCGAGTTGCGTGGGAACACCCACACAACACCCATGGAATGCCTTCCCAGGGCAGAGAAACGCAACGCAGCGATTTGCGCTGCGTTGCGTTACTCCAGATATTTGAAGCCACTCAGAGCCACACAAAGTGGTGTGGCTTAAAAAATCTGACTTAGAGGTTTGAGTCACGCATGTACCACATTGCATGGTGTAAATGTGATGCAACCCTCTCATAAATAGGCCTCTAAATTTCTTCAGGTTTGAACTGCTGAAATTTATCCGGGGAAAACTGCAGGAGTGCGGTGCTAACCATTAAATTCATAATTCCGCTATGCTGAATAACTGTAAAAGTAGTACCAAAAGTAACAGATTTTTTCAAGCCACTTACAACTAGGGTCATACTGTTCAATAACCACATGTAGATATGCATAGTTTTCAGTCACCCAATGCCAACACACATACGACTCAACCATGTGCAGCCACATGTACTATTCAATTACCACATCCTGGGATATACATGTTTCAGTTACGATGTGTAGGCACAATACTAGTGACTACGCATATGCTGCCACACACATGGACAGGTTTACATAGATACAATACACACACGTATGTAGAGATACAATTTAATACCCAAAGACGGGCCCGCCTATGATTCAGTTAACATTTGCAGGCACTCTTACTATACAAACAACAATGTTTAGGAAACCCCATGATTCTAATTATGTATAAGCAGCAGTTCGTTTTGAAATATGAACAGACAAGCAAACTCATAACTTAGCAATGAGGAGTACACACACCAACGAAAACACAGTTCAAATCACCATGTACATTACAGTATTCAAATATATTGTCATGCAAAGGTACTATATATATATGTGTGTCTATATAAATATATATATATATATCCTATGTGCAACCACACATACTTCAAGTCGCCATTACAGACATAGAGGAACATAAGTTGCCCATGCAGAGAAGCATTCCAAAAACTATGCAAAGGCACACATTATGTTCTAATACCCATATATGAGCACATGTACTAATCCAATCCTCTTGCATACACGTAATTACTCTTGAAATATTCAGAGAGACACATGTACATCCATACATAACCATGTACAGTGCTCCACTTCCTTTTGGCTAGGTTCACACTATAGAAATACCACATTCATACAAACATTTGTACATACATACACATATAATTCAAACGTCCATGGACGGACACATGCACTGTTTAAAAACATGCACTATTAAAAAAAATGCACAGATAAACATAGTTTCAAAAGAGCATCTGCTAACTGAAAAAAATGGATACACATATTATACAGAAAACCATTTATGGACCGACATACTCTTCAAATAATCGCTTACAAACAAGCATATTAACAAAATGGTCCTTGAACATGATTAACAGTGAACATATAGAGACCTACATTTAACTGAATTACATATATACACATATTTTAATACAATAATTATAAATGGCTCGCAAATGCCGTAATAATCATAATAATAAAATGCCTATGTTTCGGCATATCTACTATGCAGATAACAAGGAATGGCCCATATACTAATGAAATAACAAAATTAGCAACACATACTTTACAAATATTCATTAAGATAAAATGGTATAAAAATGTATAATCACATTCTAATAGAAAACAACATAGGATATACATCCTAAGTGAAAAAAAAGCACTGTAGTATGTATTGTTCAAATAACTGTGTTCAGTACTTGGAATATTAAAATAAAAACATACAGAAACATATGGAAACATGTACTATTCAACAGTCATTTGACAAATACATTCTGTTAAAATCATAACGTTTATCAATCATGCATATTAGTGCAATAATGATGTACAAATTCAAGCACTATACAACTAACCATGTCGTCACCCACATACTCCTCAGATAACCATGGCCAGCACACATACTATTTAAAGGACCAAAGTGTGTTGTTTTTCAAGGTGGATCCAGCATCGTGACAGGAAACCTCTAGGTGTCAGTTCCCCAATAAGTATTTTCAATCAATCAGTTCACCAATGATCATAAACATATGTGTGCTAGTCATATAACCAAGAACAGCACATAGGTTAATCAAGACAACATCAGCACATAGAATTAAAATGACAATTACCAGCTCTCAATGATAAAATACTAAATCAGAACAAACACCACATGTACAATTAGAAACCACCGGAAGGTACATACACTCAGGGGCGTAGCTTAGTCAGTGAAATTTGAGGAGTGTGAATCTCAAACTAAAAAAGCAGTGGGCTGTGGAGTGAATAGATTAGAAGACCAAGGTTCAGGACGGACTGTTCCCAGGAGGAGCATGGTCAGTACTGATTTGGA
Source organism: Calotriton arnoldi (assembly GCA_963921515.1). Classification (NCBI taxonomy): domain Eukaryota; kingdom Metazoa; phylum Chordata; class Amphibia; order Caudata; family Salamandridae; genus Calotriton; species Calotriton arnoldi. Next base: position 532,680 of record CAWUFW010010112.1, read on the forward strand.
TTAGATGGGCTTTTGGAACTGATTTAGAGTTTGGCAGACAGGTACTCCATTGCAACGGCCACTCAAAGCAACTCAAGAACCACCCACCTAGTTTTGAGGCAGGCAGGCCTCGAGTTTTACACCAACAGAGTAAAGTTTACTACAATGGTGTTAACCTTCCTCTGACAACCCGACAGAGTAGGTGGCATCAGAAGTAAGCTAGTCAATCATCCTCCCTATTTAGAGAGGACATCTCATAACTATTTTTTACTGTCTGTCACTGCCAGGTATATGTTGTCTATGAGGGACAGTAAAAAATGAAAATTGACCCCACACTATGGGAGAAAATGCCCACAGTGTGGCTGTCATTCGTTTTTTTTTAGTTTTAAAAAGTAAACACCCACTTTGCTAGTTTGTGTTTGTAAAAATAAAAACTTTTGGAAAAATTTGACGGCCATCCGTCATTTGTGACGCACCCATCCATCAAACTTTTCCCAGATTGTTATGAACTGCCATAATGGAGGTTCCTCCCACTGTATAGAGGTATGTGCAGGAGTGGCAGACATCTCGAAATTTGGAGTGCAGAGTAAAGGCAGGGTGGCAAATGTAAAGTCCTCTTACACCCTGTCTGCCTTTACTCCATCTGCCATACTCTCAATCAGGCCCTCTGTGTGAAGTGGCACAGTGGGCGAAAAAAAACAATGGTTTGGAATACCACCTGATGGATTGGCAATGGTTAGACTATTTGCAAGCCTTTTGGGTATCTGATTAGCAGTAGTATGCCTGGAAACCTGAGACTGGTGCAAAGTTCCTATTAAGGCCAATATTTGTGAATTCTAAAAAGTAGTACTTTTGAATTTGTCCAAGGAGTACTTCTGTGGGTGCAGGTTTGCTACTGTTTTGGGAAAACAGTCACTATATATATTTAAGTCCTGATCTAAAATATGGTCAAGATAAAATCTATTCGTGAAATCAGGACTAAGAGACAATCCAGCAGACATAGCAGACCTGAGCCAGAGCTCACAGACCCAACTACCAAGCCACCAATGGATTTATTTGGGTGGTGTCACACTCCAAACACCACCCCAAAACTATGCCTCTGCATACACTTTCAAAGAAACAAGAACAGATCTATGTTCTACAAAATACGTAAACACACAGGTTATATTCAGATAATGATGAATGTCCAACAGGTACTGATCAATCAGCTGGCATTTATTTGGTGTCCTTAGCCATTGAAACACATAAATTAAAAACTTTTAAAAATGCAATAAAAAGTTTCATAATAAAGCAACCAACATTGGCGTAAAACATAAAATCTCACTTGAGCTTCATTCTTAATCTATTTGGGCTATGGGTATACATCAAAACAACAAGTAGCAAGGAGTGTAAGCATGTGCAGTGGTCAACGTATTATAACATATATATATGTATATATATATATTATCTACTGGCGGTCGCCAGTAGATAGTTATAGTTAGGACCTATTTTCCATAGGAAATCCGCGACATTCTATTTGAAATAACTCTTGCGCCGGTTGACGAATCTTCGCGAAAGCTTCCAACTTGTTGGGGCGCTCCGCTCCTACCCTGAAAGTCTCGGGTTGATTCGTCAAGCGGGGGCCGAGAAAAAAGGGGGGTCCCAAAACGCGTTTTCCCCATTCATTTTTCCATAGGATCCTTTCATCGCAGCTACAGCCCGAACTGCTGAACGGAATTACACCAAATTTGGCAAAGAGGTAGCCCTTGGTTCAGTGTCGTGCCTTTTGCTTAAATGGTGTAAATCCGTTCAGTAGTTCCTGAGAAAATCAAAAGTAAAGTCACATATATATCTATGGCCAAGTAGGGTCTGCGTACCCTCCCGATCACGAGCTGCATGCTAATTGGCTGTCAACACTCCAAATCAGGAAGTGTTGGCAGCCATTTTGTCCCTCGGTAGAACCGAGGGACAGAAACAAGTGCGCAAAGCCCAAAAAGGGGGCAGGGTAGAAACACCCTGACCCCCTAGGTCTGGTCAGGGGGTCCCACAAGGACACCCTGAACAGAAAAAAGCATTTTTTTTTTTTAATCGGCGGGATGCGTTTAGGGTGCGCAAATCCCGCCGAAAAAAAAAAAACGAAGCGCGGTCTCCCGCGCTTCGTTGTTAATTGGCCCCCGGGTGGGCCGAGTCCCGAGGGCATGCGGGGGGTTATGATTTTAATAAATGGGGGGGCCTCTAAGGCCCCCCCAAGCCCCGGGGACCGCCAACCCCTGGGGCTTCTTTTTTTTATTTAAAAAGTACCTGTGTGGGGGGGCTCCAGCCCCCCCACACGCCCCGGGGACCGCCACCTCCCCGGGGCACTAAAGAGTTAAATATGGGGGTCCGTTACGGACCCTCAGAGCCCCGGGGACCACCACCTCCCGGGGCTTTGAAAATGGAGGGAGGGGGCCATGCGGCCCCCTCCTGGAGCCCTTGATGGCCCTGGAGACCGCCACCCCCAGGGCCGGCTCCTGCAGTGTCCCGGGGTGCCTACCCCCGGGACACTGTAGTTTGCTATGACAGGACGGGAGCCTCGCGGCTCCGTCCTGTCATAGCAAACTGCTTTGGATATTGGAGAGAGAGCAGGAAACCTGCTCTCTCTTCCAATATCCAAGCAGATTGCTTTTCCACACTGGGAGCTGCATGTTAGCAGCTCCCCATGTGGAAAAGCAATGCCGGCTCCTGCAGGAGGCGGGGAGCCGGCATGGTCCGTGGGGAGTTGGGGTCCCCCACGGACCCCAAAGGATAGGGCCAGCCCCGGGGATGGGGTCCCCGGGCAAGTAGTGGCCAGGGAGGGGGCCACGCGGCCCCCTCCCCAATTCTTTTTAAAAAAATGTAAAAAATTAAAAATAAAGGCCTGCCCCGGGGATGGGGTCCCCGGGGCAAAGGAGGCCTGAGGAGGGGCCACGCAGCCCCCTCCTTAAAAATTTATTTAAAAGTGTGGCCATGCCCCGGGGATGGGGTCCCCGGGGCCGGATTCGGCCATGGGAGGGGGCCACGCGGCCCCTTCCCGGTTAATTAAAAAAAAATTAAAAGGGGTAAGGCCCTGGGGGATGGGGTCCCCAGGGCCCAAAAATAGGAAAAGGAAAGGGGGCCACACAGCCCCCTTCGAAAAAAAACAAAAAAAACAATCGGGCCGCAGGCCCCGCCCCTTCCTTTACCACTCTGCAAACGCGCCCCTGGTGCGTTTGCAGATGGGGAACCAATCCCCTTAAATACTGGGGGTCCCTGGGGGCCAACTAGCCCACCAGGAACCTCCAGTATGCGCCAGGGGGCTGCGTTGCAGAGAGGTGTACAGAGGCCACGCCCCTTTTTACAACGCAGCTCTGTGGCGCTTTTTGGAGGTACATGGTGGGCTACTTGGACTCCAGGGACCCTCAGGATTCAAGGGGACTTAATCCCCCAACTTAAAACGTGCCACGGGCGCGTTTGCACAGTGGTGAAGGGAGGGGCGGGGCTTCAGGTGACATGTGTGCAAACAGGCCCCGTGGCGTGTTTTAAGATGGGGAATTAAATCCTGTTCAATCCTGAGGGTCCCTGGGGGCCAACTAGCCCACCAGGTACCTCCAGTAAGCGCCACGGAGCTGCGTTGCAGAGTGTTGTAAAAATGGGCGTGGCCTCTGAACACCTCTCTGCAACGCAGCTCTCTGGCGCATACTGGAGGTACCTGGTGGGCTAGTTGACCCCTAGGGACCCTCGGGATTGAGGAGGAATTAATTCTCCAACTTAAAACGCGCCACACGGCGTGTTGGCAGACATGTATCCTCAGGCCCCACCCCCTTTATTCACCATTGTGCAAATATTGCTCTAAAATCAGCCAAACTACGAATTCCGATTTACTCACATGTTATCAGGAGAGACCTCAGTGCTGCATCTTTGAACCCAGTACTGATCCTGAAAAGTAATTCTAACCGTACTTACCATTAACTTGAATTTCCTTCCATAGGCTAACATTGACTGGTTTCACTTGGAAATTCTTCTAAGTGTGGAGTTTTGGAACTTTATAATATTCCTCTAAAATCAGCTGAACTACGAATTCCGATTTACTCACCTGTTATCAGGAGAGAACCCAGTGCTGCATCTTTTAGCCCAGCACTGACCCAGAAAAGTAATTCTAACCGTACTTACCAGTAACTTGTATTTCCTTCCATAGGAATCCATTGTCTGGTTTTCAGCAGAAAAGTTTCAAAGTGTCGATTTTCACAAACTACAAATATTCCTTAAAAATCGCCTGTATGACTTAAACGCATTCTTTCAACTGTTTACAGGAGATGCACCAGTGCTGATCCAGGATCCACCACTGAGTAAGAAAAAGTAACGATAACACTACTTACCTGCTAAGTGAATTTCCTCCCATAGGATAACATTGGTGATTCTATGTGAAAAAGTTTCGAAGTGTCAACTTTTAAAATACAATAATATTCCTTAAAAATCACTACTGTAACCAAAACGCTTTTACTCAACTGTTTACAGGAGATGTCCCAGGACTGAATCTAGGATCCAGTCCTGTGGTTAGAAAAGTAATCCATAAAGTAACTAATTGCATTTAACTAGAAATTCACATTGAGCTCAATGTTGCATTTTGTTTGAAATTGTGTTGCCCATTGCAACAACTGTAACTACTGTACTTAAAAGTCTATTGCCTATTTGCAAAGTATTTAAACTAAAGTAATTCATTCTGAGAAAGTATATTTTGTAATGTAATGTATAATGTAATTACAATGTAATTTAAAAAATAAAATATCTAAAAATAAATAATTTTAAAAAATGTAGTAAATCAGTATCAAAAAATAAATATAACAATTAATACAATTAAAAAATTGTCATTTACAAAACCTTTGAAATTCACTGAAAAAAACCATAGGTTTCAGGCACGTTATAGTTAGAAATTAGCATTTAAAAAACCTTACAAATTCACTGAAAAAACCATAGGTTTCAGGCACGTTATAGTTAGAAATTAGCATTTAAAAAACCTTTGAAATTCACTGAAAAATCCATAGGTTTTAGGGACAGTTATAGTTAGTTGGACAGTGCACTCGTACAAAACCCATGAAATTCCCCCGTTATAGTTAGTTCAGCTAACTATAACTCGCGCCCGCAATGCACTGCTGATGACGTCACATATTACATCACTCATGACATGGTCAGTGACATCACTGATGACATCACTGATGACATCTCAAATGACATCACTGATGACATCATCCATGTGATAATTTCATGCATCTTCTCACACCCTAATATAACTTTTGATACACCCACTCTAAATTACAGACTGCGATTCGCAAAACCATACACACTCCAATACCAATAACTACATACCCACTCACTGATTCTTAGGTCTACACACACACATCTACTCACTCACCCGTCCAGTCACTCATACTTACAGTCACTCAGTTCAGGACTATCATATGCACTCATACACCTATATAAACACTCACACACCGCCACTCATCCATAGAGGTACTCACACACCTAGTCAGTCATGCAAAAAATTAATCACACACCCATTTACTCACCTATAGAGTTATACACACACCAGCTCACTTACTCATACAAATACTAGCACATTCTTACGCTCTTATACAATAACTGATACAAGCACACACACATCCATACAGCCACTCTCACAATCACACTCACTTATAGCCTTTTAAATACTCTAACACACATATATACTGCCTTTTACATATGTAGTTACTCGCACATGTACCACTGAGATATACATTCACTCACTAACACACCCATACACACACTCACCCACCCAAGCAGTCCATCACAGACGCACTCTTCAAATCATGCACCCAGTGAATCACCCACTCACACATCTATGTACAGAGGCGCACACACCCCACCCACACAAACACTCAGGCACCCATACAGATACTCAGACAACCAATCAATAACTCATATAGACACTCATGTAGCTATTCACAAACCCATGCAGCCACTTACACAGCAACAGACAGACGGATACAGACATTCACCCAGTTTAGTCACTAACCCATGCATTTAGTAAGATACGTTTAATCACTCACTTATACAGTTAGTCACGCACCTACTAAATCATCCATACAGACACTTATACACCCACTCATTCTTCAATACGCCTTTCCCTATATATATTAAAAATATTTAAACTTTACAGAAACACACAGTCACTAGATGATGTCATCAGTGATGTCATTTGAGATGTCATCAGTGATGTCATCAGTGATGTCACTGACCATGTCATGAGTGATGTAATATGTGACGTCATCAGCAGTGCATTGCGGGGGCCTGAGTTATAGTTAGCTGAACTAACTATAATGGGGGAATTTCACGGGTTTTGTACGAGTGCAATGTCCAACTAACTATAGCTGTCCCTAAAACCTATGGTTTTTTCAGTGAATTTCAAAGGTTTTTTAAATGCTAATTTCTAACTATAACGTGCCTGAAACCTATGGTTTTTCAGTGAATATGTATATATATATATTATCTACTGGCGGTCGCCAGTAGATAGTTATAGTTAGGACCTATTTTCCATAGGAAATCCGCATCATTCTATTTGAAATAACTCTTGCGTCGGTTGACGAATCTTCGCGAAGTTTTCAAACTTTATGGCCCGCTCCGGTCCGCTCCTACCCTGAAAGTTTTGGGGTGATTCGTCAAGCGGGGGCCGAGAAAAAGGGGGTCCCAAAACGTGTTTTCCCCATTCATTTTCCCATAGGAAACTTTAGCCACGGCTACAGCCCGAACTGCTGAACGGAATTACACAAAATTTGGCAAAGAGGTAGTTCTTGGTTCAGAAAGAACCCTTTTGTTAAATGGTGTAAATCCGTTCAGTAGTTGCGGAGAAATTAAAAAATGAGAGTCAAAAATCAATTTCCCATAGGAAACTTTATGCAAGGCTACAGCCCGAACTGCTGAACGGAATTACACCAAATTTGGCAAAGAGGTAGTTCTTGGTTCAGAAAGAACCCTTTTTGTTAAATGGTGTAAATCTGTTCAGTAGTTGCTGAGAAAATCAAAAGTAAAAACACATATATATCTGGGCGGAGCCTAACCACACATGTCATCGTGAGATCTGATTGGCTGTCAGCACTTCATCCTGGAATTGCTGGCAGCCATCTTGGGACCAATATAAATGATAGTACCCCATTGAAATGCATTGTAGTGAATCGAAGATTTTGAGGGTTACCAAAAGGAGAACTATAAAGGGTGATAACAGACTTTAGTTACATTAGAATTCATTTGTTGATGGTACCATACTAATTTCAGGAATTGTGGTGTGTTCTAAGGTGATTTTACCCTGTGAAAAACCTTCTGCTGGGATATCATGAATCATGTTTGAGAGAAAACTATTTTCAAATGCTTGTCCCATACAGTTTTGGAAGGTGCTCCAGAAGCTAAAATGAGAGCATATTTTCTGTAAATTCACATTATCTTTCTCAGTCATGTGAGAATGAAGTCTGACATTCTCAGTAAAACATGTACATCCAACAATGGCAGAGACTGTCAGTTGATTCCTTTGGGTTCTACTGCAGCTTCCCAGAGTGTTCTAAAGAACAACTAGAGTGCTAACAGCCTTACTTATGACAAAAGTATGGCACACCTGAAGCCATCTTGATTGGAATAAACTGGTAACACTTAAACATTTAATTTAAAAAGGAACAAAATGATGGGGTTCATTTTGTCATAGAAATTATGGTTAGTGCTGTAGAAAGAAAAATTAGGACATGTTTCAAGTGTGATCTCAAATATCTTCCTGTTATATTTCAACAGGAGCAGCCTGTCAGTTGATGCCTTTGTGTTCTACTGCAGCTTCCCAGAGTGTTCTAAAGAACAACTAGAGCGCTAACAGTCTTACTTATGACAAAAGTATGGCACACCTGAAGTCATCTTGATTGGAATAAACTGGTAACACTTAAAACATTTAATTTAAAAAGGAACAAAATGAGGGGGTTCATTTTGCCATAGAAATTATGGTTAGTGCTGTAGAAAGAAAAATTAGGACATGTTTTAAGTGAGATCTCAAATATCTTCCTGTTATATTTCAACAGGAGCAGCCTGTCAGTTGATGCCTTTGTGTTCTACTGCAGCTTCCCAGAGTGTTCTAAAGAACAACTAGAGTGCTAACAGCCTTACTTAAGACAAAAGTATGGCACACCTGAAGCCATCTTGATTGGAATAAACTGGTAACACTTAAAACATTTAATTTAAAAGGAACAAAATGAGGGGGTTCATTTTGCCATAGAAATTATGGTTAGTGCTGCAAAAAGAAAATTTAGGGCATGTTTTAAGTGAGATCTCAAATCCTCTTCTATTTCATTAGAAAATTCTGACATGCAGACTGAAACAATCACTTTCAATACCAGCAGTAGACTTCCAGTTAACTCCTTGGTGAGCAGTAGCTTTACTACAGTGATCTAATGAACAACTAGAGTGCTAACATCCTGAATTTATGGCAAATGTGTGACACATCTGAATGCCTTCTTGATGGAATCAAAGTAAAAACTGAAAGCATTTCCTACTGAGGAGACTGTAGTAAATGAGGAAATTAGGAAACTTCATAACAAATAAGTCTCCCAAGATGGCCACCAGAGAAAAAAGAGCCCAAATGTAGCACAAATATCACCCAGAGCTAGCCCACGTATAGCCCAATGACAGAAGTGTGCAAAACACTTTTTATTTTTTGTTTTTTGCAGTTATATATAGTGCAGACTGGTCAGGTATTGGAGTGCTTTACATGAGCATTGGTTACATCACACAAGGACAAATTCATGTTGGTTGACCCCTACACTACCCAAACACCACTGCACTACCCTAAACCTTAAAACACTACCCCCAGCACGACCCCTTCACTACCCAAACACAACTGCACTACCCTAAACTCAAAAACACTACCCCCAGCACGACCCCCTACACTACCCAAACACCACTGTACTACCCTAAACCCTAAATCTACCCCCTACACTACACAAATACCACTGCACTACCCTAAACCCTAAAACACTAGAACCCAGCACGACCCCCTACAGTACACAAACACCACTGCACTACCCTAAACCCTAAAATACTACCCCCTACACTACACAAACACCATTACACTACCCTAAACCCTAAAACACTACCCCCAGCATGACCCCCTACACTACACAAACACCACTGCACTACCCTAAACCCTAAAACACTAACCCCAGCATGACCCCCTACACTACCCAAACACCACTGCACTACTCTATACCCTAAAACATGACCCCGTACACTACACAAACACAACTGCACTACCGTAAACCCTAAAACACTACCCACAGCATGACCCCCTACACTACACAAACACCACTGCACTACCCTAAACCCTAAAACACTACCCCCTACACTACACAAACACCACTGCCCTACCCTAAACCCTAAAACACAACCCCAGCATGACCCCCTACACTACACAAACACCACTGCACTACCCTAAACCCCCTACACTATACAAACACCACTGCATTACTCTAAACCCTAAAACACTACCCCCAGCATGACCCCCTCACAACACAAACACCACTGCACTACCCTAAACCCTAAATCAACCCCCAGCATGACCCCCTACACTACACAAACACCACTGCACTACCCTAAACCCCCTACACTACCCAAACACCACTGCCATATCCTAAACCCTAAAACACTACCCCCAGCATGAACCACTACACTACCCAAACACCACTGCACTACCCTAAACCTTAAAACACTACTCCCAGCACTACCCCCTACACTACACAAACACCACTGCACTACCCTAAACCCTAAAACACTACCCCAGCACTACCCCCTACACTACCCAAACACCACTGCACTAACATAAACCCTAAAACACTACCCCCAGCACAACCCCCTACACTACACAAACACCACTGCACTACCCTAAACTCTAAAACACTACCCCCAGCACGACTCCCTACACTACCCAAACACCACTGCACTACCCTAAACCCTAAATCTACCCCCAGCACGACCCCCTACACTACCCAAACACCACTGCACTACCCTACACCATCAAACACTACCCCCAGCATGACCCCCTACACTACACAAACACCACTGCACTACCCTAAACCCTAAAACACTACCACCAGCATGACCCCTACACTACTCAAACACCACTGCACTACCCTAAACCCTAAAACACTAACCCAGCACGACCCCCTACACTACCCATATACCACTGCACTACCCTAAAGCCTAAAACACTACCCTCAGCACGACCCCTACACTACTGCACTACCCTAAACCCTAAAACACTACCCCCAGCACGACCCCTACACTACCCAAACACCACTGCACTACCCTAAACCCTAAAACACTACCCCCAGCACGACCCCCTACACCACCCAAACACCACTGCACTACCCTAAACCCTAGAAAAGAAACCCCCACCCCATGCCCAATCCCCCTTACCTCTCACTCCTCGTGGTTCCTCTCTCCTCGTGGTTCCTGCTTCACGTTGTCTCTGAGTGGCGGTGCACGTCGTTGTGAGGAAACGGAACAGCCTCTGTTTCCTTACAACGACATGGATCGTCTACAAGTTTTTAGAACGCATGGTCATTTACCATACATACCTTTACAACAAAATTCGTTGTAAAGGCATGCGTGGTAAATGACCATGCATTCTAAAAATGCGTAGTAATGACTTCGTGATGTACAACGCATGCGTGGTAATGCATGCGTTGTAATGGTATCGCAAAGTAAAAAGTCGTTGAAACGGCTGTTTACCGATCGAAGCTGGCCCCTGTTCTTCAGTGAGACGTTTATTTTATTAATTAGGAGGAAGGAATGTGTTTTTTACCGAAAAGTGCATTCCCGGCTGTTGTATTGTGAAAGTGTCCGCGTGGCCTGGTTTCACTTCCGGTGAGAGAGTGGAAGAGTCTGTTTGGATCTAAAGGAGTTCTGTTGTTGGACACGGCCGGCGCGACATGTCATCAGAAAACATAGCTAATGGAAAGCGTCCTCCCTGAAGTGTGGAGCAGTGCCATGAGAGGTCAACGAGTGTGCGTCCCACCGCAGTATGACCGTACCGCGTGACCCATGTGCCACCTCCAGGGTACGGGAGGCAGAAGCGGCATCGCAGGTCCTCTTGAAGACCGTTGTAGCACTAATTCTACATTTTGGTACTAGGGCATTTTAACTTCGTTGTTCCTGCCAGATACAAAGAGAAGATCCTGTGTTATTCAGTGCCCTCGTTACCTTTTTTGTGGGTTGTGGTGCTTGTCACTTCGCTGCCCCGCCGGTGCACACGACTGGGCACCCCACCTCGTGTGCCATCTGCAGGGCCTCTGCCCTCGGATCACTTGTTTCGGTTTCTGGAGTGGCAACATAAACAGTTGCTCCCAAAGGACTAGCCTGAACACTTAGGTGAATATCCCCTGCACCAGCATTCCACGGAAATTCTTTCCTAGCTCTCCCACGTCAACGAGGACGTCATAATAGCACGGCTCCGCTCGCGACACCGTATGACGTCATCGGAGCCATAAGAGGACCTCGTCGGCGTGCTGACGTCAGTTCCACCCATTTTTTCCGTGCCACAGAGGCAAACAGGGGACCGAGACATTTTCACATGTATACATAGTATAATAAATATATATATATTCACTGAAAAAACCATAGGTTTCAGGCACGTTATAGTTAGAAATTAGCATTTAAAAACCTTAGAAATTCACTGAAAAAACCATAGGTTTCAGGCACGTTATAGTTAGAACTTAGCATTTAAAAACCTTAGAAATTCACTGAAAAAACCATAGGTTTCAGGGCGTTATAGTTAGTTGGACATTTCACTCGTACAAAACCATAGAAATTCCCCGTTATAGTTAGTTCAGCTAACTATAACTCGCGCGCTCGCAATGCACTGCTGATGACGTCACATATTACATCACTCATGACATGGTCAGTGACATCACTCATGACATCACTGATGACATCTCAAATGACATCACTGATGACATCACTGATTACATCATCCAGTGAATGTGTGTTTTTCTGAAAATTAAATATGTTTTATATATGTATATCTCAAGGTCGATGGAAGAATAAATGGGTATATAAGTGTCTAAATGGATGATTTTGTTTTGTAAAATTGATTGTATAACTGACTAAGTGTATCTTAGTGAATACATGGGTTAGTGAGTAATGTTTAAATATGAAAATATCTGTATCAGTCTCTCACTTTGTGTATAAGTGGCTGCATGGGTTGGTGAGTAGCTACATGAGTGTCTAGATGGGTTATTAGTTGGTTTTTGAGTATCAGTATGAGTGTCTGAGTGTCTGTATGGTTCGGTGGTGGGTATTAGTGCATAGTTGCATGCATGAGTGACTCACTGTTTGTATGTGTTGAAGACAGCATGTGTGCAGGACTGTATAGGTGGATGAGTATGTGTATGGGTGTGTTAGTGAGTGAATGACTGTCTCAATAGTGTCTTTATGAGTAACTACATATGTTTTAAACTAGTATATGTGAGTATTGGTGTATATAAGTGAGTTAATGCGAGAGTGAGAGATTGGAAGAGTTCCTGTACAAATAAGTAGGTGTTTCTATAAGTGATTGTTTAAGAGAGTAAGTATGTGTAAGTTTCTGTAGAAGTAAGTGTGGTAGTGTGTGTATAACTGTATATGCAAGTAAATGGATGTTTGATACTTTGTTTGCATGTGTGACTATGTGTGTGAGTAACTCTATGGATGAGTGGCGGTGTGTAACAGGATGTATAGGTGTATGAGTACATATGATGAGTGAGTACATGTATGAGTGACTGTATAGGGACTGTTGGTGAATGAGTGGATGTGTGTGTAGATCTTGGAATTACTGAATAGGTGTGTTGTAACTGGTATTGGTATGTCCATTGTTTTGAAAATGTTAGTTTGTATTTTTGAGTGTGTGTATCAAAGGTTATATTAGGGTGAGAGGAGGTCTGCCACTCTATCACAAGGATGATGTCATCAGTGATTTCATCAGTGATGTCATTTGAGATGTCATCAGTGATGTCATGAGTGATGTCACTGACCATGTCATGAGTGATGTAATATGTGACATCATCAGCAGTGCATTGTGGGCGCGCGAGTTATAGTTAGCTGAACTAACTATAACGGGGGAATTTCTATGGTTTTGTACGAGTGAAATGTCCAACTAACTATAACGCCCCTGAAACCTATGGTTTTTTCAGTGAATATATATATATATATATATATACACATACACACATATATATGTATTCACTGAAAAAAACATAGGTTTCAGGTACGTTATAGTTAGAAATTAGCATTTAAAAAACCTTAGAAATTCACTGAAAAAACCATAGGTTTCAGGGACTTTATAGTTAGTTGGAGATTTCACTCATACAAAACCAGAGAAATTCCACCGTTATAGTTAGTTCTGCTAACTATAACTCGCGGCCCCGCAATGCACTGCTGATGACGTCACATATTACATCATTCATGACATGGTCAGTGACATCACTGATGACATCACTGATGACATCTCAAATGACCGCGCCCCCTCCCTGCAACACTCTGCAAACGTGCCCCCTGGCGCGTTGTAAGTTTGGGAATTAATTCCCCTTGAATACTGAGGGTCCCTGGGGGCCAATTAGCCCACCAGAAACCTCCAGTATGAGCCAGGGAGCTGCGTTGCAGAGAGGTGGTCCGAGGCCACGCCCCTTTTTACACCACTCTGCAACGCAGCTCTGTGGCGCTTACTGGAGGTACATGGTGGGCTAGTTGGAGCCCAGGGACCCTCAGGATTCAAGGGGACTTAATCTCCAACTTAAAACGTGCCACGGGCGCGTTTGCACAGTGGTGAAGGGAGGGGCGGGCCTGATGTGACATGGTGCAAACACGCCCTGTGGCGTGTTTTAAGTTGGGGGATTAAGTCCCCTTGAATCCTGAGGGTCCCTGGGGGCCAACTAGCCCACCAGGTACCTCAAGTAAGCACCACAGAGTTGCGTTGCAGAGAGGTGTAAAAAGGGGCGTGGCCTCGGACCACCTCTCTGCAATGCAGCCCTGTGGCGCTTACTGGAGGTACCTGGTGGGCTAGTTGGCCCACAGGGACCCTCAGGATTCAAGGGGACTTAATCCCCCAGCTTAAAACATACCACAGGGCACGTTTGCACACTTGTCACATCAGGCCCCGCCCCCTCCCTGCACCACTGTGCAAAGGCGCACCGTGGCACGTTTTAGTTGGGATTAATTCCCTTCAATCCTGAGGGTCCTGAGGCCAACTAGCCCACCAGGTACCTCCAGTAAGCGCCACAGGGCTGCGTTGCAGAGAGGTGGTCCGAGGCCACGCCCCTTTACACCTCTCTGCAACGCAACTCTGTGGTGCTTACTTGAGGTACCTGGTGGGCTAGTTGGCCCCCAGGGACCCTCAGGATTCAAGGGACTTAATCCCCAACTTAAAACACGCCACAGGGCGTGTTTGCACACATGTCACATCAGGCCCGCCCCCTCCCTTCACCACTGTGCAAACGCGCCCCGTGGCGCGTTTTAAATTGGGGGATTAAGTCCCCTTGAATCCTGAGGGTCCCTGGGCTCCAACTAGCCCACCATGTACCTCCAGTAAGCGCCACAGATCTGCGTTGCAGAGTGGTGTAAAAAGGGGCGTGGCCTCGGACCACCTCTCTGCAACGCAGCTCCCTGGGTCATACTGGAGGTTTCTGGTGGGCTAGTTGGCCCCCAGGGACCCTCAGTATTCAAGGGGAATTAATTCCCAAACTTACAACGCGCCAGGGGGCACGTTTGCAGAGTGTTGCAGGGAGGGGGCACGGCCCCCGGCGCGATGCCGGCTTTTCTTTTTTTTTTTCACACAGCCCCTCTTCTTTTCCCATTTTTTGGGCCCTGGGGACCCCATCCCCAGGGCCTGACCCCTATTTAAAAAAACAAAAAAACGGGAAGAGGGCCGCGTGGCCCCCCTCCCAAGGCCAATTACTGCCCCGGGGACCCCATCCCCCAGGGCATTGCCAGACTTTATTATTTTTTTTTAAATAAAATTATTTGGAGTGGGGCCGCGTGGCCCCCCTCCTCAGGCCATTTATGGCCCCGGGGACCCCACCTCCTGGGGCCGGCCTTTCCTTTTTTTTAAATGTATTTATTTATTTTTACGGGGGAGGGGGGCCGCGTGCCCCGGGACCCCATCCCCGGGGCCTGGCCTCTGTGAATGGGACCATGGGGAGCCCCAATGCCCCCACGGTCCCGCTGGCTCCCGCCTCCTGCGGGAGCCGGCATTGCTTTTCCACAAGGGAGCAGCTCCCTTGTGGAAAGCAGTCTGGTTTGGATTTTGAAGCGAGAGCAGGCTTCCTGCTCTCGCTTCAAAATCCAAACCACCGCTTGCTATGGCAGGGCGGGAGCCGCACGGCTCCCGCCCTGCCTATAGCAAACAGCAGTGTCCTGGGGGTGGGCACCCCGGGACACTGCAGGAGCCGGCCCTGGGGGGTGGCGGTCCCCAGGGCCATCACGAGCTCCAGGAGGGGGGCCGCACAGCCCTCCTCCCAACCATTGCAAAGCCCCGGGGAGGTGGTGGTCCCTGGGGCTCGGGGTCCGTACGGACCCCCGCATTTACATTTTTAGTGCCCCGGGAGGTGGTGGTCCTCGGGCGTGTGGGGGCTTGAGCCCCCACACAGGTTTTTAAAATTAAAAATAGAGCCCCGGGGAGGTGGCGGTCCCCGGGGCATGTAGGGGGGCTCGAGCCCCCCCACAGGTTGTTTTAGTATAAATAGAGCCCTGGGGAGGTGGCGGTCCCCGGGGCGTGTGGGGGGCTTGAGCCCCCCCACACAGGTTATTTTTTTCAAAAGAGAAAGCCCTGGGGAGGTGGTGGTCCCCGGGGCTGCGGGGGCCCGCTATTATTTTATTAGGAATGCCCCCGAGACCTGGCCCACCCGGGGGCTCATTTAAATGAAGCGGGGGAGCCCGCGCTTCATTTTTTTAAAAATTTCGGCGGGATTCGCGACCCTAACGCGAATACCGCCGAATTTTTTAAAAAAAATGCTTTGTTGGGCCCTGGTGGTCCTTGTGGGACCCCCTGAGCAGGCCTAGGGGGTCAGGGTGTTTCTACCCTGCCCCCTTTTCTTATTTTTCATGCTTGTTTCACTGTTTTCTTGTGACTCGGTTCTACCAAGTCACAAGATGGCTGCCAACACTTCCTGGTTTGGAGTGTTGGCAGCCAATCACAGTGAAGCTCGTGGTCGGGAGGGTTCGCGAATCCACCGCGTCCCTAGATATCGAAACTTTTATTTTTTGAATTTCTCAGCAACTACTGAACGGATTTACACCATTTAAAAAAAGGTCGCTTTCTGAACCAAGCACTACCTTTTTGCCAAATTTGGTGTAATTCAGTTCAGCAGTTCGAGCTGTAGCCGTGTCTAAAGTTTCCTATGGGAAATTGAATTTCTGACCTCTATTTTTTTTAATTTCTCAGGAAGTACTGAACGGATTTACACAATTTAACAAAAGGACTCTTTCTGAACCAAGGGCTACCTTTTGCCAAATTTGGTATAATTCCGTTCCGCAGTTCGGGCTGTAGCCGTGTCTAAAGTTTCCTATGAAAAATAACATGGGGAAAACACGTTTTGGGACCCCCCTTTTTTCTTGGCCCTCGCTTCGCAAATCACCCCGAAACTTTCAAGACAGGAGCTGACTGGAGCGCCCCACTAGTTTTGAAAATTTCGCAAAGATTCGTAAACGACGCCAAAGTTATTAGGAAAACAAAAAATGCTTTTCCTATGGAAAATAGGTCCTAACTATAACTACCTACTGGCGACCGCCAGTAGGTAATATATACACATATATATCTATATAAATTCACTGAAAAACCATAGGTTTCAGGCACGTTATAGTTAGAAATTAGCATTTAAAAACCTTAGAAATTCATTGAAAAAACCATAGGTTTTAGGGACAGTTATAGTTAGTTGGACATTGCACTCGTACAAAACCCGTGAAATTCCCCCGTTATAGTTAGTTCAGCTAACTATAACTCACGCCCCCGCAATGCACTGCTGATGACATCACATATTACATCACTCATGACATGGTCAGTGACATCACTGATGACATCACTGATGACATTTCAAATGACATCACTGATGACATCACTGATGACATCATCCATGTGATAATTTTATGCATCTTCTCACACCCTTATATAACCTTTGATACACCCACTCTAAATTACAGACTGCCATTCGCAAAACCATACACACTCCAATACCAATAACTACATACCCACTCACTGATTCTTAGGTCTACACACACACACACATCTACTCACTCACCCGTACAGTCACTCATACTTACAGTCACTCAGTACAGGACTATCATATGCACTCATACACCTATATAAACACTCACACACCGCCACTCATCCATAAAGGTACTCACACACCTAGTCAGTCATGCAAAAAATTAATCACACAACATTTACTCACCTATACAGTTAGACACACACCAACTCACTTACTCATACAAATACTAGCACATTCTTACGCTCTTATACAATAACTGATACAAGCACACACGCATCCATACAGCCACTCTCACAATCACACACTCTCACTTATAGCCTTTTAAATACTCTAACACACATATATACTGCCTTTTACATATGTAGTTACTCGCACATGTACCACTGAGATATACATTCACTCACTAACACACCCATACACACACTCACCCACCCAAGCAGTCCATCAAAGATGCACTCTTCAAATCATGCACCCAGTGAATCACCCACTCACACATCTATGTACAGAGTCACACACACCCCACCCACACAAACACTCAGGCACCCATACAGATACTCAGAGAACCAATCAATAACCCATATAGACACTCATGTAGCTATTCGCAAATCCATGCATCCACTTACACACCAACAGACAGACGGATACAGACATTCACCCAGTTTAGTCACTAACCCATGCATTCAGTAAGATACGTTTAATCACTCACTTATAGAGTCAGTCACACACCTACTAAATCATCCATTCAGACACTTATACACCCACTCATTCTTCAATACGCCTTTGCCTATATATATTAAACATATTTAAACTTTACAGAAACACACAGTCACTGGATGATGTCATCAGTGATGTCATCAATGATGTCACTGACCATGTCATGAGTGATGTAATATGTGACGTCATCAGCAGTGCATTGCGGGGGCGCGAGTTATAGTTAGCTGAACTAACTATAACGGGGGAATTTCACGGGTTTTGTACGAGTGCAATGTCCAACTAACTATAACTGTCCCTAAAACCTATGGTTTTTTCAGTGAATTTATTTAGTTGAAGCCCCGGGGGTGGCAGTCCCTGGGGCTTGGGGGGGCCTTAGAGGCCCCCCATACATAACTTTTACAAACCCCCGCATGCCCCCGGGACTTGGCCCACCCGGGGGCCAAATAACAACGAAGCGCGAGCGACCGCGCTTCGGTTTTTTTTTTTCACGGCGGGATCCGCGCATCATAAGCGCATCCCGCCGATTTAAAAAAAAAAAAAAAAAAAAAATGTTGGGCCCTGGGGGTCCTTGTGGGACCCCCTAAGCAGGCCTAGGGGATCAGGGTGTTTCTACCCTGCCCCCTTTTTGCGTTTTGCGCACTTGTTTCTTGTGCCTTGGTTCTACCGAGGAACAAGATGGCTGCCAACACTTCCTGGTTTGGAGTGTTGACAGCCAATTAGCATACAGCTCGTGATCGGGAGGGTGCGCTCAGGGTGCGCGGACCCTCCGCGGCCATAGATATATATGTGATTTTACTTTTGATTTTCTCAGGAACTACTGAACAGATTTACACCATTTAACCAAAAGGCACGGCACTGAACCAAGGGCTACCTTTTTGCCAAATTTGGTGTAATTCCGTTCAGCAGTTCGGGCTGTAGCTGCAACTAAAGGTTCCTATGGAAAATTGCATGGGGAAAACACGTTTTGGGACCCCCCTTTTTTCTCGGCCCCCACTTGACAAATCACCCCGAAACTTTCAAGATAGGAGCGGACCGGAGCGGGCCATAAGTTTTGAAAAATTCGCGAAGATTCGTCAACTGGCGCCAAAGTTATTGGGAATAGAATGTTCCGGATTTCCTATGGAAAATAGGTCCTAACTATAACTATCTACTGGCGACCGCCAGTAGATAATATTAATATATATATATAATGATAAACTATATATATATCCACCTACCTGTTTAGTTACCTACGTAATATACAAACAAACTAGTTGTAGAACCATGAAACAACATCCATATTATACTATTCAAATAAACATGCATGGACACTTGTACTATTTAAATAGTTTTGAATGTTGCCAATATATTAATATGTATCCAAGCCATAAACACAATAAAAACAAACTAAAAGCAATCCACATATCTACAAATTATATCATAACATATTCGCTGTATAAAATAATAGATTCTCCTTCGTGTTACACAAGAATCCATGTACCTATCTATGAAGCTAGTAAACTTCTTCCTTCCTTATTTGAGGAGAATGTAGCAGACTGAGACATCCATGACTCAAATCGAGAAAATATCTAATCTTTCTGCTTTACAAACGTAAGAAAGCGAAGTATTACCGTTCATCATAAGAGAATCCAGATACCAGGGACCATACCAAATGTAGTTTTTAATGGTACATCATATGTTATTAAGATGCGTTCCAAGCAGTAAACACAAAAAAACAAAATAAAGGTAATCTGTACATCAGTATGTTAAAATGTATTAAAGCATATTCAATGTGTAAATTGATAGATTGTCTTCCAAGGTGCATGATACAGACTACTTCAATAATTATATTTTGACATGTCTCTTCAATTAACACTGCCCAAGCACACCTGTCATTTTTAATAACCGTCTATGGACACACATTCTATTTTAATAATTACAGTAGGATGCAAATTCTATTGAGGAGGGTGGGAAATCTGCGGCTAGATAGTCTCTACCAGAAAGAGTGTTACTGAAGGTAAATAACTTGTTTGTCTTTAACATATGCTGTTCGCAATAAGTAGGTCAGGCCTACTGGCTTTGTCATAGCATTTCATAATAAACAGATCAAATCTATGAACAATCGGTCAGGACTTTTCCCAATTAACCTTTACCGTTGACTTTACACCTTACGCAACACTGGCCTATTCATGTGCGAATAAACTGGTAAGCATCATGCATACAATTATAAATTACAAATAAATAGTAAAATACACCTTACAAAACAATAAACAACCACTCTCCATACAGTTTAACAAGAATCATCACAGTAAAAAACCCCAGGTTTTGTCAGAGTATGTGTCCAGTGCCAAAACCCCTGCTATTACGGTAATCTGTGCGATGACTTGTAACAAAATACCTGTCTACAGCCTGTAAAACAATGTGATAACAACCAGCTGTGAAAGGTTTACTGGCTTTAAAAATGTGTTCCACAATTAAAAAGCTAGACCAACTGCCATTGTCATAACACTTCATAATAAGTAGACCAGACCTATGGCATCAGACACGGTTCCCAGTGCATCAATCAGACTAATAGCTTGTCACCATAACCAACTGAGGTCTACCGTTTTGAGGGTTATATTTTCCACAAGGCAACCATCAGACTCATTACATTAGAAAGGTATACAAAATGACAGTTGGCCAAATCAAATTTCCTAAGAGGTCCTACCAATGATTCTAACAGAACAAACCTTCTTGATCCACCGTTTATCACACAGGATTACCAACAGCAAAACCGTTGTGGTAATTTGTGAGATTCCTTGTAACAAAATGCCTATCTGTAGGCTTTATTATAGAGTAATAACAATCCACACTTAAATGTCTATTGACTTTAACATATGCTTTTCGCAACAAATATGGCAGGCTTAGTGCCCTTATCCCAACATTTCATAATAAACAGATTTGGCCTATAGCCATGATCATTGGCTTGTTACCATAACTAACTCAGTCATGCTGTGTCGAATATAAGCTTTGCCGCATGCCAGAATGCGCAACACAATCAGTCTTTTTAGTGGAAACTCACAAATCTGGCCCGATCACATCCTCTGCTCTGGGTTAATAACATGTGGGTGGAGTCTACGCCCCTCTCTTGGTAGTACTCGGGAAGCTCTTTTTTGTTGATCATATAGGATCAGACTACAATTGTACTGTCAAGCCAGACCTAAAAATCCACGTAGATTAGTGTAGCACTGGGCATCCCACACTGCTCTCAAACACAAAACTGCACTCTGAAGTCAAAAGTTAATGATGAAAGGGAAGGGGATCTGTGCTGCTGCTGGAAAAAAACAAGCACTGTAAATTATGAAGTTATCTAAGACATTTTAACAACATTAATGTCAAGTGTGTGCCATTAAATGTTCAAGCTCAGGCATCCATACTGCTGCTAGCTCTGGCAGCAGGATAAACAAAAAATTACCGCTGCTTGGAAGGGATGCACATTTTCCTGCAGAAGCACACCATTTCTGCCCAATCAAAACGTACTCCTCACTACCAACATGTGGGTGGAGCCAAAGTCCCTCTCTGTAGAACAACTGAAAGCTCTTTTTTAGGTTGATCACATTACGTCTAGCAACAGCTGTGCTGTCAAGCCAGACCTAAAAAAAGAGTAAAAGAACCAATTCTGGAGCCATCCACTAAATGGAGAAATAACGCACAGCATGTGAATGGAGAGCCTTTAATCCCGACAATGCCTCTTCTTCCGTGGCTGTACTTTAATCGGTGAGGTGGGGGCACATGAAGGAGTAATCGTCTCACAGGATAAATGTAGCATAGGAGTAACGGTTGAAAGGAACAGGGGGTCATGATATCTGAGATAAGGAGACTCCTCTATCTTCCTTGTATTGAAACAGAGTGTAGCGCAGGAAAAGTCACCATGGTTAGCCATTTGTAGGGATTTGCATGCAAGCAAGTGTGGTGAGGAGGGTTTTGAAGGGGGGTGGGGTGGTGCAGATGCAAACACTCCATAAACTTAGATTCAACATAGCAGGTAGAGCTGAAAGGAGGCGGATGGGCAGTTAATTTAGGAGGAATGGAGCACCTCTGAATATTCAGTCAGTGTTCCTTGTAATAGTGTCTAAAAGGAAATTTTGTCTTTCTCGGTTTCAACAAATAAATCCAATTTCTCCATTGGTGGTTTTTTTTAACCATTAAAATCTGTTAAAACTGAAAGCATATTTATAGTGGTGGCTGTGTGGTCCTATTGATGGTGGCTATGTGGGCACTGGATGTTGAGTGTATTTACTTATGCTAGTAGGCGTCTTGTATGAACTTGATAGTTCAGACCTATAATTGTGTGTATTCTGTGACTGGTATGTAAATTTGATGGGTCTGTATGAATGTGGCTGTGTAATTGTCTGGGCTATATTGGTGGTTGTGCAGTCAGGTAGTGGTTGACTGTTCATATGATTTTTGGGTGACTGTTTGATAGTGGGTGTGGTACCATATAAAAGTGAGTGGACACTTACAAAGGTGGGCATGTGGGATTATTGTGATGCGTTTGTTGGTGTGTGATGAATGTGTGGAAATATGAACGTTTGTGTGTTTGAACATTATGTTGTATGGGCATATGATTCTACTATGGACATAAAATGGTGGGTGTCTTAGCATATGCCGGTTGGTGTGTTGCATGATTTGGTGGAGTTTGATGTTTAGTATGACCAAGCTCCCCTGCTATTCTGGTTCCCTCACCTGAAATGCATCCATTCTGTGACCCCAGCATTCCCTCTTTGTGCCCTGAGCTCCCTGCATTTAATTTGTGCCCATGAACCCACTTGGAGGCTTCACCCGTAATGGAGGACAGAGCAGTCACTATATCCCCAAAGATGGCTTTTTAGGGGACAGTATGGCAGGGGCTGGGACTAGGGGGAATGGGATGGGGGGTATCTTCCTTTGTTACTGGGAAAGGCCTGTGCTATATTGCGTTATGTACATTGATTCTGCACCTTGTGGTTTTATGCTGCAAAATTTTTTATGTTTATTGTACTATGCATATGAATAGAAATATTCATGCTGAAAAGTGCCCAGGACGTGTTGTGTATGATAATAAAATTAAAATTGGTTAAAAAAAATCATTACACAACCAGAGCAGACATGTTGGACTTCTATTTAAAGCAAAGGAAAACCAACAGCACCAAACAATTTCCAACAATCCCCTCCAAGGGGAGGCTAACCCAGCCTCTGCATTCCTTTAAACAACTATCACAAAGTGAATTTATGGATCTTGTCAAAGCAAGAAGGCCAGTCGGCTACCTTTCTGACCCGTGGCCACCACAAATCTTCAAAAACATTCTTTTAACTACCTCTGGTGTCACTCCAGTGAGAATAATCAGCAATAATTCTTTAACTACCAGAATTTTTCCACAAGACTTAAAAAAGGCATACAAACGGCCATTATTTAAAAAAAAAAAAAGACACTGGACCCGCATGGCCCAAACAACTACAGACCAATTACAAATTGACCTTTCCTGGGCAAACTGATAGAAAGAGCAGCATTTGCCCAGATGTCACAGTTCATTGAAAATAACTCCATATTTTCCGACTTCCAAACAAGATTCCATCCAGGAAGAGGCACAGAATCTGCCCTCATCGCCATCTGGGATGACCTGAAAACCCACTTCTGGATCACATCCTACCTTTAAAACAGAACAAATGTCATTCATACTCTCCCTTTCCCACCCAAACCATACTTCACAAAAGCAAGGGTCCCTCAAGGCTCTATCATCTCACCCATGCTTTTCAACATCTACATGAAGTCATTTTCGGCAATATTCAATAAATTTCAGCTCACATGCTATAACCATGCAGATGACACACAAATACTTCTTAAACTGGAAAGCCCCAAAGACATAGGACACTCAGTCTTCAAATGCCTCAGATCCGTTAATCAGTGGCTGACATGGAGTCATCTCAAATTGAAGGCTTCAAAACTGAAATACTCACATGTAGCAGTTGGAAAAATTATGACCTAGTCTACGTCTGCCTGACAATCTGCGAACACCTCCTAAAGTATCTAAGGTAGTAAGAAACCTTGGAATTACCATGGACTCCAAATTATCAATGAATGCCCAAGTGGGCAAGTTAACAAGATGAAGCTTCATTACTATGAAAACTCTGAGACGCATCTTCCCCCACCTAGGATTTCCACACAAGGTCTAAACTACTATCTCTCTTGTATTGTCTAAACTTGATTACACCAATGGCCTCTACCATGGATCATCTTTATCAACTATGAAAAGACTACAACGAATTCAGAACTCTGCTGCCAGTTTACTCCTACATGTAAATTCACAAGCCTACGTCTCCCCTGCCTTAAGGGCCCTACATTGGTTACCGGTTGCCAGAAGATTCACCTTCACACTGCTTTGTATCACCCACAAAGCAATACATACAACAGGACCACTTTGCATCAGGAATAAAATCACCAAATACATACAACAAAGGAACCTCCGCTCCAGATTGGCACCTTGCCTCAAAACCCCTGCATACAAGAAACAAAAACATGGGTGGTAAAACTTTCTCTGTTCAAGCAGCCAAACTATGGAATTCATTACCCCCAAACATAAGATCTATGGATAACTATCTTATCTTCAAAAAACTACTCAAAAGTTGGCTCTTTCCTACATGACCACGATACTCAAACACAAATATACAGCATATGCCTGTGCATGCAAACATGTATACGTTGATTATATGTATGTATTTAGATATGCACATTTCTTTGTACAAATATATATACTACTTATGGTTTAAAAATATATAGATATTCTTTAGGTCTGCTTAACAAATGTATATATGACTTATGGTTAAATATATATATACATATATTATTTTATGCTTAACATGTATATAGGTCACTGCATAGTTTTCATATAATTTATTTGATTAGATGCTTATAGGTCTCTGTTTTTATTTTATTTATCTATCACAATATGTAAATATGATCATAACAACTGTATCTATAAGTGCTTCACTATTGAAGTATTGAGGAAAATATAAAAAGAAAATGAAAAGAAATAAAAAATACACAAATAAATTTGCCTTATCTGAGTTTCTAACTATATATCCATACATGCACATATGGAACTTCATCTTATACATGTATACCCTTTCTATGTAGTTATATATCTATATACTTCTGCTGTAGAAAAAAAAGCCTTTAACTCCCTCCAATGCACGACTGTCTCATCCTTTACCTCTCACAATATATCCTCTACTTCAATCTCTGACTCATCCCAAACCTGGTTCTACTTCTGTGATCTCCCTAATAACCCTTTCTTGACTCTTCTCTCCTCTATCCCTCCTTGACTCACCCCAAACCTCATTCTAGTACTATGATCTCCCAAATAACACTTTCTAGACTCTTCCCTCCTGTATCCCTCCTTTGACTCATCCCAAACCTCATTTTTTTACTATGATTACCATAATAACCTTTTCTAGACTCTTCCCTTCTATATCCCTCCATTGACTCATCCCAAACTCATATTACTAATAACACTTCTAAGGCTGTTCCCTCCTCAATCTCTTCTTTATCCTATTCAATTAAACTAACAGACTCACATGTCTACAGCTCAAATTAACAACTAATATGTCCCTATACTAATTCACCACTAATCCTTTGGGTTCTGGAGAACCGTTGTCAGGGGTAGTAAGCGGTATATAAATACAATTGAAATAACCATAAATTACTCGCAAACAACTGCTCTACCCAAACACTAAATTGAATATTTTCATAGTACTATAGGTTGGTGAGTTAGTGAATACTGATTTCTTTCATATGAAACACTTCAAAAATTCTTCCCACACTTAACTAAACCGAAATACACCCTTGTTATCCGTATTATTAAGGCTAGATTAGGGCAATAGCATTTATCTGTGAACCCTCTGTCCCTTAGGCAAAAACATTTTCAAGCTCAAAGGGCCATGTAGTGGTAGGCCATATGCAAAAGTTGACCGGTCATCTTTCAGTTGCTCATTACTGTATTTGGGTGTTAAACTGGTTTTATTGAGGCGGAACCCAGACCATGTTAAATTGTAAAAAAAATGCTAATATTATCACAAAATGTGCCACATTAGGTAACATAATTTTCCTTTTCCTGCCGCATAATATAGTCAACCCTGAATAACAATTTGGTCCTCCCCTGAAGCAAAATTCCATTGGCCCTAACCTTAGGAAAAGGCTACAGAGGCAAGACAGTGCTGCAGCTAGAAGAGTAACAAAAACACCAAGAGGAACCTACATTTCTCCATTGATGCTGACTCTACCTTGATTGGGGTGAAAAAACGGAACTTTAAAGTTCTTTGCACAATATATCATTCAATCCATGGCTCAGTGCTCTATGATTCCATTGCCAGGAGCTGGAAAAGAGAATAGGAGCAACTGCAGCAGATAGAGCTTGATGGGATATTGGTGGAGTGTGCTTCATTAAAGTAGTACTATACGTTTTCCAGCCATTCTAGACTGTGCAGCCCTTTTAGCTACATTGTCCTGCTTATCTTTAACTTTTTCATTAAAAAATATCCTTGGAAGAGTTTTTCTTTTTACTTTTTAATGTATAGAGTTTTTAAAATTAAAAACGGCTCTTTGTTAAAAGAGAACACACACAATTGTGCTCTTGTAGCCTAAATATGCTGTCAAAAATATTTTCTTTTTATAATAAATTGATTTGTCTAAAGAAAAAGTTGGTTTTATTACAGTTAGTAAAAAGTGATATGTGATCCCAGGGATGGATGGGACAATTCAGTCCTTATGATTGTTACTGGGGATCTTTTGATCTGTTAAAAACAAACCTTGGACTGATACACATACATGCAAACAAACAAGTACAAACATATGTAGTGTTAAAATAATAATGAACAAACAGCAACTATTCAAATAACCATGTATAGAAACATATTGTCAATTAACCATGTAAGACAAATAAGGTATTCAAATAAACATCGTAAACCTATCTACTAGTAAAATAACCATGTTCAGATGTACAGACACATACATATACTATTCAAAGAACCACAGAAAGACAAAGATACTATTTAAATAACTATAATGACAAACACATGTTATTAATCAAATAACAAATTCAGAAGAATGTCCTTTTCAAACACCCATGAGGAAAAGCATGGTATTGAAATAAAGTTTTGACATGCATGTATTATTAAAATAGCCTTGAATGACACATGACCTATTTTAAAAAAAAGAATATTAGGATATAGGTTTGTAGTATAGATATGCAGAGTGTAATATGCTATTTATTGCAATTGTTGAGTGAGGGGAGAGACTAGAGTCATGAGAGGTTGTTATGCACCCCCTACTTCAACAATGATAGTAAGCATATTACTCTCTGTGGATCTGCATACATGAGTCAATGCATGCTCTCTTTATTACATAGTAGCTATAAACACATGTATTTAACAAGAAACAGGGCACACATGTTTACTTCTGCGCAGTGAGATAAATTTACAGTGAATAGGCCATGTATTAGTAAGATGGTTTTCCTCTCTAAAGTCATTGTAAATTCAATCTATCAATATGTGAGACATGAAGCAGTGTCTTCATAGTAATAAATGAATGACTGTACATTTATTAGTAAACTTTTTCCAAATAACATGCATTATTGAGCCGCATTAACTTTTACCGGCATGCCAAAAGCTTATGTACTTAATTGATTGATCATTTACCAAAGTGCCATGCATACAAGCACAAATATTAAAATGAGCAATCAAATTAGTTAAATAATCAAACAATAAATGAGCGACAGAAAAAAATATTGACAAAAGGGAAAGTGACCATGAAAGAGAAGTCAGAATGGATGTGCTGTATGGTTGGATGCATAAGTAGGAAATCAAAACAAAATGCAATGGAACTATGTTTTTAAAATATTCAAGAGTGTGCACGAGTTCATGGGAAGGAGTGGGAGTTAAAATGTCGACCAGAGAGTGACAGGCCAGCGACAAATATATGTGATGAGGCTCACAGAGAACAGCCTGGACATAAAGGAAGACCACTGCTGCAAGAAGGAGGTAAGCAAGAGTCATGGCCTTAAGCACAACTGATCCCAATACATAGAGATGATCGGTGCTGAGGAGGCAAGACAAGGTCAATGAGGGACATCATGGATGCCACTTTCAAGTAGAGGAGGCATGATAACTCATGTTTGCCTGCAGTATGGTTCAGGGTCATACTCTGTTAGGGTGAGCTTAATGAAACCTTCTGAGGAGACATTCATTCTGTGAAATGATTCTCCTCCTAGCCTGTATCAACATAGGGTCTTGCTACTTGATAAAAATATCAGCAGCTCTGCCTTTGGTGGAATAGAGGGTGAGATCCTGCAATATCTAAAAAGCAACCAACAAGCAGCAAACTACAAGAAAGAAGTTTCTCTTTCCATCGGGTTACTCGTTCTGACCCCGAGGAGAGTGATCATCTCAGAAGTGCTTCCATATCTGGTCTCACCCAAAGTTGAAGAGGCTCTCATGGCCTACTAGCAAGCTCTTCACAAAAAACATATGACTGAGCATGGGCGGGCTACCTTTGAAAAGTGAATGGGAGCATTTTTAGAAAAGAAAACGTCTATGTTGAAAACGAAATTGGTCACAATGAATGGAGACTAAGGGCCTGATTTAGATCTCGGCGGACGGGTTACTCCATCACAATGGTGACAGATATCCTGTCTTCTGAAATATAAATCCCATTATATCCTATGGGATTCATATTTCGGCGGACGGGATATCCGTCACCATTGTGACGGAGTAACCCGTCTGCCGAGATCTAAATCAGGCCCTTAGTGACACAGGGAAACATAATGGATGCAAGACTGTTGTCTGCCATTAATCACAATGAAAAGTGTGATGTAGAGCCACTATCCAGCTAGAAAGTAGAGTCTTGGAAAATTCAAGAGCGCAGCAAACATCAGGATTTTGGGTCTTCCAGCAGAAGTGGGAAAGTCAGACTTGTGGACCAAGATGGAATTCTTTCTTATGAACCAGAGGAATCTGACCAACGATGGGTATCCAGTTCTGGTCAAACAGGCATTTAGTCTAGCATCTCAGAGGTGGGGTAATACCTCCGGAAGCCTTGGGATTCTGGTACTCACTCTGCAAATGATGTATTGAGAGAAAATATTCTAAAATGATCAGCTGCAAAGAAGATAGTTAATTACCTAGAGAATAAAATCTTATTGTTCCACAACTTAAGTGTGTAAACAAAAATTAAACAGAAAATAAGTGTAAGTGCTGCAGATAGAACTTGTGAACTCAAAGGTTCAGGCTTCTGGCTGGTTCCCCTTGAAGTTGAGACTGCAACAGAATGGGAAAGTTCACCGAGATTGATGCAGCAAGACATTTGTGACCTGGGTGAAAATTAGCAAGACTATGAGAGGAGCTGTGACTGCCTCTGCTGGGTGGTTGAGTCAATCATAATCCTGCATGAGAGGGGGCAGAGAATTAGGACACTAACGATGAGACATGTAAGGCACTTGTGCTTTTCCTAAGTTGGTACCGTGTTAGGACGCTACTGTTAGTAGCACTGTAATGTAAGTAGACACATTTTTGTATGTCACCTGATGCTTGTGTTTTTTAATCCAAAACCTAAAGGGAAACGGATGTCAGATAAGAGAACTGAGACTAGGGCAGATGCAAGTAGAGAAGGGTAGTTTGAGAAGGAGCCATTTAGAGGATGTTAAAACAGAGAAAAGAAGATAACCAGAATATTAGAAGTTAGTCACGCAAGGCGAGGGTGAAAAATCCAGACGACAGAGGGAGCTGTAAGGATTTACAGTTTGGTATCATGGAATGTAGGAAACTGACTGCTTTTGCAGACAGTATAAAGAGGATTCTGGAGTGACTGATAGCAGAAATGTGATTGGTTGATGGGCAGGGAGGAGTAGAAGATAACTCCAAGTTATCGTGCAGAATCAGCAGAAATAAAGAGAGCAACTGGAGAGGAGCGAGTAAGAGTTACAGAAATTTTGGAAATCAAGTATTTGATTTCATTGTGGTTCTGATTGTAGTTAAGTAATGTGATGTCATCCAGGTTTTGGTAGCAGTAACTATGCAGCTCCATCAAGAGGAACCTCAACTAGGATCCCATCTAAAAAATGTAGAGATGGGCATTACCCTGTGGGCGTGCATTACCATGTAAAAATAATATTTTTCTATTATATTAATCAGGTCTAAATACATTTAGATGACTGTCATAGGTCCCGCTAAGGGAGAGAAAAATGCTTGATCAGTTTGAGGGAGATATGTTGCAAGGGTAAGTGTGTGTGTAGTCCACAAACTCACTCACAAACCTCTGCTCACATAGTATCAAGAAAGGAAGCGGATTACAAAATCCTTCCGGAATTACTTTGGTTGATTGATTGATTGATTGATTTAATGGATGTCAAGACAAGGGGGAATTTGGGACGCAGATATGCAAGGGATTATTGACCAATGGTTTTTGACAGAGTGTGATGCAGGCCTAAAGCTTGAGGTCATCAGATGTCGGAGGAAGGTAGTTTATCAAGTTGTGTTCACCAAAATATTGCATGGCCTTACATTTTGTTCAGTTACCCTGCCTCTATCAGGGGATGAGTAGGATTGTATCACATTTCTTGAGATGAGACGATATGTGATACAAGAATGATTATGTGGTGATTTCTAATGATGTTCAAGAGATCTGTATGTGTGTGAATGAGAATAGGATGGAGAATGTTGATGGAATAAAGGTATCAGGTCAGATGCTGATTATATTTTGTGTACATATAGCAAACATTATTCTATATTAAGAGTGATGAATAAAAACTGAAAATGTTTAAAATAAACATATTTAATGTTTAGTTTTGACTTAAAGAATTTTATTTTATTTTCTCTATACAATAACATGTTGAGACTTTGCAGTTGGGCGGAGATCTCCACATGGTAAAGTATAGGGGAAAATAAAAAAAAACTATCTAACTCAAAAATAAATATTAAAACTATTTTTATATTTAATAGTAATGAAATTTAAATGTAAAAATGTATTTTTTAATGTAAAATAAAATAAAATGCTGCTGCACTATTAATTTAATTTTGAAATAAATTTTAATGAATGGAAATATACTAAAGTAATTTAATATTAATTTTCAGAAGTTTAAATTAAAATATAAATTCCTACCTAAACGAAATGAATTTTTGTTATTATACATTAACAATTATTAAAAGTGATATGTAGAATTAATTAAAATCCTTTTAGTTATATGTAAATAAGTATTATTGTTACATTATTTTTTCAATTCAAAATACGGTAATAAAATATTAAATATTTAAGTAATAAATATGTACTATTTTGATATATTTCTGAACATTTAATTATATTTATTTACATTTTTTAACTATTTTAAATAATTTAATTTAACATTTCCTATGGGGATTTATTTTAACTACCTACCTTCGTTATTTTCTATGGAGGGTGTTGTGGTACCAGTGGTTACCCATGTGTGGTGCTGGACCTACTACTGTTTTTTTTTTTGGTGTAACTTACACTCGAATTTTGGGAACAGCCAAAAGTAGGAAACTTACTCAAAACTGTAAATTACTCAAAAAGTGCAAGTTACCTTTGTGAATCACCCATATGCAAAACACACTACTCAAATAATAACAACCATTAAATTTATGTAGCACACTCTACAACCAAAATAATTGTCCCCTAAATACTGTTATAGATATTAATGGAAGCTAATTCAAAATCAATAATTGTATCTACCTGAGATGGGTGACAGATTGTGTGGACTGGCCCGGTTTTGTGCCTATGGTAGATTAAACAAAAATACCTGTAGAAGTTGCACTGGTCAACTTCATCATCATTATCATTATCAATCATGTTTAATTTGGGGTATCCTATTCTCCATATATTCATCTGTCCACACTTCTCACTTTCCATTCACTTATCTCTGCATCCATTCATCCACCCAGCCACCCATCATCCGTCCATCCATGCTTTTCTCCCTTCATTAATCCCTCATCCGTCTATCCTTCTCTTCATAATTCCACGTGTCTCTCCATCTAAGCAATCTCCTTCTCATCTATTCATTTCTCCATCTAACCTTCATCCATCTCGCATTTTGTTTTTGCCTTAAATTACACTGAACTGCCACTGACACCCACCACCTCTCAAGCTGCTAACGTGGGGGCTTGATGACGCCCCTGCAGGCGTGTGTTATTGAACGGTGTACGAACGGCTCCTGAATTATTCAAATAACAAGGCATAGACAATGTAGCCCAGATTTGAAACTCGGTTTATTGAAGTTTTTACTTTTACACAACCTGTCAAAGTTATAGTATCCTACGAATTACAACTGGTGCAGTTTGATACATCAGAACAATCCGTGGGTCCCAGTCCGCTGTGTAACTCGAGGAGGTGTCAGATCTAGGAGTGACAACAGTGAGGGGCACCCTCATTAGTGCTGGGAGGGAGCCTGTTATTCGTGTGGTGTACACCTAAAGTCTATGGGATGCAGAGCTCTAGTGATGACCCATGAAGATGCGTTCCTCCGAAACAGTAACTGTAGGGTGAGGGGAGTTATACAGCAGCATGAGTGATATGCAATGTGGGAGAAGAGTGGCAGTGGTTGGTGGGGGGGGCTGTGGCGAAGCAGCGACCAGTGGTCTGGTTGCCTCCTATACGGTTGTGGTGGTGTGAGCAGGCCGGCGGGGGAGGGGGGGGGCGGATCTGTATTAGTACATCACGGTTGGGGGGTTGTCCTCACATGTCAGTTCTCGGACCTGCATGAGCCTCTTCGTAGTGTGGATTGGTACTTTCGGCATCTCCCCAAAGGAGAAGAGCCTTGTGTCACTATACTGGTGATGGCGACTGGGAAGCTCTCCAACGCAGAGTAAGGGTGCGCTTAGCAAGAAGCTGAGCTAGGTTCGCAAAGCAGGCCCAATCTATGTTTCTTAGCTCATTTATAGATCCCCAAGGCAGTTGCCTCCCATGTGTTCAGGTGAGTTCAGTGACTGTGGCGAGGGTGTCATGGATGGCACACCAGTAGTGTGTTAGGGCGGGACGCACCCAAAGCATGTGCTGGAGGTCAGCGTCGTGGAAGTGGCACCTGGGGCACCTGAGATTGGCTGTTGGGAATATGCGATTTAGCTTGGATGGTGTTAGGTAAGCCCTGTGTACCACTGTATATTGGATACTCTTAAATCTTCAGTTACTGGAAATAGTCTGTGGTGATTCAAGCACCAATGTCCATTCTATATCGTGGAGAGCGTGCCCAATGTCATCCTCCCACACCTGTCTGTGGGGTGTTAGAGACACCCCTATGTGTTCCCGGATGGCCTTGTTTAACCGTGTAATTAGATGTCGCCTGGAGCCCGTAGGGAGGGGGGTTCCTCATCAACCGTGTGCCATAGGAGATGGCATGTTGCCAATAGTTGGCCGTGGAAGAGGAACTGACTGAGGAAGGATGTCGTAGTCTTGTCTTAGCTGGTTGAATATCTTCAGGTGATGGCCTTGGAATTGATTTGCTATTGTTTCAATAGACTTGTCATGCCAGGTGGTTAAATCCTCTATGGTGAAGGACCCAGGAAATCATGGCAGGCCTTGAAGAGGAATCTCAGGAGCATATAGCAGAAGATCGCATGTCAGCTGGAATGCCCGAGCTAAGCATCTGCGAGCTACCCAGACATGTAATGACCACAAGCGATACAGTTTGACTGAGGGCAGCAGGAGTTGGCGGAGGATATCTAATGGTAAAGGCCCATCACCGGTACAGGTTTCGTATAAGTTACTTCCTGCCAACCAGTGTGATATCCACTGGAGTTGGGCCGCTAAGTAATATGATTCAAAAGAAGGAGCTCCCAACCCAATCTGTCCCACTAGTAGCTGGAGTTTAACGAGAGCTATTTAATACCATTTGTCATTCCATATTAGCTCCCCCAGCATGGAGTCAAGCTCTTCAAAGAATGGCCTGGGTGGGCATACCGGTACATTGGAGAAGTAGTACAGGAGGCAGGGGAGGATTACAATTTTGGAGAGGGCAATTTTACCCGTGATGGCCAAGGGTAGTCTCTTCCAGAACTTAGTCTGGGATTTGAGGGTTGTGAGTGCCCGTTTCAGGTTGCCGTCAAAGAGGTCGTTCTGCGAGTGGTATAACTGGAATCCAAGATAGTCAACTGGTTCTTCTGCCTATGTCAGCTGGTTTTTGCGTAGCCAGAGTTCTTGTGGTGGCTTGTCGTGGCGAAGACATGTGACTTGGTCCTGTTCACTTGTAGGCCTCCTGCTGTTTATTTGAACTCTTGAGGGGTTTCTGCCGGGTTTCAGCTGGGAGGAAAAGAGGGATTCCCAAAGAGATTGGGGAGCATCCCCATGTCAAGGACTTCCACATATATGTCTACCAGTTTAGGGGCCAGGTGGACCAAGAAGCGATCATAGTACTCCAGTGGAAGTCTGTCCATGCACAGAGTTTTATTACGGGCTAGGTCGTGAATGGCCTTTTTCACCTCTACTCCTGTATGTGGGCATCAAGTTCTTCATGTTTAGGTTTGTGTTCTGAGATGCTGGGAATGATGAGGTCTGCCAGAGATGACACTGTCGGGTATAACATAGGGGGTGCCTGATAGAGGTCGGAGTAGTAATTATGAGTATGAGTATGTCTTGTTCTGTTAACAAGGGGGGCCGTGGCCTTGTTCTATCTCCATAATTGGAGGAGAGCTGAATTCCTGTTGCATCAGCCACGCCAGGAGGTGGCCCGGCTTATCTCCTGTAGAGTGTACTCAGGCTGTATTAGCTGCAAAGTTATAGCAACAGAGGCACTCAAGGAGGGCAGTGTGGCGGTCTTTGGCTTCCCCTAGGGCTGTGCGTGTATTGCCATTGTGTGGGGCCCGCAGCTCAAGGTCCACTAATGTTTCCTCTGTCTGGGTCAGGTCTCTGTCCAACACGCGGCTGTCCAACACTCTGCTGACCCCTACTATGGGGTCGATTCCGATTCGGGCCGGAAATTTCTCCGACCGAGCCGGACCCGGAGAGATTTCCGACCGAATCGGACCCGTGCAGTCCGACCGAACGAGTACGATGCGTCCGTATGTTAACGGACTCGAGTCGGTCGGACTCCCATTGAAGTCAATGGGAGCCGGTCGTCATAACGCGTACGCGGGCTCCCATTGACTCAATGGGTGCGGAGTCGGACAAGTGCGCCCCCTACAGCGGGTACGCGGCGAGCGATCTGCGCCGTACACGCACAGGTAGGGGACCCATGGGTCCCCCTGTGTGCGACTCGCGCGGCTACGCATACAGGGGGTCCGACACGGACCCCCAAAGTACGGCTCCGACAGCTCTTACGAGCCGGACGGCGCGGCTCGGTCGGACTGCTCGCGGCGCGCATCGTACTTACCCGGCCGGGAAACGTCTCCATTGCGCGGTGCGAGTCGAGTCCGAGCGAGTCGGTCGGAGCGGTTCGAGCCGGGAGCGAGTCGGTCGGAGCGGTCGGGATGCCCGGACGAGTCGGTCGGCGATTTCGCATCGTACTCGCTCGGCCGGACCCGCGTACGGTTCGGTCGGGAAACAGGGCTCCGAATCGGATCCGGTAAAGCCGAATCCGATTCGGAGCCCTACCGGCCGAGATCGGAATCGGCCCCTATGTTTTGAATGCCACCCCTCTGGTGACTACATTAAAAAAAATCCCACTCGATAGTGCGTGTGGTGGCTGTTGCATGATTCTTAGTGATTCTCAGACGTCCCCGGGAGCCTCCAGCTCCAATCCATGTCGATGATGTGGAATGCGTGATCGGCGACCACACATCCAAGGTAGTCTGAATGTTTGAGTTGCATGAGGATGGAAGCAGAGCAGAGGAATCGATCAATGCGAGCGTAATAATAGTGAGGGGCCGAGTAATGTGAGTATTGTTTAACGGTGGGATTGTGTGTTCTCCAGGCATTCAACAATGTCCAGTGCCGAACCCGATGAGCAAATTGCGCAGAGTGGAGAAACGTAGGTGCTTGGGGGAGAGGCGGGTGCAACCTGTCAAGGTGGATGTCTAGGACACTATTATAATCCCCACCTATTATCAACACTATATCTGCCCATTGTGCCAGGACCCCTGACAGAGAGGTCCAGAAGCCGGACTGGTCTGTGTTAGGCATGTGCACGCATCCCAGGAGCACCTGGGTGCCATCTAGGCGACCCTCTGGAAAGTCGTACCTGCCTTCACTGTCAATTACAGTAGTGAGCGTCTGAAAGAGTGTGTTGGGATGCAGCCAGATCAGCGCTGCTCATGCATATGCAGAGTATGTGGTACCATAGAGCGTGCCTTTTCAGTGCTTACCCACTCGCTGCAGCTCTTTGCTAGTGAGAGGGGTTTCCTGAAGGAAACATATGTGCACGTTTTGCTGCTTAAGATAGGAGTATACTGAGTATCAATGGGGCACTGTGTGCATGCCCCTGATGTTAAGGGTCAAGAATCTTGTCTGTGATTAGTGCGCCATGTATGAAGGGTGTATAGCCGTAGGCACTGACGTCTCCACCCTCCCAGGGCTGTTCACCACCTGCCCACTTGGAGTCAAAGCCAGTCTCCTATGTTGTTCGTGCTGCCAGGCAAACAGCTGCATTAACATGAGGAAAAAAATGAAACAGTGGCAGGTGCCTGCAGCAACAGGCTGCACGCCGAAACAATAGCTTGGTAAACTCTCCTAAGTGTCAATTGGTGGCTTAGGTGAGATCACCAGGGAAAGAGCTGTGCCTCTGTGAGGAGGCAGGAATCCAAGTTCGAAGTTGACCTGATTCTCTGCTGTTCGCTAGTGTGCTACATGCCCAGGCTGCTGGGGTCTAGCAGCTGGTGGGTCAGGCCTTGGAGGGGAATGGTTCTCACAGGCCGTTGAGTTCCTCACCACTGGCCGGTGGCTGTGTCTCGTCTGGCATCGCATTGCATGGACAGCAACTATAGACATCTGCCCGCATGGATGGGGAGAGTATCAGAGTATGCCATCGGCTGTCTGTGGGGTGACCTGCAGGCCTGTTGCCAGTTCCAGAGAGTGAGGGGGGCTCATATCAAGGCGGGTCCTCACTAGCGGTCGAGCTAATGTCTGAATCTGGTAATGGTGCAGGTTATTGGAATGTCTGGGCCATAGCTATGGCTAATTGTTGTTCCCTTTGCAGTACCTGCTGAGAGGGCACCCTGGTATCGTTGGTGAGTTGTTGGCTCTGCGACCTCGGCAACCTCTTCTTAGCCTCTTCTTCTGCTCAGTGTCTGCGCCTGTTGGGGAGTCGGTGCCAGCTTACATGTGATATTCAATACAGTCCCAGGCCGATGACAGTTCTGTGAAGAAGTAAGTTTGATGGTCTTGGATGATCTTTAACTTTGCCGGGTATAATAGCGAGTATTGGAGATGGAGGTCTCGGAGTCGACGCTTCACTCCAAGGAAGGAGGAGCACTGCCGTTGTACCATCATTGTATAGTCTGGGTAAAAGGAAACCTTGCAATTCTCAATTTTCAGTGGGCCCGCCTGCCAGGCCGCCCATAGGATGGCATCCCTGCCTTTATAGTGGAGGAGTTTGGCTACAACAGGGCATGGCAGTGAGCCTGGCGGTGGGCACAAGCGAGGACTCAGTGTGCTCGCTCAAAGGAGAAATACGCTGACAATTCCTGTGCCAGGGTGAAGGATCGTATCAGTCTTCTAAGTAAGTGATCATCGAGTCGGAGTCTTCATATCCTTCTGACAGTCCCACCACTCAGATACTGTTCCGGCATGCTCGTCCTTCCGCATCTTCTGCTCGGTCTTCAAGCTGTTTTATTCACTCAGTGTGGTCTCGGGTGCATTTCCCATGGGTTTCCAACTAAGGTGTAATGTCTTTCAGGGAGCATTCTGTTTCCGTCACCCTGGAGGCTAGTTTCGCTGATCGTCATGGAGAAGACCGAGTTGTGCACCGAGCTCCTTGATCTTCGTTTCCACTAAGGACCTGGACGTCTCTATGGCTTGCAAATGGCGTCTAGTTTGTCTCAGGATTTTGGAGGTCGCTGCGCTTGCATGTGGCTGGACTCAGCTTGCTCCGTGGGTTTGGTAGATGGCGATGGCAGCCTGGAGGGTCCTCGTGCTGGCCTCTGACAGCCCATCACGGAGCAAGGGTAACTGAGCGGAGGTCAGAAGGAGTGTGCCGTATTCCTTCTGATCACCTCAGTAGACATGCTCTACAGGACTGAGCAGAAGCAGTTCTGGGGTGGGGAGGTCCAAGTGAAGTACAGCGCTTTGGTCTGCGGCCCACCAGTGGAATGATCCGGTTCCGGGCCCGAGAAGACAATATTATGGGTTATGGCTGTCTCTCGGGGCGGTTAATTCCTGCAAGGGTGGAGGGGGTTGGATGATCTTACATAACCTCTTATCTTTGTTGGTTTCTGCTCGACTCGTGCAAAGCCTCCGGGTGTTTGGACCATTGTAGATGGTAGGGAGGGACCAGGGAAGTGTAAGGGTGCCGAGATGTCACATCACTCCCACTCCTGCGGTCTCTTAATAGGTGGGAATACAAAGGAATGCTGTGGGGGGGTCCCCGAGCGGGAGGGATTTGCCCTGTGACGATGAGACCATGGAGTGCTGATTTTAGGGGCCCCCCATTGTTGGGTTCCTTAAGTCTCTGCGGGCAGTAGGGCATAGTGTGTCTCCAGAGGCCCTCGTGCCTCATGGTCCAAGAGGCAGCGTCTTCCAGGTGGGAGGTCGCAGCGCTTTACCTGGAGTGGCCCAGTTTGTGGGGGTTCTGCCCCCCATTCACCGCCGCCTGTATCAACCCTCAGGTTCACACTGGCCTTGTCGGCGGTCAACCTGCTATCATCCGCACTCCCTCTTGGTATTCCAAGCAGTGTTGTTGTGTTTAATGCCCTTCGTTGGGTAGTGCTTAGTCCTGTGCTGCCTGGCCTCTTACGGCACAGGGGGCTCACTTCAATGTAGGCCCCCCCCGCCAGCTGGCAGGATTCCATTTTGTTGCAGGCCCAGCAGCCATAT
Organism: Calotriton arnoldi; assembly: GCA_963921515.1. Taxonomy (NCBI): domain Eukaryota; kingdom Metazoa; phylum Chordata; class Amphibia; order Caudata; family Salamandridae; genus Calotriton; species Calotriton arnoldi. Next base: position 571,605 of record CAWUFW010010112.1, read on the forward strand.
GTGTGGCCAGCACTCATGCCTTGTACCTTTCATGGCACCTGTCTGGGCCGCTCCTGGGTGTCTCTGTGTTGACGGGGTGCCCGAATCAATGCTCCCCGTCATCGAGGTTCTCCCCATCGTGGCCTCTCCTTTGGCCGATGCCCCGTTTACGCTAGCCCAGCGGGGGCCACGGGAGGAGGCACTGATCCAAGTACACGGGGGCCATGCTGTGGACACCACTCGGGTTGTGTGCTCCGGTGTTGGGTCTGGGTTGAGTCCGGGTGGGGTAGGCTCAACTGCGTCCACCAAGGCTGCACGGGCCATCTGTTGCAGCACCTCCCTAAACTGGTAATCCGATGGTGCGTGCCCTGTGGGAGCCTCAATGGCATGGCGTCGGACAAGGCCCTCTGGGGTACACTGATGGGTTTCCCTCGGGCTGCGCACTCGTTGAAGGTGCCAGCACCAGACCAGGCACGTTATCTTCACTGTCCCCTGCTGCCTGCGGGGGAGTCACTTAAGAAATGCAGGATAAATGCAGATTCTCTCGCTGTCCACTTTAGAGCTACTCTAGCTATGATCCGCCATCTTGAGCGGCCAAGCCACGCCCCCTAACATATAGCCCATGTTAGATTTGGGGGTCTCTAGTTGGCACAGGTAGGTACTTGTGACAAATAGGGACCCTCGCCTCTAGTCAGGGTAAGGGGGTACACTCCTAAAATAACCCCTGCTCACCCCCTTGGTAGCTTGGCACGAGCAGACAGGCTTATCTCAGAGGCAGTGTGTCAAGCATTTGTGAACACATACAGTAATCCAGTGACAACACTACAGATGGACACCACACAAGTTTTATATCAAAAATAAGTATTCTTTATATAGATTTAACACAAGACCATAAACGACAAAAATCCACAATACTGTACTTAAAATGGTAGGTTTAGCTTAGTTCTCTTCAGTTCTTAAAATGCGACACTTTGAGTCAATGTACCTTACGATGCGTCACGCTTCTACAATGAAAGTGTTGCAGAGATGGAGATGCGGCAAAGATCCGGTGCAAAGAAATAAAGACGTCAAGTTCTTCCTGATGCGGCACGCTTCTCCGATGTTGCGAGAAGTCTCGGCTCGATGCGTCAGCTGCAGCGGCGACACCCTTGTTCCGTGATGCGACGACAGCGGCTTTGGCGGTGACACTCTTCTCCGACGTTGCGAGACGCTTCCGCTCGATGCGACAACTGCAGCGGCGACACCCTTGTTCCGTGATGCGACGGCAGCAGCTCCGACGGCGGCACGCTTCTCCGTGGATGCGAGGCGCTTCTCTTGATGCGGTGCAATGCGACAGCTACAGCGGCAACATCTATGATGCGACAGCAGCGGCTGCGATGGCGACACGCTTCTTCCTCGTGGCGAGACGCTTCTCTTGATGCGGTGCAATGCGACAGCTACAGCGGCGACATCTACGATGCGACGGCAGCGGCTGCGACGGCGACACGCTTCTTCGGGGTTGCGGGACGTTTCTTGAGATGCGGTGCAATGCGACAGCTACAGCGGCGACATCCATGATGCGACGGCAGCGGCTGCGACGGCGACACGCTTCTCCCTCTTGAGTCGCGCTTCCAGCTCCTTGCGACACGCAGTCCCTTAGAAGGCCCAAAACAGCAGCAGGCACTTCCAAAGAACTCTTGGGGAGCTGGGGGTTGAAGTCTGTTGTCCCTGAGACTTCAGCAGGAGGCAAGCTCTTTTCTCAAGCCCTTGGAGATCCTTCACAAGTTGAATAAAAGTGCACACAAAGTCCTTTTCTCCTTTCTTTGGCAGTCAGGCAACCACTGCAGGCCAATCCCCCAAGCAGCACTTCAGCTTAGGGATAGTCTCTCCTCAGTTCCTTCTGGTTCCTCTCCTCAGCAAAGGTTTCTTCTTGTTTCCCAAAGTGATCTAATTTCCTAGTGGTCTGGGTCCCCTTTTTATACACAGTTTTTCTTTGTTCTCTGAAGGCAGAGAGGCCTTTGCCTAGTCCAAAACCAGTTCTGGTCAGTCCTGGAGCACTTTGTTTACAGGACTCCTTCTTTCCTTTCAGAATGTGGGGCAGAGTGCTCAGCCGCCCGGCAGGAGGTGGAGCCAGCATTGTGGAAGGCAGGCACAGCCATATTCAGACCCAGGTGCAACTCCTCCCTCCACTCTGGATGCAGATCTCTCTATTCAGCCCTGGCTGCCTCACCCTGACTCCTGGAATTTCCGCAGCCCCTGTCACTCACTAACCAGACAGGGAATACACAACCTAGCAGAGGCAGGCTTGGAAGGTTTAGGCAAGAAAATACCCACTTTCTAAAAGTGGTATTTTCAAACACAGAATGTTAAAACCAACTTCACTAAAAGATGTATTTTATCATTCTGAGTTCAGGCATACTAAATTCGTTTTTCTACCATGTTCCCTGGGTCAGGTAGGATTATAAGGTGTAATAATCAAAACTGCCCATTCTGGCCTATGGAGAACAGGTAGCCTTGCAATAGTGAAAAACGAAAATGGCTGTAATTCACTATTAGGACATGCCACACACACCAGGGCATGTCCTACCTTATACTTACAATGCACCCTGCCCTTGGGCCTACCATAGGGGTGTCTGACATGAAGAAAAGGGAAGGTTTTAGGGACTTGCAAGTGGGTGCACTTTGCCCAGTCATTATGACAGTACCAGACTGCACACAGGCTCTGCAATGGCAGGCCTTAGACACACTTTTACAGGCTGCTTGTGTGGGTGGCACAACCAGTGCTGCAAGCCCACCAGCAGCATTGGATTTACAAGCCCTGGGCACACTCAGTGCACTGTACTAGGGACTGACAAGTAAACCAATCATCCAATCATGGAGTCACTAATCAATACATCAATTTATAATGGGGAGAGCATATGCACTTTAGCACTGATCAGCAGTGGTAAAGTGCCCAGAGTCATAAAACAGCCAACAACAGGTCAGAAAAAATATAGGAGGAAGGCAGAAAGTTTAGGGATGACCCTGCAAAAAGGGCCAAGTCCAACAGCCCACATAATATATAATTAACCATTTAGGGCACAAATGCTCTGTAATTAATAGACAAATATGACAGAAGACGTGTCCTATTTAAATAATGAATAACACGCAAACCTTTAAAATCAATATGAATGGACATAGATATTATTCAAATATTTATTAAAGCATACTTACCATTCAGACAAGCCTGACCAAACAAATGAAGTACATAACCCCAAAAAGGTGCAGGTATGATTGCAATTAGTATGAGTAGCACACACTCTATTTAAATAACCGTGAACTGGTTACCATTCTATCATTTTTTAATGGTACCCTTACAATTAAAACAATCATGAATCGATATATGATAAATTCAAATGGGAAGAGGTATAGGCTTAGAATGTCTGGACCCACGAAACACAACTTAAAAAGAAAGGAGTCCTTCCACCGTATCGACTGGAAGGGAACAAGGGTAACTTTATCCATTTAGGGCATCGAAAGGAACCTCTGGAAAGAGGAAAGACATGATCGCCATGCGAAATAAATGCATTTAGAACAGCTGACTCTTAGCAAAAGGAAAAATGTGAGGTGTGCCAAGGTCTATAATATTAATTTGTTTAATCTGATTAAACAACACAACCCAACAACATATAGAGGGAGACGAGAGGCAGGGTCTGGCCACATTCAATATGGCTGAGTTCTGATAAGGCTCCCAGTCACTTGCCACTCTGCAGCTGTTTACCAACGACTGTTGGCACTTGTCACCTTCTCTATGATGGCCATACGAGGCTGCAAACTGGAGATACTGCAGGGACCAAGATAAAGTCCTGTTTCTGCTGGACAGCAGCGGTCTGGGACGAGAGATGTACGAACTGCTGACGCAGACCTGCGTCATTAGCTTCCTGTTGGTGGAGAAGCCATTTACTGAATTTCTTCTTGCAATGCCTGGGAGTGGGCATGGTTGTCACCACAGAAGATGGTGTTACGCAGGTGACTTGCAAGAGAATAGTGCCAGACCACCCTCACCCCACAGTAAGTCAGAGTCTAGGTGGCAGGAGACAAGAGAAGGGCAGGCGAAGCAGCGGCTGTGTCTAGGGCACAATGTTGTCATCCAGCCCTGAGGTCAGCTGTGCCAGAGAGGTAACTGGACTGATGGTTCTTGCAGGTATGTACTAGCTCACCCATCTCCATCGCTGGTGACTTTTGAGGAAGGATAAACGGGCAGACACCTATAGACTGAACAGCCAGGACTTAGGCAAATACTTTTTCTTTTTTTGTGACCTTTCCCTTCTACTTCCTTAGCTGTGAGGGGCTTCCCTTGTTAATGGCACAGCTCCATTCGTGTCTTACTTGAAATAATGCAGCTCCTTGATCTGGGGTTCTCATTGTGTGATGATGGCCTGGAAGGAATATTGCCATATCCATACTGCAGGTCCTAGCTTAGTTCTCGCTGAATCACCCCATGTTAATGAGAACACTATAACCAACCCCACACCGTGTTCACGAGCCTATTGACTTTGGCCTGGACCCTCTTCTTCTGGGACAGACCATGGTACACAAAGTCATGCCAAGTGGACCTCTGTGTTTGCATGAGTACATAATTCTAGTCTACCCTATCATTTTGCCCCCTTGGACACCTTCTACGACCATAAATCCTGTGAGATACTTGATACCACAGTGACAAGTACTAATCTGTACCACATGTACTGACCACATGTACTGACCAGGAATCCACCCCACGTCCATGTGCAAATCGACTGGACAGCTTCTCTTTACAGAAGCAGTTTCAGCTAAAAAACATTGTCTCAACAACTGAGTTAAACATAAAAACAACCAGATGTCACCCTTGAAACTATCATGAATGAACGTTCATCCATTAAGGTGATGAAAGACATAGTCTGAGAAGACAAAGCAACCATGCCGACAGAAATTAAATCCCTACGGTCAGAACTTACTTTATTTCAAACCTGCCTAGACTCTATGGAAGGGAGATTGGTAGCGGTGGAGGACCAACTTGAACAAATACACATAAGTCCAGATATGGGGAAGCAATTTTGGTTGTTGCATGCATGCATGCAAAGATCATTCCAGAGATTATCCACTTCACTTTCGACCCACCAAAGGGTATTCCACAGGGTGCACAGAATTTGCCCCAGGAGAGCCGGAAATTCAAATTTCTCCAGACGCCCGCCAGGTGATTTCAGTGTCTAGGAAAAAGAATGGTCGGATTCGCTAAAACTCACAATATATCCATTAACGGCCGATTTCTAATTTGAAGTGGAAAAGATTCTTGACTGTTAGACAGGCACTGCAAAAATGTGACATCAGGAGGGGTCTGTTCACAACAGCAACTATGCTCCTCACCGTGGATGAAAAGAATAAAGAATTCTGGAAAGCCAGAGATCTAAAATGCTTTCTAAAAACACTGGCAGAGACAAACATGGACTTTATAGAACCCAACAACTACGGAAAGGAAGAGACTAGGGCGGAAAAGAAGGCTGGAAGAGATGCAGAATCCTCATGCTCAGAATAGAAACTAGATACGTTTGATCTCCCCTTGAATGGATGAGTGAATGAATGAATGGAAATGTATAAAGCGCACTGCTACTCTGAAGGGTGTCCCAGGAGCTGAAGACTACAAGATAAGGAGAACAGCTGCATCAACTCACTAAGATGATAAATGATGAGCTTTGAGAGCCTTACGAAAGGAGAGCTCCTGAGGAATCCTAAGAAGCGAGAGAAGGCGATTCCAGGCACCAGCGGCTAACACAGTTGAGGATCGGCCTCCACATCTTGTGTGACAAAATTTGGGAATGCTGACAAGAAAGGCTGAGGCAGAGAGCAAGTCTCTCATAGGCGAATAGTGCTTAAATCTAGAAATCAGGTATTGTGGACCATGTTTATGGAAAGCCCAGAAGATTATGATCAGAGCTTTAAATGGAATTATCTTCATTGGAAGCCAATGTAGCTCCTGCAAATGATGATAACTATGGGCTCTCCATGGAATATTGAGGATCAAGCGGGCAGCCGCATTTTGTACCATTTGGAGTTTGCTAATCAGACTGTAAGGAAGGCAGAGATAAAGTTGATTAGCGTAGTCCAATCTTGATGTGATCAACGCATGCACCACAGATTTACGTGACGTCATGCGCAAGAGATCCAGAGATGTTCGCAACAATCTCAGGAGTGAGAAGCAGGAGGCAGCAGCAAAATTAATTTGTACAATAAATGACAATTTGTCATCTATTTTTACCCCTAAATTCCTCATTGAAGAAGCAGGCTTCGGAGGGGGCAGCAGGTCATGGGGCCAGCAGTTAAGCAGCCATTCTTCTTTTATGTGGCAAACAAGAGAATCTCAGTTTTCTTCAGCATTGTATAGCAGATAGTTTTCTCTAAGCCAATGCAAGGTGGCAGTGAGGCCAGATTTCAGCGCCTCCACTGGGAAAGGCTCTCCTTATATTGTGAGCTGAACTATTCAGAATCGATGGTCACAAGACTTATTCCTGTTTTTTCCTGACATTCCCAAATGTGCATCCAAGGGCACATGAAGAGGTCCTAATATTGTAGAAAATTATTTGATAGACATTCATTGAGATAGTCACTTAAATGAGGTTGTGCTAGCCCTCAGTAGGTGAACTGTCACTTGGGGAACCCCACAGCCCAGGGAGACAACAAGTTCACAGTTCATACCTCTTGAACTGATATCTGCCCTCCTCATCCACTATTGTTAAAGTTGGTAGCTGCAGTCTCATAAAACCATTACACAGAGAATTTTGCTCTTGAGTCAGAACACTAGTTTTATTATACATTACACAGTTGCTTTAGGAATTTAAAGATGTTCTTTAGGTTCCTGCATGGTCATGCGGGGTGATGGATTCTGGAGATGTACCTGCCTGAATAAAGCCTTATAGGGTGAAATCTAGTTATAAGCAACGGAGTCCTACCATTGTCTCCATATTCCTATTTCACATAGTCCTAAAAGATCCCTACTTCCTGTTTACCCATTCCCACTTCCTGTTTGCCCATAACTCAACAATATTCCCCCCTCACCCCGTCCAGGCACTATTGGCGACTACTACCCAAACATATCTGGCCACCGCATTAAATTTAGCCTGCTCTTCCCTGAAAATTTAGAGATCCACTGTCTTCCTCACCACCTCATACATATATGTATGCTAAATGTATATTCCTGACACTTGCAGATCATATTTTGATACAGTTCTAATCCAATATCCAGATAACACCTTACCCTTTTGACAGTCGATTAGTCAGTCCCACAGTGTTCTACCAGAGCATCCAAGGCACATCTGAAACTGTACAGTTCGCTCCATATTGCAGACACCGACACCCCAACTTGGTTTCATGTAATGGGAATGGACAGATGCACTTTATAAAATGCAAAAAGGCACTAATGTATTGGCCCTCAAAGTTCCTTGATATAGTCATGCTGAAAATTTAAAACATGATTAGGTGGAAAGTATCATTAGTAGTAGTATACCCGTGCACTCCACTTCCACAACGGACACAGCCAACAGGCCGCAATCATCCTATTTAAAAAAATATTACAATTCACTGTCAAGAAGACATAGGCGGATCCCATGGGTAGATATGCCTTTGGTAAAATAGACACACTACGTTCGGTACTCATACTGGGCTCCGTTTAGGAATGGAACATGGCCAGATCACACTTTCTGCATCACTATCAGGAATCATAACCAAATTAGGCTGCACAAAAGTAGTCATAGGCGGGGACTTCAATTTGAAATAGATCCTATCATATTTGTTATTGTTTTTTTTTTTTAGTCCTCATTTGTTAAGTATTGTTTAGGTGTCAGAAGGGTCTAGCCAACTGCAACAGGGAAAAACCTGGTCTCTCCGCGGCCCTACTCCTGGCCTCAGAGGCGCTAAAAATAGCAGCAGATGAGGGAAGGACGGTGGCACTGATATTGCTGGATTTGAGTGCGGCGTTCGATACTGTCTCCCACGGCCTTCTCTTGGAGCGGCTCTGGGAGGCCGGTTTCAGAGGGAGCACATGGGAATGGATCAAAGACTTCCTACAGAACAGATCCTTCCAGGTTCTACAACGTCCCTTTAAGTCCGAGATATGTCCTCTGTCTCAAGGGGTACCACAGGGTTCTGCCCTCAGTCCAACATTATTTAATGTGTATATGCGCCCACTGGCGGATATTGTATTGAAACATGGGGTGAAACTGTTGTCATATGCTAATGACACTCAGCTGATTGTCACATTAGAGCAAAAGGATGTGGAGGCAGCGCCAAAATTCAAAGCCTGCCTGAGTGATCTGGCGAGCTGGATGAAGGTCAGCTGCCTGCAATTAAATACAGGCAAAACGGAGGTCATGGTAATTGGCAAACAACCCTCCATTTGGTCCCACATGTGGTGGCCGGAAGAACTAGGATCAACCCCGACTCCCAAACCGAAGATTAAAAATTTGGGAGTCTGGTTTGACGACACCTTATCGTTTACAGGTCAAATATCAGCTCTGGCAGGCACATGCTTCGGCATTCTAAGAATGCTACGCAAAATCTTAGATATTCTACCATTAGATGCCAAAAAGACCATTATGCAGGCACTTGTTACATCTCGTCTGGATTCCTGCAACATCCTCTATTTAGGTGCTACAAAAGGCAAATTGAATATACTACAGAAGGTCCAAAATGCAGCGGCCCGCATGATACTAAACATTCCGAGGCACACCCCGGTGGGAGCTGCCTTAAGGGAGCTACACTGGTTACCAGTACAGGCAAGAGTCACTTTTAAAGCTCTATGTTTCTGCCACAGGATTGTTAATGAGAAAGGACCGAGGTTTATGTGCCCTTTACTCACCCCCTACAGACCTACACGGAATCTCAGGTCCGTGGGAACTGCTAAGTTGGTAGTGCCAAAAGTTCAAAAAGCACATTTGGGAGGCAGATCCTTTAGCTTTTTAGCAGCCAAAGCTTGGAACAAGCTGCCTTTGGAATTGAGGATGCATCCGTCTGAAGCGATGTTACGCAGAAATCTTAAGACTTGGTTCTTTCAGTCATCACCAGGGTACTGGTGTTAAGCACTGTTGTTGCGGCTAGACCGTCTTTGCTGGGATCAGGGGTTTTCGGGGGGGATAGGGCTCTGTTGTTAGGCTGAGATGTCTCAGCGCGGGGACACTCCGTTGGAGTAACCAAGCGCTTTATAAGCTTTAATCTAATCTAATCTAGGAGGGATGTTAAACATCCCAGGTTTAAGTGTACAGCCGGCAAGAACTGACTCCTCTATACAGGTGCAAAGAATGGACCACAAACCAAGATGGAAGGAAACAAGGCTCCCCCAGCCATGCTACCTGTATAACGAACCATTAATCATTGGACCAATAGTTTAACATATCAAACGGGGAAAGATAAAGATAATGTGGAAAATGGAAAAAAAAAAGAAAAGACAGGGAAAAAAAGACCAATGAGATAGAATCAGTTATCCCAGAGTTCCCAAAACTTTGTTCTCTTAGTGTTAGCTGTGGCATGATCAAGATTCGCTATTTTTTGTATTGATCGTATCCACTCTGCCTCTGTGGGAGAGCTGGGCAGTATCTATTTAATGCACAGCTCTCTGCGCGCAAGAAGGGTTAAAGTAAATTTAAATGCTTTATGTGTTTTGGGAAAAGCCCTCCCAATCTATCATCACCCCAAAAATTACTAGCGCCAGGCTCACCTTGATTTCTTGACCCCAAATTCCCGATAGCGTCATACCCACTTTCTGCCAAAAGGTCTGGATTGAGGGACACTGCCAAAACATGTGGACTTCATTTGCGTTGACCTCACCACACTTAGGACACTTCTTCACCGCCTGAGTTCCCAGTTTGGAAAGTCTCCGTGGTGTTCAATAAGCCTTGTGGACAGTAAGGAGATGATTCTTCCTGAGTGGGGCAGACTTCACATTAACCACAAATGAGACATAGATACTTGCCATAACAATTTGAGATCGTGAGCTGGCAGTTCCCTCCTCCAGGTCTCCATCAACAAGACTTGCACCTCTTCCGTGGCCTGGATCAACATCCAGTACCATTCTGACACTTCTCTCCGCAGAAGAGGTTGTGAGCATATCTTGGACTCCCAAAACTGATTCCCCTTTCTGTCCTTCCCCAGCAGTTTTGCCCAGCTTGTTAACTGATAATATTTAAATTTAGAAACCGAACCCTCTGAGATCTCCAGCAAACTCTGTTATGAGATTAATTGAGCATCCTCTATGAGTTGACCCCATCTGAGAATGCCACACTCCCTTAAAGGGGTTGCGAGTGAGTTGAGAAGGCAGGCTGGGGTGCCAGGTGAGTTCCAGAAAGGGGCTAATTCGCTAAAGTACGGTATTTGTAGAGATGATCTTATTTGATACCAAATCTTACATGCACCCAATAAGACCTTAAGCCTATCTTTTAAAAAAAAATTGGGGTGACCGAATTTAAAAAGAAAAAAGTCTGTTTGATCTGGGGGGCCAGCCGTAAGGGCTCTAAACAATTGGGACAAAGCGGAAGTAGCCTTCAAAAGCTGTTGGAAGGTCTTCAAGTGAAAGGCACAATAACATTGGTAAAGGTCTGGACTAGCGATACCACCACGTTCCAGTTTCTCTCGAAGTTTCTTCCAAGCAATTCTGGACCTTTTATTTCCCCAGATAAAGCTAACAAACTCCCCTTGTATTTTCTTGAACCACTCCTTCTTAAATTCTAGGGGGATGTCATTAAACAAAAAAATTAATTTAGGGAGGATAGACATTTTAAAGAGATTGGATCTACCTAAAAAGATAGAGGGAGGGCTCCCCAGGCCTGTAATTGTTTTCTCATACTGGATGCTAAATTATCAAAATTTACTTGTGCTAATTTCTCCAAGTTGTGCACTACTTGGATACCCAGATATCTTATATTTTGTCTATTAGGTCACTCGGGTAATTGGTATTCCACTGCATTATCTCGGTTTTTGCTGATTTATGGCATAGCCGGATACCCTGCCAAAACCCACAAGCGTTTCCCAAATTGCAGGGAGAGACTAAGGCAGGTCTCCTGTAAAAATCATCAGATCATCAGCGTACAACCCAATCTTTTTTTCCCAACCATTACAAACAAAAAGAAAGATGTTCCGGCATGATCTTAATTTGCACACCAGTGGCTCAATATAAAGGTTAAAGAGAAGCGGGGATAGGGGGCATCCCTGTCTAGTCCCCCTGCCGATGTTTAGAGATTTAGAAAGGTTTCCATTGACCAACACTCTGGCTGAGGGGTTTTTATACAGGGCCTTAACTGCTGCTAAGAAGACCTCTCCTAGATTAAAGCGGTGGATCATCTCATACAGGAATGGCCAGCTGACCCTATCAAAGGCCTTTGCGGCATCGAAGGTCATTACCATCAAAGGGTTCCCATATTCCTTAGCCAGGTTGGTTGCCCCTATTAACTTGTGAGTTAGTTTGTGCAGCTGTCTCCCTTTTATAAAGCCTTTCTGGTCTGTATGAATCAGAGTCCCCACTACCTTATCCAGTCGTTTGGTTAATATCTGAGAATAGATTTTATAAAGCAAACACAAAGAGATGATGGACGGAGCGCTGAAACTTTTCAGACACTCACCCCCAGTCACAGATCTGGGTTGAATCCATCATCGTTCTTTAGCTCACTTCGCCACCCCAGTTCAGACACAGCTATATGCAAATCAGTCTTGACCCTGTGTCTCATGGGAACAGTCCAGCCCGAACTGCCAAGCCATGTCTTCCCTGGACCGGAAACAAGTATCCTGGGACCGGTTTCGGGCAAACAGCCCTCATCAGCCAGGCTAGCTTGAATCCAGTGGCAAAGTGAAGAAGGGACCCACGTCTGGGCATACCATGCCAACTTAGGGCGAATTAAGCAAACACAAAGAGATGATGGACGGAGCGCTGAAACTTTTCAGACACTCACCCCCAGTCACAGATCTGGGTTGAATCCATCATCGTTCTTTAGCTCACTTCGCCACCCAGGTTCAGACACAGCTATATGCAAATCAGTCTTGACCCTGTGCCTCATGGGAACAGTCCAGCCCGAACTGCCAAGCCATGTCTTCCCTGGACCGGAAACAAGCATCCTGGGACCGGTTTTGGGCTAATAGCCCTCATAATCCAGGCTAGCTTGAATCCAGTGGCAAAGTGAAGAAGGGACCGACGTCTGGGCATACCCTGCCAACTTAGGGCGAATAAAGCAAACACAAAGAGATGATGGACGGAGCGCTGAAACTTTTCAGACACTCACCCCCAGTCACAGATCTGGGTTGAATCCATCATCGTTCTTTAGCTCACTTCGCCACCCCAGTTAAGACACAGCTATATGCAAATCAGTCTTGACCCTGTGCCTCATGGGAACAGTCCAGCCCGAACTGCCAAACCATGTCTTCCCTGGACCGGAAACAAGCATCCTGGGACCGGTTTCAGGCTAACAGCACTCATCAGCCAGGCTAGCTTGAATCCAGTGGCAAAGTGAGTAAGGGACCCACGTCTGGGCATACCCTGCCAACTTAGGGCAAATAAAGCAAACACAAAGAGATGATGGACGGAGCGCTGAAACTTTTCAGACACTCACCCCCAGTCACAGATCTGGGTTGAATCCATCATCGTTCTTTAGCTCACTTCGCCACCCAGGTTCAGACACAGCTATATGCAAATCAGTCTTGACCCTGTGCCTCATGGGAACAGTCCAGCCCGAACTGCCAAGCCATGTCTTCCCTGGACCGGAAACAAGCATCCTGGGACCGGTTTTGGGCTAATAGCCCTCATAATCCAGGCTAGCTTGAATCCAGTGGCAAAGTGAAGAAGGGACCGACGTCTGGGCATACCCCTGCCAACTTAGGGCGAATAAAGCAAACACAAAGAGATGATGGACGGAGCGCTGAAACTTTTCAGACACTCACCCCCAGTCACAGATCTGGGTTGAATCCATCATCGTTCTTTAGCTCACTTCGCCACCCCAGTTAAGACACAGCTATATGCAAATCAGTCTTGACCCTGTGCCTCATGGGAACAGTCCAGCCCGAACTGCCCAACCATGTCTTCCCTGGACCGGAAACAAGCATCCTGGGACCGGTTTCAGGCTAACAGCACTCATCAGCCAGGCTAGCTTGAATCCAGTGGCAAAGTGAGTAAGAGACCCACGTCTGGGCATACCCTGCCAACTTAGGGCGAATAAAGCAAACACAAAGAGATGATGGACGGAGCGCTGAAACTTTTCAGACACTCACCCCCAGTCACAGATCTGGGTTGAATCCATCATCGTTCTTTAGCTCACTTCGCCAACCAGGTTCAGACACAGCTATATGCAAATCAGTCTTGACCCTGTGCCTCATGGGAACAGTCCAGCCCGAACTGCCAAGCCATGTCTTCCCTGGACCGGAAACAAGCATCCTGGGACCGGTTTTGGGCTAATAGCCCTCATAATCCAGGCTAGCTTGAATCCAGTGGCAAAGTGAAGAAGGGACCGACGTCTGGGCATACCCTGCCAACTTAGGGCGAATAAAGCAAACACAAAGAGATGATGGACGGAGCGCTGAAACTTTTCAGACACTCACCCCCAGTCACAGATCTGGGTTGAATCCATCATCGTTCTTTAGCTCACTTCGACACCCCAGTTAAGACACAGCTATATGCAAATCAGTCTTGACCCTGTGCCTCATGGGAACAGTCCAGCCCGAACTGCCAAACCATGTCTTCCCTGGACCGGAAACAAGCATCCTGGGACCGGTTTCAGGCTAACAGCACTCATCAGCCAGGCTAGCTTGAATCCAGTGGCAAAGTGAGTAAGGGACCCACGTCTGGGCATACCCTGCCAACTTAGGGCGAATAAAGCAAACACAAAGAGATGATGGACGGAGCGCTGAAACTTTTCAGACACTCACCCCCAGTCACAGATCTGGGTTGAATCCATCATCGTTCTTTAGCTCACTTCGCCACCCCAGTTCAGACACAGCTATATGCAAATCAGTCTTGACCCTGTGCCTCATGGGAGCAGTCCAGCCCGAACTGCCAAGCCATGTCTTCCCTGGACCGGAAACAAGCATCCTGGGACCGGTTTCGGGCTAACAGCCCTCATCAGCCAGGCTAGCTTGAATCCAGTGGCAAAGTGAGCAAGGGACCCACGTCTGGGCATACCCTGCCAACTTAGGGCGAATAAAGAAACACAAAGAGATGATGGCCGGAGCGCTGAAACTTTTCAGACACTCACCCCCAGTCACAGATCTGGGTTGAATCCATCATCGTTATAATCACTGTTGAGGAGTGAAATGGGCCTGTACGACTCGCAAGCCCTGGGATTCTTATTAGGTTTAAGAAGTATGGTTATGGTGGCGGCATCCCAAGAAGATGGCAAGTCTTGGTTAAGAGTAAAGGCTAAGGTAAAGAGTTGGAGCAAAATAGGAGCAAGCTCCTCTTTTAATAGCATGTAAATTTCATTGGGGAGAGCGTCGGGGCCAGCAGCTTTCCCTTTTTTTAGGCTGCCTATGGCTTTGGCGATCTCCTCAATGCAGATGGGACTATTCAGGTCATCTCTTGCGGCCCCCTGAAGGGATGGAAGATCTAAATCTTGGAGAAAATTCTCAATTTGTTCCCCGCCTATAATCAAGTCTTCCGTATAAAGATCTTGAAAAAACTGTACACAGGCATTTTCGATCTCAATGTCGTCTGAAATTATGCTACCTGAATTTTGGCATCTAAGGCCCTTAATCAGGTTCTTTATCTGATTGGCTTTAATCCTCCAGGCAAGCAATTTGCCACATCCCTCTCCATATTCAAGGTGAGACAGCCTACTGGCTTCCCATTTCCTCTTGACTATAGCCTCCCCAGATAGTCAGCAAGCACAGATTTTGCTAAATGCAGTTTTCGCTCAGTTTGAGCTATATTGGAGGCATTGGGAGCCTGTTCCAGGGCTCTCTGAAGGGTGTTTACAGAGGCTCCAAGAGTATTAATGTCCTCCCTGACCTTCCTATTTTGTGCCACACTTAGACCAGTTAAGATACCTCTTAAGAACGCCTTATAAGTGTCCCATACAATATTCAGGGGGGCTGACTCAAGGTTAGAAAGGAAGAACTCATTTGTGGCAACTTTCAGATTCTCCACTACTTGTGGATCTAAAAGTAGCATGCGATTTAAAGTCTATCCCCGCAAAGAGGATCTGTTCCTGAGAGTGATCTCAAGAATAACTGCAGAGTGATCAGATAGGTGTTCAGGAATGTGTGTGACTTTGCTATTATTTTTGCTGGTAACTGAATCTACAAGAAAAAAGTCTACCCTGGAACGGTGGCCATGTTTTTTATTATGGAAAGTGAAGATTCCCCCCTTCTGTCCCATCCCTGTTTCCCATAAATTTCCAATTATCAATAAGGCCTATATCAGTCATCAGTTGTTTCAAAACCACTCTCATGTTGGGGGTTGCCGCGGCTGCCCTCTTGGAGGTTGTGTCTTGAACTGGGTCAAGAATGACATTAAAATCTCCTCCCAGTATGATAGGTCCGCTTATGTCGACTAACTGCAGAAGTAAGGCAAGTAAAGGTGCAGGGTCGTCTAGGTTAGGGCCATAACATCCAACAAAAGTCGACCAAACACCATAAATTCTGACCTTGGCTATTATCCATCTACCCAGAGGGTCTACCACACACTCCTCCAATATGACTTTGATAGATTTCGACAATGATCGGAGGAGCGGGGAATATTGCGGCTGACAGGTAGTGCCGGTCGCGAGCTCTCTCGCCCGTTCTGCAGTATTGAGTGCGGGACGTACCTGTGCTTTGGTCTTCGAGTCCGTGGTGGGTGCAGTCGGCGGTCGAGGAGTTGCCGGAGTGTCGGGCTATCTGGGGGGGTCGTAGTGAGGCCCCAAAAATCAGCTCGTCGGTTTAGCTTGGCTCAACTACGGTGACGAAGCCGCGAGGAGGCGTATGGGCGTAGGCTGCAGCGCGGCTCAGCTGGGGCCGACGCGCTGCCGCTAGAGTCGGTTTCCGGGGGAGCGGGAGCAGCACGCTCGCAACCTAGGCTCAAGGTCGTATCTTCTGCCAGCGTTCACAGACGGGAGATGTTACCCAGGGACCCCTGATGACCCCCGTAAGGAGAAGGGATCGGGTCCAGGTTGGTGTTAGTGTTGGTGCTCGGGTAGGTGGGTCCCCCAAGCATAAGGAGGCAGTTCCCTTAGATAACGTGACACCAGGGAAGTGGCTGTGTGCTCCATAAATAGATACATACTGAGAAGTAGGGACATTTGGGGAAAAGGGGAGACCTCTCTAGGCGCTCCTGTTGTAAAAAAGAACTCCTCGCTGGTTCCGCCGGTCCCACAGAAAGTCCCAAATAGCAAAGATTCTCATGCTCCTCTCCAGGCCCCCCCAATCTCCACAGCTAAAAGAACACCCGTGGACAAACCACCACTGAAGTCGGCACTCTAAAAGAAAAACGGACAGTGTGAAGATTACACCTTAGCTCCGCTCATACTTCAAAGCCCAAGCCCAGGAAACTCTGGCCTACCCTTCTCTCGTAACTTTGCCCCTGGTTTCTGAAATCAGTGGGCTCTCAAAGATCATGGAGGATACTGCCACCACCAAAGCAGGGAAAGATGCACTGCGACTAAAAATAGATTTGGCCCCCTAGCAGAAGATAATCTGTCGCTGAAGCAGGACAGCCCCAGCTTCATGACCTCAGAGAATCATTCCCAGGCTCAGGAAGGGTCACCCATCGTAGCCGTAGGTCAGACCGAGAAATCCGATATGGCGATGCTCCTGTCTACCCTGTTAACAGTGGTCAGGGAAAAGTTTGCAATCTCTGAATTAAATCAACAGAAGATCCAGGGTACATGTGAGCCCTTGGAAGATAAGATCAACAACTTGGTAGAAAGAGTTGGGGCCATTGAGGTCTCCTTAGACGATCTCTCCAAAAAGGTTAACACCAACAAAGAGGAGATTCAGAAGCTCAAATACGGCGATAAAGATCTCAGAGATAAGCTGGAAGCCCTTGAGAACAGCGCAAGAAGGAACAATTATCAGAATTTTGAATGTCCCAGAGGGTCTCGAGGGAGAAGATATAAGGGGTTTCATGATTAACCTCTTGAGAGAATTTAACATGGAGATTGAAGAACACAGTTTAGAGGAGGACATACAAAGAGTCCCCCGCGACCCATTCACGAGGATGCCAGGAAAGAAAAACCCAAGAAGGATCCTAGTGAATTTCAAGTCATATACCTTAAAGGAGAGAATTCTTTCCGGGGCCCTTAAAGCATGAACCTATAAAAAAGATCACTGGTCTTTCCGCATCAGGTCGGATATTTCGCGTGCCACTCAAGACAGGCAATGGGAATTAGGGAAGTACATTCAAGAATTGAGGGGCTGGGGGCCACCACCAACATTCGTTTCCCTGTTTCTCTGAGGGTGATGCGAAATAATAAAATGCATAACTTCAGAGACCCCAACAAAGTCAGTGCATTCATAGAACAGATCAAGGCACATCAAATATAATCTGATGCTTACTGCTGTAACATAGTGAGAGAGCTCAAATGAGGTAGACACCAGAATACCTCTAGTTTGTAGGGAGTGTTCCCCGGGGCGGGGTTGGGGGGTCACTTGCAAAAAAATTAAAAAATCATTAAAAAAAATAATTGTAAAGTGTTTTTTCACTTGGTGGGGTAGCACGTGGGTAAAAAATTAAAAAAAAAGTCCTCTTTTGTTAATATGGGCCAATACCCTTTTTCATTTATTTTAGGCCCCCAGGCCTGCTTAGAAGTTTTAGGTCACCCCGTATTCGCTTTTCTTATTTTAGGGCAAGTTCAGATCATTCTAGAGATCTGAAAATTCTATCTTGGAATGCCAATGGCCTCAGGGTTGCTTTGAGAAGGAAGAACATTCGGGAAATATCTGAGACTTGTAGATATCAATGTCTTTTTTATCCAGGAATCCCACTTGCTCAAAGAAGAATGGCTTGAGATACTAAAAGGTCAACAATGGATCGAGCATTGTGTATGTACTTCTCAATCGTGCACGGTAAAGGAGGTTGCCCTTCTCTTCAAGAAATCTATCCATATTTGTTATTGTTGACTGATCCTATCGTAGACCAATCTAGCCCAATGGATAGGTTAAACGTAAATGACAGGGCCCTTCTGAGAGACATGATAGATGACCATGGTCTGGTAGACACATGGCAAATATTACAGCTTTGAGAGAAACAGTACCCTTTTATATTATGTTTCATGGCTCCTCTTCTAGAATTTACTTTTTTGTAACTCTGCACACAATCCAACCACTGATCGATATTGGAAGGAGACCTTTCTTGCCATACATCAGTGTATGTATGAACCATGAAATGGGACATGTTGCACCAGCCTCCAAAAAATGATGAATGAACGTTTCCAGATTCAAGGGATATCCTCTCTATGAGATCACCTTTAAGGATTCTTGTAACCTAATGAAAGCTCCGTCCTGTTGACCCACACCTTACAGGCTGCCGGGAAGGCGACTATTAGAGGTGAGAATAATTAGAGACCCAGCAGTAGATAAGAGTAGAGTGAGAGCTAAACAAACAGGGCTGGAACACGAGATTAGAGACATGACAATTAGTTACATCACCCGTCTGTCACCTGCCAAACTGAGAATGAAGGAAATAAAGAAATTTGACTGTAGAACATTGTTCACCTCTAAAGCTGAACATGCACTATGACTTTTAAAATAGCATCAAAATTAACATGGGGAAAAAGCTGGGCAATTGTTGGCAACAAAACTGAAACAGAGAAAAGCACAAATGGCCATATCTGCAACAGAAGATAAGGCACAAAGCTTCCTCACACACCCAAATGCAATCACCAACACATTAACGAGATACATTTGTGAGTCATTAGCTCCAACGTCGATGATATAACAAAGGCTGAAGAGAACGTCCTGATGAACATACGGCCTCCTTCCCTAGCTGTGATTGGCAGGTACCTTCTGCAAGGTAAAATAACCATGGAAGAAATAGATAAAGCATTCACTGACCTTCCATAAAGCAAAGTGGCAGAAGATAACGGATTACCCGGTGAATTTTACAAGATTAATAAAAGCAAAATTATATGAGTTCTTCATGCCATGTTACTGGAAGTTGAAAAAAAATAAGGCAATAATCAATCTTGTACCTAGCCATGTTATGATCCTTTGTCCTGAACTAATTACAGACCAGTACCATTAGTTAATGTTGATCTAAAGATCCTTGAAAAGATCTAACAGAGTACGTAAAGTTATCCAGCCCCTTATTCATGACTCCTAAGTAGGATTTGCACATGGGCATTCATTGAGAAACCATGTGTGGTTCCTTTCCAATAAACTGTGGCAAGGAAGAAATGATGTGGAAGATACAGTGGACAGACTCACCCAAGGTTGAGAGAGCTTTTCAATGAGTCAAACGGTGGTACCTCTTCAAAACAATGGAAACAGCGGGCATATTCCTTAACTTTAATGCTGAGGGCCATTGTCTATATACAAACTAAACAGCTCAAATTGATTGCAGATGATCCTCTATGACATTTTCCCCATTAACAGGGGTAAGAGGCAAGGAAGTCCTTTTTCCCCATTTCTGTTCCTGCTGGAGCCATGATTCGCAGCAGTATGACAGGACCGTTGGCTATACACACACCCAACAGCTCAAATTGATTGCAGAGGATTCCTCTATGTCATTTTCCCCATAAACAGAGCCCCATAAACAGAGCCCTCTTTCCTCATTTCTGTTACTGCTGATGGGGGGCCATTAGTCGCAGCAGCATGACAATCAGATGATCATAAAGGGAATGGAGACTAAAGCAGGCTGCTCCAACCTCCTGTTATGTACTGATGACATCTTGCTCACCTTAAGAAATTTGAGGGAATCAACTTGAGCCCTGGTTTTCATGACAGACTCATTTTCCCTGTTTTCAGGTTACAAAATAAGTTGGGCTAAGAGAGAATTGTTCTTTCTTTCTGGAGAAACCACAAAAATAGCAGTAGACGGACTTAGATTTACTTTCGTCCCATCAAATCTGAAATACCTAGGACTACTCATAAACAGAGGCAAGATGTGGCCCCTGATAATTTCATGCCTCTTATGAGGAAAAAGGATAGCGTCTGCCTCAAGTTGTACTCGATGCAGCTACAATTATGGGGACGAGTACAGACCCCTTGAGATGGTGGTTACAAGTAATGTAGCTGGTTTTAACCTAAGCCTTCTACTTGCACAAATGAAATCTTTAATGTTCTTGTCCATTTGTTGTATGTTAGAACTAGGAATATGAATGGGGAGTACATCAACAGTTATTTGCAACGTGGGGCAACTACCATTTTACCATCTGTACCCATCCCCACAATTATAGCTGCATCGAGTACAACCTGAAAAGAAAGAGACAAAATGGGGGATGAAACGTGGAAAGGGATTTCTAAGGATTATTTCCTGGTGTCCTCACACATCCCTGGGGATGTCATGCTTCATCCTCGGGCATTGCTCCTCGTAGGGCCGGCATTGCAGTGTCCTACAGCCCCAATGAAGGGTCACCTTGGCGGAGATCTTTTATTGTCCTTGCCGTATGATGAATGGTGCAAGTGTGAGGGTATCCTAAATGTATGGGGTGGAATGATAGTGTATTCAAGAGTGAGCTGAATCATCTTCTTGTAGCAGCAGGACTCAACTGCAGGACAACTGAAGTCAAAGTTACAGTTTCTCTCAAAATAATGAGCAGAGCCCAGGGAGACTCCCTTACACACAACGTGCGGTTAGAAATCTGAGGTGTAGTGGCTCTGAGAGACAGGAATAATGCAGGAGCTGCTCTCTGATTGGCTGACGTTTGGTTCTACCTAAAATGATGTGGATTGGTCTACAATCTCACTGGTTTTGCTTTTACTACATTAGGCTTTGCATTATATGACTAATTAGAAGTACTGTGGGACTCCCATTTGACAATGGAGAATATTCAAGTATGTGAATCTATGAAAGATGTCAATACTGGAGAACCACAGTGTAGCGGTAAGTAATTTTTTTTAAAGGTTTCGTAAGGTATTATGATATTGGCAGGGTTTGCCAACCCCCACAATGTCATAATTTTCAGTAAGGTATAGGTGAATGAACTCCAACTGTGTCCAGGAATTTGTTTATTAAAACATTTGAATATAGCACTCTTACTTTTTGAATCCATTAATAGTCATGTAAACCAGACAGAGTCCTGACAGAATGAGTGTGACAGGTAATGATCTGTGAAATAGGGTAAAGAGATTTGAGTAAGTGAGAGTGCAACACACAGACTTTCTGTGCTTAAACCAGTCTTAACATAAGTCCATTAGACACACTGCCAATGGAAAGACACTACAAACCCTGCATTATTTCTCCTTTAAATTAAATATGTGCATTATAACAATCACTGTAAAAAACACCATGTTTTCTAAATATTGAAAAAACACTGGTTTTGTCTTTTTGGGTGTTAGGCGGCTGAATAAACACTGATTTCAAAACAGTGGCAAAACACCACTGAAATCCACAAAAAAATAAACACTGAAAACAGGACAACCTAATTATATTGTAAATTGAAGGTTCTAATGCAATTACACCAATTATCAAAGCAGTCAGTAACACATAGATCTTAGTTCACAAGTGCTTGAGTACCTGCAGTCTCATACATGCTGGGGCTTCTCTGTGGAACATCATGGGTCTCAAGATCGATGGGGACTCTATAAAATGGACCCAATGGGCCTCTTGTGGCATTGACAAAATAAGTGACCTTTTCAAACAGATATGTTACACGGTCAATAACATTTAGAGTTTGGCAGACAGGGTACTCGACCACAAGCATGGTGTAGTACCCTGTCCACCAAACTGTTATTTCACCTGCTCTGTTTAGAGTTAGGCGAACTGTCATGTTTCTTCTGGCAGAGCCCCACTGGCTGGGCTGTGCTGGCAGAAACCTGAGACCTGTAGCCCATGAAGATGGGGCCGTCCGTCTACGTACCTCAGATCATTTGCCCTATTTAGGGCGGATGTTCTGACGTACTCTTTTTCTTGTTTAAGACTCACAATAAAGGCCTGGCAAGAATGGCCTAGCGGTCTTGAGCAGAAATTAATGAATTTATAACAACACCCTAGGAGGAAACTCCCAGGGTGTCAGTGCCATTAGTTTTTTGGGGAGTTTGTTTTCGAAAAACAAAAAACTTTGATGAGTGGCCTCGTGGAACATGTAAAGCTCTGAGGGCAGCTCTTCTGAAGGCACCGCGATCTCTGTCAGGCAGATGAGATCTATAAAATTGGCAGCCAGTTATCCACCAAAATGGCAAATGTCAACCCCTCTCCCACTCTGGTGGGACAGTGGGCCACCCACTAAACCTTAACCAAGGCCTCAAGTAACCACTCGTTCCATCTAGCAACAAAACCACAAAAATATCACACACTAGGCAATTGAAAGTAAGCATTGCATGAGACAACTCATATCCACTGTATATCCGATCAATATCTGGCAACATTACTCTACGCAGCAGCACTTAAAAAGGACCTACAAAAACTTCATAGGATACAAAATGGAGTGGTCAGAATCTGTTCTTCTGAAAATCCAGAAAGCTAAACACAAGGAAAAATACATATATTGCAAAATAAATGTGCTCCCCTCACACCCCTCCCTATGTTTCAGATAATTACCTCAAGCTATGCCACTGTACCCTCTTTTGTGGAAGGTGAGTATAGTTACTACTTGACTTCTGTTGGACAGCAAAATAAATAATGCGATTAACATCCTGTGATTTTCTACTATTGGCAATGTATGCATATGTATTTGTAGTAGAGGTCACCTTTGAATATATATCTGTAAGTAAAAGTGAACCTTAGACATTATCGCCTTGAGTAAAACAATACTAATAGTAGTCATTCTATTTTGATAAAAACGAATGGTCTTTTTTATAATAGTTTTTAGGAAGAGAAATGGAAACTTTTAGAGTTCACATATAACAATTTAGTCAACTATTGTTTCTTATTTCCTATTATGAAAAATATTGGTGTATATTTATTAAACTTAAACATGGTGATAGGAACTGTTTTTAGGTTTCAATATATCGAGAAGTTGAAACAACGTGACCATACCATGTCAATAAAAAGATACACGACTGATTGGGGCGGTATCTGGATATTAAATTACCATTTTAAAGTAAGCATATAGATAGGGTCAATATAATAACATGACGATATATAAACAATGGAATTATTCCAAGTTTATTTTTTCTATTTTCTATTTTCTATCTTTCATCTTGCCTTTTTTCTATATTTCAGTATGTAACTCCAATGATATAATTGTAAAACAATATGGCACTAATATGTACAAAGAAAGTATGTAATATATTTGTATCAATCTTTAATGTGAATATAGTAGCTCAGTGAAAATGTTTAGTAATCAATAAGAGTATTTCCAATGCTGATATTTAGCATATATTTTTATCGTTTTTTCAAAGAATTTTGTGGCAATTCCTGACAAAGGCGTTCTTTACGCCGAAACGCGCGTCGAAGATTTAACTAGAAGATTTAATTACTGCCACATATACGGTGTTTTAAGTATATTTTTATGTATTTTTATGAAGTGATATAATGTTTTGAATATTTTCGATATTATCGATAAATATTTTTTAATAATAAATGACTATTATGAATTTGTATATGTGAAGATTAAACACCTTTGAGATAATATTGCATATGTTTTGGTTTGTTACACTGAGCTTTCAACTATAGAGTGATAATTATTTGTTCAGTTGCCTAGGAATTTATTTTCTACTATATATTTACCCTGTCCTAGGAATTGTTTTACCAATTTTTCAGGGGGTCCGTGTTATCTGCATGCATATGTATATGTGCATTATGTATATGGCCTTTTAATAATGTGCCCCATTCCTTTACAGGAACTCTTTGCAGAACAAACAACCTCAGTCTTAAGAGTGTAGATAATTGTAACCCTGTCTTTGAAGTTTAAAATGAATGCACAGGAAATAGTTCAAAGTACACTTTCAGTCACACACAACTTATAGATAGTTCTCTGTAATAAAACAAAGTCCATAGAAAAAATTAATTATCAAGCAAGTGAGAGGTCCTCACGCTTGAAATCCAACATTGATGTAGTGAGGTCCTGGCTTCCCCAGCATTGCAGCACCATTGCCTAGCAACGCTGCTGCTAACCATGAGGAAAGTTATACCTGTAAATCCAAGAAAGCAGAGAGAGTCCATGACTTGCTGGATAACATAGTTCCCTGCTGCTGCTCTGCCATGAAACACTTTTTCTAGGTGCACTCAGTCCAAACCCAGTCAGCGCCACCACTTAGTAATGACCACCAGCCTTTTCTTTCCTGAAAGACACTTGTGAATGGCCTTAACGTACTCCTTCATCACACTTGAACCAGACTTTAAGGTAAGCACCTTCTCCAGCCTCGCTTCCTGACACTTCATCCCATGCAAAAGTTGGGCCCTCAGGTAAAACAATGCATAATTGATTGTTCTACACAATTTCACCCACAAATCCACCGAAAGCGCAGAGTCAGAACACTAAGTGGGTGCTTGTCAAACTCACCAATTCCAGACCTAAGCCATCTGCTGACTCTCATATCCTTCAAAAGAAACTTGAAAACCAGCCTCTTCAAAGAGGCCCATCTCTACCTGTTAGAAGTCTAGAGAATACTCTTTCCTCGAATTAGGAGAGGGTTCATTTAAGGTATTTCCTCTAGTCAGCATATACTGCAAGTTCTCTGAAGCTTCACCAGAGCTTTCAGTTGCAGCCCATTAGCTGACACCTC
The DNA here is from genome assembly GCA_963921515.1 of Calotriton arnoldi. NCBI lineage: Eukaryota > Metazoa > Chordata > Amphibia > Caudata > Salamandridae > Calotriton > Calotriton arnoldi. The sequence goes on from CAWUFW010010112.1 coordinate 596,346, forward strand.
AAGAGCAGCCCATCTGAGTATCACAGCTCTAGTGCTATGAAGTGGTGACGTGTCATAAGAAATACCACAGTTGTGCAAGTACCATAGTAACTGTGGAATGATGGCAGCTACGGCGCTTCCCGCTAGTGCGTAGGTGCGGTGATGCTCCTCCCCCTCACTGAGATGGCGTCTCTGGGATCAGGTGTGTGGAAAACGCCGAGGTCCGGCGTAGCAGGCAGCTCCTTTCTCGTTCCTGTTTCTTGTCTCCGGCGCTTCTGCAGTGCAGCTTGTTACCGGATTCAGTTGAAATCCCGGCTGGAGGGAAAATTGCAGGCTCTTGCTCGCGGAGCTTCATTGGTGGTATTGGCGGTTCCGGAGGTTGCCGGCAATTCCGTTATCACTCCTGCTATCACTTCTGTTCGGTCTCCGTTGGTCCCTGTGATTGGAATGGCGGCCTGGGACCACGTGTGGATTTAATCTCTGTTCTGAGCATGGATATGTGAGTACGACGGGGAGTCTGCTGGCAAAATCGATGGTGGTTTAAAATTTACTCAGGAGGTGAGAGTTGGGAGAGTGGTATATAACTTTGAAATGGTGCTTTTTTGGGACTTGGAACTGCTGATTAAGGACTTTTAAAGGAAAAGTACAAAATTTGTGGAATTATATAGGAGGATTTGGGAGGCTATTTAAAAAAAAAAAAAGTGCTAATATTTAAGACATATTTAAGATAAAGAAGAAAAAAAAAAAAAAAAAGGAAAGAAATTGTCCACGGAAGTAGTAGGAGGAGGAGGAGGAGGAGGAGGCTGGGATAATAGGATTAAAATCCTCTGTGTGTAGAAAGGTGAAATTGGATTTTGGATTTTAGAGCCCAATTCAAGAAAGCGACACTATGAGGAAACAGCTTAAGCTGGCGGCTGCAGCAGCGAAAGCGGATGCCGTGATTGCCGCAAAAAATAAAGTGCGCTCTGCGAAAGCCAAACTGAACCAGTCCAAGGGGAGTAATAAGTTACATCATGCTGAGTCCTCCTTCAGTTCACAAAGTTCAGGAATTGAGGATTCTCCTTTTAAAGCGATAAGAGCGGTGGCACCTGTAGAAGTCGCTCCTAGGGATCAAAATCTTCAATCCGGGATCTCTGATGTTCGCCCGAATCAGAAGTTGAAAAACGCCAGAGACTTCCCTCTCTTTGTGAAAAGATGGCACCCCCATTACTTTGACTGGTAACTCGAGAAACGATGCTCTCGTGCAGGACACTGTACAGGTTATTGTGGGGGTATAGGGGATGCAACAACAGGAGCCTCGTTAACGGAATTAGTACCCTCTTTGGAGGCTATTTCCTCTTCATCTTCAGGGTTGTCTCCTTCAGGGTGGCATCCCCCACTGGTACAGGTACAGGACCCAGCCCCAGGCCGCTCGATTCCGATCTTACTTAATGCAGCGACTTTGGCAATGGCTATTGCGACCCCACTCCCTCAATCTCCGCTCTCTCTTCTCCATACCAGTTCGAATGTTCTTCAAATGCAATCAAATGGCACCACCGTGGCCCAGGCTCAGGGCCAGTCAGATAAGCAAGGTCAGCAGCCCTCGGTAGAACAACTAATGCTCTCAGTTCTTCCAGGGTCCCAAGCCTTACCGGAAAGCAATTCTATTATACTAGATGCCGGGGCCGATTTAGATAAAAGTGGGCATCAACAAGGAACCAAAGAGCCTGTCTTTGTATTTCAGGATGAAAAGGCGGTCTCATGCCAGATGGATATTAAAACTATGTTAAATATGATTCTTGAGGAAATCAGAGATATGAGGAAAACACAACAGTTAGAAATTCTATCGATTCAGCAACGTTTGGGAAAGATAGAGGAAGCAGTTGCCAGTCTTCCGGGTCGTCTCCATGAGGCTGAGTTGAGGATCTCAACCCTAGAGGACCAAATGATTGGTGTTCTTCAACAAGCAGATTTAGTGTCTCGTGAAAAATCAATCATGGAGAACAAGATTGAGGAACTTGAGAATTTTTCCCGCCGTTCTAATCTTCGGATAGTTGGTGTTCCGGAACGGTTTGAAGGGGGTGACACTCTCAAGTGGGTGGAAACATTTATAAAGAAGACTGTGTTACCTGATTTTGCGGGAGACTTAACACTAACTAGGGTTCATCGGGTTCCTGCCCATCTTCCTCCAAATGAAAAGTTCCCCGTACGATACTTGTTAACTTCGCGGATTATCGTGTAAAGGAAAAAGTCCTGACTATGGCAATTCAGTTGAGACAGTTTGTAATTGAAAATGGAGTAAAGTGCAGAATTTTTCTGATATGTCAGCAGCAGCGGCTAGAAGACGGAAAGAGTTTGTCAAGTTACTATACTTGTTTAAAGCTCAAGGGGCACAAGCTTCGATTGCACAACAATCAAAACTTAAAGTTCTTGTCCATGGAAAGTTTCATTTATTTATTCGTCTAGAAGAAGCACAGGAGCTGCTGAAGACAATCTCTGCTGGAAGATAATTGACTGGTTGCTCACTCTGTTGTTTTTTTTTTTTTTTTTTTGCATTTCTGACTTGGTGATTCAAAGTTTTTGCAGAATCTCTCTTTTTGAAGATTCGTTTTTTTTTTTAGGGGGGGGCAGATCACTCTGTGGTGCAATATCAGGGCACCAGTATGTGTTTTGGGGGGGTGGTGTATGTGGACAGCGGGAATAGCCACATTTCCTAAGGGGTGGAGGGTTTTTGTTGTGGGAGGGTTAGGGTGGTTGGGGTTAATTGGAAAAATGAGCAGGTACTATAAGGAAGGCGCTAAATGGTGTAGGTATCAATTCAGAATAGAATTGCAGCACGTTGAGTTTTTGATCTTTTTGTACTTTGTGAATGAGTTCATCCAGTAATTGCCAAATTCTTTCTGTCAACGTTAATGGAATCTTGAATAGACGCAAATATGGTGGATTGATTAGGTGGCTAGTTACTTTAAAACCTCAAATTCTTTTTTACAGGAAACTCATTTGAAATCTAACACTCCAAAATGTTATATTCCAGGAATGCTTTCAAGGGTATTTTTCGCTTCAGCAGGTGTTGCAATGCGGGGGTTGGCTATATATTTTTCTCGTGAATTCGATTGGGTGTTTCTTCAGGAACAAAGAGATCCCCAGGGAAGGTGGATGGGGGTACAGGTGTCATTAAATGGCCAGCTTCTGAATTTTGTTAGTTATTATGGGCCAATATCTGATGACGAATCTGTTTTACGTATACTTTATAAACTTTTGATGGGGGTTTCGGGGCTAATTGTGTTTGCGGGCGATTTTAACTATATTCAGGATTTAAACATGGATACTTCAAACAGAGGGAAAAACAATTGAAACCCAAAACAAAGAAGCTTTTTGATGCTTTGATAGATGATCTTCAGTTAGTTGACGCATGGCGTTTTCTAAATCAAACCGCTCGTAAATATACTTGCTCTTCACGCCAACATCAAACTGCATCTCAAATTGATTTTCTATTGTTGTCACGCTCTCTGATTCTTAGAGATGCAGATATTGGTGTTAATGCTTTCTCTGACCACTCTTATGTTCAAGTATGTTTAAAATTGGGCTTTTCTAAAAAGTGTAGGTCCAAGTGGCAGATGGACCGCCTTCTTTTGCAAGATCCAGTCTGGATTGATGATTTCAGACGCTGGATAAAAGATTACTTTTCTAATAATGAAGGGACTGCTGATATGTTTTCTGTCTGGGGGGGTTTTAAGGCTGCAGCCCGCGGTCAGATGATTGCCGCCACCGTTAAGAAAACCAGGGAACGTTTAGATAAAATAGTACAACTCCAGCAGTCATTAACCCATGCTGCTAATCCGGTGGGCTCTTTAAATCGGACTCAGCTGGAACAGGCTAGGAAGGCTTTAAGAGATTTTTTTATTTTAGAAGAAATAAATAGCTCCCAGACTTATTTTCAGAAGGTCTATGAAGAAAGTCAAATGGTGGGTAAGATGCTTGCCTGGTCAATTAGGGCTCGACAAGAATCCGCCTGCATTGTAGAAATAATAGATCCCCAATCCAACACAGTAGTTACTGATAGAGCTGATATTCCTCGAATATTTTTCAATCATTTTCAACAAATTTATACCACTAAATATTCGGTTAATTTTGAGTTGATTGAGGAGTATTTTGCTTCATTTCAAGTTCCTAAAATATCGCAGAATCTAGTGACGACGCTGCAGATGAAAATTACAGAAGCCGAGATAGCGGCAGTTATTAATTCTTTCGCGGGAGCAAAAGCTTGTGGCGAGGATGGGTTCCCGAGTGAACTTTATAAATGTTTTGTGAAGGAGTTGACCCCTTTTTTGGCAAAGTTATTTGACTATATTAAAATGGGTGGGGTGGTGTCTTCTGAATTTAAAAAAGCGATAGTAGTTAGTTTTGTAAAAAAGGGTAAACCCTCCAATAACTTGAATTCTTATCGTCCAATCAGTTTATTGAATACCGATTATAAAATTTTCATGAAGATTTGGGCACAGCGCTTTACTTCTGCAGCGCAGGAAGTGATTCATGGTGATCAAACAGGGTTTATTGCGGGTCGAATGATGTCGACCAATACCCGCTTTTGATTCAAGCTCTTGACTTTTCAATATTAATAAGACTCCTGCTTGTATCATGATGGTAGACGCAGAAAAGGCCTTTTAGTTAATTGGGATTCATTATTTTATGCACTTTCTAGGTTTGGTTTTCCACCATCAGTAATAACTATGATTAAAAATATTTACCAGGGGGCACAGGCTCAGATTATAGTTAACGGGGATCAAGCAGGGTTAATAAAGATAAATCGTGGGACTAGGCAAGGCTGTCCCTTATCACCTCTTTTGTTTACTTTTTTATCGAACCTCTTGCTATTAGATTACGAGCTAATAGCAACATTAGAGCCCCAATAGAAGGAATGGCAAAACTGAAACTTTTTGCTGATGATGCTATTTTATACCTAGATCCAGAAAAGTTAAATTTACAGTCCACATTGGCGGAATTTATGAAATTCGAACAAATAGGGGGCTATAAAATTAATCCTTCCAAAACTGAAATTTTAATGTTAAATTCTGGGCCGGCATGACTTCCAGAAGAATTAAAACAACAAGTAAGAAAAACTGATCCCATTCGGTATTTGGGAATTTACGTTACAGATCATTATGGGGAACTGGTTAAGAATAATTATGAAGCCACCAGTATCAAGATTCAGAATTTGTTGAATAAATGGTCTAATCTTCCTTTGACTTTGATAGGACGAGTGGCATTAATTAAGATGTCTATTTTACCCCTTTTGATTTTTTTGTTCACAAACATTCCGATTAAGGTCAACGCTAGTTTTTTTAAAGGGATTGATGCTATGATTAGATCATTCGTGTGGAATAAAAAGACTGCTAGAGTCAAGTTGCCAATTCTGCAATTAGATACTCAGCTGGGTGGGCTGGCACTCCCAAATATTTGTTTATATTATGATGCATCACTTTTTGATTATGTAGCATGTTTGTTGTCTAAACCTTATCAGGTTGATAACTTTTTATCAGCAAGATGATCCAAGAGGCCGGAACTCAACTCCCTACTTTTTAAAGACTTCGAAACTCCCAAAGAGAACTCGATATAAAATATTATTAGATTTTTCAAATCGACTTCGTATTGTTTTTAAACAAAGGGATTTCTCGGGGTTCTTTTCTTTGAAATTAATCGAGTGTCGAGATTTAGGTTTGTATGTTCATTCTACTCAATTGAAAAAATGGAATGACTCTGGTTTGGGGGTTTTGAATCAATTGGGCATTCAGGGTAGGCTGATTACCTGGGAAGAAGTTCAGGCTAGAAGTTTGGGTCCCAATAAACCGTCTTTTTTTAATTCATTCAAATTATAAATTTTTGAAAAAATATAATTTTATTTTTAACATCCCCCTGGTAAAATTGCTTCCGCACTATATGTTTCCAGATTATCTGGAGTGGGCAATTGGTACCGTTTACTGAATTTTCAAGATGAATCTCCCTTGGTGTTAAAGATGTTGGAGAAAGTTGAAGCTCATACACAATGTGTTTTCTCTTATCATGAATGGCAAAAGATTTCATCTTTAGGTAATAAGGCTTTGAGAGCTGCTAACTATAAAAGAATGGCCTTTTTGCCAACTGGATGGTATACTACACTCCAGAAGCATTAAATAAAATATATCCAGAGGTGATAAATAGCTGCTTTCGCTGTGGTACTTTGGCAGAAGAGGGTATTTTTTTTTCTTGCCCTAAGTTAAAAGTTTTTGGGGAAAAATATTGTATACTTTAGTGGCGCAATTAAGAAAACTTATAAACCTTCAGTAGAAGCTGCTCTGTTCGGCATAGGTATTAGGGAGGTTATACTTTCTGAAACTCAGGGACGTTTTCTTGCTATCGCTATGTTGGTTGCCCGTTCATTGATTTTACAAAACTGGAGATCTTTGGAAATACCTTTGTTTGAGAAATGGCTGAGTAAAATGAAATGTACAAAACGTTTTGAAGAAGCTTATGCTAAGCGGGTGGGGGCAACTAAGAAATTCTCGAGGGTCTGGGATTATTTCGCTGATTGTTAATTTGATTATGATGTCTTCTTTCTCCTTTTTTTTTTTTTATGCATTGAATCAGGATGTGGTTTGTTTACAGTGTAAATTTTTGTGATGTGTAAATAATGGCTGTTTCCTTTTGCCTCTGCTCAATAAATTTTTTTTTTATAAAAAAACTATAATTTTTTTTTTTTTAAAGTGGTGACATGTCACAAGCCAGCACTTTAGAAATCATAAAAATAAAAAATAAACATCACACTTGATTAGCCCTATGATTTACAGCAGACAAGCTGCAAACAAAATTGGATTTTAAAATAACATGAACTTTATGTGCCACTCTGACCCATTAAGATTTTCTCAAGTAAAGTCTGGACTCAATTTGCAAATTTTCAATGGCCCAGCACAACAATTTAACATAAATAGATGCAGTTCCAAACAATTCACTACCAGGATTTGTGATTATGATGCACAAAGTGACAACTTTGTTTGGAGATATCTAGTCCTGGGACTCTCTATAGAGAGTGGCATGTTCATTGATGGGGACTTTCCCAATAGAGGTCCTAGGTAAATTTGACTCATGCCAAAAGAATAAATTTACAATTAAATTAATGGCTTCACTATTCCATCGTATTCAGGAGAAGCTCAACTTAAAACCCTGAAGAAGTCCTTGTGACGAAACGCATTAGCTCACTTGAACTAAGGAAGAGAATTTAAAAAAATAAAAGAAGAAGAATATGAATAAAGAAATCTCTTTTGAGTATATCTAATTGAGTCTGTGCATTATGTTAAATAACTGAGTTGAATTGCTTTGAACTGCATCCATTGTATGTTAAATTATTGTGCTGGACCATTGAAAATTTGTAAATTGTGTAGGAAAACATTATTTTTCCTGTGAGGCGAAATGAAGGATGGTAGTCTTATGGGTCCGTGCACCATTCTGATTTATTGCTAATTATACTCCACTAAAGTGTTAGGTGTGATGATTCATTACCCCAGCCTCTCTGTGTATATTGTCTAAAGTCTTGACTCACTCAGCCCAAGGGAAAATATGAAGGTTTTTCATATCTGGCACAGGATGCAACTTGAATGCCTAGGACTCCATTCCTATGATGCTGTCCCACATTATCTCCATCTCCACCCTTATTTGTAAAGCACCACAACGTAAATGAGTAAAGATAAGCACAAGTTTCTCATCTAAATCATCTGCTGGTTTGAAGCTGCTGATTCCTGTATTCATTTTCTGTCTTCCCCTCCTCTAAAACTTAATTCAGAGGACATTTCTGTTCAAGAGAGCAAAGCTCCTAACTCCTCAGATCTCTGTGTTTTCATCTAAATCTTCTGCTGGTTTGAAGCTGCTGCTTCCTCTGTTAAGTTTCCGTCTTCCACCTCCTTTAAAACTATATTCGGAGGACATTTCCGTTTAAGAGAGCAAAGCTCCTAAGATAAGGCTTCCATCAGGACCATAACACGGAAACAGCCATGACACACATTGTCGATGACGCGCTCAGAATGCTACACCAAAATAAATCCTGCCTACTAATCCTCCTAGACCTATCCTCAGCCTTCGATACTTTCAAACATAACAGTCTCCTAGACTTACTTGAACAAAGAATGGGGTTATAAGGGGCTGTCCAAAAATGGTTCCCCTCTTTCTTAGACAGCCGAACGCAAAGAATCAAGATTAATCAATCGCTGTCCACTACCACGGTGGCCACTCTGGGAGTCCCCCAGGGTTCCTCCTTATCACCTACCCTCTTCAATCAATTCATGGAGCCCTTAACTGAAAATTCTGAAACTCTCCAATGTTCATTACCACATATATGCGGATGATACCCAACTATACTTAAAAATATCATCCCCAGATGATATCCGTTTATTCAATAAAACTCTGCAAAAACCCCACAACTGGCTGACCAGAAACCACCTCAAACTTAATGCGCTCAAAACCGAATTCCTCCGAATTACCCCACCATGAGGACACAGCAACATTGAAGACTGAATGAAACACTTAACCGCTTCCATGCGCGGCCGATTTTCGCCCTGTGCGAGGCGTTTCATTAAGCGGACGGGTTCATGACGAGCTCAGCTCGTCATGCGCACACGAGCACTGCGCAGCATGACGAGCTGAGCTCGTCATGAGCATGGAAGGGGTTAACAGCCTTCAACTGCAAACCACACATCATAGATTCCGCAAGATCTCTGGGAATAACACTCAACAAAAATCTCAACATGCAAGAACACATCAGCACAGCCACCAGAGGAGCAAACTTTCATATGAATATTATTAGAAAAGTAAAACCCTTCCTCCCCGCCGACGACCTCAAATTAGCTGTGCAAGTTCTAGTGATACCCAGAGCAGACTATGGGAATACAACCTTATGTGGTCTGCCGAGATCCAGACTGGCACCACTAAGAGCCTCCCTCAACACGGCCGCAAGACTTGTCACCGGCTCCAAAAAGAGCAACCACATCACCCCTGATCTAAAGGCACTGAACTGGCTCCCTTATGAGGCAAGAAAACAGCTAAAAATTGCCTGCATGACACACAATGCCTTGCACTTCAACACACCAAGGTATCTAGCCGATAAACTGGAATTATCAGGCAGTGGCAGAACGTTGAGAAGCACCAGCACCTTGCTATTGAAACCTCAAAAATTTTGGAAAAAGAAAACATACAACCGTACTTTCTCCGGACTAGCACCTAGAATCTGGAATGCCCTGCCCCCGGAAATCAGAATGAACCCTTCAAGCACTTCCTTCAAAAAAGAAGTCAAACTGCTTTTAACAAACAAATCCCTACCCCGAACCCAACACTTGATTTAGCTCACCAACCAGGATTAGGCACTGGATTTTAAGGATGAATGGCTAACACACTCTTGAGTACCCTCCGGATCCACTACTAATATTGACATCACATATGCTTTCCCTGCTATCTACTCATATTTTTGTTCCTAGTGTATCAAGCTATCTATTTGATGGAACATTTGTAAAGTGCTCTGATACCCTTCCAGGGTCTAGTTCGCGCTATATAAAACTTTTAAAATTAAAATAAAAAATAAGCAAAAGGAAGATTTTCAAATGTTCAAAAATATTTCCTTGTCATGTGGGTCAGTTTTGCAGGACACTCTCTCAATGTTTTCTGAAGGAAAAGCTGGATTATTTCAGATCAGCGAGGTAAAGATCCAGTTGGAGATTGCACGAGATTGCACAATTCCATCTCTTTAACCAGTTGCTTAAAATTCATCCTTCAGCTACAATGCTAAATTAATTTTAATCTGTCTCTGTGAAAATCTGATGGTGTACCCTATTCAAAATCAAATAAAACTCTCACAGGAACCTCTATGCATTAGCCTCCTTGAATTTTGTAAATTCATTTTAAATCACAATTAAATAAATGGGTAAAACAGACTCAGCTTACATATGAAGTTCCATCACACCAAAAGACGTCTATAGCACAGCAAATTTAGAAATCCGGGCAATTCCCTTAATCTACATTGCAACCACAAAACCTTGAAATGTCCTTACTCATTGCAGCTTTCATCTAAGAACTAATTATTGTTTGTTATCTATAACTGGTCCAGCACTTTAAAATCAGTAGTAGTGAGCCCCTATTTAAAACACCTGACCTCAACCACTCTGATACATTCAACTATCTGACAATTTCACTTTTGCCAATTCTCTCTACAATACTATAATGAACTGTTGTCCCTCAAATTCAGAATTTCCTTGAATATGCAACTTTCCATGTCACTTTTTCGCCAATTTCGAGTCCTACAGGGAAGCAATTAGTAATGCATGCAGACAGTGTCAAATGATTTACATCTGATTCTATGTTAAACACTTTCTGCGAGAAGTCGGAGTATGGATTTGACAAATCTGTCTTAAATTGGCAAAACAGAGAACCTGACTTTGGGGGATTTAAGTGGTTTCTAGTTTCAGGTTCTTTGGCAAAAGTCTATGATGTCCTGTCTTGGTAAACGTCGTCTGTATCTTGGGATGTAATTTTAAACCCACACATTTGCTTGCATCTTGTTGTTCCATCTATGCAGTCCATGCAAAATTCTTGCACCACTAAATCTTGAAAGCAGTCTGGTGGCAGTGAGGGCTTTCATTGGGACTTGTCTAGCTTTGACTCAATGGAATCGCTCTGTCTTTGTTCCACTGGATAGCTTGTGAACAAACTCCAACTGATTCAAAACTTAGGCAGCAGAGCAGTATTTAATCTAATAAAATGTGAGTGCCAATCCGTGAAATGCATTGGCACCTTACGCAGTATTTTATTCGATGTATTTTGAATTATCGATCATACCATTCACCATACAGCTCCACCTCATCTGCTGCTTAACACACAACCAGTCAATATCTAATATGTGTTCCTCACTGGAAGTGCCGTAGGCCTCTCTTTTTTTAAGTGCTCCCACCTTCCCATTAGGGTATGGAACACTCATCTTTATGTTCTTGGAGCAGAAAGTTCCTGGGGCTTTCAGAAAAATTAAAGACTCATTTGTTACAGCTGAACTTTACAAAAGTTCTTTAAACCGCTTTCAGTACTGGAAAACCAAAGGGTATTTTTCGAACTCTGCCAAAAATACTTAAATTGCTATACCATGCCACTAAACACATCTTCTTTAAAATACAATGGACACCATAGTTCCTGAAAACTATTGTGCTGGGACGGAAAGTCCCTCACATGCTAATGAACCCTGCCCTAAGTGCCCCCGCCGCAGTGATAGCTGGATCCCTGGTAACAATTGTTGGTCATGGGCGGATACGGATCATGCGTATGCGCCATGACCTAGGCCAGTCTCACAGATTGTGGTATTGCTTGGACCAGGAGGGGCGCCCAAAGGTCTACCCTTAGGTGGTGGAAAGCTACTGCCTCCACCTGCAGTTAAGCAGTGTGAGTGAACTGGTGGCAGCATACTGTGTTTTCAATATTAGTAATCAGTAGAGTGAACAGACCTGTGTCACTGTAGTGGTGCAGTACAGGAGAGCCTGCCTGTGTGTAACTGCGTGTGTGCATGGATGCATGTGTGCTTCCAAAGGGCACCATACATGGAAGTCTCTGGGTTCCATTTTGGGAGACCCAGGGCTACTGGAGGAGCATAAGGAGATAGAGGAACCCCCAGACAGATTTTTGGCTTCTGCCTTCCTGAGAGTTGGGTTGGACACACACTGGAGGAAGGAAGGGCCATGCTCTTTGTACACTTCAAAAGGCCTCTTTGATTCTAAGAGAGGTCACTGGTCAAAGCTGGTCAAAGGGACCTAGAGACATCTCAGGAAGGAGATGAACTGAATGGGGAATCATAAAGAGTAGGGCTGGGGGCCTTTGTAACCTTTTGATACATATATCACTGAGGCTGACACCCAGGTGTGATCTTCTAGGTACTCCAGTGGTTTGTCTTTGAGACTGTCAGATCTGGAGACACTCTTGCTATGACAAACTGCTCTATGAAGGAACAGCACAACAGAGGTACGTGCACTCCAAAGTGGGCAACCACCAGAAGATGAATTTTAAAGACATAGGCACTAAATCATATTTGTGTCTGGAAATGGATTATAGGGGAACTTGAGACTCTCATATTGTCAAACTGAAGCTGTACATCAGCATGGAGATACTCAGCACATGTTCTGCCTGTTTGGACCAGGACTGGGGAATAGGGTCTGTCACTCTCCCTGATGGGTAAGGCAATCTCACAAAAGAATCAAGACCACTTGTCCTGGAGCCTGGAGCACCAAATTCTGCCTGACCAATGACTAGCGGACTCTGTGAGGAATGGGAGAATGCACAGAGGGAGTGAGGTCCAGTGGGGATACTTTCGAATGGAGAGTGAGATTCGGGTCCAAGTCGGGATCGCAGCACTGATCAGGCCGTCCACCGTGGTGCATTGTTCATGACCCCCGTATGCCAGGCGGGGCATGGTAAAGGTTAAGGGCCATCGCCCTGTTGCAGTGATATGGAGAGAGGGCTGTCACTCTGTGCTGATTTGTGACCTGGAGAGGGACACCTCCTTAGCTGCTGGTTGCAACCCCTGTATGCCAGGTAGGGCCCCAGGAAATCTTAAGGGCTGTCGCCCTTGTGCAGCATTGAGGAGAACATAGTGCCATCGCCCTGTACAGCAATGTGACCCAAGAAGGGACACTGCTTAAGCATGTCTCTTGTGATCCCCGTATGCCATGAGAAGACAACACTGAATCTTGAGGGCCATCTCCCTGTGCAGAGTTGTGACCTGAAGAGGGATGCTGCCTTAAGTGCTTAGAATGCGAATCCAGTATGCCAGGTGGGAGCCGCGGAGGAAGCCGAGGACCAATTTGTGTGTTTTGTGTGCCACTGGGCGCTAGGAGCTGCTACTGTGTCATCGGAATTTGTGTAGGACCCCAGGTCTGCTGTTGGAGACCCGGTATATAGTGTGCTGGGTGCACCTCAAGCTAAGAGGAATAAACAAAGTCAAGCACTGTGAACATGGTGTGGGGTTGAGTAGGAAGGTCGTGGGGACTGCAGAGTTCTCCCTAATGAGGTGTCTTCTTTTCGATGTTTTTAACAATAATATTTAGAATGTATTCTAAAGTGTTTTTGGTGCAAAACATGCACTGTTGATGTGATTACAATCGGCATAATCACTTTGCTATCTTGCGGATTGGGAAATAATAAGATGGGACAATTAAATAGATAAATATAGCACATTTGCGCGATTCAAACTACCAAGAGCAGCGCACGATATTAAAAAAACTGTATCCATAAACACTCATACAATCTATGAACACACTACTCAAAATCCTATTAGCAAGCGAATGTACAATTGAATTTACCAGGTACGAGACACATATATTTTAATAATTACGAAGTGACATCTGTGCTGGTTAACAAGGTTTGTTGGGGAGGTCGTTTTTATGTAAAAAAATCAACATCAACACGCATTGTTTTATTCGGTTAACTCGTATTACAGTCATTACAATGCAGGTCTTAGGATGAGACCAAACATGTCTTCTTAGCTAGTAACAAAAAATATTAATGTGTTGAGCATAGGTATTCTCTCTGCAAGATCACATACTGTTTTGTTTTGGGTTTTTTGTTGCTTGTAAAGGTTTTTTCAACTGAACTTTTTGTCAATTACATTTTGTTAATGAGAACGTGATAAAATGCACCAACGCCCAGAGGATCTCTTGGCGCTGTAGCTGTGCAAAAGGAGGAAACCATTGATGATACTTAGACTGACAGTACTGAAAACAGCCAAGTTTTAAGGAATTTCCTGAAATGGCGGATGGTTATGAACTTGTGAACAATGTCGTTGTATAAGCTTTATTTCGACACACGTGTCATAAAAGCTAAAAAAGAATTAAGAACAAATAAGGTAGTAGAAGTAAGAATAGCAGTACATACAACACATATTGCTAAAACATACGGGCTCTTCCTTCCACAACAATATTAATTCCACGTCGTTGTTCCTATACAGATACATCAGTTGAGCATGTGCAGTGATTTAAGACGCGCAAGGCGGGTACAAAAACACTTTACATGGAAGACAATCTAAAATATAAACCAGTGGAGAGAAACCGTGCTATTGCGGCAAAAACTGATTGGAAAACAGCTCGGGACCCGGAATCGTTTTACATAAAATGATAAAATTCGTTTGTTTTAAAAGTACAACATTAAAAACAATAAAAATAAAAGTAAAAGATAAAAACATATTTTAAAAGGGACAGGCAAGTTGTTTCGAGAAGTGAAGTGTGCTGAGCATCCTCGATTTGGCAAAGGGTCCAACGAGATATAAAAAAATAACAAAACGATAACATGCTTTTCGTAACCTGCTAACAAGTTATTTCCCTCTAAGGCTCTCTCAAGGAAAAACTGCACGGTAGATATTTGCAATAAAGTGCCTGTGTGTTGAATCTATAGGGATCCCAGAGTGCATGGAAGGGGAGGCTAATGAATCGTAGGGCATCTTGGTCTGGGAGGCAACCAAGGGGCATATTCACAAGGAGCTATCGCCGAATTAATGGCACTTTATCTCAGCCAAAGTCGTGATAAATTTACCTACCCATTCACAAGCCGGTGTTAACAGCCCACAGCACCAGTTTACCCGCGATAGCAGCCGCAAAAAACATCGCCACAGAGGACCCCCGCAAATATCGCTAATGAGATGCAGAGTAGGCGTTCCCGTGCCAAAAGCCGAGACAACATCCCACCTCAACATTCACAACGACCAGCCACATCGGCGATAAGAACACAAAACAGGCGATAAGGCGCGTTAGCACCAGGAAATTTACACCTGCTCTGACCTGGTGTAAAGTCGGACGGCAGCCAGCACCACAAAAGGGAGCACAGCCCAGGGCCACATCCGAAGGGCAACAGATGCCATGGAGCCACCCATCATGCGGCCCGGACACCCAAGAGGGCCACAACACCCACCGCCACCACCCCAGGACACCAACCCACACCCGGAACATCACCCCCCCCCCGGACCACCACAGACGCAGCGCAGACAAAGACAGCGGAACCCCAGGAAACGTACCAGCCGCACAGACCCAACATCTGACAATGTCACCGTCCACTACAGGCTGAAAGGGACAACCATCCTACGCATCCTGACCATCATCGCCTAACAGGCCTATGGCACCAACACAGCGGACAACCAACATCCCACCATGGCTGCACCTGTTGGCCCCTGGTACCCCCCAAACAACACCCGCCAGAGTCGGAGGAGTCACACAGCCAGCCACATCCAAGTCCCACACACCTGTCCTGGACATCACCATCACCCTGGTACCCCAGTCCCCATACGTACAACACAATGCGCAGGATCCGCTGGAGACCAAGCAGGACCATACGCCATAGCAGGATCCACGCACGTGTTGGGGGCAATACACAGCACACATGTACTACCTGTGCCCCCTGGTGACACAGCACACAATCACCTCAACAGGAAGCACACGTCTCACATCAATGTGCAGGCAACAACAGAACACCGTGGAACCTCCAACAATGTCGCCTTCAAATACACAGCCAGTGTGCATGATCCCTTCATCCTCCGACAGTCCATCATCAACCAGCATTCCCAGGATGGCAACAAGGGAAATGCACACCCCCTTGGCAAGTCCGAAATGAACACCCCACACACCTCAACTCCACAACCATGCAACTCACAACTCTGGCAATGCACACGTCACAAAATCACAACCAACATGCACAACAACATGACCACCCACCAGACACGACAGAACAACTTACAATGGTAACCTGGGCAAGCCCTGAACATGAGCCATCAACGGCATGGCACCTCAGCCACATAATAGCCGAATGTGGGGAGAGGTGGCAACCAGGCATGTGTGAAGGATGCAGTAGACCCATGATCGGGAAAGCACACAATGCCAAAAGTGGCGGAGATGTGCTGGACAGACCGCAGTATGCAGAACACACCCATATCCATGGCGACATACACCTCTGGCGTTTGGAGTGCAGTGGACAGTGGATGCAACCATGCCACCCCAGCCAGCGGGGGAACTCACGGAAATGTTGCCTGTGACGCCACCCCCTAAGCGTCACCGGAGTGGGATGGCCCGGCGTAGGCCACGCCAGCGTAGGGGTGTGAATAAAAAGCACGTAGGCCTGGGCGTGGTCCTCTCCCAGAAAGCCCCACGTCCCTGCCAGGGCGGCGCCTCCCACCCCGCCACGAGGCCCACGCAATCCTCGTGAGCGTAGTTGCCTGCGATGCTGTGCGCCTGCCGGACCCCGGCACGCCGGACCACGAACCCGTCAGGCCTGCCCCTGCGCAGCCAGGCCACACTGATCACCTGCCGACACCGGCGTGTGTCAAGGAGGGCCCACCACGTGCCGGTGCAAGCTCCAAGCCCGAGTCCCGCAACCTTGGCAGCCACCTCAGACCATCACAGCCTCCACGACACAGGCCCGCTTTATTCCCTTTTCGTTGACGTACTCCACTGCCGCCTTCGGCCTACTCTTCGGACCAGTAGGTCCCATATGTGAAACTGTGTCCTGAGTCATGAATGGCAGTGACCCCAAATCGGGCCAGCCGCCACAGCACCAGACCCCCCCGATCAGTGAGGCATAGTTCCATATGGGCATCTTGTGACACGTGGTGCCACTAACCCTGTTCAATGCCAGCCGGCTACACGTGGTGCCACTAACCCTGTTCAACGTCAGCCGGCTACACGTGGTGCCACTAACCCTGTTCAACGTCAGCCGGCTACACATGGTGCCACTAACCCTGTTCAACGCCAGCCGGCGACACGTGGATGAGGGACCAGGACTACCCTGCGGACCAGTAGGTCCCACATCCAACACCTAGTCGCAAATCACGAATGGCAGAGTCCACACCAGTGGTCGCACGGAGAGGAGTAAGAGGAAGATGCGGCTCAGCCCGGACGAAAGCCGGGTCACATACACGGAGGTGACCGAACACGTGGTGCCACTGAACCTGAACTACGCAGGCCGGTGGGGCCATCCAACCTATGCCGGCGACACTCGGTGAATGGGCCGTGCTGACCGCTGCCTCAGGCCTACACCACGGTCAGGTAGGTCACACATTTGGAACTGAGTCTTGATTACACCATGGCAGTGAACATCATTTAAGGCAGAGAATAATTCACTATACTCCCTTCGATGTGGTACCAACAAGTCTGTGCATGGCATCGCAACCACACGTGTCTGTGGGCCTACGTGGACAACTGCCCTCGGCCTACGCTGCGCACGAGTGGGATCACAGATTTGGAACTGAACATCAGTAATTCAAAAGGCAGAATACATATCATCGCACGCACGGAGAAGCGTAAGAGGATGACGTGTTGCAGTCCGGAGGGAACAGGATCATCGTTACGGAGGTGATCGAACACTACCGACAACTGCCCTTGTGTCACTAACTCTGTGCCTCGCGAGCCAACGACACGTGACTGTGGGCCACTGCTGACCGCTGCCTCCGGCCTACACTGCGGTCCAGTAGGTCACAGAGTCTTGATTTGGCAATGGTGGAGTTCATATCAGTGTACCGGCATCATCGCAGACTGGATCCCCTCTCAGCACCTGTGCCACTAAGTGTGTTCCCCGACATTCATGGACACTCACTGGTCGTACATTGGTGGCGTTTGAGTCTATGGAATAGGGGCTAGTTTTCATCCTCATGTAGGTGATCCCGAATTGTTGGTGAAAACAAGGGTTGCGCTTTCCACTCCTCCATTTGCTGCTTCCAGATAACATCAGACCTTCCGCATCATGCCTTGGAGGACACCTTCCACTGTCCCCCGCAACCCTCCGCAACATACACCTCTGACATTGATGGGGACCCGCTCAGGTCGCATTGCCCATCTGACTGCACCGCAAGTCACCGTATCGTGGCTGGGTGCCTGTGCCGGCCGCAGTGCATCCGGGGCCACTAACTCTGTGCTGCTCAGGCCTGGGAGCCCTTCTTCAGAGACATTGAATGGCCTCTGTAGCGATGGTCTTGGGGTCATCAACGCCATGTGTCTGTGGCCCTGCGCTGTCCGCATCCTCCGGCCTCAACTGCGGGCCACCAGGGCCCACACATAGCATCGAGTCTTGACCGGCCCGGACGTCCCATCACCGCAAGAGGCACACGCCACCACTGCAAGGACCACCTCCAACCGCCATCTGCCAGAGTCGAAACGGTGATCCTGACAGACCTACGGAGTTGCTCAGACCTGTCGTGGATGCCATCATCGGCCTGATACCCTGCTCAGCATTCCACGTGCCAGTGACTCAGTGCACCGCAAGCCATTGTCCGTTACTGATAGAGTTTTGTGCTGTTGTGAGGTTGCGCAGCAATGTCACCTCATGCAGTGGGGAAGACCTGGGACTATGATGAGGAAGATGTGTCAAGTGTGCGGACGGGAGAAGGCACAGACAATGGGAGGGCAGGAGGCAACAGCCCCAAGGCAGGAATGCAGACTGGTGGTGGTAGTCAAGCTACACACCCGGATCTATTACTGGGTATTGCGCTGTGGACTGCGGACGCAACTGTCACCTCAGGCAGTGTGGGAGACCTGGGACGTTGATGAGGAAGTTGATGCAGGTGTAACACACCCCACTGCATCTGCATCAGGACTAACCCGAAGGGACACAATCCTAGCAATTTCTTCACATGAGCGCGCTCTTCTCTAGTGCCCCTACATCAGTGCACTGCAACTGACGGAACCTCCTGACTGAATATTGGGTGACCTCTGTCCTTACTCCGGATCCCTCCATGTTGCTCTGCAGTTGACTCTGGTTTGCTGGTGTTTTCTGTTTCCATTACACTGGTGTCCACTGTTCAGGTTGTTGCCAGCACCAAGCACTCTGTGCGGGCTGGCTTATACTCACCCCACACACATCCAGCACAGGCGTCACTGTACATGTGGCCCTGCCAATAAAGGGGCCGGGCGCACATGCCCATAGCCAGTTCAACATGATATGTGCATGTGTCCCTGTGGTCTTGTTGTATGCATGAGGGCCCTGGGCCCTACGACATTATATTGTGCTGTGTACAGCGGACGCAGACATGTCACCGCAGGCAGCGGGCTAGAACCTGGACATGTAGCTTTGTCATCACCCACTCAATTCGTAAGGGGAGTGGACTGTGCCGTCGTACGCAGAGCCAACGTGGGTGTGTGACTGATTTGTGTGTGCCCCAGGGCGTGGTTCTGTACTGGGTATGTGCATCTGCATGTGTCTCTGTGGCAGTGTGGGTCTCCTTTGTGGGGTGTAGGTGGTCCCTGAAGGGTATTGGACACCCACGTATGTATTCTAGTTCGCATTCCATGGGTTCGGCAACACCCGCACCTGTTGGGCCACCTCCTTTTGGCGTTCTGACACCTGGCATTGGGGTGCCATGTGTGGGTCGGTGAAGTGTTGTGAGCCAGCCGTGATTGCGGGTGCTTCATGCTGTGTGGTCTGTTGCAGGGGCTGGGTTCTCCTCTGAGTAGCTTGTCTGCCCTGTCCTGGTGGTGGGTTGTGTGGGATGTCCATGGGCTGTTGTAGGGCGTCGTTGTCGAAGGTGTGGTGTTCGTCTCCGGCATCACTGATGGGTTGTCTGTTCTGACCTGCTGGAGGTGTTGTTTGTCCCTCTGCATTGGGAAGGGGAGGTGCATGTTGGCATTGTGTTGGCGCCTTGTTCTTGTCGACATGCAGACTGTGTTACAATGTACATTGTGACTTTTTGGGAGGTGGTGGCTATTTGAGTTGGGACAGTGTACATTTGGCCTACGTGGCTGATGTGGGGTTGTAGCCGTAGATATGCATCTCACAGTTCCCTGCTCTGTCCAATGTGATTGTTCTGTTCCTGCGCCTGGGCGGACCCAGTTGTGTCCCCTGTTCTGCAGTGTGGGTGTTGCACTTTGTGCCACATTGTCATGGTATGTGCTGTGATTGCTATGTGTGTGTGCTGCAGTGTGCCACGGGGCTGGGGGACATGTCCCTGGGTAATTGTGGGTGTGCAGTGTGCTACACATCGTTGTGCATGTGTGCCATTGTGCCCATCACCCCCGTCCCCCAGTCCCTGTTGGATCCTCACCCTGTTGTTGTTGTGTCGGGTCCTGTCGAGCTGTGTCCGTACTCCCACCTCCTTGCACCGTCTCCACACTGATGACTGTGGCCTGGGTTTCCTCCAGCTCCTCCTGTGGCGCTGGACTGCCACCTCCTGTCGCCGTTGCTGCCTTCCTGTTGGCAGCGAGTTTGTGCCTGGTTTAGGTTGTCACGCCCTGGCGGCGCCTCTTGGCCTCCTGGATTGGCCTCCTGGGCACTCCGACTGCATTCCAGGTGGTCTGCTTGTGGGTCAGTTGCTGGTGGTGTTCTGTGACTCTGTGGCGCTGGTCTTGTTTTCCTGCGGTCTGCACCCCGTCTTCCTCTCCCTTTTCTCCTTGGCCTTCCCCGACCCGGTTGTTCCTTGCTGGTGGTCTGTGGGGGTTGTGGGGTTCGCGTTGACCTCTGCGCTGGGTCAGGGTGCATTCATGTTGCTACGTGCTTTGGCTTGTTTCTGGTGTGCTGTTTCTGTGGTTTTTATGGTGCAATTTCCCACCAGACGCGTGGGATTTGCAGGCCTGAGGCTGCTTTTCGCTACTTTTTTACCGCGATTGGCCTCATCGCATGATTTCTCGCATTCGCGTTTCGCATTTTTTCGGCGTGGCGTTGGTTTTCACGCTGACATTTGACGAGTTATCTGGTGACTATCGCATGCTACCGCCTTGTTGTGAATTCCACGTTGACACTGGGTTATTTTCCCGCGATAGGCTGCGATATTAAAAGTTGCGTTACGCTACTCTTGCGGTAGTTATCACACGTTCTTGTGAATATACCCCCTAGTGTTTACCCATGGTGTTCTCTCGTTAGTGCCTTCCTCCTGATGCCCCACATGTGGCTTAGGAACTTAGCCACTCCACAAACAAAAAGAGGTCTATGGTGCGATTTTAAAATGCGCAGGGCTTCCCGATGGTTCCGAGTGCCCAATTGCCGGCAGACCGGTTTTAGCCATTTAGACCTAGGTTCCGCATTTGCCGGACATGCAAACAATGCGTGGGCAATGGGCTCCACTGGTGCCTTGCATCCAGGACAGATGCTCGGGCTTGGAACATTCAAGTGCCACTTGGCTGTTACCTCACCCACAGGAAGAGTGCCAATCCTAAATTGAATATATAGCTTCCTATCCTGGGGGACCTGGATTAAATCTAGATAGATTTCCAATAGCCTGACCTGTTTGTGGAAATAAAATTCTGTGGTCAGTTTCCCCTGGTTGGGCCTTAGCAGTTCTATGTGCTTGACATATTCCCAATAATATTTCTTAACTACCTCTTTTCTGAACACGAGTGGATCATGGTTTTCCCATAGGGCCAAGAGCCCTATATCTGACACCAATTTCTTAACGTTTCTGATCCACCCTACCTTGTTATATGTATCTAAGCAGATAATCTCAGATAGGGCTTCTGCGTAAAGCAGAAGTGCCGGGGTCCTCCTTATGAGTGCTCAGAAGAGCAGTGGGCGGAGCCTCGCTATATCGCTGATATAGCGCCTGCCCATGTCGAGCATTAAAGTAGCGAGTGGTGTGCTTTGCGGCAACATTACTAGGTTCCTGAGGAATTTGTGCTCAGGGAGCTTATCGAGTCCCCACAGCTCTGCACCGTATAAGGCAGCGCTAACTGCTTTTGAGTCATAAACCTGCAGGGCAGCGGCTATAGGTCTGGTACATGAGGATCGATGTTCCCTTCCCAAAGCCACAGTGACTCGCTTATGACCCAATACCAACTTAGTTAGGTGGGGCTTCCATGTCATTTTATCCGAGAGTCGGACGCCCAGATAATCGAAGGTACTGACTCTCTCCAGCGGTGACCCGCCCAGCGATAAATTACCTTTACAGGACTTATGGGGGTTAAAGGCCATGAATTTGGTTTTTGTGGTGTTAATAACCAGACCCCTAGTGTCACAGAAGAGATGAAATCTATTGAGCAGGTGCTGTAGCCCTGCCGGTGTCTTCGACACCAGCAGGGTGTCGTCTGCGAACAGTAGGGTTGGTACCTTGTCCCCCCCAGGGAGGGTGCATCGGCAGGTTCTTGTTGTAAAAAGCTAACCACTCCGATCATGTACAAAGAGAATAGAGTGGGAGCCAGAACGCAGCAGTGGTGGCTCCCCCAATGGGGCGTGGGGGCGTCGCCCCACTGCTTTCTCGCAGTGCGAGAAGGCAGAAACATAAATGGTAAAAACTACCATTTTATGTTTCTGCTTCTCGCACTGCGAGAAAGCAGAAGTGCCTGGTTGGGGGCGGGCGGGTGGGCGGTCCTGCTCGAGGGCAGGGGAGTGGCTTGCTCCCTGTTGTGGGTACTGACTGTTTGGTCGGCCCTGGGGCCGACCAAACAGTCAATACCCACAACAGTGGGCAAGCCACTCCCCCTGCCCTCGAGCAGGACCGCCCACTCTCCCTTTTCTCTATGTAGGCTGCTGCATGCAGCAGCCTACATAGAGAAAATGGCCTGGCTGGGGCGCTCTCCGCTGCGCCTCACCAATCACAACGCTGCCATTGCAGCGTTGTGATTGGCGGAGGGGAGGGAGGGAGGGAGGCTGCCTTTCCTGATGACGATGAGAGCTGCAGGAATTGGAAAACACAGGACGGCGGGAGTCAGGACCCATCCAGAAGCTGAGGTGGCGCGGGACGGTAAGTTTTATTTTATATATTTTTTTAATTAAACCCCTCCCTCCCACCCCCACGCGACGATCCCATTTCCATCCGCCCGTCATGCCGGCCGCTACTGATCAGTACTACTAATCCATGCAGTAAGCCGAGAGGGAATCTCTTCTGTGAGATGTACCGAGAGTTGTTCTGCGGTGAGGATGTGGAGTGGGGAGTTTGGAGGGCACTTTCAGTTCGAGGCACGCTCCTTACCCCATAAGCATTTTAGAAGTAACGTTAAGTGCCGAATATTTTAGGAATGTGTGTCTGGCCCCAGAGCAGAGCACTGGAGGATACCGTGCACGGAAAGCATCTTTCGAGGAAAACCACAGGTGTGAGTTATTGAGTATGTCGAAAAAGTGCATGTCTTAATAATATATAGGTGTGTGCATTACACATTATGACAGAGTGACCCGTTCCTTGCAATGATTGAGTTTTTATTTCTTTATTTTTAATGAGTGTTCACGATTCCTACACCCTCACCTAATATTGTTTGAGGCCTTTCTGGCAGAGGCAGCGTCAGCTTTGGAGTTAATTAGCTTCTGCTTGTCAATTGTTGTTCCTCAAGTTGAAACAGCTAATGTGTTTATTGAGGTTTATACTTTACCATAGTATATCGCTTATTTAAGCTGCCTTACCTAAGACTACTAATGTACTGTTAAAGCTATTTCGCCCCACCGTTTTAGAAAGTAAGCAGCCGCTACTGGAACGCAGCCTTGTCAAACTCCTCGACTAACTGGAATACGCTCGGTGAGTTGCCCCTTTGAGCCCCATCTAATCTGGGCATAATTTCCCTCATGCAGGCGGACTAGCAAACTAAGTATGGGCAGCGGAATGCCCATGCCTTCAAGTACTTGCCGAAGTTTGAACCTGGGAACTAAATCAAAGGCTGTCTTCAAGTCAATAAAGGCCAAATAAAGACTGCCCTTACCGATCACTACAGTTTTCCAGTAGAGAATCAAGAGGCGGAATGCCTGATCGATCGTCCCTGTCTTTGCCCTGAACCCAGCTTGGTATTGGGATAAGATAGCGTTGTCCTCTGCCCATAACTGGATCTTCTGCAAGAGGGCTCCACAAACAACCTTTTGAAGGGCATCAATCAGGCTAATGGGCCTGTAATTAGAGGGATCCTCTTTATCGCCTTTTTTATGTATTGGGACCACCTCTGCCCCCTTCCATGACTGTGGAACTGGTCCTCTGCTGGCTTTGGCATTTGATAGAAGGAATATGTAGCGCGCCCAACTTTTGGTATCTGATAAGAAGAGGTCCCCCGTGTACCGTCGGGGCCTGCTGCCTTGGATTGCATTATTCGACCGATGGAGTCCTCAATCTCTCTCAATGTAAAAAATTAATCAGTCGGGGATGGGCTAGTAAACACATCCACCACCGAGAGGATCGTGTCCCCTGGATCAGTGTAAAGCTTCGAGAAATGCTCCAGCCATACCTGGCCTATGATATGGTTATGGGGTGATTGGGCCCCTGAATTGCTGCCCCAGGTGACTAAAGACCAGAATGATTTGGAATCTTTCTCAGCGCATGTTTCTTTTATTAGCTGCCACCGGGATTCATCCCACGCCCTTCTCGCCTGGTGCATAGTGGCCTTGTAGCGCTTCCTGGTGATTTTGATTAGGGCGCTATCTTTGGCCTTAATTGCAGAGGCTAGATTTAAACGCTCCCATCTGCAGTCCTTTGAGTACCACCTGGAACCCCCTAATGGTGTGCTAAGTCTTCGATCAGACCTCGGGACTGTGAAGTAAGAGCTAAGTCACTCAAAAATACGTGAATGGGAGGAGACTACTTTTGCCGCTCCCCCAATACTTGCAGACAGGGACTGGAGCTCGAGGGTACCTGCTGCCAAGTCGTGCTGCAAGCTCTTGATCTTGTCCCCATGCACAATGATCTTCCGCCATTTTAATGTGCGCCTATCATTAGATAGATAGATCTCCTTAGTGATGCTCAAGAGTAAATTGCCCGTGGGGTTGGGGGGAACATCCCACAATGGCTTCATACTGAGGCACTGAGGGTTGTGGTCGCTATCGATTGTGGATCCCACTTTCATGTCGATCAGATCCTTCCAGAGTCTCACGTCAAGAAGGATGTGGTCGAAGCGGGATTGGCCACTAATTCTGTTGAACGTGTTGGCGCCCTGTCTCTCTGAGGGTAATCTACCATTTACTACCCTCAGCCCGTGTTCTACATTTATGGCATTCACTTGAAGCGCCAGCTGTGACCATTTTTTGACGGGGGAAAGTTCTAAGGGGGGGACAGCCCATTTAAGGTCGTCTTCTTGTGTGCCCATTAAGTCCTCCCTGTCGAGAGGCTTAAAGGAGGTGTTGAAATCGCCCGCTACTATTAATCTCGAGTATGGAGGACAGATTGCTAGGCTCTCTTCCAAGTGCGTAAGCACTGGTGACGGTCTCCCCCCTTTGGTCCCCCTCACATAGATGTTAAACAAATCAATGGAATCTCTCCCCCTAGAGCCCTTAATATGGATCCCCAGAATATCTGGGCTAGTGCTTGGGAGATTGGTGATCAGGCATCCTAGCGATATCCTCACCCAAATGATTAGTCCCCCCACCGGGCGCCCTCTCCCTTTGGTGGTCGCCGATGAACAGTAGCATGAAAACCCAGATTTAAATAAGGGGACCAAGCTCCATGTCTCCTGAAAGATACAAATATTGTATCCTTCAATTTGATTGTTCCAATGGGGAAGTGGAATTTTGCTACTTAGCCCTGCCACATTCCAAGAGACAATTCTGAGCTGACGAGAGGATTCGGAGCTAGAAAATGGTACAACACTGGTGTTGGCAGGGCAGTGGTTACTAGGAGCCAGGGGCAATGCTTGGAGGTAAGAGTGTGTACCGGGGTCCAACCCTCTGAGATTAACTAGTGGGCTTCCCTCAACTACTGCTGGCTGGGGTCCGATACCCCCTATATGGGCCGGCTGCGGTGAGGCTGATGGGGTGTTGATAAAGGCTGCTTTGGGGGAGTGGTTAGGGAGGGATCTGGGGTGGTGACGGTTTCTTCCCAAGAGTCAATCATTGATCTCTATTTGGGAGCCTTCGGTTAGTCTACCCAGGGGGAAGAATGAGTTGGTCTTTTTCTGCTCTTGGGGCAAACAGCGTTTAAATTGGATTGAAGATGCATCCGGGGAGCCGGTTTGGTATTCGAGGGCAAGAAGGTTTTCGGCCAGCTCTGCCCCCTTGAGCGTAAGTTTGATACAGTCAAACAGTTGATCAGAGAAGGTACACCTTCTTACTCTTACGATGTCATCACGAATCACGGAGCGGCATCCCCTGACGTGGCGAATCCAATGATTCGCTTTACAAAGGAATTCCTCAGCACACGTCTGTTATGTCACAATATACATAAACATGCTTGATGTGAGCATAAGTAAAATACAAGTAGGTAAGTTCTTATTTCTTTTTTCCTTTTTATTTTCCGATGTTCAGACAGCCGACACGTGTTTAGTCAGCTACATGGGAATTAATCCCGCGACTTTATCAAGGCTATTGTCTTCCTGTGTATAACCTTTATTAGTGGTGTTAATTCCAACCCACACTGGGATTCAATATCTCGCGACGTCTCACTTCTCAATGTTAAATCCAAGGGATCCCTGTATGTCCCAGAAGTCCAGAATCTTATTTCTTAGTAGTTTGATCCCACACACGGACGTCGCTCCTCGTGTTGCGGTGTAAAGGTTATACACAGGAAGACAATAGCCTTGATAAAGTCGCAGGATTAATTCCCATGTAAGCGACGAAACACGTGTCGGCTGTCTGAACATCGGAAAATAAAAAGGAAAAAAGAAATAAGAACTTACCTACTTGTATTTTACTTATGCTCACATCAAGCATGTTTATGTATATTGTGACATAACAGACGTGTGCTGAGGAATTCCTTTGTATATCTGTCAATTGGCCAAGGCCATTTTGTGTTTTGAGGAGGTCAGTGGTTCTCTTCACCTTGCAGCACCGTGATCAATACAGCAAGTAAATATCAAATATTTGTGTTATCTCTCCCGAGTGGCGCCTTCATTTACCCAACTAAATACCACTGCTCATTAGGTGCCCAATGATTCGCTTTGTTGGTTAATGCTGCCTCCCCCTCATAGCCCGCTCTGCTATAAAGTTTGGGGACATTAACCATATCAATTTTCCTAGCAGATAGCAGGCGGGGGGAAGCTAGTAGTATTGGCTGAGACCTGCCTTGTTTCCACGACTAATTCCCCTGATGTAGGTTATTGCTTCTAACCCCTGGGTGGGAGAAGTTACTAATTTCTGTAGTTACATTAGGGGGATAATGTGTTTAGATGGCGTTGGGTACAGGTGGTACTTGTGTGCGCAGAATAATGGCAGGATGTTGTTGGGGGGGCCTGCGCAGAGGAAGGTCTAATTTTGGTGTGCTTGGTGGGCAATGGGTGGGTCGGGCCTGAATAGATTGCTTATCTGCTCCCAGGGTGGTTTCAGTGAGCAAAGGGACTCGTAATCCAGTCTGCAGTAGTTGTTGAATAATCGTTGTAAGGCCTACCAGCACAGATCTCATCGCACCTGCTTCTGTTCTAAGAGCGTTGATGAGCTGATGAGTGCACTGGTTCTGGCAATCTAAGCTAGGTGCAGATAACATTTCACCTGATTTGTCAGAAAGCTGGCAGATGGTGTCACCCTTCGGGTCATCATTCAGGTCCAGGAGGGGGGCATACCTATTGGTGCATACAAGAGCTGGTTCGGACTGGTTGGTGGGAGAGCACAGAAGGATGGAAGGCAGTGCATGGACCCTCACAGTATGTAATGCTTCCCCCTTCTTGCTAGAGGACAGCCCCTTAGGTAATGTTCTCCTAAACATATCGGGAATAACTGGTGTACTGGTAAGGCAGGTGGTGTTGGTAGGAGGTTGGCTGGGAGCAGTGCTTGACTTGTTGGCTGGCTCCACGTCTAAGATGCCTTCACATTAATTTAACAGGCTATCGATCCGGTCTAAGACACAGTTGCTGCCTGGGTGTTTAAGAGACTTTTTAACTTTTTCCCCTTCCCTGCTGGCCCACCTCCATTGCCCTCCACCGCTTTCCTCTTCCCCATCAGGGACTCGGGCCTCAAGGGCACAGTCTGGGACGGAAAAAACAGGAGGCCACACCTTAGTAGAAGGTAAACGGGTAACTATGCAAACTGTGCAGGGTAGGCTTAAGCACTTGGCCTACCAAATGAATACGTGCCACCTGGGAGCTTTTAGCCCTCCCTATTAGGCCAAACAGCAAGACCAAACAAGACCAAACAAAGAATCACTTGGAAAGTTACAATAAGTAAAACACAAAAGAGAAGGAAATGCTCAGGAAACCAAGTCAAAACCGGTGATCTAGTTTCAAAAATTAAAGGAGCTTTTGCAAGCAATCGAGTAACTGAGTGGACCGAAGACAAGAGTCTTGCGCAATGTCAGGTGCTCAGATGCCAAGATTAAGCCTGAGGCAGCATGCAAACAGACTGAAACAAGCATTGGCATAGCCAATAGGTCTCGCCTTTGGGACCTTATAAGTATTTAGTTATGCAGCACAATATCCTTACTGCAACAACATTAACTGTTGCATGGCTAAACACTTATAAGGTCCCAAAGGCGAGACCTATTGGCTATGCCAATGCTTGTTTTATATTCCTGCCCTACCCTGGACCCCTAAACCCTTATCCTTCGGATACTTGGTATTCCTTTTGCGATGCCATAGATGTGTAAAAGTACTGACCTTTTGCGACTGTTCCTCCAAACTTTTAATATTTTATTACTAAATCGCAAAAAAAAGAATCTTTAGTTCTCTTTCGACGTTTTGGGGTTTTCTGATGGGGGTGTTCTCTGATTAAACTGCTCTAAAACAAAATCAGCAGGGGATGTGAAAGAATGCAAGAACCAGGAGTAACGCCGCACATGAAAGCACCACTAAAGGTAAGCATATCACGTTTGTGCACTTCACAAGTGCAAACAACAGACTCACTTTGAGGGCGCTGACCTGTGGATAACGACTTGCCACTTGCCTGCTGCAGGCCAAGCTGACAGTGGTCGCGCGGGATGCGTCCTGCGTCGCCACCCTCTGGGTTACAGATTAGGGGGCAGGTTTAGATTAGCTTGCACTCTTGAAAGCAACACAGCCGATTCTGGAAGAAAGGCTGCAGGCTTCGCTCTACAAGGAGCTGCTCTGCACCCGGAGGCTCTGCTCCCGGCCATTCTTGCGGTTGCATTTTGTTCGCTGTTGGTGGTGGATAATGGGGAGGAGCAGGTGTCCATAGCAGAGGCCGCGTGACGGACACTTTGACGCGAGGCAGCTGCTGTTCAAGGCTAAAGTTACAGCTGTCCAGGACGCGGGCTTTGAGAGCCGTCCCACCGCCGAACCGGGCACAGTCGGAGCCGCTGCCGGGCTTGGATTACCTTCTTAGCACCCAGACTCCCGGTGCCGCAGACAGGCTTTGCAGGCCTGGGCTGCTGCTTCTGTCGAGTCTGGTGCTTGCGCCTGGGTGTTAGAGAGAGGGATGCGGCGTGACCTGCGCGCGTGAACAGGGGACCTCGACCCCCAAGGAGCGTCGACAGCATGCCGGGCTTCCTCACGGAGCTGCTGGTCAGCCTGGTCCTGCTGGGCTTCTTCCTGGTCAGCTGTCAGAATGTGCTGCACATCATCAAGGGCTCGGTGCGCTTTGTGCTCAAGCACGTGCACCAGGAGCTGGACAAGGAGCTCGGCGAGAGCGAGGGCGCTACCGATGACGAGGACACCATGACGACGAGGGTGGTCCGGCGCCGGGTCATTGTCAAGGTACGGAGGCTGGATCCGAGGCTGGGTGAAACGGAGACTCCAAGAATGACGATACCCCTCTGACAAGTTGAGTCAGAGTGTGAGAAGAGGGCACTAATAACAACTAGCGCACGCGGCAGCAGGGGGAGGGGGCCTGCGCGATTCCCTTGCGGGAGCGTGCAGCAAAGCGCAATGATTGTGACCATATGGCGCCACCATATGGCGCCGCGCGCTCCCGCAAGGGAATCGCCAGACGTGCACGCGTTGCCATTGCAAGCAATGCAACGCGTGCACGTTTTGCCCCCAAAGCTGTGCCGATTGCTAAAGGTCTCTCCTATGCAGCGCATGCGCGCTGCGTAGGCGAGACCTAAAAAACCAGTACCTCATGATACAGGCAGCCAGATCGCGGGGGAACTGTTGAGAAGCCAGGCGTAAGGGGGGTGGCCCAGCCCTGCCTCTTACTGGCGATGACGGGCAAGGACGGCCCCGCCCTTGGCCTGGGCTTCGCCTGGGCGCGGGCCGCACGCGACCCGTGCCGTGGGGCTTTGCATGTGGTTTTAAACGCCTCCTGGTGCAGCCTCGTGATGTGTCACAGCAGCGGGGCAGTCTGGAGATTGCAGTTCCCTTGTCCAGCATGGGTCCCTCCAAGAGCGCGTCCCGCGCCGCGGGGCTTTACAGGGGATTTTAAATGCCTCCTGGTGCAGCCTTGTGATGTGTCACAGCAGTGGGGCAGTCTGGGGATTGCAGTTACCTTGCCCAGCACGGGTCCCTCCAAGAGCACGTCTTGTGAACAATGCTCAATCCTTTGAAAGAGATGTGATCCTGAACTGGGAGCCAGAGTAAAGATTTAAGAATGGGAGATGAGGATCTAAGCCTCGGTACTATGGTACCCATACATGCTGATTATTTTTGGATGCCTGCAAAGAGCTAATTAAAGATATTTTAATGCTGGGGAAAGGCTATTGCAGTAATCCAAAGGGGAACCAATCCGAGCGGACTCGTCCGAGCACTTACCTTTCTGCCTACTGTTTTTGAAAAAAAGATTTTTAACTGTACTTTTCACCTGAGTAACACAGAATTCGCCCGACACCTTGAAGCATATAACGGGTTACCCATACAACGCAATCAATCAAATGTTACATTAAAGTATTCCTAAACAGACACATGCTTTCCACATACCCAGTATCATACATATGCCTTAGTAAAGTAATCAGGCGGGGACACACATACAATTCAGAGTACAATCTGAACGTTTTAAAAATAGTGCATGGCTACAGGTACTACTTAAATGCACATACATGGACAAAGGAAATACTCAAACAATCACCATGGTAACCGTACTCTTCAAATAACCATGTAAAAGCACATATATAATTAAACGACGGTATTACTCAAATGTCCATGCAAGGACACAATTCAAATATAGCCATACAGCAACACATTTACTATTAAAAACACCTGGGAACACACAAGCTGTTAAAATAATCATGAACATGCAGGTGTGCTATTTAACAACCATATATTAACATGCTGTTTAACTATGTACGGACATCTTACTATTGAAAGAGCCATGTGTGTGCAAACATATGACTCAAACACTAAAAATGTACACATTTAACTATTTCACTAGTTAAGCAGGGGTGTATGGCATATTCTGTATTCAAAGGATTATGAAGTGCACACATATTACTAAATCAAACAAAACTACATCCATGAATTACTCAAATACCGTTTATATGAACACATTCTAAAAACACTGTCTACAGACAAGTGTACTATTCACATAACCAGGAACTGCAGATATGGGGACTTATTCACAAGCTCCATTTTGTAATATGTGGGACAGTAGTACTACTCACATACTTCAAAATGCTATTCACTATCCTACATGCGGAGCTCTCCGCCTCCACCTCTCCAATCTTTTAAGTGCAGTGATCTCCGGTCCAACTGCAGAGATCTACGCATATGTATGCATACATTTTAGTAATAAAGGGAGGAGTGATTGGGAAACTGGAGAATACTTACTACAAAATAGGTGGTTTAGGAAGGAGCAGTTAGGGGTTTAGGCAGGGCTAAGGGGGTGTTTAGGGAGGGACAGGCGCCCACCCACAAAAGAGTAAGTGCATTCTTATTCACAAACTACGCTTGTTAAATCCAGCACCACACACGGCCAACTACTGGAACTGCAACATGCTCCCATAGAAAACGGAGGCAGGGATTTAAAATAAAACCCTATGGGAAAAAATGTTGCAATACATTTATTTTGAATTTTTAAAAAAATAAAAAAACAATTTAGTGTTCAAGAAGTAGATATAAATAAATACATATATAAATAAAAAATGTTATTTTCTCATAAAATGTTTTAATAAACTTTTTCAATTTAAAAATGAATGTCATTTTTTTCGCTGCTAAATTTATTCAAATTAATTCTATACATACATTTTTGCAATTTTAATATATAATAAATGTGAACATTTTACATTAGGTTGCATTTTTAAAAAAGAAATGCTTAAAAATAAATTTGATTTAATGTATTCAAATTAATTGAATATTTAATTCAAAATTAAGTTAGTTGAACTGCAGCATATTTTTTTTGTTCTACATTTAACATAAATATATAACATTAATTTACATTAGTATTTATCGTAAAATTATTTGTACTATTTTTTAAGTTTAACAAACTTTCTTAAACTTTTCTTTTTTACTTTCCTCTATACTTTACTATAGGTAGATCTTTGCCCGTGTGGCAGAGACCTGTGTCTATGTGTGAGAAAAGCTATTAGTAGTAACTTTACACTCGTAAATTTGGCTTCAAAGCCTTGTTTCAGGAGTGGAAATATGTAAGTCTTTACTTTATAGTAACGTTAAACTGAATAGACAAAACTAGTAAAGTTACTCAATCTGTAAGAGTAAATGTGCACATGTAGATTTTGCTCATGTGTAAATTTACCTATGTGAATAGGCCCGAAAATGTTCAAATAGTCACATATAGATATGGATAGAAAGGGTCCAATTCCGCAAAAAAAGTGTCATTTAAATCCACAAATGGGTTTCCGGGAATCTCACACTGAAACTAAATTTTGGGACTGGCAGGTTGTTTTCTTACAAATCTGCTGTGAATTCAGAATGCAGTGACTCCCCGTCTTTTAGGGGTGTACCTTTGGAAGACGAGTGTTTCTTCCCAACGCTAACTTTCACTGGCTTCTCAGTGCTCTTGATTAGGTTTAAGATTTATTTCTACTGCACATCTAGTTGGGAACCTGGACAAAGACCCAGTTTGTATCTCACCATATATCATACTATCCATACCAGTGGTCGCTAATGTAGTCTTCTGATGATGCAGGACATCTGTATGATGGCATCAATGACTGGTGGGCGGCTGTGCATTATTGTTTGATTTGAATTTATGTGAGGAACTAGTGAGAAGGATGTGAGGGGGCATTTGCTAAGTGTAAGAGACGTGGGCGTACAGGAAGCATGATTTGTATCTTGTAGATGCCATTGTCTCCGTACCCCTCCTGCGTTCAACCCCATACAATTAAATCTGGGCATCTAACTGCATAACAAACATGCTTAACTTGGGTTGGTTGAGGTGGTGGCAACAGAGCAAAACCTTTGAAATCAGTGCCATCCCTGCTGTGGTGTTAGTCCATTGCTAATGGTGATGGTTTCACGACAGCAGTCAGAGATTGACATTTAAATACACAAAATCCATAAGGGTCCAAAATGTCTACTGAACAGAGGAATGTTAAAGGGGTCCAATGTCAGGCTACCTATTGTGCCGCCCATTATCCTAGCGTCCCTTGGCTTAAGAATGAGGTTCTGTCCTATTACTACAAGTACACTGTTAGAACTGGGGGTCTCTAGTTGGCAATGGTTTGCACCTTTGTCCAAATAGGGACCCTTGCTTCTAGTCAGGATAAGGGGATACACTCCTAAAATAACCCCTGCTCACCCCCTGGTAGCTTGGCACGAGCAGACAGGCTTATCTCAGAGGCAGTGTGTAAAGCATTTGGGAACACATACAGTAATACAGTGAAAACACTACAGATGGACACCACACAGGTTGTTATGTAAAAATAAGTAATCTTTATATAGACTTATCACAACGTGCTGAGGTACCGGGCAGCCCCTAACCGATCAATGAGCTCATCAGCTCTGGGGATGGGGTGCGCGTCAGTCCTGGTGACTGAATTGAGTTCTCGGTAGTCCACACAGAACCGGAGTTCGGGTGTGGCACCAGGCGCGGCAGCCTTTGGGACCAAGACCACTGGGTTGGCCCAAGGGCTGTTAGAGGACTCAATCACCCCTAAGGCAAACATCTTGGAGACCTCCTCCTTGATGCAAGCTCTCACCCTGTCAGTCACTCTGTAAGTTTTGTGCTTCACAGGAGGACTGTCCCCAGTGTCCACATCATGGATGCACCATTCAATGATACTGGGAGTCAGGGAGAACAGACCAGAAAACTGCCCCAACAGTTGGCGACAGTCATTCTGCTGCTCAGGGGTCAGGGTGGGAGAGAGGTTCACACCATCCACTGACCCATCTTGCTCTTTTGCATACAGGAGGTCAGGAAGAGGTTCAGTCTCCTCTTCCATCCCAGCATCTGTTGCTAAGAGCATGCCCACTTCAGACCTCTCAAAGTGGGGCTTCAGGCGGTTCACATGCAGGACCCGCAAGGGGTTCCTGGGAGACTGCAAGTCCACCAAGTAGGTGACATCACTCTTGCGCTCCACCACCTCAAATGGTCCGGTCCACTTATCCTGGAGCGCACAGGGCTCCACTGGGGCCATGACCCAAACCTTTTGTTCAGGCTGAAACTCGATCAGAGTGGCATTCTGATCATGCCAACGTTTCATCTCTTCCTGGCTGGCTTCCAGATTCGCCTCAGCGTGTTGTCTGGCAACGCCGAGTCTGGTTCCTGAAGGCCAGCATGTAACTAAATACATCCTGGGGAGTTTTCCTGGGAGCTTCCTCCCAGCCTTCCTTGACCAGACTCAGAGGTCCTCTTACAGGATGGCCGTACAGCAGTTCAAAGGGACTGAACCCTAAGGACTTCTGGGGCACCTCTCTGTAAGCAAAGAGCAGGCATGGCAAGAGGACGTCCCACTTACGCCTCATGGGTTCTTCAAGACCCATAATCATGCCTTTCAGGGTCCGGTTGAATCTCTCAACCAGCCCATTACCTTGGGGGTGGTAAGGAGTGGTGAACTTATAGGTTACACCACACTCCTGCCACAGGGACTTCATATACTTGGAAATGAAGTTGGTACCACGGTCGGACACCACCTCCTTGGGGAACCCCACACGGGAGAAAATCCCCATCAGTGCACGTACCACCACGGGGGCCGTCACTGTCCGAAGAGGGATGGCTTCCGGGTACCGGGTGGCATGGTCCACCAAGACCAGGATGAACCTGTTGCCCATGGCTGTCTTGGGATCCAGAGGCCCCACAATGTCAATACCCACCCTCTCAAAGGGGGTGCTGACAACAGGGAAAGGTTGGAGAGGAGCCTTGTGCTTCCTCACCACTCTTACCACTTGCCTGGCAAGTCTGACAGGTCCTGCAATGAGTATCTGAACTCTTGCGCATTTGGGGCCAATGAAAGTGGGTGACAAGCCTTTGAAAGGTCTTGTCTTGCCCCAAATGTCCTGCTAAAGGCACATCATGAGCCAGACCCAGTAGGAAGGCTCTGAAGCGCTGGGGTACCACCAGCACACGGGCTGACCCAGGCTCAGCAACCTTAGGCTCACTATACAGGAGACCATTCTCCCAGTAGATCCAGTGTGATCCAGACTGATCACCTGCTGCCTGGCTTGCAGCCTGTTGCCGCAAGCCCTCAAGAGAAGGGCACTTCTTCTGCTCCTCGCAGAACTCTTCCCTGGAGGGGCCTCCTTCCTGCTGCCAATGGGTCAGCTCAGGCAGGTCCCCCAGTTCAGCCACTTGTTCCCCTGTAGGTTCCAGGGCATCCCCCTCAAGGTCTGCCTCCTCCTGGACCGTGGGAACTTCGAGGGCAGTTTCCCGTGCCCCCGCCTCCTCTCTTTAAGGCAGGCACCTGGGCCTTTCTTCCAGGCTCCAGGTTCTCCTGAATACCCTTACCGGCTGCCATTGACCGAGTGGTCACACACGCCCACTCTGGCAGACCCAACATCTCCAAATGAGACCTCCGCTCCACCTTCGCCCAAGGGGAGCTCTCCAAATCATTGCCTAGCAGACAGTCAACAGGCATGGCTGGCCTCACAGCTACTTGAAGGATACCTGAGACCCCCCACTCAAAGGGAACCTGGGCCACCTTGCAGTGGCTCTCTGAGTTGTCAGCGGCAACTACAGGGTAGAATACGTTGGGGACCACCTGCTCCTCAGACACCAGCGACAACTGACAGCTGTCACACTGGCCCCGGTGTCTCTGAGAGCCTCCACCCTATGGCCATTGATGGTCACCCACTGCCTGTATTTTTTGTGTTATCAGGCAGCTGGGTCCTAGGGACCATCTCACTGTCTCCTAAAGAGACCAGGGACATCTCTGCGGGACCCCACCCACCTTGGGCACCCAACTCCTCCCCCAGGGCTACACTAGCCATCTGCCGGGGTGGTGCACCAGTGGGTGCAGTGGTCACGGTATTCGGGGCACTTGGGACTTCCTACAAAGTGACCCACCTGACCACAACTAAAACATGCTTTGGGCCCCTTCTGAACAGACTTATCTGTTGGGACCCATGGTCTTTTCTCAGTGGGAGGCTGGGAACCCTTACCTTGGTTCTCTTGGGGTTTACTTTGGGGCCCTTTTTGGAACTCCTTCTGTTTACCCTTGTCCCCCCACTCTTCTGCTGGGGACCCTGCCCACCTTTGGCGGAGTCTCCCACAAGACCCTTGTGGACCCGGGTACTGACCCAGCGGTCCGCCTCCTCAGCAGGCTTCCTAGGATTAGTCAGCTTACTGTCAACAAGGTGCTGGCGTAGCTCTGGAAAACAACTACTGGACAAGTGCTCCCATGCAATTAAATCATAGAACCCCTGCAAGTCATTTACTTTGCTACCCTTCACCCATCCATCCAATACTCTGCAAAAATAAGACACATACTCCACCCAGGTACTAGACTCCAGCTTTTTGCAGTTCCTAAACTTCTGCCTATAAAGCTCTGGAGTTAACCCATACCTTGCCACTAAAGCTTCCTTCAGGTGGGCATAGGACATCTGATCCTCTGTGGGCAAGGCTAGCAAGGTTTCCCTTCCCTCACCTGTAAAGCGGCCCCACAACCCCGCTCCCCAATCCTTCTCAGGGACCCGGTGTGATGTCATGGCGATCTCATATGCTTTAAACCATTGCCCAATGTCCTCCCCCTTCATGAAATCCTTAATAACCTCCTTGGGGATGTATACTCTACTTTCTACAGGCACTGGAGGTGTGCTGCCACCAGAGGAGTGATCTCTAGGCTCCTAGCCTTTAGCTCTAGCTCCCTCACCACTCTCTCATGCTCTAAAAGCATCCTTTTTTTCTTCCATGGCCAACCTCTTACTTTCCAACTCCAATTTCTTGTGCTCAAGGCTATCATGGCTTCCCTGTTTCAGTTTGGCCATTTCCATTTCATGCATCCTGCTTTTGTCCCTGTCCTCCAGCTCCTCTGGAGACAGGCCCTTTGAGAAACACTGCTGCCCTCCCTGGAAGGCACTCTCCTCCCGGGTAAGCCTAATGGCCCCTCAAGCTGCTCATCTAAATTCTCTGCCTCCTCCACAGGCTCCTCGGGCTGCCCACCGGCATTCCGTGCTTCCAACCAGGCCCTCAGCGCCTTTTGAAGCTCCTCCTTCCTGGTGAGGCCTCTCATAGAGATTTTAAACTTTTACAAACGGCTTTGAGCTCTGGAACAGTGTAGGTATCAACCCTATCTTCTTCAAATTCAATATCTGCAGGTGCAATGGATCCTCTTTTGCTCATTGTGAAAATTGGCAGTTCTCAACAAAAATAAAGGTTCCCAGGAAAAAAAGTCCTTTCAAAATGTATGTGGTCGCGTATTGGTCTGCACTCACTAGTAGTGTACACCAATCACTGTATATGAATCACAAATGCAAGTCCAAATCCTCACCGCTGACCACCAATGTTAGAACTGGGGGTCTCTAGTTGGCAATGGTTTGCACCTTTGTCCAAATAGGGACCCTTGCTTCTAGTCAGGATAAGGGGGATACACTCCTAAAATAACCCCTGCTCACCCCCTGGTAGCCTAGTACGAGCAGACAGGCTTATCTCAGAGGCAGTGTGTAAAGCATTTGGGAACACATACAGTAATACAGTGAAAACACTACAGATGGACACCACACAGGTTGTTATGTAAAAATAAGTAATCTTTATATAGACTTATCACAAGACCCAATAGCAAAAATCCACAATACTGTACTCAAAAATAGACTTTAAAAGGTTATAAAATAGTTCAGTTCTCTCAAGTTGTAAATGCGACACTTTACTCTCAATGTACCTTGAATGCGTAACGCAAAGAAAACAAAAGGGTCGCAGGGAAGGTGATGCGTTGGTTCCTTACACTCAGGGAGTGGATGCGTCGGTTCCTTACTGCTGCGCAGGGAGTTGATGCTCGCTTCCTTACTGTGTGGGGAGGTGATGCGTCGGTTTCTTACTGCTTTCCGGTGCGATGCGACAAGATGGCACCTTGATGCGATACTCTTCTCGGGTACGATGCGACAAAATGGCGTCTTGGTTACGATGTGACAACGTTGGTGTGATGCGTGCACGCCCGACGGCCGTGCGGCGACTCGATGATCTTTGGAGCCACGACAGGCCGTGCGACGCGCTTCTCCGGTGATGCGACGATGACCTCTGTGGCAGCGTCCCGCTTCTCCGGTGATGCGCCGCGCTTCGGCGATGCGAGGATGACAGCGGCAGCGGCGTCTCGCTTCCTTGGCGATGCAATGACCGCGGCTGCGGCGGCGACACGCTTCTCGTTGTTGCGTCGCGCTTCCAGCTCCCAGCGACATGCAGTCTCTCAGAAGGCCCAGCACAACAGCAGGCACTTCAATTCCCAGCAAGGGAATGCAGGGGGAGCTGGTTGGTGAAGTCTTGTATCCCTGAGACTTCAGGCAGGAGGCAAGCTCTAGTTCAAGCCCTTGGAGATTCTCTTCTTCAAGATGACAAAGCACAGCAAAGTCTTTTCTCCTGTCCTTGGTAGAAAGCAACCACTGCAGGCCAACCCCAATCAGCAAAACAGCACAGGGGCAGTACTCCTCCTTCAGCTTCTCCGGTTCTTCTCCTTGGCAACAAGTTTCTTGATTTCCCAGAAGTGATCTAATTTCCTAGGGGTCTGGGTCCCCTTTTTATACACAGTTTCTCTTTGTTCTCTGAAGGCAGAGAGGCCTCTGCCTAGTCCAAAACCAGTTCTGGTCAGTCCTGGAGCACTTTGTTTTTCTGACTCCTTCTTTCCTTTGTGAGTGAGGGGCAGAGCAATCAGACGCCCGGCAGGAGGTGGAGCCAGCATTGTGGAAGGCAGGCACAGCCCTATTCAGACCCAGGTGCAACTCCTCCCTCCACTCTGGATGCAGATCTTTCTATTCAGCCCTGTGCTGACTCACCCTGTCTCCTGTAGCCACCCCCAACCCCTGTCACTCAATCTCCAGACAAGGAATACACAACCTAGCAGAGGCAGGCTTGGAAGTTTAGGCAAGAAAATACCCACTTTCTAAAAGTGGTATTTTCAAACACAGAATGTTAAAACCAACTTCACTAAAAGATGTATTTTATCATTCTGAGTTCAGGCATACTAAATTCGTTTTCTACCATGTTCCTGGGTCAGTTAGGATTATAAGGTGTAATAATCAAACTGCCCATTCTGGCCTATGGAGAACAGGTAGCCTTGCAATAGTGAAAAACGAAAATGGCTGTAATTCACTATTAGGACATGCCACACACACCAGGGCATGTCCTACCTTATACTTACAATGCACCCTGCCCTTGGGCCTACCTTAGGGGTGTCTGATATGAAGATAAGGGAAGGTTTAGGGACTGGCAAGTGGGTGCACTTGCCAAGTCGACATGGCAGTCACAGACCGCACACAGGCTCTGCAATGGCAGGCCTGCGACACATTTTACAAGCTGCTTCTGTGGGTGGCACAACCAGTGCTGCAAGCCCACCAGCAGCATTGGATTTACAAGCCCTGGGCACACTCAGTGCACTGTACTAGGGACTGACAAGTAAACCAATCATCCAATCATGGAGTCACTAATCCATACATCAATTTACAGTAGGGAGCACTTGCACTGTGGCACTGAACAGCAGTGGCACAGTGCCCAAAAGCATCTAAAACCAGCAAAACATAAGAGGCAACAGCAAAAAAATGGAAGGGAGACCCACGCCAATGGTGCCAAGT
The DNA here is from genome assembly GCA_963921515.1 of Calotriton arnoldi. Classification (NCBI taxonomy): domain Eukaryota; kingdom Metazoa; phylum Chordata; class Amphibia; order Caudata; family Salamandridae; genus Calotriton; species Calotriton arnoldi. The sequence goes on from CAWUFW010010112.1 coordinate 636,143, forward strand.
CTAACATACACTTAAACAAAACCCCAAATTTTATAGAAGCAATCTTCTCATTTATTCCCCCATAAATAAGGTTCACCAAAAGTCTATTTCAGGACTCCATGAGGATCAGCAGTAGTCTGCACAGGCGTTTACAAATTCCTTCTAGTCAGCTTTCAAAGGACACAGAGTGACAGCAGCAGCATCTTGAAATCAAGGACCATTTGAGGTTCAGTAAGACTGGTTTGAGATGCTGAACTCGAGAGAAGCAGATCTAATACTTTATGAATAAGTCAAGGTCCCAAAAACAGCTTAGCACACCGTGGGACCCCAAGCTGAGGGCCTGATTATGAGTTTGACGCAGCGGCCCTGGCTCAACGCCGGCACCACTGCGACAAACCCACGCATGGAACGCCGGCAATATTACGAGTTGTAAAAGTACAACTCGTAATACGGCCGGCGGTCCCTATGCCTTTCCCATGGCGATGCCTTGAAAACAGGCACCGCAATGGGTACAGCCGAGAAGTTCCAGCACGGCATGGATGGTGATGTACATGCCGTGCTGGAACTGGGGGAATACAGACAGGGGGCACATGTTGTGCGCATGTTGTGCGCCCTGAATGTATCCCCATGGCGGGGGGACATGGGGGCCCTGTAGGCCCCCTTTGTTCCTGCACTGCCAGCCTTTCATGGCGGGGCTCCGCCATGAAAGGCTGGTGGCCCAGGAACTCAGAATATGCTGAGCGGGACTATGCCAGTCCCTGCTCAGCATAATGCGTTAGTGGCACTCCTGTGCCCCCGCCAGGGAATGGCTGTTCCCTGGTGCAGCCAGCGGTCCACCGCCGATACGATTTACAAAGTCGTAATCGGCAAAACGGTGGACTGCCTCTCCTGCGCCACCGCAAATCTGGGTTCGCAAGACAGCCAATCTCATAATCAGGCCCTGGAATTCTACAAGTCTACTTGTCCACCATTTTATTTTAAAGGCATTCGAATTTATATCTCTAGGCTTATCTAATGCCTTTCTTTGCAAGAAGCCTAGTGCTCAGACTGACTACTATAAAAATGAGCAGCTTTGAGGTTTTAGACAATTACTGGCTAAACTAGATGAGACCAATCAAACTCTAACTTCTAATTTGGGACATGCCTGATTGAGACATACAGACTAACATGTATCTCACCCTCTGCTATTCAAACATCCATGTAAAGATCTAATACTTTATGAATAAGTCAAGGTCCCAAAAACAGCTTAGCACACCGTGGGACCCCAAGCTGAGGGCCTGATTATGAGTTTGACGCAGCGGCCCTGGCTCAACGCCGGCACCACTGCGACAAACCCACGCATGGAACGCCGGCAATATTACGAGTTGTAAAAGTACAACTCGTAATACGGCCGGCGGTCCCTATGCCTTTCCCATGGCGATGCCTTGAAAACAGGCACCGCAATGGGTACAGCCAAAAAGTTCCAGCACGGCATGGATGGTGATGTACATGCCGTGCTGGAACTGGGGGGAATACAGACAGGGGGCACATGTTGTGCGCATGTTGTGCGCCCCTGAATGTATCCCCATGGCGGGGGGACATGGGGGCCCTGTAGGCCCCCTTTGTTCCTGCACTGCCAGCCTTTCATGGCGGGGCTCCGCCATGAAAAGGCTGGTGGCCCAGGAACTCAGAATATGCTGAGCGGGACTATGCCAGTCCCTGCTCAGCATAATGCGTTGTGGCACTCCTGTGCCCCCGCCAGGGAATGGCTGTTCCCTGGTGCAGCCAGCGGTCCACCGCCGATACGATTTACAAAGTCGTAATCGGCAAAACGGTGGACTGCCTCTCCTGCGCCACCGCAAATCTGGGTTCGCAAGACAGCCAATCTCATAATTAGGCCCTGGAATTCTACAAGTCTACTTGTCCACCATTTTATTTTAAAGGCATTCGAATTTATATCTCTAGGCTTATCTAATGCTTTCCTTGCAAGAAGCCTAGTGCTCAGACTGACTACTATAAAAATGAGCAGCTTTGAGGTTTTAGACAATTACTGGCTAAACTAGATGAGACCAATCAAACTCTAACTTCTAATTTGGGACATGCCTGATTGAGACATACAGACTAACATGTATCTCACCCTCTGCTATTCAAACATCCATGTAAAGATCTATTGATTATTTCTGTGCCCATGACCTGCATTAGTGTAACATGGAGCTTGGGGTCTCCCTTTCATTCTCTAACTATAAAGTGAGAGTATTTTGTACAGTGACCTATGAAAGAACCAAGCTGGTGTACAGGGAGCCTGAAGGAAAGGTTGTATGTAGGATGTCGGTTTTTTTCAAACCCCACAAAATCTAAATACTTGTTAAAGGACTGTACAAATATTTCAAAGTATATCAGCAGTTGAGAAAGCACAAATGAAGCACTTTTTCTAATACTGAAGTGTGATGGGCGCAATCATTTTAATAGGATCAAAACAAATCAAGACACCTTATTCAGTGATGTGCAAATGATAATTAGTCATTAAAGCCAGATATCCACACATTATTGTTTGTGCTCTATATAGTTTTATCAGTAAAACAGCATGTCTGTTCAAATTTAGTGACCATTTCAATGAGAATATGCTGTCTGTAAATGACAGTGGGCAACCACGCCATGCTTTAGTAATATATTTATGGCAGAATGGCCCAAAATGCACACCAGCTGGCTACACACCACACCCAAACCACTCTCCTGCAAATGGACGTCGCTCATTTGCTACAATTGTTCTTTGATGCCCAGATGTTTCACAATCCCTGTGACTTTGTTGATGTAACATTGATGGCAGCAACCCCACTCTGAAAATTGCTCCAGTGCCACAATGCATTCAGCACAGGCCCCATCTGGCCCTGTTCGAGTGGAATTCAAAATACATCATGGATGGGGGACTAGAGAAATTAGAATACAGGGGTAGAAAGTTCCAAACTCCAGTAGCACTGCCTGAAAAGTATTGTGCCATTGTGGTAGAAGCAGTAAATCAGCCCTACTTGAGGATCTAAGTCCGCCAGATAGTCATGCCCAGGTATAACATTGTCACAAGCCCGTTAGTGCATTATGCACAGTGCTTGCACAAGCCAATGGAAAAAGCAAAAGACACACAAATGATGGACGGAATGCGGAACAAATCAAACATTCACCCCCTGTCAAAAGAGATCTAGGTTAAATCCATAGTTCTTTTGCTCACCATGCCACCCCAGTTTAGGCCCAACCATAAGCAAATCAGACTTGACCCTGTTCCTCATGGGAACAGTCCAGCCCGAACTGCAGAGCCAGGTCCTCCCTGGACCAGTGACAAGCATCCTCAGACCGGTTTCGGAGTATCACCGCTCATCAGCCAATGCTGAAATACTCAATGCCAAGCAATGCCCATGCACAGGACATGAGTCCAATAGGTGAAACTACAACACACAAGCCAGGGGTGTAATAGGCACTCTGACGACTCACATTGCAGACACAAACCAGGCGTTCATTGTGAACAGTAGTTTAAAACCTGAGGGTGTGTAGCACCGACAAAAGCCAAGAAGGTCTTGTGCACAGTGCAAATATATGCCAGGGGTGCATCAAGCGCAGAGATGATGAACCAGGGATGAATGTAAGTCTCTGACACAAGGCAAAGGCCCAACATCTCTCAGACGACTAGGGATGCATATGACAACATCAACAACAATCAACAAAAGCCAAGTGCTCATTCTGTGTAACTGATGCAAATCACTGGTGGTCATAGCAACAGCTATCACAAGCAAAGGGTGCATAATTCACAATGCAAGAACAAGACAAGGGTATTCCATGTATAGTTCAGGCACAAGCCAGGGTGCATCATACATAGGGCGTACATACGTTAGGTATACACTGTGCACAGCAGCATAAGCAAACGTTTTGTGCACTGAGAGGTCACGAGCTAGGGATGCCGTATGCACAGTGTCACCAGAAATCATAAGAGCATAATGCACAGCAAGGGCTCACTGTCCACAGCACCGCCACATCCAGGAGTGCATGTCGCATACTATGAGCTCAAGCCTGGAGTGCATCCCGCATAGTGGCCACACATGCCATGGGTGCATAATGCACAATCAAGATTTTTATTAAAAAGTTGAATTACAATGCTGTTGCAACAGTTGTGCATGCCGCAGACCTTGCACATAACCTGCACAATGCCGGGCAGGGCTGGAGCATGAACAGCACCAATTCAAGCAAGGGTAGCATCAAGTACAGCACTGATATAAACAAAGTGTATTGTGCACAATTTAGATAAAAGGCACGCGCAGCACCAACACAAATAGGGGCTCGCCATGCACAATGCATACATAAAGCAGTAGTAATTTCTGCATTGTTGACACAATTCCGTTATGCACAGCAATGAGACAAGCCAAGAGTGCAAGGTGCACATCTTTCACACAATCCGATGATGCACTGTGCACAGCACTGGCATAAGCGAGACACTGCACATTCTGCATTACAATGAGGCAACCTTGAAGTGCAATGTGTACAACATTTACATAAGCATGAACGCTATTATTCACAGTAATGAGACAATCAGTAATGGATTGTGCACTGCATTCATATATGCCTGCAGTCCACTGTGCAGAATACTGAAACAAGCTATGGGTGTACTGTGCACGACACTGAGACCAACTACAGTTGCACTGTGCACAGTATTAACACGGTCTGAGCTGAACTGTGCACAGCATTAGCACAAGTCAGAGGTGCATAGTGGACACTACTAACACAAGCGGGGAAGTAACATGTACCACAAGGATAAAAAACAAGAGTGTGTAGTGCACAATAAAAATCCAGGGCAAGAACAACAGCATGCTCAGTGCATAAACAAAGTAGCAGTGCATTCAGCACAGCACTGACACAATTCCGTTGTGCACGCCACTGAAACAATCCATGGGCACACAACACTGACATAAGGCAGAGGGGCACTGCAAACATCACTGGGACAAGCCAGTTTTGCCAAGTGTACACCATTCACAGAAGCTGTACAACACTGAAATGCTTCAGAGGGGCACTGTGCACTGTGAGACAAGATAAGGTGCATTGTGCACAACATTCACACAGGTCAGAGCTCTATTGTGTGCAACTGTGAGACAAACGTGGTGCAGCATTCAATTATGCCTGATGTGCATTGTTCGCAGCACTGACACAAGGGGCACTGTGCCCAGTACGCACACAAGTCTGACGTGAATAGTGTGCACCACTAATACAAGTCAGAGGAGCACTATGCACAGTACAGGGATAAGCTAGATGTGTACTGTTTGTCACATTCATACACTGGAGGGGTGAATTGTGGGCAGCACTAACACAAGCCAGCATAGCGTCCTGTGCAGCGTTGACACAACTCCAAAAAAGGTGCACGGTTCACCATTTTGGGCCAGGGCTAGCACTGTGCCAGCATGAATAGGGACTCACCGTGCAAAGTGCGCATACAAAGTAGCAATGCATTCTGCAGAGCACTGCCAATGCAATGTTGCACTTCACTGAGACAGGCCAGGCGTGCAAAGTGCCCAACATCCACACAAGCTAGTGATGCAGTGTGCTCAGCACAGACATATCCCAGAGTGGACCTGTGCACAGCACTGAGAAAAGGCTCAGATTAGTGCACTCTGTGCAGCATTCACACAAGTCCGAGCTGCATTGTGCACAGCACTAACAAGCCAGATGTGCATTGTGAACAACACTAACACAGGCCAGAGACACATTTTTTTACTTTACAGAGAAAAGCCTGATGTGTACTAAGCACTTCACACAACCAAACAAGTCATGTAGAGCAGTGTCACAAACCAAGCATGCATTTTGCACAATTTAGATCCAAGGCAGGCACAGCACCAATACAAATAGAAACTCACCATGTGCAGTGCATACACGAAGTAGTGGTGCATTGTGCACAATACTGACGTAATTCAGTGGTACACTGTCTCCAACCCCCAAATAATCCAGGGTGCACTGTGTACAGCAGTTGCACAAACCGGAGCTGCATTGTTTGTGGCGCTGACTTAAGCCAGAGGAGCACTGTGCACAGCACTGAAACAAGTTAGTGATGCACTGTGCACAGCATCCACACGACTTGCTGCGATCCTGCCTCGGTGCCCGTGCACAGCAATGACACAAGCTGGAAAGATGATGTGCAGAGAACTGAGACAAGTTAGAGGTGGGTCGTGCGCACTATTCGCACAAGGCTGGGCGCACTACGTAGAGCACTAACACAAGCAGTGTAAACAGCACCAACACAATCTACAGGAGGCACACTGAGCACAGGCAGAGACACGCTGGATCATGTGCATAGTGCATAGTATTCACACAACCCCACGGTGCATCGTGGGCAGCACTAACACAGGCTGGACAGGGCCGTGTACAGCACTGGCATAAACCAAAGGTGCACTGTTCACACTTTCGACTAAAGACAGGCTCTGCATCGACAGAAATACGGAAACACACAGTGTACAGTGCACTGAGCACACCACTGGCACAATCAAATGGAGCATTGTCCACATCACTGAGGACAAGCCAAGGGTGCACTGTGCACAACAGTCAAACAAATCTGAGGTGTACCGGGCACAGCTCTGACATAAGTCACGGGGGCACGCCCGGTGCACAGCACTGAGACGTGCAGCTGCATTTCACACTACACTGAGATCAGCAAGCATGCATTGTGCACAGCACTCACCCCAGCCTGAGGTGAACGGTGCACAGCAATGGACCAACTGGTGTACTGTGCAAAAGCATTCACAGAAGCCCGGGGCCCACTTTGCACATAACTGTCATAAATAAGAGATGCCCTGTGCACCGCACTGAGGCAAGTTAGAAGTGCGTTGTGAACAGTATTTTCACAAGTCTCGGGTTCAGTGTGTATCACACTAACAAGCTAGTGGATCTCTGCCCACAGCACCGAGACAAACTAGTGTTGCATTGTGCTAAATCTTCCCACAATCCCTTATTCACAGTCCTACTATGCGTCAGGGCTTCATTACGCACAGCACTAAAACGATCTAGAATTCTGTTATTCACAAAATTCACAGAAGCCTAAGGTTCACTGTGTAATGTACTGAGGCAAGCTAGTGGTGCATTGTGCAGCACATTCACAGAAGCTTGAGGTGCACTATGCACAGTGCTAACATAAGCCAGAAGTTCACTGTGCCCAACACGTACACAAGCTAGAGGTGCATTTTGCACAGCGCTGACGATAGCCTGAAGTTTATTGTGTGCCACACAAACATTAGACATGTGTGCATAGTGAACAGAGTGAACACGTTAGCGGTGCATTTCCTACACTGATCTGTGCACACTGCTGAGAAGAGGAGTCAAGGGGTCATCGTGACCCTGCGCTGACACAAGACAGCGGTGTATACCCCAGGCCCAAAAGATAACTCCACCCCATCACAGCACTGTGCGTTGCCATGGGAAAAAGATAACGGCATTTTAGCAAATGATGGGTGCTGGGTGCCTGGCTCCAGAAGTGGAGAAAAGGAGAGGGCTGAAGGCCTGCGGGAATGGAGCTATAGGAAAGTAGGACCGGAAGAACAGACTGTGAATGGTGAGGTCTGGCATTTCATATACCTGATTTATTAACCACATCCGCAGGGATGATGTTGGGGTGGTGTGAGTGATTTCCCATCACCCCTCCGTAGTCTGGTGCTGGCATGATTCCATTCCTTCCTCCTGAGATCCCATGAATGGTATACCCCAAGGTATGGCCCGAGCAATGCTACCCTCTCGCATTGATAAAGCAACCTGGGAGTCAGCCATTATCCCTCGCATCGCCACACCGCTCCCCCGAAGTGACGGCGTTCAAATACCCCCGGGTTCCAGGGCTTTAAAAACCGGCCTCACAAACCACGCCTTCTACAGCCTCACGCGGGGAGTGGTGGGTTAGGAATCCACCATAATACATCATTATGGATACCGTCCGCGCACATCAGTCCCCGAGCTGTGGGGGTGGGAGGCGTATGAAGCCTCTGCTCCCCACCCCCTCCCCGCCCCACCCCACCCCAAAAAAGAGGATTAAGAAGCGGTTGAACGGGCGTCTGCGGAAAAACAGTGAAGATGGGTCGTCTTTATTCGCAGAGCGCGGTCGGGGTAGGGGCAAAGACGGGGCTCTTCCTAAGCATCCAATTACCTCCGCACCCCCACCCCTTAACCTGCAGAACGCGTGACGGCGGCACACACATAATCGGGGACGGCTTACAGCATCCACCGACCCACCTCCACGAGCGCTGCCTTCGTCCCTCTGTTCTTCCCAAATGTCTGAATGGAAAACCCTGGGCAGGATTTTTCTTGTGAATGGAGGGTCACGTGACCCAGCCTTTTCCTTCTTTGTCTTCTTCTCAATAAACAACAGGTGAAAAAAAGAGAGGACGGGTATAATAAATGCAAATATATATATATATATATATATATATATATATGAATATATATATATATATATATATACACACACACACATATATACATATATACACATATATATATATACACACACACAAGCATACAGAATGAACAGACATAAAAGCGTAAAATATACAGATTGGGAGCATGTAAATATGGATGGATGCATGAATGCATATGTGCATTTATGGATGGCCAGAAATGGGTGGATGTCTGGACAGATAGACACTTAGAAAGTGCATAGAATATATATATATATATATATATGGACCGATAGGGCAAAGTAACCCTCGACGCCAGATGGTGGTGTTGGACGCGCTATAAATTGCCCTCAGCTATCACATAATACATAAGTCGAGTATTATATATTCGTATATATATATATATATATATATATAAAAATCACAGGTTCCTGAGACAGAGAGGCATGGTCTGACAGAACATTTCACCTGGCTCCATCAATTGTTGAGGGTACGACACCCACTCCCCTCCCCCGCCCCAGCGCCAGCATCTCCAGGCGGATCCCCACCCAGCCAGATTTTATGACCCGGTTTTCTCCTTTTTTATGAATGGCTGCGAATGCAAATAAGATTGATTCACAGGCAGATGCCCCCTTTTCCTTTCCTCCATTCCCCTGCTTTCTCCCACCTCCTCGCGGGGAGACAAAATGGGATCCGTTTCCATTCATAAAAAAAATACTGGGAGAGAGAAAATCAGATTTCTTGTGAATCGGGTGAAGCTTACAGCCAGCGACATCATTGAGGAAAACAGCAGAAACAGACTGTGTGCACAAAAAAATACAACATGGTGTTTGTGATAAGAGCACAGTGACCTTGCGGGGGTAGAATGTGGGAAGTTGTTTTTTCTGTGTTATTTGTGGTGATTTTGTTATAGCGCTACATGCCACAGCAAGGCCGCTTCTGGGCACAAGCCGCTGGGAATGATACAAAAAATATAAGAGAGGCCTGGGGACAAACAGGGCTGCCTTCGCTCCCTCTCCCCCACAACCAGGCGCCACTTGATATGTTTGCTATTATTGAAAATGGTGCACTTATCTCTGCTTCTGAAGGGAGTGGGATGCAAAATAATAAAGGGCAAAGGGGAGGGGACAGGGAGAGGGTGCCTTGGGGTTAAATAGAAGCTTTCCCCATTGCTCATCATTTTCTTTGGTTAGAGGCTATTCGTGAAAATTATTAATTTCCTTTTCATGCCCTAGAGGGTGAAAGCAGAATAAAAATGAAAGAGTGGCGGAGGAGCTTGGTGAAAATGTGGAGCACCTATGGGATAAAGGTGTGTATGTTCACTACTCACCCCCTGCCCCTTCTCCTACACGCACGATGTCATCTATTTGGGTTTTGGGGGCTGTTTGGGACCATGGTGCATTTATTCTCTTTGCTGGGTGGCAGGGAGGAGTGCAGAATAACAGATGAAGGGCGTGGGACGGGAAAAAGAGGGGAGCGCACAGGGGGGAAAGGGGTGTCTTGGCCAGCCCCACCTCTTCCCCCAGCACCCCAGATGTGAAGCTGCGGTTATCCCTGGAGCCCTGAGTGTCGGTGGTGCCATAGCCTGTTCTGCAGGGCTCACTCACTCGTGGTCCATGGCTGCTCCTGCCTGCCGGGCCGCCTCTGTCTCTGCCTGGGGTCCTCTACTCGCCTAGCGCCTGGGCTTCGGCCTCTTTCCCCTCTTCCTCCATCTCCGCCTGGGTATCATGATGCCGGGGATGCTGCCGAGGATGCTGCTCCGGCATCAGCCATGTTTCCCCTCCCCTCTTCTTCTTGCTGTGCTAGCTGCCCTGCCTCCTCCTCCTCCTCCGCCTCCCTGGGAGAGATGCCTCTCCCTCCTTCCTCGGCCGCACCTGCTGATCTCGGCTGCGGGGCCCACGGCTAGCGTTGCTCCCCGGGAGAGGGTGGTATGGACCCGGGCATGGCAGGGAGGAGAGCGCTGGCTGCGGCGACCCGGCTGGGGTGGAGGTGAGAGGGGCAGGGAGTTGCAGCTTGGCCGGCAGAGCGGCAGAGCGGCAGAGCGGCTACGGGGCTACCTGAGCACCGGAACCACGGTATCCTCCCCACCTACGCATCTTTCGACTTCAAACCAGGCACCTCGCTGGCCCCACGCGTCACACCTCTGAGTCACCACATTTATTCCCCCGGACCTCTCCACACGCGCCCTCGATGCTCCACCCGGACATTCCTCTATCGCCCATACCTCATACCGCTTTATCCCCCACCGAGCACCCCATACCCTCATTCTTGGCATCTCTTTATCCACCCACTCCACGCCTATGATTGTCCGTACCCCCAACCCTACCCTCCACAGTGGCAACTTTCTTTCTGCTCCACACCTTACACTTCTGCCACTCCCCGCCCCCCGTCGTCTTACACGCGCACTTTTCTGTGAACCACACCTGGCCTTCATCAACCATCCTGCCCCCCTGTATCCCACACCTGACATTTCTCTTTTTTTCCATTTTTTTTCTTATTGAAATAGTTCATCACATCCATAAATTCATATTTACATAGAAGCACACCTGACATTTCTCTGTGCCCACATACCCCCCCACACGCGCACCTCTGTAGGATACAGAGCAGCACTTCCCTATCACCCACGCCTGAATCTGTCTCCCACAAGGCACACCTGTGACCCTCTAACAGCCACAACTTACTCCCTTGCTCGCTACCCCACATCAGGGACTTGTGCCCCTCTAGTAACTACTACGCAATACACCTGTGCACACATTTGCCCCTCTCTTGCCTGCATCAGAGGCCACTACTACTCTCACACTAAACACATTTGCCCTCTCTTTTCCACACCTTACTTAAACCATACCTCCCTGTCCCTCTTTCCTATACAGCTTGTGCTCCTCTGTCCACCCCATTTTACACCTGTCCCCTTTGCTCCTTACTTCTGCACCCTCCAGTCCCATGCCTAATACCTGTGCACTCTGCGCCTCACCCCTTGAAAGTATGACCCTATATCCTCCACAACATACACATGTGCATTTCAATCCAGTGTGCCTTAACACCTGTGGTAGACACTCTGTTCACCACCCCTTAAGCCCCATAAACCTGTCCCTCACACTCCACACTTTATACATATGCCTTTCTGGCCCCCAGACCTATCAAAACCAGAATATCAAGTCTTTAACATTGTGCTATCATAATAAGGCAGCCAGAATAAATCAACGACTGCAGCACCATGAAGGTACGTATTTGTAGATGAGGTTATGTTGACTATAATTACCACCATAAAGCCGCACCTATGACAAAGTACATATCTTCAAGGTACGCAGATGTGGAGTTAAGAACAGTAAATCTAAACCTATCAACATATACTTAGCTTCTCGATATTTTGGTCGTCAATATTTTGGCTATTGTGGTGTGCTAGAACACTATCAAAAGCACAATAGTCTGCCATACAATCATGTAGAGTGTAAATTGGAGTACAGGGTTAGACGATTCTATAATGCTACAGGAATGTCGAGACCTGGCAGGTGCCCTTGTTGGTGGCCTTCCTATGATGTGCACCTACTGTTGCCGCCCTGCAGGTTCTTCAGTGGAGATGAGAATGAAAGATTATGGACGACGTACCCTCAGGTAACATTCTTTTGTTCTGTCAGGAGGCTCCGATTTCTGAGTGCTATGCACATTCTTGTCTCTGGTAAATTTACGGTCTACACTCTGTGAGACCTGGAGTGAAGCAGGTCACCGCAAGGAACTGAAGGTGAGTTCTGTTTCCAATGTGCAACTGTGGGGTACAACCTGTGCTTATGTATGTACTGTGAGGTATATGCTGATGTTGGGTGTCCACCTACTAGGGTGAGTAGTGCTTTCTCTGGAAATCTGTGAAGAGGAGGTTTCTTGGGCTCACTGGGCAGTCAGTGGTTACAAGGCAATATCCTGTGTGGGTGCTAATGCTTATCACTGGTATCCCAGGGCTACAATGTAGGTGCACTCCACATTGGATAGCCATAGGTACTTGCTTCATGCATTTGGCTCTTTCAGGGTAGCAATGGCGAGCTGTCAAGGGTTTTACGTCTGAAGGTGGAATCATAAGTTTAATGTCTAGTCAATGATTTACTTGATAAAATGAAAATACCTTTTGGAAACAGGTAGGTAAATAGTCCATTTGGAATTATGATAGATAGGGTGTTGTTAGGAGCCTGGTCATGGCGGTTGATTAGATTAGAGCTCTGCTAGGCCTTGACTTACAGACTACCATAATAGCTGCTGTGGAGGACGATGAGGAGTGCACCAGTGGAAGATGCAGGGAACGCACACATGTCTCCTCTTGCACTGTTGACTTGCCTTGCACATGGGAATCTGACATTTTGAGTTGGTCGAGAATCCTGTAGACTAAGCCTATTTTAAGTTTGTGGTAGCATATATTTGTACCCCCCGTACCCATGCACATTGTGAACCGGCACCAGCATGGAGTTTCCTGAGGTACCCTAAGAATAGTGAGAACATTGGAAGAAATGTCTGAGTTGACCCACACTGTCAATGGGTGGTGCATTGAGTCACAGGAGGTGGAGGAGCCCCAGAGTGATGACGAGGTGGGAGTGGGCTGTCAAGTGGATGGGTGAGACACTGGGCTGTTGCTGACAATGCAAATGTATGGTGGGACAACATGCCACTTGTCTGGCTGTGCCTCTTCCTATCAGGACCATTCCTGCATCAGGATATCAATATCATCTTCTCCCTCACCAGGAGAGCCTGCAGTAGAGCAGACCTGCCAGCCCTGACTGAACTCTGTGATGCGGGAGACCTCCTCATGGTGCAAAGCATGTTGAATGACGAACTCCTTGCCATGGAGTGCTCCATGACCCAAGCTCCAGTGCATACTCCAGGTAAGAAGAGATGAGTCATGAATGGCAGAAGGACCCGCTGCCTAAGGATCGTGTTGTGTACTGCTGAAAGCACCAAGCAACGGGAATGTGTCCTGGGGCCTCTCTCAGCTCTGGCCTGCGTGGGTCTCTAGTGTGAAGCAGCCTTTGACCATGTGAAAGAAGAAAGCGCCTGTGAGCTGGAACCCCTGTACACTAGAAGAGCTGGAAAGTTTGAGTTGTAAAGAGGCACAGCTTACACAGGTGACTCTAATGTAGGCCCTGTCCATTACCAATGGGAGAGATGTGACAGGAACTGGATTGTTAAGCTATTGAATTTTGCCACTCAGTTGGGCTGGTGTGGATGCCCCCACCTGAGTGTCTGGTGATTATAAATGCTACCACTATGCTTTACCCCGTAGGAAATGGATTATCCCAGTGTGTAAGCGGCTGGGTTGTACATATTTGGGAAGCATCTAGGATCTTTAGATGTGACACAAAAGAGTCAATTGTGTTTAGCATGTCTAGATTCTTATTATGGGCGTGGAGAATTAGAATCAACAAGTTAACTGTGGCGGTATAGTGGAATATCTATGTCTTGTCGTTTGTGCTGCTAAAAGATGAGGCACATATGCATTCTTCCTTGTCAGTGGAAGATTTTTCCAATTGAATGATATTTGAGGAGGGGGTAAGCGGGGTAACTGAATTTAATGTTCTGTACCCGGGCTGATTTGTACGTGTTTTTACGATGCTCTTTTAAAACAACATTTAAAATTTTGCACTATTAAAACATATTTTACGAGATAGAAAAATGTCTGTCTGTTGTGTACTTTTATGGTTAACAAAGCCGAAATAAAGTATTGAAGAAGAATAAGAAAATGCTATCACTGGTAGTGCCAGACTGTAGGAGAGTAGGATCTGCCTCTTATGTTGCCCCCACTTTTTTTCTGATGTTTACACTGGTTTCTGGCTATAGTCTGGCTGGGACCCTGCCAATCAGGGCCCCAGCCTCTCTGTTCTCTCTAAACGACTTGGAGTGCACTCTAGGTGCACTAGTGATTGGATACTGTGGTACCTTATGAGTCCCTAGTATATGGTACCTTAGGTACCAAGGGCATAGGTACTTCACAGGCCTACCAGGGGCTGAAGCATGTATTATGCCACCCCTGGGAAGCAGACTAAATCTGACACCACAGGCCTGCTACTGCAGCCTGGGTGAGGAGGTGCTAGCACCCCTCACTGAGATATAGGTTCCCTATATCTCCCCTGCACACACATTTAAACCTATCAGTCACCCCTAAGGCAGGCCCTTTCAATCCTGAGGGCAGGGTGCTTAGTTTCTATGTGAGAGGGTGCCTCTGCATGAGCAGGGCCCCTCTGCAGCTCTCAGAGCCCATTCTCTGGGGCTGTTTGTGAATGCGGTCAAACCATATACTCTTTAGTGCATTATAACCTCGCGGTTAATGCTAACTTTGGAATGGCTGCATCAAAACATGTCGTGTTTGGTGTCAAACACCTTGGAATCATACCCCCACACCAGTACCTGGTGTGGAAGTATGATCCCACCCTTCTAGAGGGATAGACATGTACCTACTGTGGAAACGCGGTAGAATCCTGAAGAGCCCTGGCATCACAAAATGGATGCCACCAGTCACAGACACTGGGCTGCCCTCCTGCTGATGACCGAAACTCGCAGTGGAGGAGGCCCAACAATAGGTATCCTGTCACAGGGAGGTGTGACCACCTCCCAGACAGGGTTTAGTGTATTGGGGCTGGGTGGGTGCACTCCTAGAGTGCTTTGAAGTCCTGCACTGGGGGAGCAGAAGGCTCCTCTGTGCATACACCAGTTCAAACCGGCTCAGGGGCTACCTGCCCCTGCTCTGGCGTGAAACTGGACAAAGGGAAGTGGGTGTAGCCACCCACTCCCCTGACCCTCCCATAGGTGGGGTCATAGAGCTAGTCCCTCCCTTCCTTTCAGTATAAGATAGGGAACCCTTAACATTGCAAACTAGATATCCCTGGATGACGCTCTAAAGAAGAATCCCGGACCTTCGACGTTCCACTACCTCTGGAAGACTGAAGAAACTCCCTTGGAGTCAAGGAGTGACTCCCCTGCTTGGCAGGCACCAAAAACTGCAACGACAGTCGCAAACTACGCCGCTCCCGCCGGAGCCCGAAGTCCCTGCAGCCCAGGAAGAGGATTTCCTGACTTCTCCAAGGCCATTGTGAGTCCCCAGTGAAGCTGAGGCAAGTGGACCCCACGCGTGATGAGGAACCGCAGTCCCTGGGTACCGTGCACTATTTTCAAGTGCAACCCCTTCACGACGTTCTACGAACCTGTGCTTTGGACCACGTGTGGTCCCAGCCTCTAGCAGAGATCCTTCCCAAGATCAGAGGCCTACCCCATCCCGAGTGACCTTAGCCCCCTGTTGAAGGAATCCTCCCGAGGTATCTTCACGATCCCTTACCAGCCGGCTTGTGGGTCCCCTGAAGACTTTTCTACAAATCCAAAGGGCTCCCCTGGTTGCTCCAGGACTGCCCTGACTTACCCTTGCTGGGTGAGTCCCCCAGACCTTGCTGGTCTGCACCATTGACTTTTTGTTCTTTCCACGAGACTTGCTGCTACCAAGGCTTGTTGGCTCCAATCGGGTCGCTGACACCGCAGTCAGCTGCAGACTTTGTGGGACACGCTGAATCCAGCTCCTGATCATCCTCGACGCCTCCTGGACCTTGTGGCCGAAGAGTCAAGACACCCGTGAACGACCAGAATCTGTCGACGATGGTGGGCATTCATCTTCCTTGCCCCGGGTCACTGCCAAGTGACTTTGAACACCGTCCCCTCTGCTTTCAGGTCTTCCTCCTTCCGAATCCAGGCTTGGATTCCACCGGACACTTCATCTGGCTTCACAAGCAGCAAGTCTTCATTGGCTCCCATTGAAAACGACGCCGCGACCCGACACCAAAGGACACCTATGCACCCGGCTTCCCTGGGTGAGGTAACTCCAGCACTATGGTGCTTCTGTGGGTGTTGGCCCTAGAACTACTTACCCTGTAAGTGACTTGCTTGTAGCTACTCCCGAAATGCCCTTAAACTCTTAATTTCCAACTGCGACTTGCCCCTTTGAAATCTACGGCGATCCGCGCCTGTGTTCCCTCACTGCACGCGTCCCCCGTGGGTCCTTTACTTACCTGCCTTGGGTGGTTTCATGAGGCCCCAGCACTTCTGAAGGCCCTGGGCCTTGTCCCTTTGCAAGTCGTTGTTCTTAAGTCTCTTTTTTAGTATATGGTCTGGTACGCCCCTAGGGCCCCAGCCATATTTGTGCTCAATTTGTTGTGAAACGTTGATTTGTACATATGTTCCTGACTTCTAATCTCACAAGAGATTAGTAGAGAGTTGTTTAGTAATAAATACATATATATTTGATATATATACCTGGGTGGTGTCTTTTCATTTGGTGATTCAAGAGATTGTGTGGTAAAACAAGCTGCTTTACATTCCTCCAAGACTTAGCCTGAAGGCTGCTCTCCACAGCTACCACTAGGATAGCTTTCTGTAAAGGTTGTCTTAAACCTACCTACCATAAGAGTCGAATTGTACTGGTGCAAGGTGTCCACTTTAACTAGTGAACAGCATATACCAGGCCAACTTCTCACATTGGTGGCAGCGTGTGGGATTCCAGCTTGCTATTGTTTTACCAGAAAATCTCTATTTGAATTACTAACTGAAAACCACTATAGGTACTCAAGGTACATATAAAGTCAAGCTTAGTATCAATAAGTTCTACTGAACTTAGAGCTGTGTGCCAAGGGATAGCACACCCTTTCTACAGCTCAAGCTAGTATCAGTAGGCCACAAACTAGTGTAGGTAGTACAACACTGCACAACACTAGAATGTCCTTAAGGGTTGGACCCAGTGGATCCACTCAGCCTCAGTATAAGGACATGACTTTCTTTGACTTGAAAGCCATGTGTGCTGCAAGGCACCTGAAGATAGGACAGAGTCCCTCCACACTACACCTGATAGATCTGCTGACAGCAGATGATCTTAGATTAGCTCTAGGAGCTAATGGGTCTGAATCAGTGAGTGGGTCAATTACAGTGTCTGGGTCAGATGATGGACATCAGGATGACCAAGACTCTGTGGTTGTAGGAGCCAGGTCCCAAGGGGTCTGAACAGGACAGAGGAATTCTCCCTAAGAGAACTGACATAGTGGAGGAGAGGCCTAGGTCCCTTTCTAGGGAATCTGACCACTCCTATCACTCTGGCAGAGAATCTGTCTACCAGAGGAACTCCTACTTCCCAAGAAGAGAGACCTCCTCTGACAGAATGTACAAACTGCTGCAGTATGAGGAAGCAAGATTTGCCCTCAAAACCAAGCAGTTGGCATTAGATAGAGAAGCCCTGGAGCTCCAGAGAGCTTCTAGAAAAGAGGGGTTAGAACCCCCTGGTGGCAGCAACAGTGTCCCTAGAGGCAGAGAATATATTCCAGACCATATGAACCTGAGCAAGGTTGTTCCTCCCTACCAGAGTGGGGATGATATCCATAAGTGGGTAACTGCTATGGAAAGGGCCTGTAGAGTACAACAGGTCCCCCAAAAGCAGTGGGCAGCAATCTTGTGGCTCTCCTTTTCAGATAAAGGTAGAGACAAGCTCCTCACTGTTAGAGAAGAGGATGCTGATGACTATGAAGTCCTGAAGAGTGCACTGATAGATGGGTTTGGCTTAACCACTGAGCAGTACAGGTTGAAGTTCAGAGACACCCAGAAGGCACAGACTCAGGACTGGACTGACTATGTAGATTGTGCAACCAAGGCTCTGGAGGGTTGGCTGGTTGGCAGTAGGGTTACTGATTTCAAGGGATTGTATAATCTAATGATGAGAGAACAGATCCTTAATAATTGCCAGAACCAGTTGTTGCATCAATACCTGGTGGACTGAGATCTGACCTCTCCCCAAGAATTGGGAAAGAAGGCAGACAAGTGGGTCAGAACCAGGGTGAGGCAGAAAACCCAGAACCAAGGGGGTGACACAAAGAAGCAGGATTCTAAGGGCTCTGAGAAAAGTGGGGATAAGTCAAAAGACCAGAAGTCTTCACAAGGGCCCCAAAAATCTGCATCTGGTGGGGAGTCACAATCCAACAAGGGAAAAGGCCAAAAGAAGCCCTGGTGCAAATTCTGTAAACAGAAAGGGCACTGGACTTCTGATTGTAACAAGTCCAAAGACCAAACCACCACCACTCCTGCCCCTAAGGCAACTGTTCCCCCTAGTTCAGCTACTGGTGGAGGTGGTACTCAGAATAAGGGTGTAGTAGGGTTGACCCTGGGTTCTGAAGTGGACTCTGGCCTAGTCAGAGTACCCACTCAGGCAATGCTGATTTGTGATGGAGACATTGACATGTCCTTCCTGGTGAGCCCCAGTAATCTGGGCAAATACAAACAGCAGCCTGTAATAAATGGCAAACAGGCTTTGGCATTTAGGGACACAGGTGCTAGTGTCACCATGGTGGCAGAGGATCTTGTGGACCCTGGACAGATCATCCTGGGCGAAATGTACCAGGTGACCAATGCAAGCAATGTCAGGACCAACCATAGTCTGGCAGTTGTGAATTTCTCCTGGGGAGGGGTAACTGGCCTCAAGAAGGTTGTAGTCAGTGCAGACCTCCTTGTAGAATGTCTATTGGGCAATGATCTAGAAACTTCAGCCTGGTCTGAAGTAGAGTTATGGACTCATGCTGAGATGTTGGGCATCCCTGCAGAGGTCTTTGCTGTGACCAGGTCACAGGCCAAAATACATGACACTGAACCAGCTCGGGATCCTGAAACCATGGACCAGATGCTTCCCAAGAAGAGGAGCAGTAGGGGTAAGGCAGTGCCTTCCCCTCTGTCTCAGATCACTGATTCCCCTCTTGAGGGAGGAGGAGCAGATCCTGAAGAAGGAACTGCCCCAGAGGGACTTGAGCCAGATCAGGTTGAGTTCTTGGGGGCAGGGGGCCCTTCTAGGGAAGATCTGAGTAAGGAGCAACAGTGCTGCCCCTCTCTTGAACCCCTCAGACAGCAGGCTGCTGCTGAGGCTGCTGGGAGTGCTAGTGGGTCCCATAACGTTTATTGGGATGAGGGACTCCTATACTCTGAGGGTAGAGATCCAGCCCCTGGAGCCACCAGGAGGTTGGTAATACCTCAGAAGTTTAGGGGTTCCTCTTGACCCTAGCACATGATATCCCTTTAGCAGGTCACTTGGGCCAAAACAAGACCTGGGACAGGCTTGTTCCACATTTTCATTGGCCACATATGTCAGAGGACACAAAGGAGTTTTGTCGCTCCTGTGTCACATGCCAAGCCAGTGGCAAGGCAGGTGGCACCACAAAGGCCCCCTGATACCACTACCTGTGGTCGGGGTACCCTTTGAAAGGGTAGGGATTGACATTGTTGGTCCCCTTGACCCTCAAACTGCATCTGGGCACAGATTTATCCTGGTGGTAGTGGATCATGCCACCAGGTACCCAGAGGCAATTCCCCTGAGGACCACCACAGCCCCTGTGGTGGCAAGAGCCCTCATTGGAGTTTTCTCCAGAGTGGGTTTCCCAAAGGAGGTCATCTCTGACAGAGTACAAACTTCATGTCAGGATATTTGAAAGCAATGTGGAAGGAGTGTGGTGTAACTTATAAGTTCACCACCCCTATCACCCACAATGCAATGGGTTGGTTGAACGTTTCAACAAAACCCTGAAGGGAATGATTAAAGGACTCCCAGAGAAGCTTAGGCGGAAATGGGACCTTCTTCTTCCCTGCCTGTTGTTTGCCTACAGAGAGGTTCCACAGAAGGGGGTTGGTTACAGCCCATTTGAGCTTCTGTTTGGGCATCCTGTAAGAGGTCCATTATGTTTGGTAAAAGAGGGCTGGGAGTTACCTCTCAAACCCCCAAACAGGATGTGATGGACTATGTACTTGGTCTCCGCTCCAGGATGGCCGAATACATGAAGAAGGCAATCAAAAACCTGGAGGCCAGCCAAGAATTACAAAAAGCTTGGCATGACCAAAGGCTGTGCTGACTGTGTACCAGCCAGGACAGAAAGTGTGGGTGTTGGAGCCTGTGGCCCCAGCAGGCCCCCATACAATAGTTGAGCAAAAGGGAGAAGTCACCTATCTGGTGAATCTTGGAACTCCCAGGAACCCCTGAGGGTGCTCCATGTAAACAGATTGAAACCATATGTTGACAGGGCTGACATGGGCTTGCTCATGGCAACTGATGAGGAACAGGAGGAGGAGAGTGACCCTCTCCCTGACCTGCTCTCACAGAACCCTGATGATGGGTCAGTCGATGGTGTTGCTTTGGCAAGCAGCCTCACTGACCATCAGCAAACTGAGTGCACACAAGTTCTGCAGCAGTACAGACATATGTTTAGCCTGACCCCTAGTCAGACTACCTGGTGCACCCATGAGGTGGACACTGGGGACAGTCTGCCTGTCAAGAGTAAAATCTACAGGCAACCTGACCATGTCAGGGACTGTATCAGGACTGAAGTCCAGAAAATGTTGGAGTTAGGTGTGATTGAGCCTTCAGATAGCCCTTTGGCTAGCCCAGTAGTCCTAGTACCCAAGCCTCATACCCAGGGTGGTAAGAAAGAAATGAGGTTTTGTGTAGACTACAGAGGCCTCAATGCAGTCACCAGGACTGATGCCTATCGCATACCAAGGGCCGATGAGCTGATTGATACTTTGGCCTCAGCCAAGTATCTGAGTACATTTGACCTAACAGCTGGCAACTGGCAGATCAGGTTAGCTGATGATGCAAAAGCCAAAACAGCATTTTCGACCCCTGGTGGGCACTACCACTTTGTGGTGATGCCCTTTGGATTGAAAAATGCACCTGCCACTTTTCAGAGGTTGGTGAACAAAGTTCTGGCAGGGATGGAAACTTATTGCTCAGCTTATCTAGATGATATTGCTGTCTTTAGTTCCTCCTGGCAGGATCACCTGGTCCACCTCAGAAATGTTTTGGAGGCTCTGCAGAAAGCAGGCCTCACTATCAAGGCCACTAAGTGCCAGATAGGGCAGAGTCAGGTTGTGTACCTGGGCCACCTTGTGGGTGGAGGCCAGGTTCAGCCTTTGCAGAGCAAAATCCAAACCATAATGGAATGGGTTGCTCCAACCACCCAGACACAGATGAGAGCCTTCTTAGGCCTGACTGGGTACTATAGGAGGTTTGTGAAGGGATATGGATCTATAGTGACCCCCTTGAATGATCTGACCTCAAAGAAAATGCCAAAAAGGTTCAGTGGACAGCTAGATGTCAGAAGGCATTTGAAGACCTAAAGCAGGCCATGTGCACTGCCCCCATCTTACAGAGTCCAGACTACACCAAAAAGTTCATTGTCCAAACAGATGCTTCTGAGCTGGGTGTGGGAGCTGTACTGTCTCAACTGAATGATGAAGGTCAAGACCAGCCAGTAGCTTTTATTAGCAGGAGGCTGACCCCTAGAGAGAAACGTTGGTCAGCTATAGAGAGGGAGGCCTTTGCTGTGGTGTGGGCCCTGAAGAAGCTGAGGCCATACTTGTTTGGCACTCAGTTCATAGTTCAGACTGACCACAAGCCCCTCCTATGGCTTAAACAGATGAAAGGTGAGAACCCAAAACTTTTAAGGTGGTCCATTTCCCTACAGGGGATGGACTATACAGTGGAACATAGGCCTGGGACCCAACATGCCAATGCAGATGGACTCTCAAGGTATTTCCACTTAGAGCACGAAGACTCAACTGGTCAAGGTTAGTTTAGTGTCCATGCGTTTGGGGGGGTTGTGTAGGAGAGTAGGATCTGCCTCTTATGTTGCCCCCACTTTTTTTCTGATGTTTACACTGGTTTCTGGCTATAGTCTGGCTGGGACCCTGCCAATCAGGGCCCCAGCCTCTCTGTTCTCTCTAAACGACTTGGAGTGAACTCTAGGTGCACTAGTGAATGGATACTGTGGTACCTTATGAGTCCCTAGTATATGGTACCTTAGGTACCAAGGGCATAGGTACTTCACAGGCCTACCAGGGGCTGAAGCATGTATTATGCCACCCCTGGGAAGCAGACTAAATCTGACACCACAGGCCTGCTACTGCAGCCTGGGTGAGGAGGTGCTAGCACCCCTCACTGAGATATAGGTTCCCTATATCTCCCCTGCACACACATTTAAACCTATCAGTCACCCCTAAGGCAGGCCCTATCAATCCTGAGGGCAGGGTGCTTAGTTTCTATGTGAGAGGGTGCCTCTGCCTGAGCAGGGCCCCTCTGCAGCTCTCAGAGTCCATTCTCTGGGGCTGTTTGTGAATGCGGTCAAACCATATACTCTTAAGTGCATTATAACCTCGCGGTTAATGCTAACTTTGGAATGGCTGCATCAAAACATGTCGTGTTTGGTGTCAAACACCTTGGAATCATACCCCCACACCAGTACCTGGTGTGGGAGTATGATCCCACCCTTCTAGAGGGATAGACATGTACCTACTGTGGAAACGCGGTAGAATCCTGAAGAGCCCTGGCATCACAAAATGGATGCCACCAGTCACAGACACTGGGCTGCCCTCCTGCTGATGACCGAAACTCGCAGTGGAGGAGGCCCAACAATAGGTATCCTGTCACAGGGAGGTGTGACCACCTCCCAGACAGGGTTTAGTGTATTGGTGTAGTAGTGAGCCTCAGCAAGGCCTACCAGTGCTTAGGGGTTCTCCCTTCTCTGCACAGAGTCCTCAGACACTTAGGAAGAAGTTGGCACAGAAACTGGAAATAGAAAAGACAGAGTTTATTAAACCTCATGAGGTGGAGCTACATTCACACACATCACCCTTCAGTAATGCATGAAGTAGCACACTGAATGGAAGGATCCTGGTCCTTTTATACCCACACAGGGGCTCAAATGAAAGCGGTACTAACACAAATGCTGGTTTTAGGCACATATAAGGTCATACAGAGAATGCACAGTCGACAAGTGGGTGGAGCTAACAGTTTCTACTTTTAGTAGACACATCCTGACATTTATAAACTTGGAACAGCTGCAAGCTCAACTGAGCATGTGCAAAGCAAGAGGAACTAAATATAACTTGTCTCTAGGCAGATTTCAAGAGCAGTTAACAGGAAGGTAGGACAGAGCACATGGCGAGCACATGGTAGCACATGGCAGACAAAATGGCTGCCAGAAATACAAAATGGATTCCACAAAGCGGACAATTTAGCCTCTAAATACAGGCTGTCTTCAGCTAATGCTTAACTTAAATGCTGCCAAATTACAACAGACGACCCTTTCAGCATTGGCTGAAGACATTCGTTTATCTGGGGTAATCTAGATATTCATCCCGTACATCTATTAACATTATTTCGGCCACCTCTTTATTCAACATTTGTTGGGCCTTTGTTTCAGCAATGTTCCCTCTGGCAGGTATACAAGCAGAGATGCAATTGGAGCAAAGCATTGGACCACATTGGATACATACGCAGCATGTAAAAAATATTGTAATTATTACACACAGGATAGTCAGTAGCTTCCAGCCCCAAGCAGAAACAAGAGTCCAAAACCATCCAGCAAAAGTCCAAGTTCCAGTCTCTGGATGAATTTCTGCAGCAATCTTATGCAATTTTGATATTGCGTCATATACTGAAGGTGAGTGATCTGGTATGAATACACAACAGCTGCTACCGATGATGCGACATGCACCACCTCGATCAGCCAAAATTACGTCTAGCACCATCCTATTCTGGAGTGCTACAATCCTTGCAATCTGTAGTTCCTCTGTAATGTTCCCAAGTGCCATAGCTGTCTGATTGGTAACAGCTTCCACAACACGAGTTAGTCGTCGGATTTTCCTGCTGTTTAATGCAGCACCCACAAAGAAAAATAAGCCCGAGTTGAAATCAACATATTGTTGTAGGGTAGTGTCGGTTTGGTCAACTTCATCCATACTTATTGTCCTCTTATTTCTGTTTTTGGAAATGTCATTGTACAGTTTAAAATCACGGTGATACAATGCAGGTGCCAGAAACACAGGGGGCAACAGAAAAGATACATAGCAGATTCCTGACCACCCAACAGGTAATTGATAATATCCGTTATTTCCACACACAAAATACGTGTTATGCGAGGCTGTGAAAGTGCTCTTATTGGCACCTTCAATGGTCAGGATTACAGTACACTCGCTCCTCCCCACTGGAATTCTTCCAACACTACAAATACACAAATCTGCTTTAGCTTTTGTCACAGAAATCACAAAAGGTCCAATGTTCTTTATTATTCTCACATTTGTGAAAACATATGGTGTTGAAATATTGTCCGGTTGATACTCTTCCCATTCCCATTTAGTCCCTTTGGCTTGTGGATAACCTTCTTTATTTTGATAACATACTTTATTAAGTTGAAAAATAATCCCACCTACTGAAGGCTTTCCATATGCAAACAAGAGCGCATACCAAGCTTGACAAGAACCATTGTGAGAAAATGGAAGAGGAATAAAAGGTGTTCCTCCTTTCTTTTGATGTGCAGGTATCATCCCACACACCCAACAGTTGGTAGTATTTGTAGCATTGTGAGTATGGTGCAACATCTGGATAAAAGTATTGTTTAGATAAGATTGTCGATGCTTTTGCTCATGGTAAGGAAGAGTAAAGTAGTGGTGTTCCACGGGTACTGGCGTAGTGGCAACAAAAAGCTGTCGAACAGGAGCCACCTTCTCGATGTACCATGTAATTGCTGCCATAGCCACCATAGCAACAACAAACCCTACAGCACAAATGACTCTTTTGTTAGTCATTTTAGCAGCAGTAATGATAGATTTTTCTGAAAACTTGTTGAAAACAGTCGTTGGAGCTCTTCTCCCTGGGCAGCCGCTGATTTCTTCACCATGGGCCAAAGCGGGTGTCACTACACTAATACAGGGCTGATCCCCTCCCCTTGCCACAATGGCTCTCCGTTTCACTAACCCAGGGCGGTAGCTCAACCAGTCTTTTTCAAAACTGCAGATTCTTTCCTCGGTCTCAATTGATATCTGGATACTCCAGTGATCGTGTGGTCCGGGAAGACTTCCGCAGATTCGTCAGGTGAGATAGCTTGGCCTTTCTCCGTCTCCAGAATCTCTCGATGGTCGGTCAACACAGCAGGTTCCACCAAGGCAGGCGACACACGTTCGCAGTGTGTGCTGTGGATCCAATTCTTTCTGTTTGTCACTCGAACTGCTGTCCTTGTCGCAAGGAGCACCTGCTCTGGTCCTCGCCACCTTGGCTCCAAGCTGTTCGATCTGTCGAAGACCTTGACCATTACATGGTCACCAGGACGGAGTTCGTGGGCCTCACCTGTAGATCTGTCAGGAAGAGCTTCTCGAACCTGTTGATGAATAGAAATCAAACTGTCAGTTAACTGTGCCAAATAATCATTCATCAGAACACAAGGAACATCATGTATGGGGCGTGGCTTAGGAATTCCCCAAATGTTCATCGGTCTCCCAAACACCACCTCATAGGGGGTAAGACCTGATCGTGAATGTGGCACCGATCTTATGGATAGTAATGCCAAAGGTAGTGCATCTGGCCACTTTAGAGACGTGGAAGCCAGTATTTTCGCCAACTTTGATTTTAAAGTAGCGTTATACCTTTCCACAAATCCTGCTGATTGCGGGTGGAAAACTGTATGGAATTTCTGTTTGATCCCTAATCCTTTCAGGACATGCTCAACAACTTGCCCAATAAAATGAGGTCCATTGTCACTCCACAAAAGTTTGCAAACACCGTATCTAGGGAAAAACTCATTTAGAAGCACCTTTCCTGTGGTGAGAGCAGTATTATCCTTCGTAGGGTATGCCTCTATCCATTTGCTAAAGGCACATACCACCACTAGGACATATTTCAGATTATTGCAGCGTTCGAGTTGGATGTAATCCATCTGCAAAACTTCAAAAGGTGCGGTTGGTGTAGCAAACCCTCCTGTAGGAGTTCGTGTCCCTTTTCCAGGATTATACTGCCAACAGATCAAACAGGACTGTACTACCCTTTTGGCTGTGCTAGCAATTTCAGGATGCTCCCAAACTTGTGTAAGCAATTTAGTTATTGCTAGAGCTCCAACATGTGCCAGCCCATGTGCCATTTGAACCATAGGTTGTAAATAGGCCGCAGGCAATTTCCACTTATTCATTTCTTTGTTACGCCAACAACCCTCATCATCTAATATTCCTTCTTTAGACCATTGCTCAAGCTCTTCCACAGAAGCAGATCTCTGTATATCCAATACTTCCTCTCTAGCATCATGCCAACGCTCAGCTTGTGATTTCACTACGTACATGGGTGTAGTGCTTCGCTGCATCGCAGTCTCACGGGCTACGCGGTCTGCAAAGGCATTGCCTTGTCCTATTTTGTCAGTCACTTTCTTGTGTGCGCTACACTTCATAATAGCAACTCTCTTTGGGTATGTAAGTGCAGTCAAGAGATTATGCACTAACTCTCCGTGCATTATCTGCATCCCATGGGATGTAAGAAAGCCTCTTTCCTTCCAGAGTAGGCCAAAATCATGAACCACTCCAAAAGCATAGCGGCTATCCGTGTAAATGTTCACACACAAGTCAGTGCTAAGCTCACACGCTCGTGTCAAAGCTATTAGTTCAGCTGCTTGAGCTGACTTCTGAGGTATGCGAGCTGTTTCCACTACTGTCTCAAGCGTGGTAATTGCATAAGCAGCTGAAGTCGTGCCATCTGGTAACTTCAGACAGGACCCATCAACCCACAGTTCCCCATCTACATCTGGAAGGGGCGTATCTTGCAAATCGATGCGACCCTTTGTCTGTTCCTCAGTAACGAATATACAATCGTGAGGCTCCTTTGACTGAAACTGAGTCGCAGGATATGGCAACAAAGTGGCGGGGTTCAGTGTCGCACATCTCTTCAAGGTAATATGAGGTGCTAGCAGTGTCAATTCGTATCCTGTCAAACGAGCACTAGTTAAGTGCTGAGTCTTAGTCTGATTCAAAAGGGCATCTACTGCATGGGGTACTAGCACCAACAGTTTGTGTGACAAAACTATCCCTTCACTCTGACGTATGGACACAGCCGTCGCTGCAACTGAACGGAAGCACCCAGGTAATGCACGAGCAACAGGGTCAAGAACTGCAGAAAGGTATGCACAAGGACGCTGTTTGTCCCCGTGTGTCTGTACTAAAACTGACAATGCACATCCTTCTTTCTCATGTACATAGAGTGTAAAAGCCTTCGTGTAATCTGGTGTGCCTAACACTGGTGCAGAGCAAAGAGCTTGTCTCAACTGACAAAAAGCATTTTGACATTCATCTGTCCATGGAAGGGGGATCGGAGTGTTTTTAGTCAAAAGTGCTAGCAAGGGTTTAACAATGTGTGAAAACCCCAATATCCATTGCCTGCAAAACGAAGTCAGACCAATGAATGCACGGACATCTTTCTGCGTGGAAGGTACTGGGGTGTCTAAAATTGCTTGAATGCGATCTGGTGTCAGTGCACGGCCCTCCTTAGACAGAAGGTGTCCTAAATAGGTCACCTTCGGTCTACAATATTGCAATTTCTTCCGTGATACTTTATGGTGGTGTGTAGCAAGAAAAGAAAGCAAAGACAAAGTGCATTTCTCACACTGCTCAGGTGTATCAGCTGCCAACAAGATGTCATCAACATATTGTATGAGAGCCACTCCTTTAGACAAGGTAAAGGAATCAAGCTGTCTTTTTAATGCTTGACTGTAAATACTAGGACTCTCAGTATAGCCTTGAGGAACTCTACAAAATCTGTATGATCTATTATTCAAAGTGAAACCGAACAAATATCGGCTATCAGGATGAATAGGAATCGAGAAGAAAGCGTTCTTCAGATCAATTACAGAAAATGTAGTTGCTGTTGGAGGGACCAAGGTAAGCAATGTCGTTATGTCAGATACTACAGGGTACTGTGGTACTACAATCTTGTTGACTTCTCTCAAATCGATGATAAATCTATAGATCCTAGTGTCAGTATCTTTTTCAAAATGGGAAGAATCGGACTATTGCAGACATTGTAAGGAACTTCTTCCACAACCCCCACCTTAATTAAATCATGTACAATACGTGTGAGTGCTTCTTCTCCTTCTCGAGAAATTTTATACTGAGGCAGTCTTGGCAATAAAGCGCCCTCCTTAACACTAATATGTACTGGTGGAATAACCATTTGTCCTACATCAGTGTCCGAAGTAGCCCACAAAGTACTAGGGAGTGAGGCTAGTGCAATGTCCTCTTTAATAATACAAGATCTCTCAATCATAGGGTAGTTGTCATTCAAAATAACCCGTACTCCTTCTGGAGAACACCGTATCGTAGCCCTAAAATATTTAAGCATATCAAGACCCACAATATTGTCTGGTGTGTTTGGAGAAAGCAAAAACGGACATGGAGCAGTAAACTTATCAATATCAAATGCAAGTGGTTGTGACAATGGGCTAAGGGAAGGTGTTCCATCGAAACCTATCGATGTAATGG
This sequence comes from Calotriton arnoldi, assembly GCA_963921515.1. NCBI lineage: Eukaryota > Metazoa > Chordata > Amphibia > Caudata > Salamandridae > Calotriton > Calotriton arnoldi. The sequence continues at coordinate 664,834 of CAWUFW010010112.1, forward strand.
TTAAGCCAGACAGGGGAGCCCTTGGAACCAATTGTTTAGACAAGGCGCTACGAGTAGCTCCTGTATCAACCAGAAACTGATCAGTAGAACCCAAAACATGTGCTGTAACATAGGGACCCCTCTGATCTACTGGAACTTCAACTGATTCCTTACCCCGTCCTAGGCAATCCTATGCATAAGCAGAATCTTGAAAATCAGAGGGCGCATAGTCAGACATTTGATATTGGTTCCTTCTATCAAAAGTGTTAAACCCATTCTGCCCACGTGTATTAGCATCAAACCGAGCACGATCATTCGCGCTTCCTCTAGGCCCTTGACATCCTGAACGATTTCTCATTTGTCCCCGACCACGTAGATTCTGCTGAGCACGCAGCACTGGACAATCAGAAAGCCAATGTCCAAATTTTTGCAGTACGCACACTGATCAACAGACAAATTCGAACGGGCAGAGGAAGGAAAGGACGAACCATAAGATCCACGTCCACCTCTATCATTATCTCTAGAAGGCGGACCATAAGCTTGAGCCAACATAACCTTTGTTTTCAACTCTTTAGACTTTTTGTCCTCATTACCTTTGGCTTCTAATTCTTGCCGCTCATAATACTGGGCCATAGTTAAAAGAGAAACTGGAGAAGATGTAGTCCATGAACTCTCACTGGCCTTTAAGCGACTAGCTATTCCTGGCAAAAGGTTTGCGACATATTTATCGACAAACAGATGCCTACCCGTGTCATCTGTCAATGACTGGCCACTAAAATCGTGAAATGCTTCTTCAAAGCGTGTGAAGAAGTCAGAAACTGATTCATCTACCTTTTGCTTGCAAGACGCTAGCACTGTCCAATCTATCTTTTTAGGGGGAATGATCGTCTTTAACTTAACTAATATAGCTGCCGGAAGATTTAAAATTAACTGACACGGTTTCTGTGCAGGTTCTCTATCTTCATCTAACCGCTCTAAATCTTTCCACAATGCTCCAAATGTCGCATTATCATCTATTTTGCGCACAGTTCTCCACATATCAGGTGGTAATATTAATCCAAAAAACAAATCAATATCCGACAAAGTCATAGTACAAGAGCTGATTGCACCCTCAACTTCCTCATAAAAGGCTGCTGGATTCTTTCGCGGGTCAGGCAATGCATTTTTAAGGGCCATAACATCTGCTCTATTCCAAGGAGTGTAAACCCAATTATAAATAAAGTACCCTTTCGCATTAAGAGAAGTCTTATCATCCTCTGTACCCGTTCCTTTAGGAGGAACATATAAAGGCGCGGCTTCCCGCATGGGTTTCACATGAATTACAACATTCTTATCTGTTTCAGGAGTAGAAGTTCGTGCCATGCTGATCTGAGATGCTAGTGCAGCTGTTTCTGCTGCCTTTTTCTCCTCTCGCAAACGGGCTGCTTCAACACGCAGTTTAACCAAGCGTCTGATCGTGTCAGCCACCTGGGAGAAGACAAAAAGACCGTCACGTAATTGTTTACAATCAGTTGCTACATCATCGGGCTCCATTTCTACCGAATACTTCCTAAATTGTTCAATAACCTCTGCAGCAAATGTATCGGTAAAATATATTTGCTCCCTTTCCTGCCATCCTTTTATACTATCTAAAAGTTCAGAGGCAGTGGTAGTACTACGAACGGCTTTACGCGCAGTAGATCTAATGTCAGATGCACGCTCAGCAGATAGCATGGAGCGAGTTTCTCGAGCTTTGTCCTGGTCTGAAAAAGAGTCCTCATCTGACTCATGAGGAGCGGAAGAAAAAAATATAGGGAGGTGGAGAACGATCTAATAACAAGAAATCATCTTGCGGTTTATTAAGGATAGGATAAAGGGGCTGCCTAACAGCGTATTGGCCAGTTACCTGTAAATGGCGTTCCCTATCTTCCCTCTCTTTAATTTCTCTCATCTCCTTGTTTTTTAACTCTAATGCTTTCGCATAAATGGTCTTTCGCTGTTCTTTGTCAATCAAGGCTTGCTCACGCTTCATTCGCTCACGCACTTCTTTCTCCCACATTCGCACACAATCAAACATATCTTGCCTAGTCTTTCGTTTAAACATACATTGTTCCACATACTGAATTTTTCGCAAATCAAATGACCCATACATAGGCCAACGCAACTCAGGATCTTTACTAGTATATTTGTTCCATAACGTGCAGTACATTATAGAAGAAATACCATACTTAATATACATATCCCTATTAGGCGTCCCCTCCGGGAGGCTGGTTGTGCTTCGTCAAGTCTCAAATTGGTACCACTACAAAAGCAACACATCCTACGAAGTGTGCTGAAAACAGGCATGCCAAAAAATAGTGCAAAATATGCAGTATTATAATCAAAGTAGCGCTTAAGGTACTCTTCGTACGTTGCGCTGTTCAAACAATTTTAAATAGAGAAAATTCTCCTCATTACCTGCCTATATGTATTGCAATACATATATAATTACAAAACAGATTCCAAAATTGGCCAATTATACAAACAAAGCCACAGTAAGTGTTACTAAAACTACCTTACCAATCAAAGGCATCAAACCAACAGCAAGTGCCGCAAAACGGCTCTTACCAATCAAATGGTGTCCAGGTTCCAACTGCCAAGTTCTCAAATCGACCAAATGGTCACTGCACGGCGAATCAACAGAAGAGATCTCAGTCAAGGACCGGCGCCGCCGGGATGGTCAGATCAGAAAGAAAGGAAAAACGCCGTGGGTGCCAAGACTCTGGTCTCCTCAGGCAGCGATCGCGTCCAAAAGCGAGATTCCAATCCTTCGTCGCGACCAGTCCTTCGGGCATCCGAGTCGCTGATGAGTCCCACGTTGGAAGCGCCAATTTGTAGTAGTGAGCCTCAGCAAGGCCTACCAGTGCTTAGGGGTTCTCCCTTCTCTGCACAGAGTCCTCAGACACTTAGGAAGAAGTTGGCACAGAAACTGGAAATAGAAAAGACAGAGTTTATTAAACCTCATGAGGTGGAGCTACATTCACACACATCACCCTTCAGTAATGCATGAAGTAGCACACTGAATGGAAGGATCCTGGTCCTTTTATACCCACACAGGGGCTCAAATGAAGGCGGTACTAACACAAATGCTGGTTTTAGGCACATATAAGGTCATACAGAGAATGCACAGTCGACAAGTGGGTGGAGCTAACAGTTTCTACTTTTAGTAGACACATCCTGACATTTATAAACTCGGAACAGCTGCAAGCTCAACTGAGCATGTGCAAAGCAAGAGGAACTAAATATAACTTGTCTCTAGGCAGATTTCAAGAGCAGTTAACAGGAAGGTAGGACAGAGCACATGGCGAGCACATGGTAGCACATGGCAGCCAAAATGGCTGCCAGAAATACAAAATGGATTCCACAAAGCGGACAATTTAGCCTCTAAATACAGGCTGTCTTCAGCTAATGCTTAACTTAAATGCTGCCAAATTACAACATTGGGGCTGGGTGGGTGCACTCCTAGAGTGCTTTGAAGTCCTGCACTGGGGGAGCAGAAGGCTCCTCTGTGCATACACCAGTTCAAACCGGCTCAGGGGCTACCTGCCCCTGCTCTGGCGTGAAACTGGACAAAGGGAAGTGGGTGTAGCCACCCACTCCCCTGACCCTCCCATAGGTGGGGTCATAGAGCTAGTCCCTCCCTTCCTTTCAGTATAAGATAGGGAACCCTTAACATTGCAAACTAGATATCCCTGGACGATGCTATAAAGAAGAATCCTGGACCTTCGACGTTCCACTACCTCTGGAAGACTGAAGAATCTCCCTTGGAGTCAAGGAGTGACTCTCCTGCTTGGCAGGCACCAAAAACTGCAACGACGGTCGCAAACTATGCCGCTCCCGCCGGAGCCCGAAGTCCCTGCAGCCCAGGAAGAGGATTTTCTGACTTTTTCAAGGCCATCGTGAGTCCCCAGTGAAGCTGAGGCAAGTGGACCCCACGAGTGATGAGGAACCGCAGTCCCTGGGTACCGTGCACTATTTTTGAGTGCAACCCCTTCACGACGTTCTACGAACCTGTACTTTGGACCACGTGTGGTCCCAGCCTCTAGCAGAGATTCCTCCCAAGATCAGAGGCCTACCCCATCCCGAGTGACCGTGGGCCCCTGTTGAATGAATCCTCCCGAGGCGTCTTTGTGATCCCTTGCCAGCCAGCTTGTGGGTCCCCTGAAGACTTTTCTACAAATCCAAAGGGCTCCCCTGGTTGCTCCAGGCCTGCCCTGACTTACCCTTGCTGGGTGAGTCCCCCAGACCTTGCTGGTCTGCACCATTGCCTTTTTGTTTTTTCCACGAGACTTGCTGCTACCAAGGCTTGTTGGCTTCAATCGGGTCGCCGACACCGCAGTCAGCTGCAGACTTTATGGGACACGCTGAATCCAGCTCCTGGTTATCCTCGACACCTCCTGGACTTCGTGGCCGAAGAGTCAAGACACCCATGAACAACCGGAATCTGTCGACGACGGTGGGCATTCATCTTCCTTGCCCCGGGTCACTGCCAAGTGACTTTGAACACTGTCCCCTCTGCTTTCAGGTCTTCCTCCTTCCGAATCCAGGCTTGGATTCCACCGGACACTTCTTCTGGCTTCACAAGCAGCAAGTCTTCATTGGCTCCCATTGAAACCGACGCCGCGACCCGACACCAAAGGACACCTATGCACCCGGCTTCCCTCGGTGAGATAACTCCAGCACTACGGTGCTCCTGTGGGTGTTGGCCCTAGAACTACTTACCCTGTAATTGACTTGCTTGTAGCTACTCCCGAAGTGCCCTTAAACTCTTAATTTCCAACCGCGACTTGCCCCATTGAAATCTACGGCGATCCGTGCCTGTGTTCCCTCACTGCACACGTCCCCCGTGGGTCCTTTACTTACCTGCCTTGGGTGGTTTCGTGAGGCCCCAGCACTTCTGAAGGCCCTGGGCCTTGTCCCTTTGCAAGTCGTTGTTCTTAAGTCTCTTTTTAGTATATGGTCTGGTACGCCCCTAGGGCCCCAGCCATATTTGTGCTCAATTTGTTGTGAAACGTTGATTTGTGCATATAGTTCCTGACTTCTAATCTCACAAGAGATTAGTAGAGAGTTGTTTAGTAATAAATACATATATATTTGATATATATACCTGTGTGGTGTATTTTCATTTGGTGATTCAAGAGATTGTGTGGTAAAAGAAGCTGCTTTACATTCCTCCAAGACTTAGCCTGAAGGCTGCTCTCCACAGCTACCACTAGGATAGCTTTCTGTAAAGGTTGTCTTAAACCTACCTACCATAAGAGTCGAATTGTACTGGTGCAAGGTGTCCACTTTAACTAGTGAACAGCATATACCAGGCCAACTTCTCACACAGACTAGGCCCACACACACGGGTGGAAGAACTTGATAGAACTGGGAGACATCCTGCAGCATTATTACCCCTTGTGGGGTCATAGGAGGACAACTGTGGATTCCACAGGGCAGAGCTCTGCATTTTTACATTCAAATTTAACTCTAAAGGATGCTGGAAAGGTGCTTTACTATATCGGCCTCCAGGCCCTAAAAAGATTTTAGCCAACACTTGACTGAGCACATAGCGACTTATGTGCTGCCCTCACAATAATTTCTTCTGCTTGGTGATTTTAATTATCATGGTGAAGACCTTTTAGACCTAGAAGTAGCACACCTAATATCAGATTAAAGACATTGGGCCTACATCAAAGGTTGAAGGCCCTACTCATTTGGCTGGCCATACCCTAGACCTTATTTTTACCATTTCTAACAGACTGATTTGCAGACCCCCTTACCTTTGTCCTGGACTGATTATTATTTAATTTGTCTTCAGATACCTAAAATGGAGGGCTCCTAGAAACTAAGGTCCGGGTTGAAGTGAGTCTCAAGACAATGGCAGCGTGTTACTCCTGATATCTTCGCAGAAAAAAATGATTTTTCTAACCATAAAGGGCAAAGATATAAAACATACCTTAGATGACCATCACCAGGCGTTAAATTCTGCCTTTGATAAACTTGCCCCTTTCAAAAAGCATTTTAATAACAAATACAGACCTCATGCACCCTGGTATACCCCAGAGCTGAGACAGGAAAAGTCTAGATGAAAAAAGTTGGAGAGACGCTGGCACCTGACTAATAACGCCAGCGATAAAAAGGCATACAAAAAGGTACTTACTAAGTATCATCAGAACATAAAAACCGGTCGCAAAATATACATTACTAATTAAATTACCCATACAGGAAACTCTTGTAAAGAGCTTTTAAAGTTTGAAATGTTTTTATTAATCTCCATGCTTGCTCTCAGACGATTCAACCCTCTCAGGAATTATGTAATTCTCTTGCTGATTTTTTGAGACTAAAATCCTGACAATTTATCAAAATGTTGTCTCTCCTTCTAATCAGCTAACAACTAAGCTTCATTTGAATACCCTTCTTAGACTAGATGGTCCTAGCTTTTGTAACTTCAATTCTTTCTCTCTTGAGCCAATACAGTGTGTCCTAAACAAGGCTAAATCTGGTTCTCCCTCTGACCCGTGTCCGGCAAGGATCTCTGTGATCTTTCTAAGCAGATAGCGCCAGCTATTAGCTCTCTATTTAATTTATCAATAGAGTCAGGGAAATTTCGTATGGCCTGGAAATCTGCACTGGTTATGACTATCCAAAAAAAGGCTAATTTAGAGCCCTCAATCCTTACTAATTACCGGCCAATTTCCTTGCTTCCACTTCTTGGCAAGCTTTTGGAAGGTCTTATCAACAATCAGTTGTCAGTTGATCTGTAAGAAAACAATATCCTGGACCCTTTTCAATCTGGGTTTAGGCCTGAGCACAGCACGGAGACAGCTTTGGTTGCTGTGACCGATTCTATAAGCTGTACATTAAACGTTAATATTCCCTCCATACTTGTGCTTTTAGACCTGTCTGCAGCTTTCAACACTGTGTCACATGATAGGCCGCTGTAAAGGCTAAATGAGATAGGGATCTATGGTACTGCCTTGGAATAGTTTCGAGACTTCTTGAAGAATAGATCGCAAGTCATCACTTTGAGTGACTTTCGGTCGCGAACCATGACGATTGGAAAGGTGTACCGCAGGGAAAGTGTTTGAGACCCACCTTGTTCAATATATATGTGGCCCCTCTTGCCAAACTGATTAAATCCTTTGGCTTTGAAATCCTGTCTTTTGCTGACGCCACTCAGCTGGTTATTTCCTTCTACAACAACGTGGATAAAGTGAAGAAAAGCTTCTCCTATGGGATGAAAGCGATAGCAGAGTGGATGTCCATTAACTATCTTCAGTTGAACACTGAAAAGATGGAGATAATGCTTTTTGGGAAAACCCAACAAATATGGACTCCCGACTGGCAGCTATCAGAATTAGGAAATGCTCCTACCCCCCAGGCAGGTTGTAAAAAACCTCGAAGTTAAGTTAGATCAAGCTCTTACAATGAAAGAGCAGGTCATGTCTATAACAGGTACCTGCTTTCACATGTTGCCCCTATGAGGAAAGCACTTCCTTTTCTTCTGCTTGCTGCCAGGAAAATTCTGGTGCAGGCTCTTGTTGTTAGCAGGCTTGATTACAGTAATGCTCTTGTGACTTCCCCTAATGAGACATTATTCTCTAAGCTTCAGGTAGTGCAAAACACAGCTGCACAGCTTACCTGTAATTTGCCATCCAGATCTGCATCTTCCCCTCTTTTAAGAACATTACATTGGCTACTGGTAAGAAAGAGAATACATTCAAAATTTGTTGCCTTACCCATAAAGCTTTAGTTGGGAAAGTACCAAGCTACCTACATCAGAAGCTTAAATGCTATCTTCCTACTAAGACTCTGCAATCAATGGATAAAGGACTACTTAGCATTCCCCAGATCTGACGCCTAAGGTGCGGAGGCAGATCCTTTTCTCAATTGGCCCCACCTATTGGAATCTTTTGCCCTTCTATCTTCGCACCTTCACTGACTACACCAAATTAAAAAAAATACTAAAGACATACTTATTCCAATTTTGCCCTTTGGTCCTGCTGCTTGTGTTTATCCGTAGCGCTGAGATACCCCATTGGGGTGATTCGTGCAAGATATTAAGTTAAAACAACATAACATAATAACACATTGAACAAGATTGGGGTTTTCCATCTGGAGAACAGAGGACTCCTGACTCTGGGGCTCTTTCGAAAGTACACAAGAGCACATCTTCAACCACAGTAGACTATTGTATTGTCCAACCTATGCTACCATCATAGCATCAAAAAAAGACTATGGCTCCTTTATTGAAAACAGGCTTGGAATGATACTTGCTGGATCTGCAAAAGGGATGGAAGAAAGGCCTCATGGAACAGATGCAGAGAGTATGGAGTTTTTCTGGTGTTTTCTCCATGCTACTGTCAGTTATTGAAAAGATAGGAGCAAGGGCCATGGGAATGGAGGCCAAACACCAGGAAGCAGTAACCGAGGGCATGTCCTTGGAGTCCAGAGTACAACCTATGAAAAAGCATACCAAAAGACCAAGTTAAAAAATATGTGAAGATCTGGATAACAGAAAAAAAGGAGAGAGAATATCTGAGTGCTGAACATTAACAGAGGGTGACAAAATCATGTGTATGTCTGCCTCATCTTTGCCCAAATCCTCAGTTAAAGGATGGTAATAGAGTTAAGACTGAAAGGGTCCATAGATGGGTCCACGAAAAAACAGCAGGCGAATGAGAAACCAAAGATATTCTTGCAAATATGTTATCTGTGGAACAGAAGGAGCAGATACTGAAGTATATATATATATATTCACTGAAAAAACCACAGGTTTCAGGGACGTTATAGTTAGTTGGACATTTCACTCGTACAAAACCAGAGAAATTCAGCCGTTATAGTTAGTTAAGCTAACTATAACGCGCGCCCCCGCAATGCACTGCTGATGACGTCACATATTACATCATTCATGACATGGTCAGTGACATCACTGATGACATCACTAATGACATCTCAAATGACATCACTGATGACATCATCCAGTGACTGTGTGTTTCTGTAAAGTTTAAATATGTTTTATATATATATATTATCTACTGGCGGTCGCCAGTAGATAGTTATAGTTAGGACCTATTTTCCATAGGAAATCCGCGACATTCTATTTGAAATAACTCTCTTGCCGGTTGACGAATCTTCGTGAAATTTTCAAACTTTATGGCCCGCTCCGGTCCGCTCCTACCCTGAAAGTCTCGGGGTGATTCATCAAGCGGGGGCCGAGAAAAAGGGGGTCCCAAAACGTGTTTTCCCCATTCATTTTCCCATAGGAAACTTTAGACACGGCTACAGCCCGAACTGCTGAACGGAATTACACCAAATTTGGCAAAGAGGTAGTTCTTGGTTCAGAAAGAACCCTTTTTGTTAAATGGTGTAAATCCGTTCAGTAGTTACTGAGAAATTAAAAAAATAAAAGTCAAAAAATCAATTTCCCATAGGAAACTTTATGCAAGGCTACAGCCCGAACTGCTGAACGGAATTACACCAAATTTGGCAAAGAGGTAGTTCTTGGTTCACAAAGAACCCTTTTGTTAAATGGTGTAAATCCGTTCAGTAGTTGCTGAGAAAATCAAAAGTAAAAACACATATATATCTGGGCGGAGCCTAACCACACATGTCATCGTGAGATCTGATTGGCTGTCAGCACTTCATCCTGGAATTGCTGGCAGCCATCTTGAGACCAATATACATGATAGTACCCCATTGAAATGCCTTGTAGTGAATCAAAGATTTTGAGGGTTACCAAAAGGAGAACTATTAAGGGTGATAACAGACTTTAGTTACATTAGAATTAATTTGTTGATGGTACCATACTAATTTCAGGAATTGTGGTGTGTTCTAAGGTGATTTTACCCTGTGAAAAACCTTCTGCTGGGATATCATGAATCCTGTTTGAGAGAAAACTATTTTCACATGCTTGTCCCATACAGTTTTGGAAGGTGCTCCAGAAGCTAAAATGAGAGCATATTTTCTGTAAATTCACATTATCTTTCTCAGTCATGTGAGAATGAAGTCTGACATTCTCAGTAAAACATGTACATCCAAAAAGGGCAGAGACTGTCAGTTGATTCCTTTGTGTTCTACTGCAGCTTCCCAGAGTGTTCTAAAGAACAACTAGAGTGCTAACAGCCTTACTTATGACAAAAGTATGGCACACCTGAAGCCATCTTGATTGGAATAAACTGGTAACACTTAAAACATTTAATTTAAAAAGGAACAAAATGATGGGGTTCATTTTGTCATAGAAATTATGGTTAGTGCTATAGAAAGAAAAATTAGGACATGTTTCAAGTGAGATCTCAAATATCTTCCTGTTATATTTCAACAGGAGCAGCCTGCCAGTTGATGCCTTTGTGTTCTACTGCAGCTTCCCAGAGTGTTCTAAAGAACAACTAGAGCGCTAACAGCCTTACTTATGACAAAAGTATGGCACACCGGAAGCCATCTTGATTGGAATAAACCGTTAATACTTAAAACATTTAATTTAAAAAGGAACAAAATGAGGGTTTTTTTTTTAAATAGAAATTATGGTTAGTGCTGCAGAAAGAAAAATGAGGGCATGTTTTAAGTGAGATCTCAAATCCTCTTCTATTTCATTAGAAAATTCTGACATGCAGACTGAAACAATCACTTTCAATACCAGCAGCAGACTTCCAGTTAACTCCCTGGTGAGCAGTAGCTTTAGTACAGTGATCTAATGAGCAACTAGAGTGCTAACATTCTGAATTTATGGCAAATGTGAGACACATCTGAATGCCTTCTTGATGGAATCAAAGTAAAAAACTGAAAGCATTTCCTACTGAGGAGACTGCAGTAAATGAGGAAATTAGGAAACTTCATAACAAAGAAGTCTTCCAAGATGGCCACCAGAGAAAAAAGAGCCCAAATGTAGCACAAATATTACCCAGATGTAGCCCACATATAGCCCAATGACAATTTTAGTTTTTTTGCAGTTTTATGTAGTGCAGACTGGTCAGGTATTGGAGCGTTGCATCTTAAAACATGACCCCCTACACTACAAAAACACTACTGCACTACTCTAAACCCTAAAACACTACCCCAGCACGACTCCCTACACTACACAAGCACCACTGCACTATCCTAAACCCTAAAACACTACCCCCAGCATGACCCCCTACACTACACAAACACCACTGCACTACCCTAAACCCTAAAACACTACCCCCAGCACAATCCCCTACACTACCCAAACACCACTGCACTAACCTAAATCCTAAAACAATACCCCCAGCACGACCCCCTACACTACCCAAACACCACTGCACTACCCTAAAACATGACCCCTACACTACACAAACACCACTGCACTACCCTAAACCCTAAAACACTACCCCCAACACGACCCCCTACACTACACAAGCACCACTGCACTACCCTAAACCCTAAAACACTACCCCCAGAACGACCCCCTACACTGCCCGAACACCACTGCACTGCCCTAAACCTTGAAACACCAGCCCCTGCACGACCCCCTACACTGTTTGAACACCACTGCACTGCCCTAAACCCTGAAACACCACCCCCAGCACGACCCCCTACACTGCCCGAACACCACTGCACTGCCCTAAACCCTGAAACACTACCCCCAGCAAGACCCCCTACACTGCCCGAACACCATTGCACTGCCCTAAACCCTGAAACACCAGCCCCAGCACAACCCCCTACACTGCCCGAACACTACTGCACTGCCCTAAACCCTGAAACACCACCCCGTGCACAACCCCTACACTGCCCGAACACCACTGCACTGCCCTAAACCCTGAAACACCACCCCCAGCACGACACCCTACACTGCCCGAACACCACTGCACTGCCCTAAACCCTGAAACACCATTCCCCCTGCACGACCCCCTACACTGCCCGAACACTACTGCACTGCCCTAAACCCTGAAATACCACCCCCTTCACGACCCCCTACACTGCCCGAACACCACTGCACTGCCCTAAACCCTGAAACACCACCCCCAGCACGGCCCCCTACACTGCCCAAACACCACTGCACTGCCCTAAACCCTGAAACACTATCCCCAGCATGACCCCCTACACTGCCCAAACACCACTCCACTGCCCTAAACCCTGAAACATCACCCCCAGCAAGACCCCCTACACTGCCCGAACACCACTGCCCTAAACCCTGAAACACCACCCCCAGCACGACCCCCTACACTGCCCGAACACCACTGCACTGCCCTAAACCCTGAAAATCCAGCCCCAGCACGACCCCCTACACTGCCCGAACACCACTGCTCTGCCCAAAACCCTGAAACACAAGCCCCAGCACGACCCCCTACACTGCCCGAACACCACTGCACTGCCCTAAACCCTGAAACACCAGCCCCAGCACGACCCCCTACACTGCCCGAACACCACTGCACTACCCTAAACCCATAAACACCACCCCCAGCACGACCCCCTACACTGCCTGAGCACCACTGCACTGCCCTAAACCCTGAAACACCAGCCCCAGCATGACCCCTACACTGCCCGAACACCACTGCACTGCCCTAAACCCTGAAACACCAGCCCCAGCACGACCACGTACACTGCACGAACACCACTGCACTGCCCTAAACCCTGAAACACAAGCCCCAGCATGACCCCCTACACTGCCCGAACACCACTGCACTGCCCTAAACCGTGAAACACTAGCCCCAGCACGACCCCCTACACTGCCAGAACACCATTGCACTGCCCTAAACCCTAAAACACCAGCCCCAGCACAACCCCCTACACTGCCCGAACACCACTGCACTGCCCTAAACCCTGAAACACCACCCGTGCACGACCCCCTACACTGCCCGAACACCACTGCACTGCCCTAAACCCTGAAACACCACCCTCAGCACGACACCCTACACTGCCCGAACACCACTGCACTGCCCTAAACCCTGAAACATCACCCACAGCAAGACCCCCTACACTGCCCGAACACCACTGCCCTAAACCCTGAAACACCACCCCCAGCAAGACCCCCTACACTGCCCGAACACCACTGCACTGCCCTAAACCCTGAAACACCAGCCCCAGCACGACCCCCTACATTGCCCGAACACCACTGCACTGCCCTAAACCCTGAAACACCACCCCTGCATGACCCACTACACTGCCCGAACACCACTGCACTGCCCTAAACCCTGAAACACCATTCCCCCTGCACGACCCCCTACTCTGCCCGAACACTACTGCACTGGCCTAAACCCTGAAACATCATCCCCAGCACGACCCCCTACACTGCACGAGCACCCCTGCACTGCCCTAAACCCTGAAACACTACCCCCAGCAAGACCCCCTACACTGCCCGAACACCACTGCACTGCCCTAAACCCTGAAACATCACCCCCAGCAAGACCCCCTACACTGCCCGAACACCACTGCCCTAAACCCTGAAACACCACTCCCAGCAAGACCCCCTACACTGCCCGAACACCACTGCACTGCCCTAAACCCTGAAACACCAGCCCCAGCACGACCCCCTACATTGCCCGAACACCACTGCACTGCCCTAAACCCTGAAACACCACCCCCTGCATGACCCACCAAGCTGCCCGACGAACACCACTGCACTGCCCTAAACCCTGAAACACCACCCCCAGCACGACCCCCTACACTGCCCGAACACCATTGCACTGCCCTAAACCCTGAAACACCACCCCCTGCACGACCCCCTACACGGCCCGAACACTACTGCACTGCCCAAAACCCTGAAACACCGCCCCCAGCATGACCCCCTACACTGCACGAACACTACTGCACTGCCCTAAACCCTGAAACATCACCCCCAGCAAGACCCCCTACACTGCCCGAACACCATTGCACTGCCCTAAACCCTGAAACACTACCCCTGCACGACCCCCTACACTGCCCGAACACTACTGCACTGCCCTAAACCCTGAAACACTGCCCCCAGCATGACCCCCTACACTGCCCGAACACCACTGCACTGCCCTAAACCCTGAAACACCAGCCCCAGCACGACCACCTACACTGCACGAACACCACTGCACTGCCCTAAACCCTGAACCACCAGCCCCAGCATGACCCCCTACACTGCCCGAACACCACTGCACTGCCCTAAACCGTGAAACACTAGCCCCAGCACGACCCCCTACACTGCCAGAACCCCATTGCACTGCCCTAAACCCTGAAACACCAGCCCCAGCACAACCCCCTACACTGCCCGAACACCACTGCACTGCCCTAAACCCTGAAACACCACCCCCTGCATGACCCACTACACTGCCCGAACACCATTGCACTGCCCTAAACCCTGAAACACCACCACCTGCACGACCCCCTACACTGCCCGAACACTACTGCACTGCCCTAAACCCTGAAACACCGCCCCAGCATGACCCCCTACACTGCCCGAACACCACTGCACTGCCCTAAACCCTGAAACATCACCCCCAGCAAGACCCCCTACACTGCCCGAACACCACTGCCCTAAACCCTGAAACACCACCCCCAGCAAGACCCCCTACACTGCCCGAACACCACTGCTCTGCCCAAAACCCTGAAACACCAGCCCCAGCACGACCCCTACACTGCCCGAACACCACTGCACTGCCCTAAACCCTGAAACACCACCCACAGCATTACCCCCTACACTGCCCGAACACCACTGCACTGCCCTAAACCCTGAAACACCACCCCAGCACGACCGCCTACACTGCCTGAAAACCACTGCACTGCCCTAAACCCTGAAACACCAGCCCCAGCACGACCCCCTACACTGCCCGAACACCACTGCATTGCCCTAAACCCTCAAACACCAGCCCCAGCATGACCCCCTACACTGCCCAAACACCACTGCACTACCCTAAACCCTGAAACACCAGCCCCAGCAAGACCCCTACACTGCCCGAACACCACTGCACTGCCCTAAACCCTGAAACACCAGCCCCAGCAAGACCCCCTACACTGCCCGAACACCACTGCACTGCCCTAAACCCTGAAACACCACCCCCAGCAAGACCCCCTACACTGCCCGAACACCACTGCGCTGCCCTAAATGCTGAAACATCAGCCCCAGCAAGACCCCCTACACTGCGCGAACACCAATGCACTGCCCTAAACCCTGAAACACCACCCACAGCAAGACCCCCTACACTGCCCGAACACCACTGCACTAAACCCGGAAACACCAGCCCCAGCAAGACCACCTACACTGCCTGAACACCACTGCACTGCCCAAAACCCTGAAACACCACCCCCAGCACGACACCCTACACTGCCCGAACACCACTGCACTGCCCTAAACTCTGAAACACCACCCCCAGCACGACCGCTACACTGCCCGAACACCACTGCACTGCCCTAAACCCTGAAACACCACCCCCTGCATGACCCCTACACTGCCCGAACACCACTGCACTGCCCTAAACCCTAAAACTCTACCCCCAGCATGACCCCCTACACTGCCCGAACACCACTGCACTGCCCTAAACCCTGACTCACCACCCCCTGCACGACCCCCTACACTGCCCGAACACCACTACACTGCCCTAAACCCAGAAACACCACCCCCAGCACGACCCCCTACACTGCCCGAACACTACTGCACTGCCCTAAACCCTGAAACATCACCCCCAGCAAGACCCCTACACTGCCCGAACACCATTGCACTGCCCTAAACCCTGAAACACCACCCCCTGCACGACCCCCTACACTGCCCGAACACTACTGCACTGCCCTAAACCCTGAAACACCTCCCCCAGCATGACCCCCTACACTGCCCGAACACCACTGCAATTCCCTAAACCCTGAAACATCACCCCCAGCAAGACCCCCATACACTGCCCGAACACCACTGCCCTAAACCCTGAAACACCACCCCCAGCAAGACCCCCTACACTGCCCGAACAACACTGCAGTGCCCTAAACCCTAAAACACCACCCCCAGCACGACCCCCTATACTGCCCGAACACCACTGCTCTGCCAAAACCCTGAAACACCAGCCCCAGCATGACCAACTACACTGCCCGAACACCACTGCACTGCCCTAAACCCTGAAACACCACCCCCAGCACGACCCCCTACACTGCCCGAACACCACTGCACTGCCCTAAACCCTGAAACACCACCCCCAGCACGACCGCCTACACTGCCTGAAAACCACTGCACTGCCCTAAACCCTGAAACACCAGCCCCAGCACGACCCCCTACACTGCCCGAACACCACTGCACTGCCCTAAACCCTCAAACACCAGCCCCAGCACGACCCCCTACACTGCCCGAACACCACTGCACTACCTAAACCCTGAAACACCAGCCCCAGCAAGACCCCTACACTGCCCGAACACCACTGCACTGCCCTAAACCCTGAAACACCAGCCCCAGCAAGACCCCCTACACTGCCCGAACACCACTGCACTGCCCTAAACCCTGAAACACCACCCCCAGCAAGACCCCCTACACTGCCCGAACACCACTGCGCTGCCCTAAACGCTGAAACATCAGCCCCAGCAAGACCCCCTACACTGCGCGAACACCATTGCACTGCCCTAAACCCTGAAACACCACCCACAGCAAGACCCCCTACACTGCCCGAACACCACTGCACGCTAAACCCTGAAACACCAGCCCCAGCAAGACCACCTACACTGCCCGAACACCACTGCACTGCCCAAAACCCTGAAACACCACCCCCAGCACGACACCCTACACTGCCCGAACACCACTGCACTGCCCTAAACCCTGAAACACCACCCCCAGCACGACCCCTACACTGCCCGAACACCACTGCACTGCCCTAAACCCTGAAACACCACCCCCCTGCATGACCCCCTACACTGCCCGAACACCACTGCACTGCCCTAAAACCTGAAACTACCCCCAGCATGACCCCCTACACTGCCCGAACACCACTGCACTGCCCTAAACCCTGACTCACCACCCCCTGCACGACCCCCTACACTGCCCGAACACCACTGCACTGCCCTAAACCCTGAAACACCACCCCCAGCAAGACCCCCTACACTGCCCGAACACCACTGCACTGCCCTAAAGCCTGAAACACCACCTCCAGCACGACCCCCTACACTGCCTGAACACCATTGCTCTGCCCTAAACCCTGAAACACCGCCCCCAGCAAGACCCCCTACACTGCCCGAACACCACTGCACTGCCCTAAACCCTTAACCATCCCCAGCATGACCCCCTACACTGCCCGAACACCACTGCCCTAATCCCTGAAACACCACCCCCAGCATGACCCCCTACACTGCCCGAACACCACTGCACTGCCCTAAACCCTGAAACACCACCCCCTGCACGACCCCCTACACTGCCCGAACACCACTGCTCTGCCCAAAACACTGAAACACCAGCCCCAGCATGACCCCCTACACTGCCCGAACACCACTGCACTGCCCTAAACCCTGAAACACCAGCCCCAGCACGACCCCCTACACTGCCCGAACACCACTGCATTGCCCTAAACCCTCAAACACCAGCCCCAGCACGACCCCCTACACTGCCCGAACACCACTGCACTACCCTAAACCCTGAAACACCAGCCCCAGCAAGACCCCTACACTGCCCGAACACCACTGCACTGCCCTAAACCCTGAAACACCAGCCCCAGCAAGACCCCCTACACTGCCCGAACACCACTGCACTGCCCTATACCCTGAAACACCACCCCCAGCAAGACCCCTACATTGCCCGAACACCACTGCGCTGCCCTAAACGCTGAAACATCAGCCCCAGCAAGACCCCCTACACTGCGCGAACACCATTGCACTGCCCTAAACCCTGAAACACCACCCACAGCAAGACCCCCTACACTGCCCGAACACCACTGCACTAATCCCGGAAACACCAGCCCCAGCAAGACCACCTACACTGCCCGAACACCACTGCACTGCCCAAAACCCTGAAACACCACCCCCAGCAATGCACCCTACACTGCCCGAACACCACTGCACTGCCCTAAACCCTGAAACACCACCCCCAGCACAAACCCCTACACTGCCCGAACACCACTGCACTGCCCTAAACCCTGAAACACCACCCCCTGCACGACCCCCTACACTGCCCGAACACCACTGCACTGCCCTAAACCCTAAAACTCTACCCCCAGCATGACCCCCTACACTGCCCGAACACCACTGCACTGCCCTAAACCCTGACTCACCACCCCCTGCACGACCCCCTACACTGCCCGAACACCACTACACTGCCCTAAACCCAGAAACACCACCCCCAGCATGACCCCCTACACTGCCCAAACACCACTGCACTGCCGTAAACCCTGAAACACCACCCCCAGCACGACCCCCTACACTGCCCGAACACCACTGCACTGCCCTAAACCCTGAAACACCAGCCCCTGCACGACCCCCTACACTGCCCGAACACCACTGCACTGCCCTAAACCCTGAAACACCACCCCCAGCACGACCCCCTACACTGCCCGAACACCACTGCACTGCCCTAAAGCCTGAAACACCACCTCCAACACAACCCCTACACTGCCTGAACACCATTGCTCTGCCCTAAACCCTAAAACACTCCCCCCAGCATGACCCCCTGCACGACCCAAACATCACTGCACTGCCCTAAACCCTGAAACACCACCCCCAGCAAGACCCCCGACACTGCCCGAATACCACTGCACTGCCCTAAAGCCTGAAACACCACCTCCAACACAACCCCCTACACTGCCTGAACACCATTGCTCTGCCCTAAACCCTGAAACACTGCCCCCAGCAAGACCCCCTACACTGCCCGAACACCACTGCACTGCCCTAAACCCTGAAACATCACCCCCAGCAAGACCCCTACACTGCCCGAACACCACTGCCCTAAACCCTGAAACACCACCCCCAGCACGACCCCCTACACTGCTCGAACACCACTGCACTGCCCTAAACCCTGAAACACCACCCCCAGCACGACCCCCTACACTGCCCGAACACCACTGCTCTGCCCAAAACACTGAAACACCAGCCCCAGCATGACCCCTACACTGCCCGAACACCACTGCACTGCCCTAAACCCTGAAACACCAGCCCCAGCACGAACCCCTACACTGCCCGAACACCACTGCACTACCCTAAACCCAGAAACACCACCCCCAGCACGACCCCCTACACTGCCCGAGCACCACTGCCTGCACTGCCCTAAACCCTGAAACACCAGCCCCAGCACGACCCCCTACACTGCCTGAACACTACTGCACTGCCCTAAACCATGAAACACCAGCCCCAGCACGAACCCCTACACTGCCCGAACACCACTGCACTGCCCTAAACCCAGAAACACCACCCCCAGCACGACCCCCTACACTGCCCGAGCACCACTGCCTGCACTGCCCTAAACCCTGAAACACCAGCCCCAGCACCACCCCTACACTGCCACGAACACCACTGCACTGCCCTAAACCCTGAAAACTACCCCCAGCAAGACCCCTACACTGCCCGAACACCACTGCACTGCCCTAAACCCTGAAACACCAGCCCCAGCACGACCCCCTACACTGCCCGAACACCACTGCACTACCCTAAACCCATAAACACCACCCCCAGCACGACCCCCTACACTGCCTGAGCACCACTGCACTGCCCTAAACCCTGAAACACCAGCCCCAGCATGACCCCCTACACTGCCCGAACACCACTGCACTGCCCTAAACCCTGAAACACCAGCCCCAGCACGACCACCTACACTGCACGAACACCACTGCACTGCCCTAAACCCTGAAACACCAGCCCCAGCATGACCCCCTACACTGCCCGAACACCACTGCACTGCCCTAAACCGTGAAACACTAGCCCCAGCACGACCCCCTACACTGCCAGAACACCATTGCACTGCCCTAAACCCTGAAACACCAGCCCCAGCACAACCCCCTACACTGCCCGAACACCACTGCACTGCTCTAACCCTGAAACACCACCCAGTGCACGACCCCCTACACTGCCCGAACACCACTGCACTGCCCTAAACCCTGAAACACCACCCCCAGCACAACACCCTACACTGCCCGAACACCACTGCACTGCCTTAAACCCTGAAACATCACCCCCAGCAAGACCCCCTACACTGCCCGAACACCACTGCCCTAAACCCTGAAACACCACCCCCAGCAAGACCCCCTACACTGCCCGAACACCACTGCACTGCCCTAAACCCTGAAACACCAGCCCCAGCACGACCCCCTACATTGCCCGAACACCACTGCACTGCCCTAAACCCTGAAACACCACCCCTGCATGACCCACTACACTGCCCGAACACCACTGCACTGCCCTAAACCCTGAAACACCATTCCCCCTGCACGACCCCCTACTCTGCCCGAACACTACTGCACTGGCCTAAACCCTGAAACACCATCCCCAGCATGACCCCCTACACTGCACGAACACCCCTGCACTGCCCTAAACCCTGAAACACTACCCCCAGCAAGACCCCCTACACTGCCCGAACACCACTGCACTGCCCTAAACCCTGAAACATCACCCCCAGCAAGACCCCCTGCACTGCCCGAACACCACTGCCCTAAACCCTGAAACACCACCCCCAGCAAGACCCCCTACACTGCCCGAACACCACTGCACTGCCCTAAACCCTGAAACACCAGCCCCAGCACGACCCCCTACATTGCCCGAACACCACTGCACTGCCCTAAACCCTGAAACACCACCCCTGCATGACCCACTACACTGCCTGAACACCACTGCACTGCCCTAAACCCTGAAACACCACCCCAGCACGACCCCCTACACTGCCCGAACACCATTGCACTGCCCTAAACCCTGAAACACCACCCCTGCACGACCCCCTACACTGCCCGAACACTACTGCACTGCCCTAAACCCTGAAACACCGCCCCCAGCATGACCCCCTACACTGCACGAACACTACTGCACTGCCCTAAACCCTGAAACACTACCCCCAGCAAGACCCCCTACACTGCCCGAACACCACTGCACTGCCCTAAACCCTGAAACATCACCCCCAGCAAGACCCCCTACACTGCCCGAACACCACTGCCCTAAACCCTGAAACACCACCCCCAGCAAGACCCCCTACACTGCCCGAACAACACTGCACTACCCTAAACCCATGAAACACCACCCCCAGCACGACCCCCTACACTGCCTGAGCACCACTGCACTGCCCTAAACCCTGAAACACCAGCCCCAGCATGACCCCCTACACTGCCCGAACACCACTGCACTGCCCTAAACCCTGAAACACCAGCCCCAGCACGACCACCTACACTGCACGAACACCACTGCACTGCCCTAAACCCTGAAACACCAGCCCCAGCATGACCCCCTACACTGCCCGAACACCACTGCACTGCCCTAAACCGTGAAACACTAGCCCCAGCACGACCCCCTACACTGCCAGAACACCATTGCACTGCCCTAAACCCTGAAACACCAGCCCCAGCACAACCCCCTACACTGCCCGAACACCACTGCACTGCTCTAACCCTGAAACACCACCCCGTGCACGACCCCCTACACTGCCCGAACACCACTGCACTGCCCTAAACCCTGAAACACCACCCCAAGCACGACACCCTACACTGCCCGAACACCACTGCACTGCCCTAAACCCTGAAACATCACCCCCAGCAAGACCCCCTACACTGCCCGAACACCACTGCCCTAAACCCTGAAACACCACCCCCAGCAAGACCCCTACACTGCCCGAACACCACTGCACTGCCCTAAACCCTGAAACACCAGCCCCAGCACGACCCCCTACATTGCCCGAACACCACTGCACTGCCCTAAACCCTGAAACACCATCCCCAGCACGACCCCCTACACTGCCCGAACACCACTGCACTGCCCTAAACCCTGAAACACCATTCCCCCTGCACGACCCCCTACTCTGCCCGAACACTACTGCACTGGCCTAAACCCTGAAACACCATCCCCAGCACGACCCCCTACACTGCCCGAACACCCCTGCACTGCCCTAAACCCTGAAACACTATCCCCAGCAAGACCCCCTACACTGCCCGAACACCACTGCACTGCCCTAAACCCTGAAACATCACCCCCAGCAAGACCCCCTACACTGCCCGAACACCACTGCCCTAAACCCTGAAACACCACCCCCAGCAAGACCCCCTACACTGCCCGAACACCACTGCACTGCCCTAAACCCTGAAACACCAGCCCCAGCATGACCCCCTACACTGCCCGAACACCACTGCACTGCCCTAAACCCTGAAACACCACCCCCTGCATGACCCACCTACACTGCCCGAACACCACTGCACTGCCCTAAACCCTGAAACACCACCCCCAGCACGACCCCTACACTGCCCGAACACCATTGCACTGCCCTAAACCCTGAAACACCACCCCTGCACGACCCCCTACACTGCCCGAACACCACTGCACTGCCCTAAACCCTGAAACACCACCCCCAGCACGACCCCCTACACTGCCCGAACACCATTGCACTGCCCTAAACCCTGAAACACCACCCCCAGCACGACCCCCTACACTGCACGAACACTACTGCACTGCCCTAAACCCTGAAACATCACCCCCAGCAAGACCCCCTACACTGCCCGAACACCATTGCACTGCCCTAAACCCTGAAACACCACCCCCTGCATGACCCCCTACACTGCCCGAACACTACTGCACTGCCCTAAACCCTGAAACACCGCCCCCAGCATGACCCCCTACACTGCCCGAACACCACTGCACTGCCCTAAACCCTGAAACATCACCCCCAGCAAGACCCCCTACACTGCCCGAACACCACTGCCCTAAACCCTGAAACACCACCCCCAGCAAGACCCCCTACACTGCCCGAACAACACTGCAGTGCCCTAAACCCTAAAACACCACCCCCAGCACGACCCCCTACACTGCCCGAACACCACTGCTCTGCCCAAAACCCTGAAACACCAGCCCCAGCACGACCCCCTACACTGCCCGAACACCACTGCACTGCCCTAAACCCTGAAACACCACCCCCAGCACGACCCCCTACACTGCCCGAACACCACTGCACTGCCCTAAACCCTGAAACACCACCCCCAGCACGACCGCCTACACTGCCTGAAAACCACTGCACTGCCCTAAACCCTGAAACACCAGCCCCAGCACGACCCCCTACACTGCCCGAACACCACTGCACTGCCCTAAACCCTCAAACACCAGCCCCAGCACGACCCCCTACACTGCCCGAACACCACTGCACTACCCTAAACCCTGAAACACCAGCCCCAGCAAGACCCCCTACACTGCCCGAACACCACTGCACTGCCCTAAACCCTGAAACACCAGCCCCAGCAAGACCCCCTACACTGCCCGAACACCACTGCACTGCCCTAAACCCTGAAACACCACCCCCAGCAAGACCCCCTACACTGCCCGAACACCACTGCGCTGCCCTAAACGCTGAAACATCAGCCCCAGCAAGACCCCTACACTGCGCGAACACCATTGCACTGCCCTAAACCCTGAAACACCACCCCCAGCAAGACCCCCTACACTGCCCGAACACCACTGCACTGCCCTAAACCCAGAAACACCAGCCCCAGCAAGACCACCTACACTGCCCGAACACCACTGCACTGCCCAAAACCCTGAAACACCACCCCCAGCACGACCCCCTACACTGCCCGAACACCACTGCACTGCCCTAAACCCTGAAACACCAGCCCCAGCACGACCCCCTACACTGCCCGAACACCACTGCACTGCCCTAAACCCTGAAACACCAGCCCCAGCACGACCCCCTACACTGCCCGAACACCACTGCACTACCCTAAACCCTGAAACACCAGCCCCAGCAAGACCCCTACACTGCCCGAACACCACTGCACTGCCCTAAACCCTGAAACACCAGCCCCAGCAAGACCCCCTACACTGCCCGAACACCACTGCACTGCCCTAAACCCTGAAACACCACCCCCAGCAAGACCCCCTACACTGCCCGAACACCACTGCGCTGCCCTAAACGCTGAAACATCAGCCCCAGCAAGACCCCCTACACTGCCCGAACACCACTGCACTGCCCTAAACCCTGAAACACCACCCCCAGCAAGACCCCTACACTGCCCGAACACCACTGCACTGCCTAAACCCGGAAACACCAGCCCCAGCAAGACCACCTACACTGCCCGAACACCACTGCACTGCCCAAAACCCTGAAACACCACCCCCAGCACGACACCCTACACTGCCCGAACACCACTGCACTGCCCTAAACCCTGAAACACCACCCCCAGCACGACCCCCTACACTGCCCGAACACCACTGCACTGCCCTAAACCCTGAAACACCACCCCCTGCATGACCCCCTACACTGCCCGAACACCACTGCACTGCCCTAAACCTGAAACCTACCCCCAGCATGACCCCCTACACTGCCCGAACACCACTGCACTGCCCTAAACCCTGACTCACCACCCCCTGCACGACCCCCTACACTGCCCGAACACCACTGCACTGCCCTAAACCCTGAAACACCACCCCCAGCAAGACCCCCTACACTGCCCGAACACCACTGCACTGCCCTAAACCCTGAAACACCACCTCCAGCACAGACCCCCTACACTGCCCGAACACCACTGCACTGCCCTAAACCCTGAAACACCACCCCCAGCAAGACCCCCTACACTGCCCGAACACCACTGCACTGCCCTAAACCCTGAAACACCACCCCCAGCAAGACCCCCTACACTGCCCGAACACCACTGCACTGCCCTAAACCCTGAAACACCACCCCCAGCACGACCCCCTACACTGCCCGAACACCACTGCACTGCCCTAAACCCTGAAACACCACCCCCAGCACGACCCCCTACACTGCCCGAACACCACTGCTCTGCCCTAAACCCTGAAACACCAGCCCCAGCATGACCCCCTACACTGCCCGAACACCACTGCACTGCCCTAAACCCTGAAACACCAGCCCCAGCACGACCCCCTACACTGCCCGAACACCACTGCACTGCCCTAAACCCTCAAACACCAGCCCCAGCACGACCCCCTACACTGCCCGAACACCACTGCACTACCCTAAACCCTGAAACACCAGCCCCAGCAAGACCCCCTACACTGCCCGAACACCACTGCACTGCCCTAAACCCTGAAACACCAGCCCCAGCAAGACCCCCTACACTGCCCGAACACCACTGCACTGCCCTAAACCCTGAAACACCACCCCCAGCAAGACCCCCTACACTGCCCGAACACCACTGCGCTGCCCTAAACGCTGAAACATCAGCCCCAGCAAGACCCCCTACACTGCGCGAACACCATTGCACTGCCCTAAACCCTGAAACACCACCCACAGCAAGACCCCTACACTGCCCGAACACCACTGCACTAAACCCGGAAACACCAGCCCCAGCAAGACCACCTACACTGCCCGAACACCACTGCACTGCCCAAAACCCTGAAACACCACCCCCAGCACGACACCCTACACTGCCCGAACACCACTGCACTGCCCTAAACCCTGAAACACCACCCCCAGCACGAACCCCTACACTGCCCGAACACCACTGCACTGCCCTAAACCCTGAAACACCACCCCCTGCACGACCCCCTACACTGCCCGAACACCACTGCACTGCCCTAAACCCTAAAACTCTACCCCCAGCATGACCCCCTACACTGCCCGAACACCACTGCACTGCCCTAAACCCTGACTCACCACCCCCTGCACGACCCCCTACACTGCCCGAACACCACTACACTGCCCTAAACCCAGAAACACCACCCCCAGCATGACCCCCTACACTGCCCAAACACCACTGCACTGCCCTAAACCCTGAAACACCACCCCCAGCACGACCCCCTACACTGCCCGAACACCACTGCACTGCCCTAAACCCAGAAACACCAGCCCCTACACGACCCCTACACTGCCCGAACACCACTGCACTGCCCTAAACCCTGAAACACCACCCCCAGCACGACCCCCTACACTGCCCGAACACCACTGCACTGCCCTAAAGCCTGAAACACCACCTCCAACACAACCCCCTACACTGCCTGAACACCATTGCTCTGCCCTAAACCCTAAAACACTCCCCCCAGCATGACCCCCTGCACGACCCAAACACCACTGCACTGCCCTAAACCCTGAAACACCACCCCCAGCAAGACCCCCTACACTGCCCGAATACCACTGCACTGCCCTAAAGCCTGAAACACCACCTCCAACACAACCCCCTACACTGCCTGAACACCATTGCTCTGCCCTAAACCCTGAAACACTGCCCCCAGCAAGACCTCCTACACTGCCCGAACACCACTGCACTGCCCTAAACCCTGAAACATCACCCCCAGCAAGACCCCCTACACTGCCCGAACACCACTGCCCTAAACCCTGAAACACCACCCCCAGCACGACCCCCTACACTGCTCGAACACCACTGCACTGCCCTAAACCCTGAAACACCACCCCCAGCACGACCCCCTACACTGCCCGAACACCACTGCTCTGCCCAAAACACTGAAACACCAGCCCCAGCATGACCCCCTACACTGCCCGAACACCACTGCACTGCCCTAAACCCTGAAACACCAGCCCCAGCACGAACCCCTACACTGCCCGAACACCACTGCACTACCCTAAACCCAGAAACACCACCCCCAGCACGACCCCCTACACTGCCCGAGCACCACTGCCTGCACTGCCCTAAACCCTGAAACACCAGCCCCAGCACGACCCCCTACACTGCCTGAACACTACTGCACTGCCCTAAACCATGAAACACCATCCCCAGCACGACCCCCTACACTGCACGAACACCACTGCACTGCCCTAAACCCTGAAACACTACCCCCAGCAAGACCCCCTACACTGCCCGAACACCACTGCACTGCCCTAAACCCTGAAACACCAGCCCCAGCACGACCCCCTACACTGCCCGAACACCACTGCACTACCCTAAACCCATAAACACCACCCCCAGCACGACCCCCTACACTGCCTGAGCACCACTGCACTGCCCTAAACCCTGAAACACCAGCCCCAGCATGACCCCCTACACTGCCCGAACACCACTGCACTGCCCTAAACCCTGAAACACCAGCCCCAGCACGACCACCTACACTGCACGAACACCACTGCACTGCCCTAAACCCTGAAACACCAGCCCCAGCATGACCCCCTACACTGCCCGAACACCACTGCACTGCCCTAAACCGTGAAACACTAGCCCCAGCACGACCCCCTAC
This sequence comes from Calotriton arnoldi, assembly GCA_963921515.1. Lineage (NCBI taxonomy): Eukaryota > Metazoa > Chordata > Amphibia > Caudata > Salamandridae > Calotriton > Calotriton arnoldi. The sequence goes on from CAWUFW010010112.1 coordinate 692,017, forward strand.
ACTGCCAGAACACCATTGCACTGCCCTAAACCCTGAAACACCAGCCCCAGCACAACCCCCTACACTGCCCGAACACCACTGCACTGCCCTAAACCCTGAAACACCACCCCGTGCACGACCCCCTACACTGCCCGAACACCACTGCACTGCCCTAAACCCTGAAACACCACCCCCAGCACGACACCCTACACTGCCCGAACACCACTGCACTGCCTTAAACCCTGAAACATCACCCCCAGCAAGACCCCCTACACTGCCCGAACACCACTGCCCTAAACCCTGAAACACCACCCCCAGCAAGACCCCCTACACTGCCCGAACACCACTGCACTGCCCTAAACCCTGAAACACCAGCCCCAGCACGACCCCCTACATTGCCCGAACACCACTGCACTGCCCTAAACCCTGAAACACCACCCCCTGCATGACCCACTACACTGCCCGAACACCACTGCACTGCCCTAAACCCTGAAACACCATTCCCCCTGCACGACCCCCTACTCTGCCCGAACACTACTGCACTGGCCTAAACCCTGAAACACCATCCCCAGCACGACCCCCTACACTGCACGAACACCCCTGCACTGCCCTAAACCCTGAAACACTACCCCCAGCAAGACCCCCTACACTGCCCGAACACCACTGCACTGCCCTAAACCCTGAAACATCACCCCCAGCAAGACCCCCTACACTGCCCGAACACCACTGCCCTAAACCCTGAAACACCACCCCCAGCAAGACCCCCTACACTGCCCGAACACCACTGCACTGCCCTAAACCCTGAAACACCAGCCCCAGCACGACCCCCTACATTGCCCGAACACCACTGCACTGCCCTAAACCCTGAAACACCACCCCCTGCATGACCCACTACACTGCCCGAACACCACTGCACTGCCCTAAACCCTGAAACACCACCCCCAGCACGACCCCCTACACTGCCCGAACACCATTGCACTGCCCTAAACCCTGAAACACCACCCCCTGCACGACCCCCTACACTGCCCGAACACCACTGCACTGCCCTAAACCCTGAAACACCACCCCCAGCATGACCCCCTACACTGCCCGAACACTACTGCACTGCCCTAAACCCTGAAACACTACCCCCAGCAAGACCCCCTACACTGCCCGAACACCACTGCACTGCCCTAAACCCTGAAACATCACCCCCAGCAAGACCCCCTACACTGCCCGAACACCACTGCACTGCCCTAAACCCTGAAACACCACCCCCAGCAAGACCCCCTACACTGCCCGAACAACACTGCACTGCCCTAAACCCTGAAACACCACCCCCAGCACGACCCCCTACACTGCCCGAACACCACTGCACTGCCCTAAACCCTGAAACACCAGCCCCAGCACGACCCCCTACACTGCCCGAACACCACTGCACTGCCCTAAACCCTGAAACACCAGCCCCAGCACGACCCCCTACACTGCCCGAACACCACTGCACTGCCCTAAACCCTGAAACACCAGCCCCAGCACGACCCCCTACACTGCCCGAACACCACTGCACTGCCCTAAACCCTGAAACACCAGCCCCAGCACGACCCCCTACACTGCCCGAACACCACTGCACTGCCCTAAACCCTGAAACACCAGCCCCAGCACGACCCCCTACACTGCCCGAACACCACTGCACTGCCCTAAACCCTGAAACACCACCCCCAGCACGACCCCCTACACTGCCCGAACACCACTGCACTGCCCTAAACCCTGAAACACCACCCCCAGCACGACCCCCTACACTGCCCGAACACCACTGCACTGCCCTAAACCCTGAAACACCACCCCCAGCACGACCCCCTACACTGCCCGAACACCACTGCACTGCCCTAAACCCTGAAACACCAGCCCCAGCACGACCCCCTACACTGCCCGAACACCACTGCACTGCCCTAAACCCTGAAACACCAGCCCCAGCACGACCCCCTACACTGCCCGAACACCACTGCACTGCCCTAAACCCTGAAACACCATCCCCAGCACGACCCCCTACACTGCCCGAACACCACTGCACTGCCCTAAACCCTGAAACACCACCCCCAGCACGACCCCCTACACTGCCCGAACACCACTGCACTGCCCTAAACCCTGAAACACCACCCCCAGCACGACCCCTACACTGCCCGAACACCACTGCACTGCCCTAAACCCTGAAACACCATCCCCAGCACGACCCCCTACACTGCCCGAACACCACTGCACTGCCCTAAACCCTGAAACACCACCCCCAGCAAGACCCCCTACACTGCCCGAACACCACTGCTGCCTAAACCCTGAAACACCACCCCCAGCAAGACCCCCTACACTGCCCGAACACCACTGCACTGCCCTAAACCCTGAAACACCAGCCCCAGCATGACCCCCTACACTGCCCGAACACCACTGCACTGCCCTAAACCCTGAAACACCACCCCCAGCATGACCCACCACACTGCCCGAACACCACTGCACTGCCCTAAACCCTGAAACACCACCCCCAGCACGACCCCCTACACTGCCCGAACACCACTGCACTGCCCTAAACCCTGAAACACCACCCCTGCACGACCCCCTACACTGCCCGAACACCACTGCACTGCCCTAAACCCTGAAACACCACCCCCAGCACGACCCCCTACACTGCCCGAACACCACTGCACTGCCCTAAACCCTGAAACACCACCCCTGCACGACCCCCTACACTGCCCGAACACCACTGCACTGCCCTAAACCCTGAAACACCACCCCCAGCAAGACCCCCTACACTGCCCGAACACCACTGCACTGCCCTAAACCCTGAAACACCACCCCTGCATGACCCCCTACACTGCCCGAACACTACTGCACTGCCCTAAACCCTGAAACACCAGCCCCAGCATGACCCCCTACACTGCCCGAACACCACTGCACTGCCCTAAACCCTGAAACATCACCCCCAGCAAGACCCCCTACACTGCCCGAACACCACTGCACTGCCCTAAACCCTGAAACACCACCCCCAGCAAGACCCCCTACACTGCCCGAACACCACTGCAGTGCCCTAAACCCTAAAACACCACCCCCAGCACGACCCCCTACACTGCCCGAACACCACTGCTCTGCCCTAAACCCTGAAACACCAGCCCCAGCACGACCCCCTACACTGCCCGAACACCACTGCACTGCCCTAAACCCTGAAACACCACCCCCAGCACGACCCCCTACACTGCCCGAACACCACTGCACTGCCCTAAACCCTGAAACACCACCCCCAGCACGACCGCCTACACTGCCTGAACACCACTGCACTGCCCTAAACCCTGAAACACCAGCCCCAGCACGACCCCCTACACTGCCCGAACACCACTGCACTGCCCTAAACCCTCAAACACCAGCCCCAGCACGACCCCCTACACTGCCCGAACACCACTGCACTACCCTAAACCCTGAAACACCAGCCCCAGCAAGACCCCCTACACTGCCCGAACACCACTGCACTGCCCTAAACCCTGAAACACCAGCCCCAGCAAGACCCCCTACACTGCCCGAACACCACTGCACTGCCCTAAACCCTGAAACACCACCCCCAGCAAGACCCCCTACACTGCCCGAACACCACTGCGCTGCCCTAAACCCTGAAACACCAGCCCCAGCAAGACCCCCTACACTGCCCGAACACCACTGCACTGCCCTAAACCCTGAAACACCACCCCCAGCAAGACCCCCTACACTGCCCGAACACCACTGCACTGCCTAAACCCTGAAACACCAGCCCCAGCAAGACCACCTACACTGCCCGAACACCACTGCACTGCCCTAAACCCTGAAACACCACCCCCAGCACGACACCCTACACTGCCCGAACACCACTGCACTGCCCTAAACCCTGAAACACCACCCCCAGCATGACCCCTACACTGCCCGAACACCACTGCACTGCCCTAAACCCTGAAACACCACCCCTGCATGACCCCCTACACTGCCCGAACACCACTGCACTGCCCTAAACCCTAAAACACTACCCCCAGCATGACCCCCTACACTGCCCGAACACCACTGCACTGCCCTAAACCCTGACTCACCACCCCCTGCACGACCCCCTACACTGCCCGAACACCACTACACTGCCCTAAACCCTGAAACACCACCCCCAGCACGACCCCCTACACTGCCCAAACACCACTGCACTGCCCTAAACCCTGAAACACCACCCCCAGCACGACCCCTACACTGCCCGAACACCACTGCACTGCCCTAAACCCTGAAACACCAGCCCCAGCACGACCCCCTACACTGCCCGAACACCACTGCACTGCCCTAAACCCTGAAACACCACCCCCAGCACTGTGAGAAGTTGGCCTGGCATATGCTGTCCACTAATTATAGTGGGCACCTTGCACCAGTCCAAACAACCCCTTATTGGAGATAGGTTAAAGACAACCTTATTGAAAGCTATCCTAGTGGTAGCTATGGAGAGCAGCCTTCAGGCTAAGTCTTGAAGGAATGTAAAGCAGCTTGTTTTACCAGTCTATAATCTCTTGAGTGACCAAATGAAAGAGCACCACACCAGGTATATATTCAAAATATATGTATTTATTACTAAACACACCCCTCTAGTCTCTTTATGAGGCTAGAGTTCGAAGTACATAAGTTATAAGATCTTAAATCACAGTAATAGCACAAATACACGTTTGGGCCCTAGGGGCGTACCAAACCATATACCAATAAAGTGGTATGCGAACCACGACTGAACTAGACACTAGGCCTAGAGCCTCTAGAAGTGCTTGGACCACAAGGAACCACCCAAGGTAGTGACACAGGGGACCCACGGGAGACGCGTGCAGTGTAAATACACAACCGCGATACGCCGTTAACTTCTATGGAGAAAGTCGGGATCGGGAAAATAGAGGAAAGGGACACTTAAAAGAGGACTAGGACAAAACCCTTTGAGATCTAGGACTTTGAAGAGTCTCTACCCACGGGAGCACCGGAGTACTCGTGTTACCTCACCCAGGGAAGCCGGGTGCATAGGTGCCTTTCGGGGTCGGGTTTCGTCGTCGATTCGAATGGCGATCTGCTGCAAAGTGCTGCTGGCGGCCAAGAGAAAAGTGTCCGGGTGGATCCAAGAGTGGATCGGAGTTCTGGTGAACCTGAAAGCAGAGGGGACAGAGTCTGGGTCACTAGCCAGTGACCAGGAAGGCGATGGACAGATGCCCACCGATGTCGAGTGCTTCAGGTGCGTTGACGGTCGTCTTGACTCTTCAGCCACGAGGTCCGGGAGGCGTTGTCGGCGACCAGGAGCAGGATTCGGGCTGGTGCTCGATGTCTGTCGAGTGCTGAGGTGTCGGCGACCGGATTGGACCCAACAAGCCTTGGCAACGGCAAGTCTCGAGTAAGATGTAGATCGTCGATGGTGCAGACCAGCAAGGTCTGTGGAACTCACCCAGCGAGGGTAAGTGAGGGCAGGCCTGGAGCAACCAGGATGCCAAGTAAGAAAAGGATTGGCCTTCGTTAAGGGCTACTAGCCAACGGGCTAGCGACCGCGAAGGAGCCTCGTGACGCCGCACGTGGAGCTGGCTTACAGGACACTCGTGGAGTGGGGGCCAGTGATCTTCGGTGCAGGTGGTGCTGGAGGCTAGGGCTACTCGGAGCCCAAAGCACGACTTCTTGGGAGACCCAGAAGATGGTGCACTTGCAAATGTGCTCGGTGTCCAGGGGTCACGGTCTCAAGTCACCCACGATAGCCACGGGCCTCAGCTTTGCTGGGGACTCAGGGTAGCCTCGGGGAAGTCTGAGAATCCACCTCTGGTGATGCGATGACTTCGGCGTCCGACGGGAGCTTCAGAAATGCGAACCGGACAGATGCTTCTTTGGTGCCTGCCAAGCAGGGGAGTCACTCCTTGACCCCAAGGGAGATTCTTCAGTCCTCTAATCTTGTCGTAGAGCGTCGAAGGTCCAGGATTCAGTTTCAGAGTTTCGTCCAGGTATAATCTAAAGTCCTAAGGACTGGGTTCCTACCTTTATTCTAAAAATAGGGGTTGGACTACTCTGTGGCCCCACCTATGGGTGGGTCAGGGCAGAGGGGTGGCTACACCCCTTTCCCTTTGTCCAGTTCGCGCCAAAGCAGGGGCTGCAAGCCCCTGATCCGGTTTGAACTGGGGTATGCACAGGGACACCAAATGTGCCCCCAGTGCAGGACTTCAAAGCACCCGAAAGTGCTCCCGCCCAGCCCCAATACACATTATCCTGTCTGGGGAGGTGGTCACACCTCCCTGGGACAGGAAACCTATTGTCCAGGCCTCCCCTGCCGGAGTTTCGTCCAGCAGCAGGAGGCCAGACTCGTGTCTGTGGCAGCAGCATCCATTTTGTGATGCCAGGGCTCTGGAAAGAAGTTACCGGACTAGTCAGAGTTAACATGTCTTTCCCTCTAGAAGGGTGGAATGCTACCCCCGCCGCCAGGATTGGCGGGGGGTAGTATTCCAAGATGTTTGACACCAAACACGACATGTTTAGGTGCAGCCATTCCAAAGTTAGCATTTTACCGCGAGGATATAATGCGCTTAAGAGTATATGGTCAGGCTGCACTACAAACAGCATCAGAGATGGTCTCCGAACGCTGCAGAGGGGCCCTGCTCATGCAGGGGCACCCTCTCACATAGGAACCATGCACTCTGCCTTTAGGATTGATAAGGCCTGCCTTAGGAGTGACTTATAGGTTTATATGTGTGTATGTATTTCGTGATATAGGTAACCTATATCACAGTAAGGGGTGCATGCACCACCTTACCCAGGCTGCAGTAGCAGACCTGTGGTGTCAGTTTGGATGGCCTTCCAGGGGTGGCATAATACATGCTGCAGCCCCTGGCAGGCCTCTGAGGTACCTATGCCCTTGGTACATAGTATACCATATACTAGGGACTTATAAGGGCACTCCAGATCCCAATCAGTGATGTGCCTAAGGCACATGGAAACCATTTTAGAGAGGAAGCAGCTAGGCTGGGGTTCTGATTAGCAGGGCCCCAGCCAGACTAATGTCGAAAAACAGTGAAGCATCAGCAAAAAGTGGGGGTACCCATGTGAAGCAGATCCTACTCTCCTACACAACCCCCCCAAACGTAGGGACATTAAACTAACCTTGCCCAGTTAAGTCTTCATGTTCTAAGTGGAAATACCTAGAGAGTCCATCTGCATTCGCATGGTTACTCCCAGGCCTATGTTCCACTGTAAAGTCCATCCCCTGTAGGGAAATGGACCACCTAAGCAGTTTGGGGTTTTCACCCTTCATTTGTTTTAGCCATAAGAGGGGCTTATGGTCTGTCTGAACCAGGAAGTGTGTACCAAACAAGTATGGCCTCAACTTCTTCAGAGCCCAGACCACAGCAAAGGCCTCCCTCTCTATGGCTGACCAACGTTTCTCTCTAGGGGTCAGCCTTCTGCTAATAAAAGCTACTGGCTGATCCTGACCTTCTTCATTCAATTGTGACAGTACAGCCCCTACCCCCAATTCAGATGCATCAGTTTGAACAATGAACTTCTTGGAGTAATCAGGACTCTGCAGAATTGGAGCAGTGCACATGGCCTGCTTGAGGTCATCAAATGCCTTTTGACAGCTAACTGTCCACTGAACCTTTTTGGGCATTTTCTTAGAAGTTAAGTCATTCAAGGGTGTCACTATTGATCCATACCCCTTGACAAATCTCCTATAGTACCCAGTCAGGCCTAAGAAGGCTCTCACCTGAGTCTGGGTAGTGGGAGCAGTCCAGTCCATGATGGTCTGGATCTTGCTCTGCAAAGGTTGAACCTGGCCTCCACCCACAAGGTGGCCCAGGTACACAACCTGACTCTGCCCTATCTGGCACTTAGTGGCCTTGATAGTCAGGCCTGCCTTTTGCAGGGCCTGTAAAACATTCCTGAGGTGGACCAGGTGATCCTCCCAGGTGGAGCTAAAGACAGCAATATCATCTAGATAAGCTGCACTATAGGCTTCCAGTCCTGTGAGAACTGTATTCACCAACCTCTGGAAAGTGGCAGGTGCATTCTTCAGACCAAAGGGCATTACCACAAATTGATAATGCCCACTAGGGGTTGAGAATGCTGTTTTGGGCTTTGCAGTATCAGCTAGTCTGATCTGCCAGTAGCCAGCTGTTAGGTCAAATGTGCTGAGATATTTGGCAGAGGCCAAAGTATCTATGAGCTCATCTGCCCTGGGTATTGGATGGGCATCAGTCCTAGTGACTGCATTGAGACCCCTGTAGTCTACACAAAACCTCATCTCTCTTTTTCCACCACTGGTGTGAGGTTTCGGTACTAGGACTACTGGACTAGCCCAAGGGCTATCTGAGGGTTCAATTACTCCCAATTCCAACATTTTCTGGACTTCAGTCCTGATACAGTCCCTGACATGGTCAGGTTGCCTATAAATCTTGTTTTTAATAGGCAGACTGTCCCCAGTGTCCACTTCATGAGTGCACCAGGTGGTCTGACTGGGTGTCAGTGAAAACATATGTCGAAACTGATTGAGGACTTGCCTGCAATCAGTTTGTTGCTGGGTAGTGAGGCTGCCTGCCAAGGCTACACCATCAACTGACCCATCGTCAGGGTTCTGTGAGAGCAGGTCAGGGAGTGGGTCACTCTCTTCCTCCTGCCCTTCATCAGTAGCCATGAGCAAGCCCATGTCTGCCCTGTCCACATATGGTTTTAACCTGTTGACATGGAGAACCCTGTGGGGACTCCTGGGTGTTCCTAGGTCCACTAAATAAGTGACCTCACCCTTCTGCTCAACAATAGTGTGGGGTCCACTCCATTTATCTTGGAGAGCTGCTGGGGCCACTGGCTCCAACACCCACACCTTCTGTCCTGGCTGGTAAACAGTCAGAACAGCCTTTTGGTCATGCCAGGCCTTCTGAAGTTCCTGGCTAGCCTCAAGGTTTTTGGTTGCCTTTTTCATGTACTCAGCCATCCTGGAGCGGAGACCAAGTACATAGTCCACTATATCTTGCTTTGGGGGCTTGAGAGGTAACTCCCATCCTTCCTTCACCAAGCACAGTGGACCCCTCACAGGGTGGCCAAACAGAAGTTCAAAAGGGCTGTAACCAACCCCCTTCTGAGGCACCTCCCTATATGCGAATAAAAGGCAGGGCAAGAGTATGTCCCATCTACGCCTAAGCTTTTCTGGGAGCCCTTTAATCATGCCCTTCAAGGTTTTGTTGAATCTCTCAACTAAACCATTGCATTGTGGGTGATAGGGTGTGGTGAACTTATAAGTCACTCCACACTCCTTCCACATTGCTTTTAAGTACCCAGACATGAAGTTAGCACCCCTGTCTGATACTACCTCCTTAGGAAAGCCCACTCTTGAGAAGATTCCCAGGAGGGCCCTTGCCACCACAGGTGCTGTAGTGGTCCTGAGGGGAATAGCTTCTGGGTACCTGGTGGCATGATCCACTACCACCAGGATAAACCTGTGCCCAGAGGCTGTTTGGGGATCCATGGGACCAACAATGTCAATCCCTACCCTCTCAAAGGGCACCCCCACCACAGGTAGTGGTATCAGGGGGCCTTTGTAGTGCCACCTGCTTTGCCACTGGCTTGGCAGGTTACACAGGAGCGACAAAACTCCTTACTGTCTTCAGACATGTGGGGCCAGTGAAAGTGAGGGACAATTCTGTCCCAAGTCTTGTTCTGGCCCAGGTGACCTGCTAAGGGAATATCATGGGCTAGGGTCAATAGGAAGCCCCTGAACTTCAAAGGTATTACCAACCTCCTGGTAGCACCAGGCTTGGGGTCTCTACTCTCTGAGTACAGGAGTCCATCATCCCAATACACTGTATGGGGACCACTAGCTTTCCCAGCAGCCTCAGCAGCAGCTTGCTGTCTGAGGGGTTCAAGGGAGGGGCAGCTCTGCTGCTCCTGGCTCAGATCTGCCCTAGAAGGTCCCCCTGTCCCCAAGAACTCAACCTGGTCAGGTTCAAGTTCCTCTGGGACAGTTCCTTCTTCAGGGCTGAGATCATCCCCCTCAAGGGACTGATCTTCCTCCTGAGCCAAGGGGAAGGCACTGCCTTAACCCTACTACTCCTCCTCTTGGAAGGCACTTGGTCCATTCTTCCAGAATCCAAGGCCTGTTCAGTGCTAGACATTTTGGCTTGTGACCTGGTCACAGCAAACACATCTGCAGGGATCCCCAGCATTTCTGCATGGGTCCTGAGCTCCACTTCTGCCCAAGCAGAAGTCTCTAAGTCATTGCCAAGCAAGCATTCGACTGGTAGGTTTGCACTTACCACAACCTTCTTAAGGCCAGTTACCCCTCCCCAGGAGAAGTTAACAACTGCCAGAGTATGGTCTGTTCTGACATTGCTAGCATTGGTCACTTGGTACATCTCACCAAGCATAACTTGCCCAGGTAGCACAAGGTCTTGTGTCACCATTGTGACACTTGCCCCTGTGTCCCTAAATGCCAAAGCCTCACGTCCATTAATTAAAGGCTGTTGTCTGTACTTGCCCAGATTACTGGGACTCACAGTGGAGGTCACATCCATGCCTCCATCACAGACTAACACAGCCTGAGTCAGTTCTCTGACTAAGTCAGAGCCCAACTCAGTTCCCAGGGTGAACCCTACTAAACCCTTTGCTGGAGCACTTCCACCAACTGTACTAGGGGGAACAGGTGCCTTAGGGGCATTGGTGGGTGCTGGACTGGAGTCTTTGGACTTGGTGCAATCACTGGTCCAGTGGGTCTTTTGCTTACAGACCTTGCACCATGGTTTTCTTTGGCCTTTACCCTTGGTAGACTGGGAATCCCCACCAGAAGAAGATTTTTGGGGGCCTGATGAAGACTTTTGATCTTTACCCTTCTCCCCACCCTTGTCAGAGTTCTTAGCATCTTGCTTCTTGGTTTCCCCACCTTGGTTCTGTACCTTCTGCTTCACCCTGGTTCTGACCCATTTGTCTGCCTTCTTTCCCAATTCTTGGGGAGAGGTCAGATCAGAGTCTACCAGGTATTGATGCAACAGCTGATTTTGACAGTTATTAAGAATCTGCTCCCTCATTATCAGATTATACAATCCTGAGAAGTCACACACCTTACTGCCCATCAACCAGCCTTCCAGAGCCTTGGCAGAACAATCCACATAGTCTACCCAGTCTTGAGTCTGTGCTTTTTGGGTGTCTCTGAACTTCAACCTGTACTGTTCAGTGGTTAGGCCAAACCCATCAATAAGAGCACTCTTCAAGACCTTGTAATTGTCAGCATCCTCCTCTCTAACAGTGAGGAGCTTATCTCTACCTTTGTCAGCAAAGGAGAGCCACAAGATTGCTGCCCACTGCTCCTGAGGGACCTTCTGTACTTTACAGGCCCTCTCTAAAGCAGTTATCCATTTGTGGATATCATCCCCACTCTGGTAGGGAGGGACAATCTTGCTCAGGTTCCTATGGTCATAGGACCTTTCCCTATCTCTAGGGACATGGCTGCCACCATGGGACTCTAGTCCCAACTTTCTTCTCTCTCTAAGGAGATCTAGGGATTCTCTATCTAAAGCCAATTGCTTTTTTCTGAGTTCCAGCTGAGTTTCCTCATACTGGACTAGCCTCTTTCTTCTCTCATGAGAGGATTCCCTCCTATGAGATGAGACAGAGCTCCCTATGGAGGTGCCAGAGTGGTTAGACTCCTGAGAAGGAGACCTAGACCTTCTGGGCACACTCTTAATCCTTCCTGGGGGGACAAAGAGGGCATCATCTTGATCATCCTCATCATCATCCACAGGAGGGATTTGGTTTTCCAGGTCAGGGTCATTGTCACCCTCCTGGCCAGTTTCAGAGGGGGGCTGGGGGTACTGGTACCCCTAGCGTCCTCCTCTTCTCCTGCCCCACCCTCAGCTCCTACCCCTTCAGTCCCTACAGGCTTACTAAGGTCATAAGCCACCAACAACTCCTTGAGGTGTTGGGTGGTGGGGCTTTGGCCTGTCCTTATTTTTCTCAAGTTACATAAAGCTCTCAATTCCAAGAATGGGAGTGTATCATACTTGGAGGGTGGAAGCTCAATGGCTTCCTGCAAGGATTCTTTGGATCCTGCCCTTAAAGACATTACTAGTGTGGTGTGGTGTATGCACTACCTACTCTAGTGTGGCCTACTAAACTCTCTTGAGTTGTAGAAAGGGTTGTGCTATCCCTTAACACACAACTCTAAGTTCAGTAGAACTTACTGTTATTCTAAGCTTAAATTATATGTACCTTAGGTACCTTTAGTGGTTTTCAGTTGATCAATTCAATTGAGATTATCTGGTAAAACAATAGCAAGCTGGAATCCCACACGCTGCACACCAATGTGAGAAGTTGGCCTGGCATATGCTGTCCACTAATTATAGTGGGCACCTTGCACCAGTCCAAACAACCCCTTATTGGAGATAGGTTAAAGACAACCTTATTGAAAGCTATCCTAGTGGTAGCTATGGAGAGCAGCCTTCAGGCTAAGTCTTGAAGGAATGTAAAGCAGCTTGTTTTACCAGTCTATAATCTCTTGAGTGACCAAATGAAAGAGCACCACACCAGGTATATATTCAAAATATATGTATTTATTACTAAACACACCCCTCTAGTCTCTTTATGAGGCTAGAGTTCGAAATACATAAGTTATAAGATCTTAAATCACAGTAATAGCACAAATACACGTTTGGGCCCTAGGGGCGTACCAAACCATATACCAATAAAGTGGTATGCGAACCACGACTGAACTAGACACTAGGCCTAGAGCCTCTAGAAGTGCTTGGACCACAAGGAACCACCCAAGGTAGTGACACAGGGGACCCACGGGAGACGCGTGCAGTGTAAATACACAACCGCGATACGCCGTTAACTTCTATGGAGAAAGTCGGGATCGGGAAAATAGAGGAAAGGGACACTTAAAAGAGGACTAGGACAAAACCCTTTGAGATCTAGGACTTTGAAGAGTCTCTACCCACGGGAGCACCGGAGTACTCGTGTTACCTCACCCAGGGAAGCCGGGTGCATAGGTGCCTTTCGGGGTCGGGTTTCGTCGTCGATTCGAATGGCGATCTGCTGCAAAGTGCTGCTGGCGGCCAAGAGAAAAGTGTCCGGGTGGATCCAAGAGTGGATCGGAGTTCTGGTGAACCTGAAAGCAGAGGGGACAGAGTCTGGGTCACTAGCCAGTGACCAGGAAGGCGATGGACAGATGCCCACCGATGTCGAGTGCTTCAGGTGCGTTGACGGTCGTCTTGACTCTTCAGCCACGAGGTCCGGGAGGCGTTGTCGGCGACCAGGAGCAGGATTCGGGCTGGTGCTCGATGTCTGTCGAGTGCTGAGGTGTCGGCGACCGGATTGGACCCAACAAGCCTTGGCAACGGCAAGTCTCGAGTAAGATGTAGATCGTCGATGGTGCAGACCAGCAAGGTCTGTGGAACTCACCCAGCGAGGGTAAGTGAGGGCAGGCCTGGAGCAACCAGGATGCCAAGTAAGAAAAGGATTGGCCTTCGTTAAGGGCTACTAGCCAACGGGCTAGCGACCGCGAAGGAGCCTCGTGACGCCGCACGTGGAGCTGGCTTACAGGACACTCGTGGAGTGGGGGCCAGTGATCTTCGGTGCAGGTGGTGCTGGAGGCTAGGGCTACTCGGAGCCCAAAGCACGACTTCTTGGGAGACCCAGAAGATGGTGCACTTGCAAATGTGCTCGGTGTCCAGGGGTCACGGTCTCAAGTCACCCACGATAGCCACGGGCCTCAGCTTTGCTGGGGACTCAGGGTAGCCTCGGGGAAGTCTGAGAATCCACCTCTGGTGATGCGATGACTTCGGCGTCCGACGGGAGCTTCAGAAATGCGAACCGGACAGATGCTTCTTTGGTGCCTGCCAAGCAGGGGAGTCACTCCTTGACCCCAAGGAGATTCTTCAGTCCTCTAATCTTGTAGTAGAGCGTCGAAGGTCCAGGATTCAGTTTCAGAGTTTCGTCCAGGTATAATCTAAAGTCCTAAGGACTGGGTTCCTACCTTTATTCTAAAAATAGGGGTTGGACTACTCTGTGGCCCCACCTATGGGTGGGTCAGGGCAGAGGGGTGGCTACACCCCTTTCCCTTTGTCCAGTTCGCGCCAAAGCAGGGGCTGCAAGCCCCTGATCCGGTTTGAACTGGGGTATGCACAGGGACACCAAATGTGCCCCCAGTGCAGGACTTCAAAGCACCCGAAAGTGCTCCCGCCCAGCCCCAATACACATTATCCTGTCTGGGGAGGTGGTCACACCTCCCTGGGACAGGAAACCTATTGTCCAGGCCTCCCCTGCCGGAGTTTCGTCCAGCAGCAGGAGGCCAGACTCGTGTCTGTGGCAGCAGCATCCATTTTGTGATGCCAGGGCTCTGGAAAGAAGTTACCGGACTAGTCAGAGTTAACATGTCTTTCCCTCTAGAAGGGTGGAATGCTACCCCCGCCGCCAGGATTGGCGGGGGGTAGTATTCCAAGATGTTTGACACCAAACACGACATGTTTAGGTGCAGCCATTCCAAAGTTAGCATTTTACCGCGAGGATATAATGCGCTTAAGAGTATATGGTCAGGCTGCACTACAAACAGCATCAGAGATGGTCTCCGAACGCTGCAGAGGGGCCCTGCTCATGCAGGGGCACCCTCTCACATAGGAACCATGCACTCTGCCTTTAGGATTGATAAGGCCTGCCTTAGGAGTGACTTATAGGTTTATATGTGTGTATGTATTTCGTGATATAGGTAACCTATATCACAGTAAGGAGTGCATGCACCACCTTACCCAGGCTGCAGTAGCAGACCTGTGGTGTCAGTTTGGATGGCCTTCCAGGGGTGGCATAATACATGCTGCAGCCCCTGGCAGGTCCTCTGAGGTACCTATGCCCTTGGTACATAGTATACCATATACTAGGGACTTATAAGGGCACTCCAGATCCCAATCAGTGATGTGCCTAAGGCACATGGAAACCATTTTAGAGAGGAAGCAGCTAGGCTGGGGTTCTGATTAGCAGGGCCCCAGCCAGACTAATGTCGAAAAACAGTGAAGCATCAGCAAAAAGTGGGGGTACCCATGTGAAGCAGATCCTACTCTCCTACACCCTACACTGCCCGAACACCACTGCACTGCCCTAAACCCTGAAACACCACCCCCAGCACGACCCCCTACACTGCCCGAACACCACTGCACTGCCCTAAACCCTGAAACACCACCCCCAGCACGACCCCCTACACTGCCCGAACACCACTGCACTGCCCTAAACCCTGAAACACCACCCCCAGTAAGACCCCTACACTGCCCGAACACCACTGCACTGCCCTAAACCCTGAAACACCAGCCACAGCACGACCCCCTACACTGCCCGAACACCACTGCACTGCCCTAAACCCTGAAACACTACCCCCAGCACGACCCCCTACACTGCCCGAACACCACTGCACTGCCCTAAACCCTGAAACACCTGCCCCAGCACGACCCCCTACACTGCCCGAACACCACTGCACTGCCCTAAACCCTGAAACACCAGCCCCAGCACGACCCCCTACACTGCCCGAACACCACTGCACTGCCCTAAACCCTGAAACACCAGCCCCAGCACGACCCCCTACACTGCCCGAACACCACTGCACTGCCCTAAACCCTGAAACACCAGCCCCAGCACGACCCCCTACACTGCCCGAACACCACTGCACTGCCCTAAACCCTGAAACACCACCCCCAGCACGACCCCCTACACTGCCCGAACACCACTGCACTGCCCTAAACCCTGAAACACCACCCCCAGCAAGACCCCCTACACTGCCCGAACACCACTGCACTGCCTAAACCCTGAAACACCACCCCCAGCACGACCCCCTACACTGCCCGAACACCACTGCACTGCCCTAAACCCTGAAACACCAGCCCCAGCACGACCCCCTACACTGCCCGAACACCACTGCACTGCCCTAAACCCTGAAACACCACCCCCAGCACGACCCCCTACACTGCCCGAACACCACTGCACTGCCCTAAACCCTGAAACACCACCCCCAGCACGACCCCCTACACTGCCCGAACACCACTGCACTGCCCTAAACCCTGAAACACCAGCCCCAGCACGACCCCCTACACTGCCCGAACACCACTGCACTGCCCTAAACCCTGAAACACCACCCCCAGCACGACCCCCTACACTGCCCGAACACCACTGCACTGCCCTAAACCCTGAAACACCACCCCCAGCACGACCCCCTACACTGCCCGAACACCACTGCACTGCCCTAAACCCTGAAACACCACCCCCAGCACGACCCCCTACACTGCCCGAACACCACTGCACTGCCCTAAACCCTGAAACACCAGCCCCAGCACGACCCCCTACACTGCCCGAACACCACTGCACTGCCCTAAACCCTGAAACACCACCCCCAGCACGACCCCCTACACTGCCCGAACACCACTGCACTGCCCTAAACCCTGAAACACCACCCCCAGCACGACCCCCTACACTGCCCGAACACCACTGCACTGCCCTAAACCCTGAAACACCAGCCCCAGCACGACCCCCTACACTGCCCGAACACCACTGCACTGCCCTAAACCCTGAAACACCACCCCCAGCACGACCCCCTACACTGCCCGAACACCACTGCACTGCCCTAAACCCTGAAACACCACCCCCAGCAAGACCCCCTACACTGCCCGAACACCACTGCACTGCCCTAAACCCTGAAACACCACCCCCAGCACGACCCCCTACACTGCCCGAACACCACTGCACTGCCCTAAACCCTGAAACACCAGCCCCAGCACGACCCCCTACACTGCCCGAACACCACTGCACTGCCCTAAACCCTGAAACACCAGCCCCAGCAAGACCCCCTACACTGCCCGAACACCACTGCACTGCCCTAAACCCTGAAACATCACCCCCAGCAAGACCCCCTACACTGCCCGAAACACCACTGCCCTAAACCCTGAAACACCACCCCCAGCAAGACCCCCTACACTGCCCGAACACCACTGCACTGCCCTAAACCCTGAAACACCAGCCCCAGCACGACCCCCTACACTGCCCGAACACCACTGCACTGCCCTAAACCCTGAAACACCACCCCCTGCACGACCCCCTACACTGCCCGAACACCACTGCACTGCCCTAAACCCTGAAACACCACCCCCAGCACGACCCCCTACACTGCCCGAACACCACTGCACTGCCCTAAACCCTGAAACACCACCCCCAGCACGACCCCCTACACTGCCCGAACACCACTGCACTGCCCTAAACCCTGAAACACCAGCCCCAGCACGACCCCCTACACTGCCCGAACACCACTGCACTGCCCTAAACCCTGAAACACCACCCCCAGCATGACCCCCTACACTGCCCGAACACCACTGCACTGCCCTAAACCCTGAAACACCACCCCCAGCAAGACCCCCTACACTGCCCGAACACCACTGCACTGCCCTAAACCCTGAAACACCACCCCCAGCACGACCCCCTACACTGCCCGAACACCACTGCACTGCCCTAAACCCTGAAACACCACCCCCAGCACGACCCCCTACACTGCCCGAACACCACTGCACTGCCCTAAACCCTGAAACACCACCCCCAGCACGACCCCCTACACTGCCCGAACACCACTGCACTGCCCTAAACCCTGAAACACCAGCCCCAGCATGACCCCCTACACTGCCCGAACACCACTGCACTGCCCTAAACCCTGAAACACCACCCCCAGCACGACCCCCTACACTGCCCGAACACCACTGCACTGCCCTAAACCCTGAAACACCACCCCCAGCACGACCCCCTACACTGCCCGAACACCACTGCACTGCCCTAAACCCTGAAACACCACCCCCAGCACGACCCCCTACACTGCCCGAACACCACTGCACTGCCCTAAACCCTGAAACACCAGCCCCAGCACGACCCCCTACACTGCCCGAACACCACTGCACTGCCCTAAACCCTGAAACACCAGCCCCAGCACGACCCCCTACACTGCCCGAACACCACTGCACTGCCCTAAACCCTGAAACACCACCCCCAGCAAGACCCCCTACACTGCCCGAACACCACTGCACTGCCCTAAACCCTGAAACACCACCCCCAGCACGACCCCCTACACTGCCCGAACACCACTGCACTGCCCTAAACCCTGAAACACCACCCCTGCATGACCCCCTACACTGCCCGAACACCACTGCACTGCCCTAAACCCTGAAACACCAGCCCCAGCACGACCCCCTACACTGCCCGAACACCACTGCACTGCCCTAAACCCTGAAACACCACCCCCAGCACGACCCCCTACACTGCCCGAACACCACTGCACTGCCCTAAACCCTGAAACACCACCCCCAGCACGACCCCTACACTGCCCGAACACCACTGCACTGCCCTAAACCCTGAAACACCACCCCCAGCACGACCCCCTACACTGCCCGAACACCACTGCACTGCCCAAAACCCTGAAACACCACCCCCAGCACGACCCCCTACACTGCCCGAACACCACTGCACTGCCCTAAACCCTGAAACACCAGCCCCAGCACGACCCCCTACACTGCCCGAACACCACTGCACTGCCCTAAACCCTGAAACACCACCCCCAGCACGACCCCCTACACTGCCCGAACACCACTGCACTGCCCTAAACCCTGAAACACCACCCCCAGCACGACCCCCTACACTGCCCGAACACCACTGCACTGCCCTAAACCCTGAAACACCACCCCCTGCACGACCCCCTACACTGCCCGAACACCACTGCACTGCCCTAAACCCTGAAACACCACCCCCAGCACGACCCCCTACACTGCCCGAACACCACTGCACTGCCCTAAACCCTGAAACACCAGCCCCAGCAAGACCCCCTACACTGCCCGAACACCACTGCACTGCCCTAAACCCTGAAACACCAGCCCCAGCAAGACCCCCTACACTGCCCGAACACCACTGCACTGCCCTAAACCCTGAAACACCACCCCCAGCAAGACCCCCTACACTGCCCGAACACCACTGCACTGCCCTAAACCCTGAAACACCACCCCCAGCACGACCCCCTACACTGCCCGAACACCACTGCACTGCCCTAAACCCTGAAACACCAGCCCCAGCACGACCCCCTACACTGCCCGAACACCACTGCACTGCCCTAAACCCTGAAACACCACCCCCAGCAAGACCCCCTACACTGCCCGAACACCACTGCACTGCCCTAAACCCTGAAACACCACCCCCAGCAAGACCCCCTACACTGCCCGAACACCACTGCACTGCCTAAACCCTGAAACACCACCCCCAGCAAGACCCCCTACACTGCCCGAACACCACTGCACTGCCCTAAACCCTGAAACACCACCCCCAGCACGACCCCCTACACTGCCCGAACACCACTGCACTGCCCTAAACCCTGAAACACCACCCCCAGCACAGACCCCTACACTGCCCGAACACCACTGCACTGCCCTAAACCCTGAAACACCAGCCCCAGCAAGACCCCCTACACTGCCCGAACACCACTGCACTGCCCTAAACCCTGAAACACCACCCCCAGCAAGACCCCCTACACTGCCCGAACACCACTGCACTGCCCTAAACCCTGAAACATCAGCCCCAGCACGACCCCCTACACTGCCCGAACACCACTGCACTGCCCTAAACCCTGAAACACCACCCCCAGCACGACCCCCTACACTGCCCGAACACCACTGCACTGCCCTAAACCCTGAAACACCAGCCCCAGCACGACCCCCTACACTGCCCGAACACCACTGCACTGCCCTAAACCCTGAAACACCACCCCCAGCACGACCCCCTACACTGCCCGAACACCACTGCACTGCCTAAACCCTGAAACACCACCCCCAGCAAGACCCCCTACACTGCCCGAACACCACTGCACTGCCCTAAACCCTGAAACACCACCTCCAGCACGACCCCCTACACTGCCCGAACACCACTGCACTGCCCTAAACCCTGAAACACTACCCCCAGCAAGACCCCCTACACTGCCCGAACACCACTGCACTGCCCTAAACCCTGAAACACCACCCCCAGCACGACCCCCTACACTGCCCGAACACCACTGCACTGCCCTAAACCCTGAAACACCACCCCCAGCACGACCCCCTACACTGCCCGAACACCACTGCACTGCCCTAAACCCTGAAACACCAGCCCCAGCACGACCCCCTACACTGCCCGAACACCACTGCACTGCCCTAAACCCTGAAACACCAGCCCCAGCACGACCCCCTACACTGCCCGAACACCACTGCACTGCCCTAAACCCTGAAACACCAGCCCCAGCACGACCCCCTACACTGCCCGAACACCACTGCACTGCCCTAAACCCTGAAACACCAGCCCCAGCACGACCCCCTACACTGCCCGAACACCACTGCACTGCCCTAAACCCTGAAACACCACCCCCAGCACGACCCCCTACACTGCCCGAACACCACTGCACTGCCCTAAACCCTGAAACACCACCCCCAGCAAGACCCCTACACTGCCCGAACACCACTGCACTGCCCTAAACCCTGAAACACCACCCCAGCACGACCCCCTACACTGCCCGAACACCACTGCACTGCCCTAAACCCTGAAACACCACCCCCAGCATGACCCCCTACACTGCCCGAACACCACTGCACTGCCCTAAACCCTGAAACACCACCCCCAGCACGACCCCCTACACTGCCCGAACACCACTGCACTGCCCTAAACCCTGAAACACCACCCCAGCACGACCCCTACACTGCCCGAACACCACTGCACTGCCCTAAACCCTGAAACACCAGCCCCTGCACGACCCCCTACACTGCCCGAACACCACTGCACTGCCCTAAACCCTGAAACACCACCCCCAGCACGACCCCCTACACTGCCTGAACACCACTGCCCTAAACCCTGAAACACCACCCCCAGCAAGACCCCTACACTGCCTGAACACCACTGCACTGCCCTAAACCCTGAAACACCACCTCCAGCACAACCCCCTACACTGCCCGAACACCACTGCTCTGCCCTAAACCCTGAAACACTAGCCCCAGCACGACCCCTACACTGCCCGAACACCACTGCACTGCCCTAAACCCTGAAACACCACCCCCAGCAAGACCCCCTACACTGCCCGAACACCATGCACTGCCCTAAACCCTGAAACACCACCCCCAGCACGACCCCCTACACTGCCCGAACACCACTGCACTGCCCTAAACCCTGAAACACCACCCCCAGCACGACCCCCTACACTGCCCGAACACCACTGCTCTGCCCTAAACCCTGAAACACCAGCCCCAGCACGACCCCTACACTGCCCGAACACCACTGCACTGCCCTAAACCCTGAAACACCAGCCCCAGCACGAACCCCTACACTGCCCGAACACCACTGCACTGCCCTAAACCCAGAAACACCACCCCCAGCACGACCCCCTACACTGCCCAGAGCACCACTGCCTGCACTGCCCTAAACCCTGAAACACCAGCCCCAGCACGACCCCCTACACTGCCCGAACACCACTGCACTGCCCTAAACCCTGAAACACCACCCCAGCACGACCCCCTACACTGCCCAAACACCACTGCACTGCCCTAAACCCTGAAACACTACCCCCAGCAAGACCCCTACACTGCCCGAACACCACTGCACTGCCCTAAACCCTGAAACACCAGCCCCAGCAAGACCCCCTAAACTGCCCGAACACCACTGCACTGCCCTAAACCTTGAAACACCAGCCCCCAGCACGACCCCTACACTGCCCGAACACCACTGCACTGCCCTAAACCCTGAAACACCAGCCCCAGCACGACCCCCTACACTGCCCGAACACCACTGCACTGCCCTAAACCCTGAAACACCACCCCAGCACGACCCCCTACACTGCCCGAACACCACTGCACTGCCCTAAACCCTGAAACACCAGCCCCAGCACGACCCCCTACACTGCCCGAACACCACTGCACTGCCCTAAACCCTGAAACACCACCCCCAGCACGACCCCCTACACTGCCCGAACACCACTGCACTGCCCTAAACCCTGAAACACCAGCCCCAGCACGACCCCCTACACTGCCCGAACACAACTGCACTGCCCTAAACCCTCAAACACTCCCCCCTGCACGACCCCCTACACTACCCGTGTAGGAGAGTAGGATCTGCTTCACATGGGTACCCCCACTTTTTGCTGATGCTTCACTGTTTTTCGACATTAGTCTGGCTGGGGCCCTGCTAATCAGAACCCCAGCCTAGCTGCTTCCTCTCTAAAATGGTTTCCATGTGCCTTAGGCACATCTCTGATTGGGATCTGGAGTGCCCTTATAAGTCCCTAGTATATGGTATACTATGTACCAAGGGCATAGGTACCTCAGAGGCCTGCCAGGGGCTGCAGCATGTATTATGCCACCCCTGGAAGGCCATCCAAACTGACACCACAGGTCTGCTACTGCAGCCTGGGTAAGGTGGTGCATGCACCCCTTACTGTGATATAGGTTACCTATATCACGAAATACATACACACATATAAACCTATAAGTCACTCCTAAGGCAGGCCTTATCAATCCTAAAGGCAGAGTGCATGGTTCCTATGTGAGAGGGTGCCCCTGCATGAGCAGGGCCCCTCTGCAGCGTTCGGAGACCATCTCTGATGCTGTTTGTAGTGCAGCCTGACCATATACTCTTAAGCGCATTATATCCTCGCGGTAAAATGCTAACTTTGGAATGGCTGCACCTAAACATGTCGTGTTTGGTGTCAAACATCTTGGAATACTACCCCCCGCCAATCCTGGCGGCGGGGGTAGCATTCCACCCTTCTAGAGGGAAAGACATGTTAACTCTGACGAGTCCGGTAACTTCTTTCCAGAGCCCTGGCATCACAAAATGGATGCTGCTGCCACAGACACGAGTCTGGCCTCCTGCTGCTGGACGAAACTCCGGCAGGGGAGGCCTGGACAATAGGTTTCCTGTCCCAGGGAGGTGTGACCACCTCCCCAGACAGGATAATGTGTATTGGGGCTGGGCGGGAGCACTTTCGGGTGCTTTGAAGTCCTGCACTGGGGGCACATTTGGTGTCCCTGTGCATACCCCAGTTCAAACCGGATCAGGGGCTTGCAGCCCCTGCTTTGGCGCGAACTGGACAAAGGGAAAGGGTGTAGCCACCCCTCTGCCCTGACCCACCCATAGGTGGGGCCACAGAGTAGTCCAACCCCTATTTTTAGAATAAAGGTAGGAACCCAGTCCTTAGGACTTTAGATTATACCTGGACGAAACTCTGACACTGAATCCTGGACCTTCGACGCTCTACGACAAGATTAGAGGACTGAAGAATCTCCCTTGGGGTCAAGGAGTGACTCCCCTGCTTGGCAGGCACCAAAGAAGCATCTGTCCGGTTCGCATTACTGAAGCTCCCGTCGGACGCCGAAGTCATCGCATCACCAGAGGTGGATTCTCAGACTTCCCCGAGGCTACCCTGAGTCCCCAGCAAAGCTGAGGCCCGTGGCTATCGTGGGTGACTTGAGACCGTGACCCCTGGACACCGAGCACATTTGCAAGTGCACCATCTTCTGGGTCTCCCAAGAAGTCGTGCTTTGGGCTCCGAGTAGCCCTAGCCTCCAGCACCACCTGCACCGAAGATCACTGGCCCCCACTCCACGAGTGTCCTGCAAGCCAGCTCCACGTGCGGCGTCACGAGGCTCCTTCGCGGTCGCTAGCCCGTTGGCTAGTAGCCCTTAACGAAGGCCAATCTTTTCCTTACTTGGCATCCTGGTTGCTCCAGGCCTGCCCTCACTTACCCTCGCTGGGTGAGTTCCACAGACCTTGCTGGTCTGCACCATCGACGATCTTCATCTTACTCGAGACTTGCCGTTGCCAAGGCTTGTTGGGTCCAATCCGGTCGCCGACACCTCAGCACTCGACAGACATCGAGCACCAGCCCGAATCCTGCTCCTGGTCGCCGACAACGCCTCCCGGACCTCGTGGCTGAAGAGTCAAGACGACCGTCAACGCACCTGAAGCACTCGACATCGGTGGGCATCTGTCCATCGCCTTCCTGGTCACTGGCTAGTGACCCAGACTCTGTCCCCTCTGCTTTCAGGTTCACCAGAACTCCGATCCACTCTTGGATCCACCCGGACACTTTTCTCTTGGCCGCCAGCAGCACTTTGCAGCAGATCGCCATTCGAATCGACGACGAAACCCGACCCCGAAAGGCACCTATGCACCCGGCTTCCCTGGGTGAGGTAACACGAGTACTCCGGTGCTCCCGTGGGTAGAGACTCTTCAAAGTCCTAGATCTCAAAGGGTTTTGTCCTAGTCCTCTTTTAAGTGTCCCTTTCCTCTATTTTCCCGATCCCGACTTTCTCCATAGAAGTTAACGGCGTATCGCGGTTGTGTATTTACACTGCACGCGTCTCCCGTGGGTCCCCTGTGTCACTACCTTGGGTGGTTCCTTGTGGTCCAAGCACTTCTAGAGGCTCTAGGCCTAGTGTCTAGTTCAGTCGTGGTTCGCATACCACTTTATTGGTATATGGTTTGGTACGCCCCTAGGGCCCAAACGTGTATTTGTGCTATTACTGTGATTTAAGATCTTATAACCTATGTACTTCGAACTCTAGCCTCATAAAGAGACTAGAGGGGTGTGTTTAGTAATAAATACATATATTTTGAATATATACCTGGTGTGGTGCTCTTTCATTTGGTCACTCAAGAGATTATAGACTGGTAAAACAAGCTGCTTTACATTCCTTCAAGACTTAGCCTGAAGGCTGCTCTCCATAGCTACCACTAGGATAGCTTTCAATAAGGTTGTCTTTAACCTACCTACCATAAGAGTCGATTTGGACTGGTGCAAGGTGCCCACTATAATTAGTGGACAGCATATGCCAGGCCAACTTCTCACATTGGTGTGCAGCGTGTGGGATTCCAGCTTGCTATTGTTTTACCAGATAATCTCAATTGAATTGATCAACTGAAAACCACTAAAGGTACCTAAGGTACATATAATTTAAGCTTAGAATAACAGTAAGTTCTACTGAACTTAGAGTTGTGTGTTAAGGGATAGCACAACCCTTTCTACAACTCAAGAGAGTTTAGTAGGCCACACTAGAGTAGGTAGTGCATACACCACACCACACTAGTAATGTCTTTAAGGGTAGGATCTAAAGAATCCTTGCAGGAAGCCATTGAGCTTCCACCCTCCAAGTATGATACACTCCCATTCTTGGAATTGAGAGCTTTATGCAACTTGAGAAAAATAAGGACAGGCCAAAGCCCCACCACCCAACACCTCAAGGAGTTGTTGGTGGCTTATGACCTTAGTAAGCCTGTAGGGACTGAAGGGGTAGGAGCTGAGGGTGGGGCAGAAGAAGAGGAGGAGGCCAGGGGTACCAATACCCCCAGCCCCCCTCTGAAACTGGCCAGGAGGGTGACAATGACCCTGACCTGGATAACCCAATCCCTCCTGTGGAAGATGATGAGGATGATCAGAATGATGCCCTCTTTGTCCCCCAGGAAGGATTAAGAGTGTGCCCAGAAGGTCTAGGTCTCCTTCTCAGGAGTCTAACCACTCTGGCACCTCTATAGGGAGCTCTGTCTCATCTCATAGGAGAGAATCCTCTCATGAGAGAAGAAAGAGGCTAGTCCAGTATGAGGAAACTCAGCTGGAACTCAGAAAAAAGCAATTAGCTTTAGATAGAGAATCCCTAGATCTCCTTAGAGAGAGAAGAAAGTTGGGACTAGAGTCCCATGGTGGCAGCCATGTCCCTAGAGATAGGGAAAGGTCCTATGACCATAGGAACCTGAGCAAGATTGTCCCTCCCTACCAGAGTGGGGATGATATCCACAAATGGATAACTGCTTTAGAGAGGGCCTGTAAAGTACAGAAGGTCCCTCAGGAGCAGTGGGCAGCAATCTTGTGGCTCTCCTTTGCTGACAAAGGTAGAGACAAGCTCCTCACTGTTAGAGAGGAGGATGCTGACAATTACAAGGTCTTGAAGAGTGCTCTTATTGATGGGTTTGGCCTAACCACTGAACAGTACAGGTTGAAGTTCAGAGACACCCAAAAGCACAGACTCAAGACTGGGTAGACTATGTGGATTGTTCTGCCAAGGCTCTGGAAGGCTGGTTGATGGGCAGTAAGGTGTGTGACTTCTCAGGATTGTATAATCTGATAATGAGGGAGCAGATTCTTAATAACTGTCAAAATCAGCTGTTGCATCAATACCTGGTTGACTCTGATCTGACCTCTCCCCAAGAATTGGGAAAGAAGGCAGACAAATGGGTCAGAACCAGGGTGAAGCAGAAGGTACAGAACCAAGGTGGGGAAACCAAGAAGCAAGATGCTAAGAACTCTGACAAGGGTGGGGAGAAGGGTAAAGATCAAAAGTCTTCATCAGGCCCCCAAAAATCTTCTTCTGGTGGGGATTCCCAGTCTACCAAGGGTAAAGGCCAAAGAAAACCATGGTGCAAGGTCTGTAAGCAAAAGACCCACTGGACCAGTGATTGCACCAAGTCCAAAGACTCCAGTCCAGCACCCACCAATGCCCCTAAGGCACCTGTTCCCCCTAGTACAGTTGGTGGAAGTGCTCCAGCAAAGGGTTTAGTAGGGTTCACCCTGGGAACTGAGTTGGGCTCTGACTTAGTCAGGGAACTGACTCAGGCTGTGTTAGTCTGTGATGGAGGCATGGATGTGACCTCCACTGTGAGTCCCAGTAATCTGGGCAAGTACAGACAACAGCCTTTAATTAATGGACGTGAGGCTTTGGCATTTAGGGACACAGGGGCAAGTGTCACAATGGTGACACAAGACCTTGTGCTACCTGGGCAAGTTATGCTTGGTGAGATGTACCAAGTGACCAATGCTAGCAATGTCAGAACAGACCATACTCTGGCAGTTGTTAACTTCTCCTGGGGAGGGGTAACTGGCCTTAAGAAGGTTGTGGTAAGTGCAAACCTACCAGTCGAATGCTTGCTTGGCAATGACTTAGAGACTTCTGCTTGGGCAGAAGTGGAGCTCAGGACCCATGCAGAAATGCTGGGGATCCCTGCAGATGTGTTTGCTGTGACCAGGTCACAAGCCAAAATGTCTAGCACTGAACAGGCCTTGGATTCTGGAAGAATGGACCAAGTGCCTTCCAAGAGGAGGAGTAGTAGGGTTAAGGCAGTGCCTTCCCCCTTGGCTCAGGAGGAAGATCAGTCCCTTGAGGGGGATGATCTCAGCCCTGAAGAAGGAACTGTCCCAGAGGAACTGGAACCTGACCAGGTTGAGTTCTTGGGGACAGGGGGACCTTCTAGGGCAGATCTGAGCCAGGAGCAGCAGAGCTGCCCCTCCCTTGAACCCCTCAGACAGCAAGCTGCTGCTGAGGCTGCTGGGAAAGCTAGTGGTCCCCATACAGTGTATTGGGATGATGGACTCCTGTACTCAGAGAGTAGAGACCCCAAGCCTGGTGCTACCAGGAGGTTGGTAATACCTTTGAAGTTCAGGGGCTTCCTATTGACCCTAGCCCATGATATTCCCTTAGCAGGACACCTGGGCCAGAACAAGACTTGGGACAGAATTGTCCCTCACTTTCACTGGCCCCACATGTCTGAAGACAGTAAGGAGTTTTGTCGCTCCTGTGTAACCTGCCAAGCCAGTGGCAAAGCAGGTGGCACTACAAAGGCCCCCTGATACCACTACCTGTGGTGGGGGTGCCCTTTGAAAGGGTAGGGATTGACATTGTTGGTCCCATGGATCCCCAAACAGCCTCTGGGCACAGGTTTATCCTGGTGGTAGTGGATCATGCCACCAGGTACCCAGAAGCTATTCCCCTCAGGACCACTACAGCACCTGTGGTGGCAAGGGCCCTCCTGGGAATCTTCTCAAGAGTGGGCTTTCCTAAGGAGGTAGTATCAGACAGGGGTGCTAACTTCATGTCTGGGTACTTAAAAGCAATGTGGAAGGAGTGTGGAGTGACTTATAAGTTCACCACACCCTATCACCCACAATGCAATGGTTTAGTTGAGAGATTCAACAAAACCTTGAAGGGCATGATTAAAGGGCTCCCAGAAAAGCTTAGGCGTAGATGGGACATACTCTTGCCCTGCCTTTTATTCGCATATAGGGAGGTGCCTCAGAAGGGGGTTGGTTACAGCCCTTTTGAACTTCTGTTTGGCCACCCTGTGAGGGGTCCACTGTGCTTGGTGAAGGAAGGATGGGAGTTACCTCTCAAGCCCCCAAAGCAAGATATAGTGGACTATGTACTTGGTCTCCGCTCCAGGATGGCTGAGTACATGAAAAAGGCAACCAAAAACCTTGAGGCTAGCCAGGAACTTCAGAAGGCCTGGCATGACCAAAAGGCTGTTCTGACTGTTTACCAGCCAGGACAGAAGGTGTGGGTGTTGGAGCCAGTGGCCCCAGCAGCTCTCCAAGATAAATGGAGTGGACCCCACACTATTGTTGAGCAGAAGGGTGAGGTCACTTATTTAGTGGACCTAGGAACACCCAGGAGTCCCCACAGGGTTCTCCATGTCAACAGGTTAAAACCATATGTGGACAGGGCAGACATGGGCTTGCTCATGGCTACTGATGAAGGGCAGGAGGAAGAGAGTGACCCACTCCCTGACCTGCTCTCACAGAACCCTGACGATGGGTCAGTTGATGGTGTAGCCTTGGCAGGCAGCCTCACTACCCAGCAACAAACTGATTGCAGGCAAGTCCTCAATCAGTTTCGACATATGTTTTCACTGACACCCAGTCAGACCACCTGGTGCACTCATGAAGTGGACACTGGGGACAGTCTGCCTATTAAAAACAAGATTTATAGGCAACCTGACCATGTCAGGGACTGTATCAGGACTGAAGTCCAGAAAATGTTGGAATTGGGAGTAATTGAGCCCTCAGATAGCCCTTGGGCTAGTCCAGTAGTCCTAGTACCGAAACCTCACACCAGTGGTGGAAAAAGAGAGATGAGGTTTTGTGTAGACTACAGGGGTCTCAATGCAGTCACTAGGACTGATGCCCATCCAATACCCAGGGCAGATGAGCTCATAGATACTTTGGCCTCTGCCAAATATCTCAGCACATTTGACCTAACAGCTGGCTACTGGCAGATCAGACTAGCTGATACTGCAAAGCCCAAGACAGCATTCTCAACCCCTAGTGGGCATTATCAATTTGTGGTAATGCCCTTTGGTCTGAAGAATGCACCTGCCACTTTCCAGAGGTTGGTGAACACAGTTCTCACAGGACTGGAAGCCTATAGTGCAGCTTATCTAGATGATATTGCTGTCTTTAGCTCCACCTGGGAGGATCACCTGGTCCACCTCAGGAATGTTTTACAGGCCCTGCAAAGGCAGGCCTGACTATCAAGGCCACTAAGTGCCAGATAGGGCAGAGTCAGGTTGTGTACCTGGGCCACCTTGTGGGTGGAGGCCAGGTTCAACCTTTGCAGAGCAAGATCCAGACCATCATGGACTGGACTGCTCCCACTACCCAGACTCAGGTGAGAGCCTTCTTAGGCCTGACTGGGTACTATAGGAGATTTGTCAAGGGGTATGGATCAATAGTGACACCCTTGAATGACTTAACTTCTAAGAAAATGCCCAAAAAGGTTCAGTGGACAGTTAGCTGTCAAAAGGCATTTGATGACCTCAAGCAGGCCATGTGCACTGCTCCAATTCTGCAGAGTCCTGATTACTCCAAGAAGTTCATTGTTCAAACAGATGCATCTGAATTGGGGGTAGGGGCTGTACTGTCACAATTGAATGAAGAAGGTCAGGATCAGCCAGTAGCTTTTATTAGCAGAAGGCTGACCCCTAGAGAAAACGTTGGTCAGCCATAGAGAGGAGGCCTTTGCTGTGGTCTGGGCTCTGAAGAAGTTGAGGCCATACTTGTTTGGTACACACTTCCTGGTTCAGACAGACCATAAGCCCCTCTTATGGCTAAAACAAATGAAGGGTGAAAACCCCAAACTGCTTAGGTGGTCCATTTCCCTACAGGGGATGGACTTTACAGTGGAACATAGGCCTGGGAGTAACCATGCGAATGCAGATGGACTCTCTAGGTATTTCCACTTAGAACATGAAGACTTAACTGGGCAAGGTTAGTTTAATGTCCCTACGTTTGGGGGGGTTGTGTAGGAGAGTAGGATCTGCTTCACATGGGTACCCCCACTTTTGCTGATGCTTCACTGTTTTTCGACATTAGTCTGGCTGGGGCCCTGCTAATCAGAACCCCAGCCTAGCTGCTTCCTCTCTAAAATGGTTTCCATGTGCCTTAGGCACATCTCTGATTGGGATCTGGAGTGCCCTTATAAGTCCCTAGTATATGGTATACTATGTACCAAGGGCATAGGTACCTCAGAGGCCTGCCAGGGGCTGCAGCATGTATTATGCCACCCCTGGAAGGCCATCCAAACTGACACCACAGGTCTGCTACTGCAGCCTGGGTAAGGTGGTGCATGCACCCCTTACTGTGATATAGGTTACCTATATCACGAAATACATACACACATATAAACCTATAAGTCACTCCTAAGGCAGGCCTTATCAATCCTAAAGGCAGAGTGCATGGTTCCTATGTGAGAGGGTGCCCCTGCATGAGCAGGGCCCCTCTGCAGCGTTCGGAGACCATCTCTGATGCTGTTTGTAGTGCAGCCTGACCATATACTCTTAAGCGCATTATATCCTCGCGGTAAAATGCTAACTTTGGAATGGCTGCACCTAAACATGTCGTGTTTGGTGTCAAACATCTTGGAATACTACCCCCCGCCAATCCTGGCGGCGGGGGTAGCATTCCACCCTTCTAGAGGAAAGACATGTTAACTCTGACGAGTCCGGTAACTTCTTTCCAGAGCCCTGGCATCACAAAATGGATGCTGCTGCCACAGACACGAGTCTGGCCTCCTGCTGCTGGACGAAACTCCGGCAGGGGAGGCCTGGACAATAGGTTTCCTGTCCCAGGGAGGTGTGACCACCTCCCCAGACAGGATAATGTGTATTGGGGCTGGGCGGGAGCACTTTCGGGTGCTTTGAAGTCCTGCACTGGGGGCACATTTGGTGTCCCTGTGCATACCCCAGTTCAAACCGGATCAGGGGCTTGCAGCCCCTGCTTTGGCGCGAACTGGACAAAGGGAAAGGGTGTAGCCACCCCTCTGCCCTGACCCACCCATAGGTGGGGCCACAGAGTAGTCCAACCCTATTTTTAGAATAAAGGTAGGAACCCAGTCCTTAGGACTTTAGATTATACCTGGACGAAACTCTGACACTGAATCCTGGACCTTCGACGCTCTACGACAAGATTAGAGGACTGAAGAATCTCCCTTGGGGTCAAGGAGTGACTCCCCTGCTTGGCAGGCACCAAAGAAGCATCTGTCCGGTTCGCATTACTGAAGCTCCCGTCGGACGCCGAAGTCATCGCATCACCAGAGGTGGATTCTCAGACTTCCCCGAGGCTACCCTGAGTCCCCAGCAAAGCTGAGGCCCGTGGCTATCGTGGGTGACTTGAGACCGTGACCCCTGGACACCGAGCACATTTGCAAGTGCACCATCTTCTGGGTCTCCCAAGAAGTCGTGCTTTGGGCTCCGAGTAGCCCTAGCCTCCAGCACCACCTGCACCGAAGATCACTGGCCCCCACTCCACGAGTGTCCTGCAAGCCAGCTCCACGTGCGGCGTCACGAGGCTCCTTCGCGGTCGCTAGCCCGTTGGCTAGTAGCCCTTAACGAAGGCCAATCTTTTCCTTACTTGGCATCCTGGTTGCTCCAGGCCTGCCCTCACTTACCCTCGCTGGGTGAGTTCCACAGACCTTGCTGGTCTGCACCATCGACGATCTTCATCTTACTCGAG
This sequence comes from Calotriton arnoldi, assembly GCA_963921515.1. Classification (NCBI taxonomy): domain Eukaryota; kingdom Metazoa; phylum Chordata; class Amphibia; order Caudata; family Salamandridae; genus Calotriton; species Calotriton arnoldi. The sequence goes on from CAWUFW010010112.1 coordinate 723,791, forward strand.
ACTTGCCGTTGCCAAGGCTTGTTGGGTCCAATCCGGTCGCCGACACCTCAGCACTCGACAGACATCGAGCACCAGCCCGAATCCTGCTCCTGGTCGCCGACAACGCCTCCCGGACCTCGTGGCTGAAGAGTCAAGACGACCGTCAACGCACCTGAAGCACTCGACATCGGTGGGCATCTGTCCATCGCCTTCCTGGTCACTGGCTAGTGACCCAGACTCTGTCCCCTCTGCTTTCAGGTTCACCAGAACTCCGATCCACTCTTGGATCCACCCGGACACTTTTCTCTTGGCCGCCAGCAGCACTTTGCAGCAGATCGCCATTCGAATCGACGACGAAACCCGACCCCGAAAGGCACCTATGCACCCGGCTTCCCTGGGTGAGGTAACACGAGTACTCCGGTGCTCCCGTGGGTAGAGACTCTTCAAAGTCCTAGATCTCAAAGGGTTTTGTCCTAGTCCTCTTTTAAGTGTCCCTTTCCTCTATTTTCCCGATCCCGACTTTCTCCATAGAAGTTAACGGCGTATCGCGGTTGTGTATTTACACTGCACGCGTCTCCCGTGGGTCCCCTGTGTCACTACCTTGGGTGGTTCCTTGTGGTCCAAGCACTTCTAGAGGCTCTAGGCCTAGTGTCTAGTTCAGTCGTGGTTCGCATACCACTTTATTGGTATATGGTTTGGTACGCCCCTAGGGCCCAAACGTGTATTTGTGCTATTACTGTGATTTAAGATCTTATAACCTATGTACTTCGAACTCTAGCCTCATAAAGAGACTAGAGGGGTGTGTTTAGTAATAAATACATATATTTTGAATATATACCTGGTGTGGTGCTCTTTCATTTGGTCACTCAAGAGATTATAGACTGGTAAAACAAGCTGCTTTACATTCCTTCAAGACTTAGCCTGAAGGCTGCTCTCCATAGCTACCACTAGGATAGCTTTCAATAAGGTTGTCTTTAACCTATCTACCATAAGAGTCGATTTGGACTGGTGCAAGGTGCCCACTATAATTAGTGGACAGCATATGCCAGGCCAACTTCTCACACCCTACACTGCCCGAACACCACTGCACTGCCCTAAACCCTGAAACACCACCCCCTTCACGACCCCCTACACTGCCCGAACACCACTGCACTGCCCTAAACCCTAAAACACCAGCCCCCAGCACGACCCCCTACACTGCCCGAACACCACTGCACTGCCCTAAACCCTGAAACACTACCCCCAGCATGACCCCTGCACTGACCCGAACACCACTGCACTGCCCTAAACCCTGAAACACCATGTAGGAGAGTAGGATCTGCTTCACATGGGTACCCCCACTTTTGCTGATGCTTCACTGTTTTTCGACATTAGTCTGGCTGGGGCCCTGCTAATCAGAACCCCAGCCTAGCTGCTTCCTCTCTAAAATGGTTTCCATGTGCCTTAGGCACATCTCTGATTAAGGATCTGGGTGCCCTTATAAGTCCCTAGTATATGGTATACTATGTACCAGGGCATAGGTACCTCAGAGGCCTGCCAGGGGCTGCAGCATGT